>OU892284.1:27747132-28965311 GCA_917834065.1 Ceutorhynchus assimilis | reverse complement strand
TAAATTTTATTTTGGTCTTCACAATATCTTCATAACAGCTCTTAGTAGTATTTTGTCCACAAGTCATGTGTGAGATGTCACTTTTTTCAAAAAATGTGTGTCATACAATGATAAATGTTTAAATTACCAAAGGATTGCAGTTTTGTAAACTCTTCTTGAAACGAATTTTAGTTTTCTAAAATTTGGTAGGTGTCAATAGATATTTCAAATAAACTGATTTTTGGTGATGTCCTAAAATGCTCCTAGCTGGATCCTAACTAAGAATTAGGAATCATGTTGAAATCATTATAGCTTTTTTCGAATGTATGTTTAAATTGTCCAACGTATCTTCTAATTAGTTTTTATGAAACTGAGGCTAACGATCCCTGGTAAAAGTAGGTATCTTCAAAATAAAAGGTCCAACAAGTGTTCAGCTCTCATAACACCACACCAAACATTAAAAGAAAACTCATTTTGTGGTCGCCTTTGTTCAATATGATATAGATTCTCTCGTATCCATAAATATTCATTATGCCACATTAATATATTTTGTTTCATCATCATCATCATCAGTGGGTAGTGCAACAACCCTGGCTTTTTTAAAAAAAACACGTTTTATGACGTGCTCATTCCTCTCAATTTTTTCAATGATATCACCTGACATTCTTATGTTGAACCATGCCGCCGCGAAGAGCATTTCCGCAGACAATTAGTCCAGCATTCACTCCGATCGTTAAATGGGAATATAACGGGATTTGGGAATGATGTCGGGACACGTGTTGGGATGATTTGCAACGGTTCTAGAGGTGGCATAATAGCACTATTTAACAGATGCCATCGCCGCTCTCGGCGGGCCTCTAAGTAAGGCTCTTGTGCACAACATTACCATTGATTACACTGGCTAATGTTTATTATTATGCTCGGATTTTGAATATTCAAAATACAAATATTATTGTAATTTTGTTGTAGTTTGTGACACAGTTTATTTCAGGAAAATTTAAACCAAATTGCTTGATATTTATGTTTAGTTTATTTGAATGAAAAAGAAATAATGGAACAAAACACTATTTTGTAATCTGAGTTCATCTAGTTTGAAAAACAAAGAGTGAAATTCTGCATCGCATTCGTCTCGCAACCCATCAGCGTAGGAGAACAAACATTATTTGGCACTGGACACGTCGCATCGTTTTGCGGTCAAGCGAATGAAAATTGGTTATAGGTTGAACAACGAGAAGATACTGAGATTGGTAAACTAATAAATGATGCTGAATAGAACCTATTGGACAAGACACGCTATCTACTGAAACATGGAATTTTGCATTATTTGGTCCCTAATGACCCAGCGAAAAAACTGAAGCCAGTAATATCACAAAAAAGTCGTCTGGGACTTCTGAGGATCTTCCAACAGTGTCACATTGGAATGGAAAAAACAATTGAGTCAATACAAAAACATTTCCGGCTCCCTAAGATGAGACATTTTATTCAAAAATACATTAAACCTTGTTTAATTTGTGCTGTTAAGAAAACCAGATCAGGTCCTCTTCAAGGATTTATCAAAAATGTCGACAAACCGTCAGTGCCCAAAAATAAAATATTATTTGAATTTAAAATAATATGAAATAAAAATGAAAGAGTATGCCCGCCAACGCGGACAGTCGTGCGAGAGGAGACGGGAGAGGCAAGTACTGAAAAACCCGGCCAGTCTTCCCGAGAATTCTAGCACGCTTGCTATAATTGCCGTTGGCTATTTTGTTGATAAGTATTGGTTAGATGTACAGAATCTCCTAAGCTAAATTTGAGAGAATGATACCGCAAGGAAAAATGCTATCTAAAGCAGATAACACTACTTTACATACCAAATTAAAGGATGATTTTGTTCTAAGCCGTAACCCTTATCGACTTTCCGAGGTGGAGAGAAAAGCAGTACCTACGTGAAATAATAAGCAACGTTTTGCAAAACAATATTATTCAAGAAAATTCTTCGTCGTTTGCCAGTTCAATAATCCTGGTTTGCAAGAAGGATGGTGACTATCGCTTGTGTGTCGATTACAGAGAACAGAAGGCACATACAATTAAAGACCGATAGCCTTTACCCTTGATACAGTACCAACTTGATCGCTTGGGGAAAGCAAAGTTCTTTACTTCATTGGATATGTTATCGGGATTCCATTAACTGTCGATCGATCCAGATTCCGTGCCCAAAACTGCCTTCGTGACGCCTGAGGTATGAGTTTCTTAGGATGCCCTTCGGGTTGGCAAACGCTCCAGATGCCTTTCAAAGAGCAATTAATGAGGTGCTGGGTGAACTCAAAGATAACGTAGCCCTGGTGTATATGGATGATATTTTAGTGCCCTCAATGTCCATAGAAGGAGGGGCTAGAATCACTTGCAAAAGTTTTAGGTGCCTTGCAAGAAGCTGGGTTTTCCTTGAGCGTCAAAAAATATCATTTCTTTCAGGAAAAATTGGACTATCTAGAACAAGAAGTTTTTATCACAGGGAATCCGTCCTGAATCACAGAAAGTAGAAGCACCAATTAAATCTCCATCACCATCTAATGCGAAACAAGTAAGACAATTCATGGGATTAGCAGGCTATTTTACAAAATGCAAATATTATTGTAATTTTGTTGTAGTTTGTGACACAGTTTATTTCAGGAAAATTTAAACCAAATTGCTTGATATTTATGTTTAGTTTATTTGAATGAAAAAGAAATAATGGAACAAAACACTATTTTGTAATCTGAGTTCATCTAGTTTGAAAAACAAAGAGTGAAATCCTGCATCGCATTCGTCTCGCAACCCATCAGCGTAGGAGAACAAACATTATTTGGCTCTGGACACGTCGCATCGTTTTGCGGTCAAGCGAACCCCTCGCACACCCTCGGGAACGTTGGACAAGACCCGCCGGAAAAGCGGTCACGTGATTAATAGCATTTTCGCAGTCCCGAGACCGATTCTAAATATCGTCGCTGTCACGAACTTTGAGGTTATCCTTTTGTAGGGTTCTTATCTAATTTGATTAGATCAAATTGATTGTTTCTTTGTTTTCTCCAAAGGAAGCGATAAAGTTTGAGCGTTTCAGTGATTGGGGACATTTTGAATTACTGAGCCACTGGACCAATATCAGAACTCATATTGAGCTTTGAATTATCCTCATTACATTGTAATTTACCTACAGTAGTCCACTGATATGAAAAAAAAAAAAACATTCGGAGAGGAACGTAATTGATTACCTAACCCTTCAGCCAGAGTCCTAGCAATCACATGATTTTATATTCGAAAATTTCCATCAGGTATACTCCACCGGTGTCCAATAATATACAACATCCCTCCTTCCTTGTTTTATCAAGTAACCCTATTCAAAGAGAACGCGACACTAATAATTGCTAAATATAACTTAGCACTGCAGCAAGTAAATTGATACAATATATCTCTGTTGGACCTAAGGTGGGTAAAGGGACATCTTTTATGCTGTATGAAGTGGTCGCAGCGAACATCGTATAGCCCTTTTAGGGTCTGATTTACTACGGCAATGCACTTCAGCAAATAATGGTAATAGCCCGGACGATATTCTGGAGGTCTGAGTGCAAGTGAATGATAATTTGGACATTGTTGTGATTTTATACGTTGAATGGAGGAAATTTGTTGGTGGGTGAAATAACATATTTTATTCGAATGAAGGTGCTCTGTCAACCGAGACCCCAATTTGTTCTTGAAGTTTGTTGATGTAATAAAGATAATTGATATGATACTATACATAGGTACCAACTTTATCTTGTACACATAAGCAATTGAAAATGAACGGAATTATTAAATTGGTAGCAAATATGGAAGTTAAGTGAAAGAAGATTTACATTCAAAAGAAAGTGTCTTTAAGATACTCAGAAGTATATCTACTCTTAAAAGCACCAGATAAACTTATAGAACAATAACTTCTACACAACCAGGATCACTCTTTACGTGATAATTATTGATGAAATGTTTCTATGAACATTTAGACTCAAAAATTGTGATCATGTTTTAAAATGAAGCAAGATTTGAACTTGAACCAGATAACCGTGAAATTCGGATTCTAGGAGGTCGGGAAAACAAAAAAGTGGATATCTGGGTCAAAATGAAAATGGGTAAGTGTAATGTTTTAGGGAAAGGTGATGTTGAGACTACTCTGGTTTTATTTCGGCAAAGTTCATTAGTTGTCATATGTTCTTTGATACTAGAACTCATACTTTGAGGAGGATATGTGTGGAAAATTTGGTGAAAATTTTGTTTCCATACAGGATAATGTCCCATAAGAGCAAAACATCTTTGAAGCACAAGCTAACACTGTTGTGGACTGACTAACTTAATAATAGGATTCCATAAAACACTTGTGGGACAAGCTGAAAGAAAGGATTGGAGACCTTTAGATAATCCGAGAAATCCGGAAAAGCTCTCACCCGCCGCCGTAGATTAATAGTAAAACCCACAAAGTAGAAATTGCAAATTATTGCATGCTAAGGCATATTGCAGCTTGTATAAAAGCATACACACAACATACATAACCAGTTAGGAAATCTTTGCAATGAATTTTGAAGCATATTTCGGAGAAGTACGTCTCAAAACTCAGGAGCTTATAGAGCAAGCATCGACCATGAATGGAATAGAACCGAGATATCCTTCTGCTAAATTCATTATCTTCAGTAAATTCATTTTGCTTCAAGTGAGGAACAGGACAAGAAGTTGATACCAACTTGACAATGTAGCGGGCAGATGCTCTTTCGGATAAAGCCTGTTTGTTGGTACTGTACCAGATAAACCGTCCTTCTTTCATGCTCGTTACATCGATGGCTGAGCCTCTCACTTTTCTTGATGATGAATGGAACCTTCTTCATCATACCAATGCGCAGTTGTATTCAATAGCTGACAAATTCTATACTATTTTATAAAGGCATAGAGGCTCACGTCCTCGAGAAGAAAATATTCTGCGACAGGTCTCTCTCGTGATCTGTGACGGCTTGTCAACATTGAAAAAGAAATTTCTATAAAACTACTGCACTTCTGTCAGACTACGTATACTTAGACTTCTCAAGAATAAGGAATCAAATTAGATCTCTCATAGATTTGTGTTTTAAACATATAAGGTCATTAGCTAAGTGCCTTAACTGCCTTAGGAGGAATCTCAAAAATAATGGAATATGAAGGTACATTCCCAGTGTTATATTATTTGTCGGAAACTATAAACAGAATAGCCACTGACAATTATAGCAAGCGTGCTAGAATTCTTGGGAAGACTGGCCGGGTTTTTCAGTACTTGCCTGTCCCCTCTCCTCTCGCACGTCTGTCCGCGGTTGACGGAACATACTCGAACCCTTTTCTTTGTTTTCCTGCATCATCACATGTTTCACCAAGATAAATAATAGTCCGGTTGAAATATCATCAATACTAATATAACAAGTGCAATGGAAATTATTGATAATTTTTGGGAAATTTATCCGAATGCATTTTTAGTTGAAAAAGAGCACGAGTGCACGTAGTGCACGAGTGCCTTTTTCAGTTAAAAACGCATGAGTGAGAATTTGTCGAAAATTAAAAATATATTTCCATTGCACGAGTTGTATTTAATGAGAGAATTTCATAAATCAAAAATTTAAATTTTTTGTTAAAAAATGTCAAAACACCAGTTTTTGCACCAGTTACTATGCAATTATCTGATAATTTGCACTAGTGTAAATTATCGCGTAATTCCAATCTGATTGATTCAAATCAACAATCAAAACATGTCAGTTTATTGTTGGAAAACCAGTTTTGACAGATGTATGAAATTCTCACAATAATTTAATTCGTTCGAAAAATATTTTTATGTAATTTTGACATTCCTTACTGGTTTGAAGGTTCGAAAATGTCACTTAACTTTTGTTTACTTTGAAGCAGGCCGAAAGTGACTGTTCTCCTGTCACTTTCGGCCTGGAGAACTCACTTTCGGCCCTGATAAATTGTCCTTTCACACCTAAACACAAATCCAGGTGCCATGTTTGTATTTAGAAGTAGATGTCCCATGTGTTTATATTGTTGAAATTTCCTTAGATGTCAATGTCGGTGTCAGACTGTCAGTTGAAATTCCTTTTTTGGCATATTTTTATCTTATTTTATCCAATAATTAATGGTTCAAAATAAAATAGTATACCTAAATCGGTGGAAAGTTTTCATATTATTGTCTCGAGAATTGGTTGACCTCGGCGCTTCGCACCTCGGTCAACCATAGTATCTCTCGACAATAATGGAACACTTTCCACCTCCGCATGTAATATACTATTATGATAATTATTATTTTAAATTCAAATATGATTTTTATTTTTGGGCACTGATGGTTTGTCGACATTTTTGATAAACCCTTGAAGAACACCTGATCTGGTTTTCTTAATAGCACAAATTAAACAATGTTAAATGTATTTTTGAATAAAATGTCTCATCTTAGGGAACCGGAAATGTTTTTGTATTGACTCAATTGTTTTTTCCATTCCAATATGACACTGTTCATCGTGGAAGATCCTCAGAAATGCCAGCCTTTTTTGTGGTATTACTGGTTTCGGTTTTTTCGCTGGGTCATTAGTGACCAAATTATGCAAAATTCCGTGTTTCAGTAGAGAGCGTGTCTTGTCCAATAGGTTCTGTTCAGCACCGTTTATTAGTTTACTAATATCAGTATTTCCTCGTGGTTCAACGTATAACCAATTTTCATTTTTATCAGCAATTCGTCTTACAGTAACAGAATTGGTAACGGGATTGCAACTCAGATAATCTACGTGGGGCAAGGAGCTACCTTTTCGGTAAATAATTTGGAAGGAAAAATCCTGCATGTAGATCCACCATGGAGCTACTCGGGGTAAAAGTTCTTTTTTTGTTCGCTGTGGTCTCCAGAGCATTACAATCCGTAACCAATGTGAAGTGTAAGCCAAGCAAGTAGACTCGAAAATGTTTGAGAGAGTTTACGACTGCTTGAGTCTCCAACTCGTATGAATGATATTTAGCTTCTGCAGGACTGGTACGTTTACTGAAGTATCCAATTATTTGATAACTTTCATCTTGTCTCTGTAGAAATACTGCTCCATATCCAATGCAGCTCGCATCTGTGTGGAGGTCAGTCGGCCAACTCGGATCAAATATTGACATAGAGGATTAGAAACTGAACAATTGACCACATAGTTTTTTGCATTTTCTTGCTCCGAGGACCGGAGTCGTTCGTTATTTCGTGTGAGTTTTGTTATACAGGCTGTTCGGGAGGCAAACTCTGGGACATATTTCCTAAAATAGCCTGCTAACCCCATGTACTTGTTTCGCATTAGTTGGTGATGGAGCTTTAATTGGTGCTTCTACTTTCTGTGATCCAGGACGGATTCCCTGTGATGAAACTTCTTGTCCCAGATAGTCCAATTTTTCTTGAAAGAAATTATATTTTTTTGAGGTTTCAAGGAAAACCCAGCTTCTTGCAAGGCACCTAAAACTTTTTCAAGTGATTCTAGCTCCTCCTTCTATGGACATTCAGGGCACTAAAAAATCATCCATATACACCAGGGCTACGTTATCTTTCAATTTACCCAGCGCTTAACTAATGGCTCGTTGAAAGGCAGCTGGAGCGTTTGCCAACCCAAAGGGCTTCCTAAGAAACTCATAGTGTCCCTCAGGCGTCACGAAGGCAGTTTTGGGCACGGACTCTGGATCGATCGACAGTTGGTGGAATCCTGATAACATATTCAATGAAGTAAAGAACTTTGCTTTGCCCCAGCCATCAAGTTGGTACTGTATCAAGGGTAAAGGCTATCGGTCTTTAATTGTATGTGCGTTCTGTTCCCTGTAATCGACACACAAGCGATAGTCACCATCCTTTTTGCGAACCAGGATTGGCAAACGACGAAGAATTTTCTTGAATAATATTGTTTTGCAAAACGTCGCTAATTATTTCACGTAGGAACTGCTTTTCTCTCCACCTCGGAAAGTCGATAAGGATTACGGCTTAGAACAAAATCATTCGTTAATTTGATTTGTAAAGTAGTGTTATCTACTTTAGATAGCGTTTTTCCTTTTGGTATCATTCTCTCAAATTAAGCTAAGAGATTCTGTACATCTAACCAATACTTATCATCAAAATAGCCAACGGCAATTATAGCAAGCTTGCTAGAACTCTCGGGAAGACTGGCCGGGTTTTTCAGTACTTGCCTGTCCCCTCTCCTCTCACACGACTGCCCGCGGTTGACGGAGCATACTCGAACTCTTTTCTTTGTTTACCTGCATCATCTCATGTTTCACCAAGATAAATAATAGCCCGGTTGAAATATCATCACAATAATTTACTTCGTTCGAGAATATTTTATAATAATTATTATTTTAAATTCAAATATGATAACACTAGTTACACCAGAGAAAATCTTGGTTGAATTGAACTCCAAAACACTTTCAGTCATATTACGCCAACCATGATGATGATCACTTGGCGAAGTTATTATCAACGCTTCACATATTATGTATCGCATTAATTCACGAAGTAAGATAGATTCCTATCTCGATTAAAAGGTCC
Source organism: Ceutorhynchus assimilis (assembly GCA_917834065.1). Classification (NCBI taxonomy): domain Eukaryota; kingdom Metazoa; phylum Arthropoda; class Insecta; order Coleoptera; family Curculionidae; genus Ceutorhynchus; species Ceutorhynchus assimilis. The sequence continues at coordinate 28,956,781 of OU892284.1, read as the reverse complement.
GGATACCAGTTAAGATCCAGATCCCAATGGAATTCCTGCAGCTTGCCTGACACTTTTGCTTGGCAAACATTTATGGTGTTTGTTGAAGATCTATGGTTTCTGGTCACCTTTTCTCAACAATCTTCCTGATTTACAAATCTGGACAGAAAAATGCCATTGAGAATTACAGAGGAACATCGCTGCTGTCCATCATAGTTAAGCCTATGGAGTCTGTTAAGACCGATGACTTCTCCCAGACATTTAGCTTTTTCACTAATGATGGCTAATATAAGGTGTTTGCAACAAATCTAAGCAAATATCAGAAGTTTCTTGTTGAGTCAATACAAGCAGGCTCACAGGTTGATGTAATTTAGATAGATTCATCCAGAACATTCCATTTCTGACTGGTAGAAAGCAGCTGATGATTTGAAGTCTATAACCTATACAAAGGGTTAGGAAACGAGGACATAATAACAACGATTAAATTGGTTGGCTTAGGGGTAGGACACGTCATATACGTACCAACAGAGGTAGAGGAAGACCAAAGCTCAGATAGAGGAACGAGTTTTTCGGGGACACTGGAAAGATTGGTGCAGCTAACTATCAAGAGACCGGAAAGGATAGTGGACGAGGCTGGAGAAAGATGAAGCCCTCCTGTGGGGCTGTAGGACTAATGATTATGAAAAAGTAGCATGTGAGTCTTTGGGGATTCGAATCCGAGGAGATTATTTGGGGCTACACTGGGTACTCCTTTCCATCTTGAATCTTCGATATCCATTCTGTATATAAACGATGGACAAAGTTTAGATCATCCATGTTCCCTACGCAAATGATTTCGAGCAAATCCAAGGTGAAATCCGCAACTGGTGCAGTAGAGGAGGATAGAAGTGAGAAGCTTCAAGTAGGGGCAAAACTTGTTAAAATTAGATATCACACATTTTCTACTACAACACCTTCAATGAGAAATGCGGTTGGTTGAAACAATCAATGATACTGGAGTGATTCTCGTCCAAAAGTGTCTATGTTGAGAGCGTAATTCTGAAAACAACCTGTATATTTTAAGATTAGAGCAACTCAAACTATTCGCAACTGTCTCGTTTTGAGATTGTAATTCTTGAACAAGACGATGAAATTGGTCTAATGATTCTCTCTTTTCGTTAAACTCATCTATCCATAATGTCCTATGACTTGCTTTATTTTCTAATATTTGTAAACATATTGCCGCCTCTTCTAGTTCTTCTCCACACCATTGAGTCAAAAAGATGTACCAAGATAAGGCTCAAGTGAAGAGTGATAACTGACTGCTAGAACAAGAATGCATACAAGATAATGTAAAAATAATATCAAAGAACTTATGTTGCAAAAACAAAATAGGAAGACACGAAAGAGACTTGGACACAATCAGACTTTCAATGATGAAGATGATGATGAAAATCATGATCAAGTTCTCCATTTCTAGATCAAATCTATGGAGGAACCAATAAAAAACAATATTAAACAAATTTTTCCAAAATATTCAACATGTTTTTCTTTCGTTTTACATTTTTATTATCAAGTATCGTAGCCACAAATCAGTCTAAACATTTAACTGAGTTTATTTCCCCATCATTTCCCCCATTCTAAAACAACAAAAAAAGCACACACACGCATATCTAGAGCACAACGCGACGGTAATGCATTAAAGTCTGAAAAGCACGGGTTCGCATTCGCGATTTATAGATCTCTCGCCGCGGCGAACGAGTTTTGCTTGCGGGGACATTTCGCATTAACCTAATTTTCCTGTTGCGCTTTTGGGAGTTTCGAGAGAGCGCGGCGGGGGATGTTGGGCCTCGGAAATGTCGAAAATCATGACACTCGATGTGCATGTCATAGGTTACGAGACTTTTCAGATGCACAACTCGAATCAAATAAATGTTGGAGGAAAGTTAAATGTTTAATCGTATATTATGTGGATGCAGTTAGAGTTCTGAAATCCAGTAGTTGGCAGTTGAAACTTTTGTTAATTTGGGATCTAGCAAACAGACGTGAACGTTGAAATATGGATTGGTTGTGGTAGTCATGTCTTAGGTGTTTTCGAACTTACGAAGGCTTTCCGGAATCAGGTTTTGGCTAGTTTAATATAGGTATAGGAATTTTTGAAAATGGCCAATTGGCCATGTTTCCATTCTTAGCTCCATCGAATATCCGAACCTGAACAATTATTCATAAATAATTAGTGAAGATATATTTGAATATAAATTCGAACTAATGTCTAGAACGCTAACGCAAGACTGATGTCTCTTACTCATAAGAAAAACCACTCCCTCTTTATATAAACATAAACAAGATCACCCCATCATAATTGGCATACTTAGTTTTTACCTCTATAGGCTAACAAAGGAAATATCCTTTATGAACACACTCGAAAAGAAACGTTCTTCTACGGTCGGCCATGCTACTTTATTTTCGGTCCCGGAAAAATCCTCTAACTGCAGATCTCTATAAAACACAAAAAAAACAGTATTTTAGTGTCAAATAAAACATATATATTGAAGATTGTCAAGCGATGCGAAGATTGGCCAAAAATCCACAACACTCGCCAATCATCATAAAAAAAAACAAAAACTTCCCTAAGTAGTCAAATAATCTTTCTCTGAGACATTATCCTCTAAGAATTTCTTCTCTAGCGATTTATCTTCTGAGATTTCATAGTCTGAATCCGTCTCACTACTGCTCTGAAATGCGGCATTAAACAGCTTCATACGGTCAGCTGAACTGACACCTTAATATCTTTAACGTGCACGATTTGACCCTGACAGGTCCTCTACAATATAACGGTCATGATCTAGAACCTCTGTAATTTGGTAAGGACCACTGAACTTAGGCAGCAACTTTTTGCTTTTACCCTCATTTGCAGAGCTTATCCTCTTCGGAACAGTGAAGGAAAATCGGGCCAAATTATAATATTGGCTACCCACTGCCTCCGACAATTTGAGCTGCCGCTCGCATTGGTACTCTTTCTATTTCTTTTATAAGTCAAGCAAGCTAATTATTGTCACAAGAAAGAGGTAACATGATGTAATTTTCAACAGCGTCCTGTGTGACAGCTGTACTCAGAAATTAATCACCCAATGCTCTTGGTCTGTATCCAAAAAGCAGTTCACAGGAACTCTTCCCAGTGGAACTGTTCTTACTGTTCACTGCAGATTAATTGATTCGTCCCACTATTTTTCATCATCGTAAGATGTTGAAATGACCTTCAACAAAGTGCTGTTATATTTTTCCACTTGCCTGTTGGTACGTGGAGTGGCTGTTGCATTAAATACCAGTTGGATTCCTAGCTCCTTGTTAAAAGTAAAAAAGGAGTTACTTGTAAAACAAGATCCTCTGTCACAAATGATGCGTCTAGGAGTACCGAAAGTGTGAAAAATTGTCTCTAAAAAGTTTATTACTGGTTTCGTTTTGGTACTTGGAACTGGGTTGGGATGAAGAAACTACGTGAAAGCATCTACTGCTACTATCAAGTATGCATTTTTCCTCATGCTCTTCACAAACGGTCCAACATGATCAATGTGATCAGTATGCATTGGGATTGCTACCTTTTCTATTTTATGGAGAAATCCCTCTTGTTTACGTGTAGATGCTTTGTTGTATGCACATAATGCACATTGTGGACAAGCAGAAATATAGCGGCCTACACAACCAATACTTACTACCCATGTTTTTCAGAGTTTTTTCGGTCGCAAAATGGCCCACATTGTCATGATGGCACATTTTCACTACGCGTCTGCCCGCCTTGGAAACGTAACATCGTAAACCAGCAGATGTTTTCCGATAAAGTTCATTGTCTTTCAGCGAGTAATCTTTGTGAACCTGTTTACTGGTTTTCTCAACAATATTTCAATCAATTCCTTACATGTGCTCTCTTTCAGTTGCGCTGATGACTCCCAATCATCTTGTGTGATATCTACTTGAAAAATATCAATAATTTCTTATGTTTCATAAAGTTTATCTTCTGCAATTGAGTTTCGGCTCAATGTATCCACATGTGACATGTTTGATCCTTGCCGATACTCTACACTGAAATTGAATTCTTGGATGGAAAGCCACCAACGTGCAATGCACGGAATCAGATCACGCTTTGACATTGCAGTTCTCAAGGCATTACAGTCAGTTATTACTTTGAACTTATAGCCCTAATAGGTACCTATACTCGGAACGTCTGTAACGAGCAAACCACTGCTAACATTTCGAGTTCGTACGAGTGATACTTTTCTTCTTCCTTCGTAGTTTGTCGGCTGAAGAAAAATACTGGCTTTAGGTTGCCATCTTCCTGTTTTTGTAACAAAATTCTACCAAGCTCAATTTTCGAAGCATCGGTGTTTCTACCCCAGGGTCATATAGGGTCTCTTGTTCAAAACTCCTCAAAGTTTCGCAAAAGCACCATCCTGCTCTATACCCCAGTCAAATTGTACATCCTTTTTTTTTGCTGAGGGAGTTCAAAGGGCGGGCAATTTGTGCAAAATCTCTCACATATTTCCTGAAATAGCTGGATAGACCGATGAATTGAACCCTATGCTGGAACAACGTTGTAAACGAGAATGTGTAAAAACGGTATTTCCATGGAATAACGGTGTATTGTACCCTGGATAATTCGCCAACTTAATAGTGGGATAATATGATTTTTTTTTAAGAAATGTTGATGCCATTTCAATTGGCCCAGTATGTCCTTTTCGTGCAATAACGTTTTAAGTGCAACCGCCCTAGTTTCGCGCTTGTTTGGTATATTTGGCGTTTGAAACGTTGTTCCAGCATAGGGTTCAATTGTCGAATCTGATGCACATTTTTTGGAACAGGAAATTTCTTCACTGCAGAAATCTTCGAAGTACCGGGTCGGATACCGGCAGCACTAGTCTCATGTCCTAAATAATCAATTTGCTCCTTAAACAGCACCTGCATTACGAAAGGTTTCAAATACATCTCCAAGAGCAACCAACTCAGACGCAACACTCGGAGAAGGAACCAAGATGTCATCCATACATGCTAAGGCAGTAGAAAATCTCATGGAGCCTAGGATCTACTTAATCGTCCGTTGAAACACCGCTGGAGCATTTACTAATCCGAACGGCATCCTTAAATATTCGTAGTGACCATCAGGAGTTACGAATGCTGGTATTTCTCGGGAGTTCTCCGCCATTGGTATTTGGTGGTAACCGCTCGCCATGTCCAAGGTCGTAAAATACTTGCATCCCTTTAAAATCTCTAAATGGTCGTCCACTCTTGGTAAAGGATAACAGTCTTTCATTCTTTTTGCGCTAACAGTGCGGTAATCTACGCACATGCGTGTTTCACCAGTTTTCTTCTTAACCAATACAATTGGACTTGAATAAGGCGATCTGGACTCTTGTATAATATCGGCTGACAGTAGTTCATTAACTATTTTGCGCACCTTCTCCCTTTCATGCATAGAAAGTCTATATAGTCTATATGTCACAGGATTTTCACAATTTGAACGAATTTCCATTTCCGGATCCAATGTAACCTAGTTCTTTCCAATTTTCCACAAAACAATCGCGATACTTTTTTAACAATAATACAAGATTATTTAAATCGGTTCTAGATAACTTTTCTGACACACAAGTGGTTAAATCATTTAGGGAAAATTTTTCCAAATTACAAATATCTAATTTTAAGCAGGTACTTACATTGCGTTCCTGCAAGGAACAACTCTTGCAATTACCCTATTTGGTCCAAAACAGATCACATCTTTTGAAACATTTTAAATTGGAATTTTCAAATCTCCCGAAGATATGACACATCTGGGCAGAACATATTCTTTGCTTGGTTCAAAACGTTGACATAGGTCTACAAAAATATCACCTTCGTAGTCATTCTTCATCATAAAACTCACCAGTCCTATGTTTTGGGGAAATCTTAGTGGAAACAGTTGCCATCGAAACTATCTTTTTAGGTGGAAGTTCATCAATTTTTGGTAAGTCAGTTAAACCACTGCTGAAAAGTCTAACAGTTCCTTTGCGCATCACTTTTATTCAATACTGAACTACCAATTAAAACTGACATATTCTGCGATTGATTGGGCACAATAAAGACTAAAGTTTCAACTTCCGATAAATCTACTCTTAGATCCGTTTCGACATTGCCCAAAACCTTCGTAATAGCCCCTCCATATCCATTTAGAGTAACATTGCAAGTGGACCAAGTAAGGCCAACAGTTGTCGCATCCGATTCACGAATCAATACGACCTCGCATCCGGAATAATAAAACTATTCAAACTATGTCCGTTTAAACTTTGTTGACCAGTCAGAAACAACTACTCCGAGGGCAAATACCCCTACCGGCGTTGAACTACACTGATTGGTCTGAGCTTTCGTTGGCAATGGAAATTGTTAGAAAGATTTTTTCAGGTAATGACCAACGTGAATACAGGGACACTACGGTCCCTGTTTGGGAATCGGCCCACTGAGCAGTGGACTCAGGCTTCCCGTGCTAATCCTTGACGCGTTTCGTCCTTGTTAGGACTCATCAGAAGGACATAGGCTGAAGCTCCCTGTCCAAGCAAAATTGAACTTCGTTGACCAGTCACAAACAACTACTAAACAAACACCTAAAATTGAAGAGAGATTATGCAATAATTTTTTGAAAAAAAGACAAATATGTTGCTTCATGCTCAACAGCATTGAGCAACACTTGACTTGGCTCCCTTTGCCTCATTAATCAAATCTGTAATTTTGCTTCATAATTTTAGTCATACGAACAATTTTCTGCCGCTTTAATTTTTCAAGTGAGCCCTCTCAACTTTCGACAACGGTAGCAGAAAAATAATTTGATAGATAAAATAAACTCTATTCAGAGAGATGTGTATAGTAATTCTGTCCAACATCAAGAAACTTCTGGTGAAAATTTCCACTTTTTTATATTCAAAAGTGCAAAAAATTATTCTATAGGCGCAGTGTAACCATTCCAAACTAAAACACTCCGCTATTCCTCTTATTTAAAGTAGTTAGCGGTGGCAAGTGTCACATGGAACGCTAAAATTTATGTTATTCCTCTCATATAAAGAGCCCGTGTATAAGTGTGGCTTCATTCCTTTCTGGAATTCTGGAAAACACTTAGCCAGAAAGGGAACATCTTGCAGTGCTCCGAGATGAAAAATGAAAAGGAAAACGAGTGGGCTGGATTTATAGGAGGTTGCCGGGTGATAAAATGTTATTAGTGAGAGTTTAATTTTATCTGTTTAGTCTTGAAAATTATTTTAGGTTGGTTTCAGCTAGAAAACTAATTAAGAGTCTGCGATTGGTTGAAGTTGAAATTAGTTTGAAAGTTGTTATAATTATGCAGTGATTGGTTGCTGATTAGTTTTTAAATATGCTATTGAGAAAAGTTTTAATTAGTTATTTGAAACATAAATTATATTGTGAAGTGAAGTGGTAGGTATTGCTAAATAGCATATCATATGAAAGCTAGAAAATAATTTTTTTAAAAAATTTATTAGCAAACTCAAAGACTATCGCTCTGAAGTTGTAACCGTTGTAAGCTTGCCAACAAAAGAAAATTATATTCGATCTTTTTCCAGGACTAAAAAACTTTATCCGTTGGATTGGCATCGAAAGAAAAATCTCCTATAAGATCGGGGTTTTTACACGTACGTTTTGACCGACATTTAAAATTACCCCCGTCGTCAGATGCCAGAGAACGCTTCGGCCGTGAAAAACTCGGGAAAAGTGTGACTTGAAAAGTTAATGGCGGCTGTAAAATAAGGAAAACACCACACTGGGTAACGCCTTTTATTTGCGAATTTCATCGATAAAAACTTCGATTTAGACGCGCTGCACTTAATAGGATTTTCTTAACGTTGCTGATCTGAAGGGGGGTCTTAATTTCTGCTTCTGACAGAGCTTCGCTCTGCCAGTAACGTGTTAATAGAAAATACTCTCTTTTTAAACTCTTGAATAAAAAAAAAAACGAGCAAAACTCTATCTCAAACAAGGCTTTACAGAATAACAAAATCTGTCAAAATTGTAAAACGATGATCGAGTTTCTCGGAACACGAAGCAATAGAGTAACTCGGATATGGGTTGGCCGGGTAATGGAGAGACCGCTTAGAAACAGAATGATGGATAGGTCAGGCGATGCAGTTTGGGTCCGTGATATCAATGGAGAAAATATAAAAGGATGCTCGACATACTAGGCTTATTTACACGATAATTTATATCCGACTTAAGATAAAATAATAGGAATTTTTTTTTGTTATTCACTTTTGTTTTATCAAACGGCTTTTCTAAAGGGAACGACAAACGAGCAATTCGATATAAGACGAAAAGAATTTATTTTACGACGATAAAATAAACATAGTATATTGTTTTACGAGAAACAAAAATCGAACAGTCTACAGTCTACAGGGTGAAGGCAAAAACGGTAATGTTCTCGATCTTCAGAAAATACTTTTATTTGCAATCATAATATGTAATCTTGACATTACTGGTTTTTTAAAAATTTGGAAGTGTCACTTTACCTGTGTCACTTCCCTCTTCGATTTCCCTCACCGATTTCCCTATTCGACTTCCCTCACCGATTTCCCTTACTGTAATTTATTTACCTTTGCTGGCAACAATGACAACATGTCAGGTAAAAACGTCAAAACAGTGAATGACACATTTTGGCATGTTTGCTTTATTTTTTTATTAAAAAAAAAATTAAATGACTAATCATAATTATATGGTGTGCTTGCAAATAAAATAGTATACAAACCTCGGAGGAAAGTTTTCTCGAGATTAATAGTCTATATATCTCTCGACAGTAATGAAACACTTCCCTACTCGGTATATAATATACTATTTAACGAATGATGTATTGCAGTTTTGTTACAATTAGGTTTATGTTATCTTCCCCTTGATACAATAAATGATAATTAGGATTCTTCTTGAGTTTATTTCAAGATTTGAACTTTATATAACTTTTTAGAACATGCGCCATTTTTGTACCAGGGCGATACTCCACTTCGAAATTTACCTCTTGAATAGACGACCACCATCTCTCAACTCTAGGAATAGGATCTCGCTCGCACAATGTCGTCCTTATAGCATTGCAATCAGTAAATACCTTGAAATTGATACCAATCGAGTACACTCTAAAGTTCTTCAAATTACATACGACTGCAAAGGTTTCGAGCTCATAAGAGTGGTACCGTTGTTCGTCTTTTGTGGTTTGTCTCGAAAAATACATACAGGGAAGAATTGAACCAGAATGTTACCTCTGTAATAATATTCCACCTATGCCCAACTTCGAAGCATCAAAGTGGATCTCTGTTAATAGGTCTGGATTATATATCGATATATACTAACCTTTCTTTAAGAGTATCAAAAGAATCTTGTTGATCACTGCTCCAGGCGGATTCTACTCTTTTTTTCGTCAAAGAAGTGAGAGGTCTGGCTATGATGGCGAAGTTCTTAATGTATTTTCGAAAATAGTTAGATAAACCTAGGAATTGCCTAACCGTGCGTGCATCTGTAGGGATGGGGAACTTCGATACACCGTCTGTATTCCGTTTTCCCGGTTTAATACTATCCTTGTTAATTTCATGACCCAAATATTCGATCTTGGGCATAAAAAAGTAGCATTTTGATAAACTCAACGTAAGACCTACATTAGACAATGCTTTCAGGACGTCCCTGAGGGTATTGATACCGACTTCAAAAGCTATTTACAGGAAGAAGAATGTCGTCCATGTATGCCAAAGCTTTCCCATGCCGCATGTTTCCCAATACTTTATTTATAGTTCTCTGGAATGAAGCTGGGCCATTTGCAACGCCGAATGGCATTCGAACGTACTCGAAATAACCGTCAGGCGTCACAAAGGCAGTTTTTTGAATAGAATCGGGATTCATCTCTATCTGGTGGCATCCACTAGCTAAATTCAAACTTATGAAAAATGAACAATCTTTGAGTTTCTCCAAGAAATCATCAACTCGTGGTAATCAAAACCTGTCTTTGATAGTCTTCGCATTTAATGTGCGATAATCGATACACATTCGTTGCTCTCCATTCTTTTTCTTCACTAAGAGGATTGGACTCGCATACGGGGACTCAGTTCATTCATATCTCTCACAACTTTCCTTTCAATATGAGATAAACGATAAGGTCTATACACAATTGGTTTATCGTCAGTAAGTTGAATAGTCATTTTCAAAACGTGAGTTAAATGCTCAGAGCAAGATATGTCACTAACAGTAAAAGTACCAATACTAAAGACGTCCTTTGTATGAAAGAAAATCAAACAATTCAATAAATAAATATGAGCTACTTTTATTTAACAAAAATGCGTAAGAATAAGAATAAATTCGGGTAGCACCACGCCCTACGCCCTGACACTGTCTTGTGATTTTTACTGATCTTTTTTCTTTGAGGATACTTATTGCCTTATAATTCTTCAACTTTGTGTATGTTTTTTTTTTTAAATCTCAATAAATCCCTCTAAACCCATTCAATAAACAACAAACCTACCTATACTTCCTTTTTTTTGGTTCATTATGCTGCATTGATTTATATTGGCTCTCATCGGCAAAAATATTCTCTCTCAACTTTACTGCTTGAATTCGGGAGTTATGGTATCGTAAAAAGAGATGGGCGTTTTTGTTGCTCCATTGTCACGAGCTTGGCAGACTCTTTTTATACCAAAGTAAATTCTGACATAAAAGGGAGTCTGGAAACGATATTTTGGATCCCAATATTGTGAAAAATGCTTGGGTTTCTTCGATAATTTATTCAGGGAAATAGTCACCGACCAGCTGCAATGAGAGGAAATGGAATGTAAGTCTTACATTAAAAATAATAGAACGGAAAGAAACTTGAAGATTTTTACTTTAGCACAACGAGCTCATAATTGAAAATTGTACCTAATAGATGCAAAAATGTTTGGTGTTTTATCAGTTTCTACATTAATAATTCATTCAGTGGATTACTCATTTTCCCGACCAATAAGTGAAGCTCATATTGAAATGAATCAAATGGTAAAAGTAACTTGTTCAGAGATTGTTACTTTAAGTCATATATTTGCAAATTTTAAGATGCAAAATGTGGTTTTTCTAAATAGTTTCCACCATCTGCCCAATTTATCTAAACAGCCTGTCAATTTATGCAAAAAATCAACGAAACAAGGCTTACGCAATTTTCTTAGGAAGCAGATATTATCTAGCAAACATGTCGCCTCACTAACCATTTATACGTTCCAATTCAAGAAAATACCCTCTAAAGTTGTTACTATCTCTATCCCACAAATGTCGAAAAGCCCCGATTAGGCTGGAAAACTCAAATACCCACATTTGCTTTTTTTTTTGTTCAAAATAACAAACTTTAAGTTGTTTATGCTCAAACCTTCACATTATAGAACCTATATAAACACCAAAAAGGTAAATTTTCAAGAAATGAATATTAGTTTGAGTGTAAATATTAAATTATTCATGCACGAATAGTCAAAGGCATAGTATGTTTTCGTCTGCTCTCCCTAAAATAACAAGTCTCTGTATTGTGGGAGAACTAAACAGCCTCAAAGGGTAATTTTAAATATAATTTTGCTTGTTCTTATAATTTTTTTGCAAAAAAAAAAACAAACATGCCACACTAACCAGAAAATAATATAATTTTATCAAAAGAAAACCATCATTCAAGAAATTCCTACATCCTTTGCAGGTCAGGTGTATTTTTGAATGTCACTACAGGCACTTAGGTTATTATTTTTCAGTAAAAAGAGAAGCTTGAAATATTTGAAAACTTCTAGAAACCATTTATATAAACCGTGGGAGCTAATTTCAAGAACTGAAAAATATGAGCATTTTTCTTAGATATTATATTTATGTGGGTACCTTAGGGGACTTTTTTTCTATGGTCTGAGGCTCAAATTATATTTTGATTTGACAGTAATATATGATATTGCTACGCAAACTGTTTTATTCAACGATTTCTAAATACTGGACCGAAATAAAATAACCGCCGCTACAAACAAACAAGAAATACAAGAATTGATAAATGGACTTATTTTTCCAGGAGCATAAATCAAACTATCGAATGACATGTGATTTTATGTTTGCGGCAATATTGGGTTTTTGAAAAAAAAAAGGAAACAAATTTTGTTGGCAAATGACTATTTAATTCAAAATAGAGAGATTTTGATGAGGTTTAATGTTGATTCTCCAACAGGGTGCCTGATTCTCTAGACACATGGATAGGACATGTTCTGCTGTTTTGTCCTCTTCCATGCAGAAGCGATACTCAGCATCTTGATGTGGTCATCCAATCCTGTGCATGTGATGCCAAAGTCTGCAGAGTGCAGTGTACAGATCCACCTCAGCTTTGAGCCTTCTGCTGCCCATTCCCAGAAGTGTGTCCGCCACTTTCTTACTTTTGGTGGGTACAAACTACAAAGGATTTTGTATGGTTCATACCTGGTAACCTTTCCCATTATTGTTTGGCCTCTATATTGGCCATGGTTGAGATTGCGTGGTTGGTCGTATCTGTCGAAAATCAGAAGCCTTTTTTGATTCACCTTGCCCCGCCAAACTACAGATCTGTCTACAGGCTATCTTGGTCTAATGACCATGATGTAAATCCAGTGGATTTGCTTTGGATTTGTGCCCCAGGTATTTCCACAGATCCTGCAACAGTTCCAAAGTGACAGTTTTTCCTTTTGGCTCACTTTTTTCAAATGAGACTTCCAGTTTAAAGTCTTGTCCAGGATGACTCACAGATTGAAAATGGCACTATTTCTCACCGAATATCCAGGGGTACCAGATTATCGAGACTTCTTCTCCCGGTGAAGGGTACTATATAGTCATTTTGTGAAGTTTGATCGTCATTTTCTCTGTCTCACACGAATCAAGATCGCAGTCTAACACTTTTTGGAGTGCAGCTGCGACCCTCATCTCGGAGATACCCTTGGCTATTATTACTATATCGTCTGCATATGCTTGAATCTCGACTACCCATAGTTGTTTTACGGCCAGGAGGTCATTCATCAAGAGTGACCACAGAAGTGGAGATAATACCTACTGACAGCCCCTGGCAGTCCTGAGCCTGACCGTTTTTTCCTGCAGCAAGGTCGTTATCATTCTAACGTTCAGCATGGTGTAGCAGATCTTTATTTCCCAACTTGTTATGTTATAGATCCCTATTTTATGTGTCGTCTCACTCTAGCGGTTAATTGGGGAGTTATGTACTAAAGGGTTGCTGACAACAATGTAGTAGGTTGCAGTATCAGGGTTGCTGAAAAACGGTTGTCAAGGTACAGATTATTATTATGTTCTTATGTTTTTGAATGATAAGGAGGAGAAATAAATTGGAAAATGAATAAACGTGATCTGTTTGATCAATTTCGAGAGAACATTCAAGTTGAGAATCAGCCACAATGGAAATAATTGAGAAGTTTAAATTAAGTACCGCCCCTGTTCTTGTGCTAAAATTTCAATTACACACACTACATTCAATCAACACTACCTATATTCAAGACTGAAGACATTTTGGTTAGTTTGGGTTAGCGACAGATACTGAGGTCTGCGGCAGGTACTGAGGTCCCTGGTTACGTAGACTCTCAGCTATAGTTGTTATTTTGAGCCAATATCTCTAGATGGATTTTTCAATTTATTTGCTAGGATATTCGCTCGTCAGGGTAGGAAAATGTTAGTAAATTCAACAGGCCCCTAATGCACGTTCTGAATACCCAAAAATCAAAATCTCAAGACAGCACATAATTTTTCCTAGGTTTTTGAATTTACTTTTTTATCTGAGTTGTTTACAGCATGAAACGATTTTTGTTAAATACATGAACAATGCAAATGCTATAAAAAATGTTATGAACAAACAAAAAACATAAAAATGAAAAAAAAAAAAAAATAAAATGATACTTGTATAAATAATTGAACTCTCAAAAACAAAATAACAATTATTCAACTGACTTGTGAATGCTCCTTTTGACACACAAACTAATCACAAATTGGATTGAACAATCAGTTTAATACAAAATAAAAATAAAAATTGAATAATAAATAATGGCGGACAAGCGTCAAAGGGACAATCTTCTTTTCTAGTCTAGTCGCACATTCTCTTGTCTCCTATTCGGTTTCGGTATTCGGTACTCTCGAAGTGTTCTTTACCAATTTAAGGTAATGCCTTTTGGACTCTGTAACGCCCCCTCTACTTTTAAGAAGTCGATGGACATCTCAAATCGTACTACTAGGACTTACGCGAAAAGTATGCCTTGTCTACCTGGATGATGTATTAGTGATGGAAAAGACTTTCAATGAGAGGCTACGAAACTAACAAGAATAAGAATTTTAAGCAAAAAAAAAAAAAGCAAAATCGATGTAACCGAGCGTTTTTATGAAAGGCCCCCATTTATTTATTATCAAATTTATTCCATTTGGCTTATACACACTGTAGACAAAATCCAAAGGAACCCCAAGCTATTAGGAATTGAGCCATTCCAGTTTTCCTCAGTCTCAAACCCAGTAAAAAAAAAAATAGCTACAACCCGGTAAAATATGACTTCAGACGCAACATTTCCGAATCTCATCAGCACACGTTATAACGAAGCAGACGCAGTTCCCAAGTTTTCTCCTTGATGTATGAGGTGGAAAATTAATCACAAGAAAATAAGGAGAGTCGGACGAAACGGGACCCGAGTCCCCGTTCCGTTGGTAGAGTTTGGCGGAGTCGAAAGATTGCGCGCCTCAACTCATTAACACGCGTTCAACACAATGCTACCGACTCCCCGACGAAATTAATCAACTGGCGTTTAGAAAGGTGACAAGGCGGCCAACATTAATCAGAATATAATTCTATTATTGCCACTCGCTGAACTGTGTCCGGTTTATTTCAGAATAATTTTCGAATGTTGAAGTTTGCTTTGCGCTAGTTTGTTAACCGGAAGAGATGGGGATGTTCCTGCTTGTCAAAGCAATAATTTAACACCAATTAATGAACAGAAAACTTATTGGAAAAATTTGTTTTGCATCTCGGTCCTATATTTAGAATAATAATGAAGCTTTTTTTTTAACACAACTTTTTTTTGAGGTCTCAGAGTTACCAATTTCCATTGATCCCAACTTTTTTTAGGTTCAGTTATCGATGCCAGCATGAAAAAAGATTTTTAATACTACTTACCTGAGAAATAGTCATTATTCAATCTATTTTTCTAGGAGAAAATTGAATTTCTATCCCTAGGTGAATTATGAAAATAATGAAAAAATTCCTAGGTCAATAATGAAAATGACGTCATGACGCAAGGATATTGTCATGTTTCTATTGGTTTAATTCCAATTTCATACGTCAATTGGAAAAAAAGCGAACAGGTTTCTGTAGGTACAGGATGTTTTTTTTTATATATATTGACACCCCACCTACAGCCTTTACCGTTACAGGTAGAAGAAAGGAGTAAATTCAAAAGTTGTACGGTTTTGGCTAAATTCTTAGAATCCATGGTCAGAAACAAAAATTGAATGCCAGAAATATGATTCCCCATATTTGGTTCTATATTCTTGAAGAGCACAATGCCCTGATTTCAAAAATATATAGTTTGTCTATATTATGTTGAGCAGTCTCTTATATATTTGGCTCCAAAAATTGTAAAAATACTATCCTACTACTGATTTTGTGAACTATTCTACCTATACAGGTGAAAGCTGTAGGTTAAATTTGAAGAATATACTTGGTTTCTCTGCAAGTATTTTTAAAATTTTCAGAACCAATATGTTGGAGACAGCTCAATCAAATATAGACAGACTATATATTTTTGGAATCGGGAAATTGTGCTCTTTAAGAATATAGAACCAAATATAGGGCATCCCATTTGAAAAAAGCTGAAAGCATGCAACATTTCACATTTCTGACATTTAATTTTTGTTTCTGACCATGGATTATAAAAATTTGGCCAAAACTGTATAGGTTTTGTATTTACAACTTACTTCTAACTGTAAAGGTAAAGGCTGTAGGTGGGGTGTCAATATACAGGGTGTCCCACGGTGGATGGCGTATTAGACGTTTATGGAGAACTAAAAAGCGGATCATTTTGAAAATTTGGCAACCGGGATAAACGACCATAATCTACACTTTAAAAATATTTTTGTTTATGCGGTGTTGCCGCTTCTACTCTAAACTAGTGGCAACATCGCTATTTTAAATGGAACACCCTGTATGTGATTGCATATTTCGATTCTCCGTAAAATTCTGAGCAGATTTCATGTTATATAACCTATACCTAAGTTCAACTGTTTTGGAAATAATGACAGTTCAAAATTGACTTTTTGCAACTTTGACAGGCTGTAAAACCTGAACGGTTAATTTTAGAGGAAAACCGATTTTACATTCCTGTCTTAGATTTTTATAAACTATAATTTGACACCAACTTTGAATTTAATCCATGATTAAAAATTCCAATTAAATTTAATCTCCGGTTAAATTCAGAGTTGGTGTCAAATGATAGTTTATGAAAATTTAAGATAGGAATGTTAAATCGGTGTTCCTCTAAAATTAACCGTTTAGGTTTCACAACCTGTCAAAGTTGCAAAAACTCAATTTTCAACTGTCAATATTTCCGAAATAGTTGAACTTAGGTATAGGGTATATCACATGAAATCTGTTCAGAATTTTACGTAGCATCCAAATATGCAATCACATACAGGGCGTTCCATTTAAAATAGCGATGTTGCCACTGATTAAGAGTAGAAGCGGCAACACCGCATAAACAAAAATATTTTTAAAGTGTAGATTATGGTCGTTTATCCCGGTTGCCAAATTTTCAATATGATCCGCTTTTTAGTTCTCCATAAACGTCTAATACGCCATCCACCGTGGGACACCCTGTATAAACAAACACCCTGTACATAGGAAGTTACCATAAGCTGTTGATAGAGGGCAGCACTTTCAAGAAGGCGTTCAAAAAAAATTCTATATAGGTATTCTTCGGTAGAGAAAGTCATTATATACCTTACGCATTTTAAACATCGGCGCTTCGCGCCTCGGTTTATAAAAGCGCTCGGTATATAATGACTAACTTCTCTACCTAGGTATTTAATATACTATTATATAACCCAACCTAACCTAACCTAATATGGGGACGGTACATGCCACGTTGTTTGCTAATTTTCATCCAACATTCTAATATTTTTCCAGTTCTAAATATACATACAGGGTGTCCCAGTTCAACTGGTCAAAAATGCTAGGGTACATAGAGGAACCATGGAGAAGTAGTTTGAGATAGGACACCGATGGTCGGAAGTGCGTCGTTTCCAAAATACAGGGTATGAAACTGATGAAAGTCACTACCTGCCCTCATTGGAAATGTAACTCACTGTACACTCGTATAAGAACGACATGGCAGTCAATTTCCGGACATCTTGAAGTCTATTTTATAATATATTGTAAATTAGCTCAATACCAACTGATTTGTCTTACCTAGCCAATCAAATTTTACAAATTGGTAGTGATCCAAAAAAATTAAGCATTGATTTCCAGCGACATGGTACAAACTATTTAAAATATTGCATTTTTTTCTAAGCTAAAAATTGGAATGTGTAATACATAATTTCAGAATTACCTACCAGTCTTACGACATCGCGAGACTCCTGAAACTGAGAATAAACCCATAAATTAAAGAAAAATATTAAAAGCAAGGCTAAAGTAATTATATTGTTGTGCCAAGTGACAGATTCATATAAAAATAGTTATTTGTGTACCAAGGCCGTAAAGTTGATCTTTTTTGGCCGAATCAGAAATTTGCGGCCGAGGCGTAGCCGAGGCCAAGCAAATTTCAGGTGAGGCCAAAAAAGGTCATTCGGCCGAGGTGCACACAAAATTTTTTAGGCGAGTGTTTGTTCTGGAAAAAAGATGAAAATTCAACAGTAGCTTTAAACTTTTATTGATTAGATAAAAAATCCAGCAAAGATAGGTAGATACATAATTATTAGTAACAAAAACTACGATAAAGGAAGTGTGATTATAGAAAATTGCCGACTTTTTCGCCTGGTATCCTACATTGTGCTTTTTTAAAAAAGTAATAGGATAGGGCTAAAATCAAAAATTTGGTTCCATTGTGGTTGCTAACTAATTGTTTATTGGTTGTGTTGATGGTTACGGCACCGCGTTTTCGATTGTCTGTCTATATGCATATTTTCACCAAAGTAGCGGCCGTAAATTAAAAGCGGCCGTAAAGTAAAAGCGGCCGTAAAGTAAATGCGGTCGTAAATTAAAAGCGGCCGTAAAGTGATAGAGCAAATGCGGCCGTGAAGTAAATCCGGCCGTAAAGTAAATGCGGCCAAAAAAGATATACTTTAGGGATGATAATCCGGATCCGTAAAACTAATCTTTTTGTGACAGTCGCCTACAAACATTATTTATGGCCGACACGAGTTCGACATTTCTAGATAAAGGAACAAATAATTATATTTCTTAGAAATAGCGGAAGCATTCGACACAAACATGATTCAAACAACAACTATAGAACGTATTACCTAACAAAACTATTTAGAAGTTCACCAGAACCTAACAAAATTGACCAATTTTTGGAAAACCGACTAATCGGGAATCAGGCTTGTATTTATGTTCATAAATAACATTATATTTTGTCTGATCAATCCAGCTTAGAAGAAGTTTAGTAAAATTTAGGTTAATTATTTCTAACATAATACCTTATGTAGGTAGGTCTCAAAAAATTCAATATACCTACTTATAACAAAGGGGCTCAGTATCAACTTTCCTTCCACGTCTACTTTGTTATGCATTAAAAAGGATTTTTCTCATACGATATTGTAAACCTTTCTGCTTCAAAAATGCATTATTTTCCAGAAAATTGCATCGGAATGTAATCTATCAAGTTAATATGAAACAACCCTCTAGAGTATATAGGGCTTCGATTCTGTTATGTCTTGATATATAACGGGATATATGCAGTATCTTGAGGTATATCTGGTCGGTCTTCAAAATTTATTCAATTTGAAATAGTGGGTACGTATGCAAACCCACAGTATAATTTATCATGTTTGTTATTATATAAGTCAACAAAAATGGATTCCAATTATTCTAGCACAAAAAAAAATCCAATATGGACCTTTCCCTTCATCATTCAAATAAATAATAATTTAACTCACCAATCACAAATTCAAAAACTAATGAATTTCAAATTATCATCTCCAGGGGCCTGAAACCCCCCCGTAACGTTCCATGACCTGACCTCTCCACCCACGAGGCGCCGTTTTCCAGTTTCCATGGAAAACGATTGATCAATATCGCGAAATTTTCACGTGGTTTTTGACGTTTCCTTTCAAATTAAATTGTCAGTCAGTAGGTTTATAAAAGGATTCGCGAAAAACACGATTTTTTTCCTTTTGCCGTATTGACTTTTTGTAAGAATTTTACGCGTTCATTATAAATATGGTAGATTGCCCAGATCCCGCGGGAAGAGCGGTGCCAAGATTGAAAACGTCAGACTTTTATCACACATGTGAGCTACCGAAGAGGTTTCAATATCCTAGTTGGTTTTATGGTTATGGGATTCAGAGGAGACCTCCGGACCATCCTTTTTATAGGACAACGTCTAGTGATTATGGAAGGTAGAATTGAATTTGTTTTTTGCAAAGAAGTTGGATTTTTTTTTTCTTTGCAGATACCCGCCAACCATTCATACAGTACCAACGTCATTTTTTCCTAATAGACAGGATTTCTCCACTGCATTGTCCAAAAGCGGAATGTACAGGAACTATTCCCTAAATACCGGTTTAGACACGTTTCCCAAATAAATTATAATATATTTTACATTACTTAGAAATATACATTTATACAAATCCACAAAATATAAGTATAATATTATTTATTGATTTATATGTAGATAGAATCGATATTGCTGAATTCTTCGTAAAATGTTGTATGTTTCTACGTAAGCGGTCAATTAATTAGTTTATTAATTCGTTGTTAACCATCTATAATTTGGAGTATTCTCGAAGGTATTTTTATTCTTATGCATCTCTTTCTACTGCCCAAGTTGACTCTCTTGAAAGTCTATTGAATAAAAACAAGTATTAGGTACCTTGCAAGTCATAACTTATAAGGGTACATGCACAACGGAGCTGTGATAGCCTGGATGATCGATGGTTAGAATTATATCATTGGTTTTGTTACGTGTCTAATTTTCAGTCAATCAAGCTAGGAGATTGTTCGACATATTTTGCTGATGCCTTTGGTCTTTTAGTACTCTGTCCTTGCCTGATTTTGTCTAGCACTGAAAAAAGGGAACTATAAGTATAAAATCTTTAATATATATTTCACATAACAGTTACAATAATTATTATCCATGAAGACATCCACAGCTTCTGGCGATCTCTGAAAATAAGATTGATTTGAGATAAGATAATATCGTATAAAGCAAAATAACTACCAATTTTTTTTGAGTTTTTACTATTTTGTTCTCTGTTCTGTGTTCTGTTCTGTAGGAATCAGGTAAATCAGCATTTGCTTTCCCCATTTTTGCAGAGGTTTCCGTCGAAAAGACCAATCCACATTGGCCTTTTATATTGGGTAGGTAACGTGACAGCCCTTGCTGTTGCTAACAACACAATGCACAAAGGCACCTGATTGCTGAATTGCTGATGCTCAATCCTGAACCTGATAGATTGCTTGTGGAGCTTCTGGGGCCTATGAATCTCAATCGTCCCCCAAGAGGTTCCTAGTAGTATCACTCCATCAAATCACTACATCATCAGGTTTGCGTATTGTTGTGCCGTTTTGGGAACCAGCCACCCCGTCTGTATTAAGGGTGTCACCATCTCATTATTGGGAGCTGGAGCCTTTCACCTGCAACCACTGTACCTACTTTCCAATATTTATAGCCTTACCACTATAATCCTTTAGGTTTAAATTAAGTTAATTTTACGTTTACTTACCATATTATTTTAATTTCCTGGAACATTCCAAGTAGTCGAAATTAGTGTAATCACATACGTCTAACGCTCACAATCCGCAATTAGTGTAAAGTCTTTTTTTTTTTTTAAGATAATTCCCCAAGTCAAAAATTTAGTAACTATGTTGGCAATACAAGCCTTTTCTACATGAAAAATTTGAAAGCATCGACAATTTTACATTGTATTGCCAACATAATGTGATTTTGACATTTATCTTAAAAAAAAACAGATTTTACACCAGGGTAAAATGGATCCATTTACGACGGTATTTTTAGTATTTTGGTATTGATTCAAGAGGCGTGAAGCGTACTTAATTATCACCCTTCACTTATTTGAACTCAATGAATGTAATTAGGAAATTAATTAAAAAATTTGATAACCATGATGAACCAGAATGTAAGGTTAGGTTTGGGAATTTCAAAAACCACCCCTTTGGTTGGAATATTGACGATTATTCCACTCATGTGTTACAAATCCCATAAGACAAGTGACGATTTTCAGAATTACAGCGAAAATTCTTTTTTCCATTTGTTTAACTAGAGAGAATTACAGCGAAAATTATCCCATGTTATTGTATACATGGTTGTCATGCTAATTTTTGATACAAACAAACGGTTCCTGATAGCAACCATTTATTTGTATTGATTGTTAAGATATTCAAATCGTTTAATACATATTTATTTCCATATTTTTTTGCATTCTCATACGTGAAATAATCCTCCATACACTACTTGAGCTTTAAAATGAACCAGATAATTTTTCACTCGTGCGTGTTTTCTCTGCAAATTTCACTCGTCCTACGGACTCGTGAAATTAAAGAAAACACGCAATCGTAAAAAATTATCGGTAATTTTGAAGCTCTCGTGGTATTATCCCTGATTACACCATTTAATTCACCTAATTACTTTAACTAAGTAGTAGGTACTTACTAATTTTAGTTTTTATATTGGTTATGTGATGTAATTATGGCCAATATTATCACAGTCTAATTTAAGTTTACTGATAGATTCTTTATTATTTTTAAAAGTTATTAGATAAATAATTCAATTTTGGCGAATATCAGCTGTTTGCTGCCTTTAACAATACATTATTCTTATGGCAAATAAAAATCCTGCACCAGAGTAAATTTTAAGCGCTTTCATTTCATATTATTTTGTTATGCCCATTTAGGTTTTTGCAGTGCTTCCAATTAGGATTGAGTGTTTCCTGTTTTTAGTTTATAATCGGTAGCTTCGTTTGACTGCAGGGAAGTAAAATAGGTGGCGCGTTTTTGATGTTCACCCACCCCACTCTCCGCTGTTGAGAGTTAGTCGAACACCCTAAAAACGAAGCTCCAGTTGCTCGATGTTGGTTATTGGAGTACCTCAGCCACCTTTTTGTGTATTTATTATTAAATTAGGTTTGCCCAGTTTTGCAACCTAATAGTTTAAATGTGAGCGTGCATATCGGAGCAGTGAGTAGCTTGGATGATCGCTTATAGCATACTAGAATTAATTTTACCATTCTTACTTCGAGCAGAAACCAGCTGACAAGGGGTGTGCATGCCCAGTCATCAACATGTCTTTAATTTTACTTAAAATGTATCGAAGAGTAGATGGTTCCATTCTCAAATATTGACAAAAACTATCACCAGCTTCAGGTTATCTATTCACATCCTCATAATATGTGGTGATAATCTCCTATTTCTAACCGTTTTTGATTAATTGAGTGAGTATAGTATTGTCAGAAAATGCGAGATGAAGTTGTTCAAAGGCTATAAATCACAGTTCTGTTGTGTACACCTACAAACTCTTATAATTTCAGCTATAATCTGTCATCCAGGCTACAAGCTTATATCACAGCTCCGTTATGCACATACCCTAAGAATAAGGTAAAACTTTAAGGTAAAGTGAAATCCGAATAATTTGGAATATTAGGCAATAAAATATGCAAACCAATCACAATTAAGAAACCCGCCCTAGAAATGTGAAAGACCGTGAAAGACGTAGATACGTTTTTGTTATCACATGCTATAAAGAAAGTAAAGTAAAAAGAGACAACTACTGTTTCTCACCGCTTGTCTACTTCATACAGGCATCCCAGGTAGAGTCCCATTGGTACCTCTAGGTACACACCAACCTTGCAAACGTGAAACCCCATATTCAGGGTGTCGATACTAAGCGATAAGGAAAAGTACTTGTCTTTTTTTACTGTACTATATTTAAAGCATGTGAAAACAAAAATGTACTTCTTTTCACATTTCTAGGGCGGGTTTCTTAATTGTGATTGGTTTGCATATTTTATTGCCTATTATGCCAAATTATTCGGATTTCACTATAGAAGTTATTACTTATTTTTATTTGACTATTTCACTGGAGTGTTTCAAGGCGGGCGGCCACTGCGAGCGGAACGAAACTAAGTTAAGCGAAGATAAGTGTTCAGTAAATTAGTTACCATACTCTCAAATATACCCTCGGCCATTTTAGCTAAACTAAACGAAGAATAAAATCTTAGTTTCGTTTCATTCGATTTAGCTCGTGTCAGATTCGAACGAAGTTTTTTGCTGCGAATTTATTATTTATCTACTTTCCACTATGTTTGCACATAAAAAGTAGGATTCTACAGATGCTAACTTTGAATACAGATCCATTTTTGTTGCAACAGGACTCATTCTAACTTTTTAAATAAATTTATAGGTCTTTACGCATGAAAACACAGCTGAGAACTAAACGAAAAACGTTCCCAGTGGCCGCTCAAACTTAGTTTAGTTTAGTACCTAACCGTTAGCTTCGTCTAGCACAGCTGACCACAGTTTAGTTTCGTTTCGCCTACCTTTACACTGGCAAAATGTCATAGGAACGGCCGGTTTCCTACTGACAAAACTTCTACCTGTTCCTACCTGGGCAAAACCAACATGATGGTTTTTCAGCGACAAAATTTTGTGTGGTTAAGGTAAAAAACTATTAGCTTATCCAAAACACGTGACTTTGACAAGCAAACAAGGAGTTTGTGTGCCTCGTGGCGGATATTTTAATTTAAATTTGACAGCATTTGCCTATCCACAACACATGACACAACCCTCTTTACGTATCCAGCCATGAAAAAACATGTGGCAACACTGCATCATCAATCACTTGGTGGTAGGACCGTCGTCGCGTGTTGCGTCGCGTCCTTGCAGTTTAATTTGGCAGTTTAACAAGGGTTATGGAAAAAAAATATATATATATTTTTTTAATGTAAATGTTTTATTTATAGAAAAAAAGTACTTTTTATTGAGGCCCAGTTCGAGGGCAAGTTCTAGCAACATTTTTACAAAACAGAACAAATCTAAATCATCGAGTAATCATCTAACTAATTATACAAAGAAGCAGAAACATACACCTAGGTAGGTCCAATATGAATTCAAATTTAAACAGATGTGGTTGGATACCAAACTATACCTATTTTAGTGATAGATAATCATTTTTGCAAATAATAGCTGTTTCCGAAAAGTGTAAAGCACAAACAACAGAATATTTTGATGGTGTCCAGTTATCCCTAGGGATTAATTTTACCCATTTTTCTCTTAAATCACCATCATTTGGAAATTTAAAGGTAGAAACAGCTGTCTTACCTTGTTTTAGGCTACTCTCATAATTGGATTTGCATCAATTGCATCCCGGGACACAGCACGTTTTCGGCATAATAAATTATTAAATTCAAAAATTTGAGGGTACGTAGGTACCAGTAAAACATAACTGTTCACTTTTTAAGCTTCGAAACACAACAAATTTGGGTCCAGAAACTATTATTGTTTACAAACACACAAACCGGCACCGGCACTTATTTAGAGCAGAGAAAAACTTGACATTGTGTGACTGCTTATTAACAAAAACACTCTGGAAATGGTTCCAATTAGTAAGTTATTCACTAAAAACAATACCTATCAATAATTTAACTATATTTTCAGCTTATTTTAATAAAAAAAACTATAAACAACAGTTTTAGAGGTTATAATACTCATCAGCTGTTACACGATTATGGAGACTGCATACCACTAAGCAATGTTGCCGCGTCTACTTTGTTCATGGCTGGATACGTAAAGAGGGTTGTGCACATGACTTTGACAAGCAAACAAAGGGTTTGTGTGCCTCTTGGCGGACATTTTAATTTAAGTTTGACAGCATGTTGGATAGTCTAATTGAGTTTGACAAGTGTCAGCTAAAGAAAATAAATTTTCCAAATGAAAATTTGGCTTGTTTTTCTCGTGAAATAGTCCAGCCTTCAGGTCCAGCCGAATACCACTCAAGAAAAAATTATGTAGGCAAAATTATTCTCTTGGTTTTATTCAAGTTTGTTGCTTTTTGGTAATTTGGCTCATGAAATTTTTGTCATTAGCGAAATTGCCAAGCAACAAACTTTCATACCAGTCGAAAATTTTGCCAACATTTCTTCTCTTGTGGTATTATATATGAATAAAAACTAGAATCTCTTAAAAGTAAATACCGGATAATGTTTTTCCATTTTGAATAATTACTTGTAAGTACTTACTTATACTTATAAGTACTTGCTTATACTCATAAGTATTTACTTTTTTCGTTGCGTATTTCGTGTTTGATGTTTAAAACAGCACAGCAAACAATAATTTTTGGAACTTTTGACAAAGATGTTTTAACTTTGTGTCCTAGAATGGAAAATCTTTGCTTCAGTTATCCAAAAACTCTCTCAATTCTGACCAATTCCCTGGAGTGAGTGATATTGAATAATACTTCAATTCTGTTGTGGGGATTTTTAAATGGTGTTAATTACCAAGGAGCAATTCCATATCCACTGTCTCCAAGAAGATAAAAATTACCTCGAAATCTTGCAACTTTTTGATACATGGAACTTTATTTTCAGATTCTGGAATGGTGAACATTTCCAGGCCACTGAGCGTCTACATTTGTAATCATTTCATTTGCATCATAAGTTACTTGCACATGTTAAAAACTCCTTTTCTGTTAAAAAAATCATCGCCTAATTCTGTTGGGATTTTTAATCTGAATATACGTACAATCGACAGCACCAATAACTGTAGAAACTTGGAATCGATTTGACCATTCTTTTCTCGCTTCTTCCATAGCATCTAGAGTAGATGGAAATTTTATCCAGTGGTGGGCCTTTTCGAAGATACTATCAGCTACGGCATTAATGGTTTTGCATAGTGTTGAGTGATGAACGCCAAAATCTTTACCACTACCTGTTTGGAATCCGGTATCACTGACATATCGCAGAAATATCTGCATCTTTTGCAAAGTTCCTCTGGATTCATCTACCTCTGGTAAAAAATTATCCGAAAGATAGTCTATAATATGTTCACTTTCAAAAGGCATCAAGACCTTAGATTTACTGGGGTTGATGTTTCGTCTCTCCTTGTGGTTCTTCCTGTTATGAACATGTATGAAGTTCACCATGATCCACAAAGAAATTCATTTTCTAACAACTACCGTCGCGAAAAAGTATGCTTCAACGGAACCTTAAAAATCATCAAGTTCTTACTGACTAATTTAAGACAGATCTTATTTTTATTCACATAAAAATAAGCCAGTGCTGGAAAAACATAAGTAAATCCTTACATTTTTAGTAACTACTTGAAACCAGTAAGAGTTTGCTTATGGTCATAAGTAAACCCTTTCACATGAAGTACTCACAGACCTTTTATTCAATTTATATGGAGTAAATACTTGAATAGAAGGAAATATAAGCTTCTACTTTTTTTCTATTTAATAGACCCATTAAGATGGCGAAAAAGCTGAAAGAGAAAGAATGTGGAAGGACTTGACAGAGTGACTGTTGCTAAAATAGGCACTTCATATACAAGGTTTCTGACTAGCTCCAGAAAGCGGAGATGATGTGGGTTTATAAAAAAAAAACTAAGGTCCGGTATATTCATCTGCCGATAAACTTGCTAGTAACTGTCTTCAACAAATATACCAAAATAGCATCAAGCCGACCATTAGGATTATTGATTACATTTTTATATGTTGACAGCTTATCAGAAGGTGGATAAACTTGACTTTGAAGGCAAGTAAGAATATTTTTTTTTAACAAAGGTTATACCGTACGTATGTATAAAAATATATGAGATAAAAATAACGTACCAACATTCACAAATAGGTAATAGATTAGACATTAGCTACAAACTCGGAAGGAATAAAGGTTGAAATTTGGAGGATATCTATCGAACAATCTTACGCTGATCAGGAAAGGATACACTTCGAAATCAATCGCGAAGTCCCTAAAGCCAAAACATTCAGAAATCCTCGAAAGAGAGATTGGGAAAAATTCTCCGTTCTCATGGAAGAGGAAAAGAATCTGGTAATTCCTACGAAAGAGTCAAATCCTCTAGTCTAACCATAGAGAGCAAAGAGGAAATTGTGAGAGTCCTAGAGAAGAAACTACGAAAAGTTTTCCTTCTCTCTTGAGCTGACTCCGCAAAAGCCCTAGTTCCAGTAGGGCATAGACCAGCAAAATGAAGGTGGTCTTTATACTTAAAGCGGGTAAATCAGGCATTTCAACCTCAAAAGACTATAGACCTATCAGTTTATCATCATTCTTGTTGAAGACTCTAGAGAAGCTGTTTGATATACACATTAGATAATTAACGGGAATAAACACGCAATGCCCAGATCCACATGCATACCTAAAAGGAAGGTCGGTTGAAAGTGTATTGCAGCAAGTGTAGGGCAAACCCTTCTAAAACCTAACCTAACCCAACCCAACCTAACTTAACATGGGGACATTCTGATATTTTTCCAGTTTTAAATTTACATATTATATAAGCTGCTTCATGTATGATATATCATAGCCACACATTTATCTTTAAACAAACTTGTACAATATTTAATATATCGGAAAAAAAAACTTACAGTAACAATCTCCTATACGGATATACAAAAGGTCTTATTTCAAAAAAATATGCAACGTAGCTACTAAGGAAATATAAACTTTCATATTCAGACCATCTTTGTATATTGCATATTTCAAGAAAGGCGCCGTTTGCCTCTGATGTGAGTCTTGCGTATTTCCATTTAAAATGTATTAGACTGCATTGACATTTTGGGTTTCGGAACATTAATAATTTTGCATCGTGTGCAGCTTATGGGTTGCTATTTTGAATTGCGTGGCTTTGCTTTTGAGTATATTCTATTAAGTGAGTGACGAAGTTATTAAGTCGAAAGGCACAACGTTGACAAAATTTTTTTTTATTTATCGTAAATAGAAAATAAATTGAAGAAGCCCTGTCCCATGTTGCACTGTGGGTATAGTGTATTACAGTCTGCTCCAAATTCTCCTGCTTTTTGAGCGTCTGAGTATTCAGTATCCAAAGCTGGATCAGCACCACCTCCAGGATTCGGACTACAAATAACAAACAGTTGGCCCAGGTGTGATGCATGAAAAATATACCTACGTAAGAAACACATGCAGAATTTGCTCAAGCAACCCTCCTTCGTCCTCAAAATGCGTATAGTATGTATTTTCACAAATTGTTCTTAGAATACAGTCCCTTCCGTTGATGTCTTGCCTAAAATCAATTATCAAAAAAAAATTGATTCAAAACAATATTTGCGTGTACCTATCAAGGAAGCTTTCGACTCCTGTATAAAATATAGCCCTATCGCTCACAATTTCGTTGTCGTCAGATTCCCTTTTGTCCCTCGCACTTCTAGATATTACGGGCGGATAGTTCGAAATGGCAGTCGTGTTATAGGGCAGCGGATACTGAAATTGAAAATTCCAACCCACGCCCATTTCTTGTTTTGGACCCAGCTTCCATGGAATTGCAAAACTGTACACCGTCTACGAATTGATAAACTTTAGCAACGTCATGTAATGGCTAAGCACATGATACAATAAATATCTATTCGATAAGAAATAGCTTACCTTAAACACACCTAAAAATGGATAGAGGAGATATCTTTTTTGCCTGTGATGGTCTTCTTCGTTGCCTTTCAATAATCCTATTTGTAGAAGCAGCAAGCTAAGCTTCAACTTCTAAAATCATAAACATTTTTTTAATGACTATATGAGCACATTATCTTTGATATTAGTTAAACGTTAAGCAACATCAAATTATAAGAAATAATTTCTTTTTTTTACTACTAACCTGAGAAGTAGTCATTATTCAATCTATTTTTCTCGGAAAAAATTGAATTTCTCTCCCTAGGTTAATAATGAAAATAATGAAAAAAAACCTAGGTCAATAATGAAAATGATGTCATGACGCAAGGATATTGTCATAACGTTACTAACCCAACTTCTCTACCTAGGTATATAATGTACTATTATCAGAATAAAAAGGAAGGAGCTTTAATAATGTAGCTGATGAAAGGCTAGAAAGCTATTTTATATCCAATTTTTCAGCGTCTGGTCCAACAAACAGTAAGTTAATGAAGTTCTTTTGTGAATTTAAATTTCCAAGAATTCTTTCCAGGCTTTTATTTTATCAGCAGTTAAGATTACTCATGACGAAAGTTAAAATATGCTATAAAAAGCTTGAAAAGGGAATCATATATCAAATTTTCTTTTACATTTGATAATGGAATTAATAAAACGAGTACTCGCCATTTTCAGTCTTCACTTCACGTCTTCTATTCCGCACTTCGAGTATGTTTTTACTGTCACAAACTCAAACACTTCGCCCAAAAGGGAAATCGGAACTAAAACTTGTACCTTACAGTCTAACTTTTGAAAATTTACCGTATTAGACACACTTGGCTGATGTTTAAAGAAGTTGTTAGGTGTGAAATGGAACTGCAAATATTGGGTTTCCTCGTTAACGCGTTATATAAAGGTGAACGGCATTTTTCGTTTATTAAATTAGGACGTATATTGTTTTAGAGGATCTAGGTCTTAATGTATCTGAAATGATAATAAATATATACATACAGAGATGGATAGAAGCGCCATAACATGTATAACTTTTGTGGTATATTAGGATAATGGGACAGGGATTTTTCAAACATACCATGTCTAAATAGGTACTATGTGTAAAGACAGAATCTCCCCAAATACAATCCAAATATGCCTTAATTTTTTATAAATATTGGTTTTTTCAGGGAGCCGACATTTCGATTCTTTACAAGTTTTCAACAAGTAATGTTGTGGTATCATCCCATAACCCCAAATTCTGATACAAATAATAGTACGTAATCAATAATTATTTGCTTCGACTCCTCGATCCCCCACCCTAACCAATATCAAAGTAGTGATATTATTTCTAGCTAGAGAACCCTTGGGAAAATATTCTTCCTAACTCAACAAATAAATAGTTTAGCTAGTGAGAAAAGGATGTAGTTTTTCTTCACAGATTTTATGAGATCTATATTTAACCCATCATGTGTCAGAATTATTTTTGGCTCTTTTATTATTTAAAATATCCCTCGTCTCAACAAACGCAAGTTTGAAAAGGGAAAATTTATCAGTTGATGTTTATATACCTTTTAAATATTACAGTGGGTCAGAGACGTCAGAGTG
Source organism: Ceutorhynchus assimilis (assembly GCA_917834065.1). NCBI lineage: Eukaryota > Metazoa > Arthropoda > Insecta > Coleoptera > Curculionidae > Ceutorhynchus > Ceutorhynchus assimilis. The sequence goes on along the minus strand of OU892284.1, from coordinate 28,926,391 downwards.
TTTATAGAATACATCAGTTGATATTTATACCGTCTAAATATTACAGTGAAACAATGAGCATTGCTTTTTGAATAAGTATTATTATTAATATTCTAAGCAATATTTTCAAATAAAAAAAAGTAATCAAATTTTTGTGCTGTGCCTAAAATAGGGACATTTTTAATTATGGACGCAGTTTTTATCCAGCGTTCAAACTCATGACGTCATAAGACGTACTACATTTCTCGCGAAAATTCGGTTATAATCTCGCTGGTTCTTTGCGAACAGTATTGTCAGGTCTCTATGGTCTTATTGAATCGTTCTACCATGCCATCAGACTGTGGATGCAAATGCCCATGATCTAACAGGTTTTCTAAAGATCGCAGATTCGAATTTTCGTCCCTGATCTGAATGCAACTCTAGTGGCACACCATGACGATTGAAAACTTCATCCACTAGCACCTGGGCAATCGTGATGGCTTCTTGATTGGGAATAGCGAAAACTTCTGGCCATTTACTGAAGTAATCTATGATAAACAAGATGTTTTTGTGACTCAGGGAACGGTCCGGCAACATCTATCGCTATTCTTTCAAATGGGAGACCAACGTAGTACTGTTTCATGGGCCCCCAAGATCTTAGCTTAGGGCCTTTACTGGTAGCACAGATGTCGCATTTTTGGCACCAGTTTTTAACGTGTTCATGATAGTTATTCCAGTAAAAACGTTCCAGAATTTTGTCCAAAGTCTTGTTAACTCCAAAATGTGCTTCTGAAGTTCCGTCATGTATTTATTTTAATACATCTTCTACTCGATCTTTCGGGATAACCCAGTTGGCTCTAAGTAGATTTCCCATCGACACTTTTTCAAACTCTAATAAGTAAACCATTTTATACGGCTAGATAATTCCACTGAGCCCACAACGCCTTGTAATTCAAACTTGTTCGAAACTTCCCTCCATTCTGGCCTACATTCATAGTTTTCTTTAAGATGCAGAATTTGCCCGATGTCCTGGTCTGCTCTTTGATCTGCTCTCATTTGTTTGGTAGTCCATTCATCATCAACGATAAGACCCGTTCTTCTCACAGCCAGACCAGTGTTATTCAGGCATATCGATTCTTTGATATTGCTTGCAGTCTTCTTTGCATGGATTTCTAGACAGAGAGTCAGCATTTTTATGCAGGTTTCCAGGTCGATGTTTAATTTGGAAACCATATTGCTGCAATCTCTCAATCCATCTAGCAAGCTGTCCTTCGCGAGTTTTCATTTCTAAAAGCCATTTTAGAGCCGCATGATCCGTTCAAATTAGAAACTTACGTCCGTTGAAATACTGATGGAAATGGTCGACTGCTTTCACTATGGCAAACAACTCTCTTTTAGTGACACAATAATTTCGTTCTGGCTCTGACAAGGTTCCGCTGTAGTACACCATGACGTGTTCTAGTGAATTTTGAATTTGTGAAAGGATAGCTCCAATATTGGTGTTGCTTGCATCTGTGTCCAAAATCGACATGCCTTTCTGATCGAGATAGGACAACACTGGGCTTGTACATAATGCTCATTTTAATTTTCTAAAAGCGGAATCGCATTCTTGGGTCCAATTGAATGTTGATTTTTCTGCCGGTAATCGATGAAGCGGAGCAGCTATGTTAGCGAATCCTTCTACAAATATGCGATAATATAAACATAATCCTAGAAAGCTCCTTAGCTCATGTTTATCGGTTTTGGCGAATCCCTGACCGCATCTATATCTCCTTCCATTACTTTGTATGCCATCTTCAGATACCACGTGACTAAGAATTCCAGTTTCTTTTTAAATAGAAAACACTCATTTGGATTGAGCTTTAAGTTGGCATTCCGGAAGCAGTCAAAAACTTCTTTCAGGTTATTGAGATGTTCTTGGAACGAATTTCCCATGATCATGACGTGATGTATTACCAACTACGAGAAAGTCAAATGGGTCATAAAAACCTTAGAAGTCACCGGAGACGGTTAGAATCTATCTCATATTTCTACAAAATCGAACTGAACATAGATTCAGGATACTCTGTAATATTTTAAGAACTAGCCTAGCCTTTTGGCTATATACCAAAGACTTGGAGACTCATCACCTTTCAGAGCTTCATACCAAAACCTGGGAAACTAGGACAGGATACTAGAGAAACTTGTCGATAGGCACATTAGAAATGGTGCGATTGGGAACGGATGACTACAATCTGACCAGTCTACATAGATAGATAGATAATGCCTTTGACAACACCTTCTTCCAGTTAACAGACAAATCTCTCAAGCACACGAGAGTTCAGGATACCTGCTGGTATCTGGGGGTTGCTCTGAACTCACTTGAAACCGACATCTGGAAGCTTGCATTTTAAATTTTAGAACTTAAGACGTATTGAATATACATGTTGATGAAACATATTTTAACATGCCTCTCTGGGTGGTGGCCAAAGACGCAGCAGAGAAGTTTGCGATCTGTTAACTGAGCAAAGTGCGAAAACTTGTCTGCTCAGCAAATAATGGGGACAACACAGTCCACACCAGCAGCAGCCAAGGAGTGCCTCGTAAATTTTTCACTTCTGAACTTTTTGATACAGGAGAAGGATCGGCGCGTACAGACTGCAACTGACAACCGCTAAAAACAAGAGGACGGAACATATGGCAATCGCAAATCCTGTGGGAACATTGAATTTGAATTGATTTGACCAAAGCGACAGTGTCTTAACAGGCCATTCGAGGTTAACTTCCCAAGTAGAAATGGATGGGAAGATGGCATACCAGAGACATAAAGGCAGGAGGAATTTTGATAAACAGACCGGCCAGAGACTGCAGTTCTTACTGGAACATGAGTATATTATTCCGCTAATAAGAACAACGACTACACACTGGGAAGGTATGCCTCTGTATTTCGAGCAGAAGTATACGCTTTACGGAATTCTGTCAATTTGGATCCTGATTGATCCTGATATTTTGAATAATTTCTACTGTTCCATGGCAACAGGCATAACATCGAATATTTCTTGTCAAACTGATCCACTTGACTATCTGGCTGATGTACATATCCCACAGACCTTTCATTTGTATCTAACGGATCTTACTGAATTGAAGGAAATTTTGTCTCAAGTAAGTAATAAGAATTCTGCTGGATATGATGATATTTTCGTCAGAATATTGGAGAATCTTCCGGAGACCGCCCTCTGCGCCCTCGTCGATGCCATCAATGCATCTTTCGAAACTGGACAGTTTCCATCGTGTTTGGGATTGGCCATTGTGGTGCCCCTCCATAAAGGAAGTACAACGGTCGATCCCTCCGACTATCGCCCTATCTCGCTGCTTGCTACTCTCTCAAAGGTGGTGGGAAAACTTGTGAAGGTTAGACTGGTTGAATTTTTTTCAAGATTTAATATTCTCAGCTCATTTCAGTTTAGCTTTCAAGCAGCGAAAAGTACCAATGATGCAATTTTTGCCTTGCTGGAAAAAAATATATCTATGTATAAATGACGGTGAGGTTGCCGCGGCAGTGTTTTGCGATTTTTCCAAGGCTTTTGCGTGTGTTGGAGTGGTCCATAGATGGTTTGCAACTTATCTTTCGGGGAGGGTACAGACAGTGAGGGTGGATGGTGAATTTTCTAAGCCCATGAGCTGTGGAGTTCCTCAGGGATCTGTGCTTGGCCCCATTTTATTTCTTTTATATTTAAATGACAAATGACAAATTTGAAGATACTGGGCGGCTTCACGCTGTCTGCTGATGACGCCACAATTTTGTGGCGTTCAAGTAGTGGCGACCTTCTGGAGAGAACCACGGGGGATTACTTGTGCAAGATAAGGGAATGGTGTGACTCAAATTCTCTCTGCCTCAATATTATTAAAACAGAAATACTCACATTTGGTTTCAACAACATAAGCCTTCATATAGAAAATGAGCAGATTGAAAACAAAACGGTAGTCAACTTCTTGGGTATCTCCATCGATAATAGGTTAAAGTTTGAGGAGCACATTTTTGGACTGAGTGGCAGGTTGTGTGTGAAACCATATCGGAAAATGGGTTCGAAAAGAACACATCAACAGCACTAGACAACTTCCAGGCAAGAAATTCATGCTCTAGTAGAAGTCCACCAGAATTGCATGGGTTTGTAATTTGTTTGAAAGTGACCTTAGCTGCAGATTCTGCAATATGGAACTCGGAACAGCCAAATATCTTCTAGCCAACTTAGAAGCAGTGGATCGCAGACACTAGATGTTACAGCATCTACAGGTAACTAAGCTTAAACCCAGAGATAATCAATGTAGAGGACATAAGAATACCTACTAGAGCTGTTGCAATAAATAAAACAAGGTCAGTATAATAATTCTTTTCCAGATTCAGTGGCCTGAAGCCTAGAAGAAAAAAAAGTAGATATAGATAATGCATCTCGTCGTTCGCTTATCGGAAACAGTAACTGAGAATGAGTCTATAATTTATCTAGTGGTCTCAAGTTCCGAGAGTGCTGTGGTTATCTAATTGGGTGTGCCCATCCAGTATCAATTTTGTGTTGAATTAAACTGGTCCTTCCGGTTTAATAATCCTTACTCTACAATCTCGTTGAATATGTCTAGGCTTATAGCACTGGTAACATTCTACTCGCTTTCTCGGCGTTGGTGCTTGTTTGGATTCGTTTCCCGTTTTTCTAGTTCTAGTAGGTAGTTTCTTCATTTCCTCCATGAAATTACTCATTCAAAACATTCTCGAAACGACCATCCCACTTCTGACACCAATGTCACGGCTCCGGGGTGCGTAACAGAAATCTTGGGTTCGTTAATTCCAAAATGAAAGTCCAATTAACACAACAATAATTTATTCCACGTTACTACACACTGTGATACTAATTACTTCACTAATTAACTCAAACAACTTAAATCTTTACAACTGTTACAATAATCACTATTTAGCACGTATCACAGCCAATCTTAAACCTAAAACTACTAACTAATACCGGATTTATATATCCGCAATCCATTCTTGTAATATCCAGAATAAACGCGATAATCTCCTTTCTTGAACAAGGTAGTATTTTCTAGATTTTCAGGTTTGAATTCTGTACACACTGGCGAAAGTGCCACAGTAGTAAGCGTATCGTCAATTCTGGGTAATGGGTACCTAGCTGTCTTTCTTAGTCACATCGTTAAGATTTCTGTAATCAACGCAAAATCTGGTAGACCCATCTGGCTTTATTACTAGTAGTTACAATTGACGACGACCATGGACTTGAAGACTCTTCAACAAGCATACTGTCTATTACCGAATCGACTTTTTGTCGTTTGGTCATGTAAAATCATCTAGGTGGTTGACAGAATGGATGAGCACTGCCAGGTTTTTCATTTTGACAGAAGTTCACATGAATGTAAAAGAATATCATTGGCTTGTGTATGATTTCGAGGCACATGAAACTTTCTGTGTTATTCATAATTAATTTTCCTACCCAACTTCCACATTCGAAGCCTTTGTAAACTTTATCCTCTATCAAAAAGAAGCTTTTCAAAAAACGACTTGAAATCATTATCCATCTTCATCAATTTAAAATCTACAATACCTCTATTGAGATTATGAAAAAAAAAGGGTTCCAAATCGTCATCGAAACTTCACACCTTAGGTTTGATTTATATAAAATGTCTATGGAACAGACGAATTCAGAAATATGCACACCTACTGAGTTTATAGTGTCCAAAATTTCCGATAAAATAATTCATTTGACAGTCCTATTCATATCGGGTCTTCAAAAAAAAAACCAATCTAAGATTGCTATGGTTTTTTAAACGTATGTCTTAGCAATATTTTTATTTAATTTTCTCAATGAACTTTAATATCAAAATGATTTGTCAATAATACTGTCCAATAAATAAACAGTAAAGAACTACGTTTTCGTAATCAAAGCAATCTTCGATTGGTTTTTTTTTTTTGAAGACCCGATATCATGCACATTAATTCTTTCTCAGTAACTTTTATATAGATTATCTTTCTAGGAAAAAGTTAATAGAGCAATTAAAAACCCAATTAGGTGACCTAAGCCGTTAGAAATTTCACAAAAGAAATCCGAAAAATTAAAGTTAACAAGCCAGAGAGTCAAAGAGTTTAACCGCGGGCGTTTGAAGCATAAGTTTTTGGAAAGACAACTTGTTTAAATAAGTAATTAAAAGAAGTTAAACGAGAACTTTTTCCTTTAGAACCGTTCTGTTCTGGTTAAAAGAAAAATAAATACCAGTAGAAGTAAAAAGAAGACAAATTAATTATTTTTTCAGGTACCTACAGATTAAGGAAGTTACCCTAACTATAATTAGTTCAAATTATTAATATATTTTATGAATTACAGAAACCTTGCTTAGTTTTAATTTACTTCATTAAATAACTAGACTGCGATGGAGGGTTTAGATTCAAAAACTAAAATAAAACATGTAATTTAACTAGCACAACCGGTCCATAGCTCACTTTTTAATTAAAAAGTTTTTCTAACAAGTATTTCTGCAATGTTTCAGCTCAGCAAATTATTTTTAATTATTCAACTAGACTAATTAATAAGATTTTTTTTTTTAAAAAACATAAGAAACTGATTAATTGCCAGGCATTGTCTACGGACATGGCTTCTGACAAATTGTTGTCATTTATTTTTCTGGCTATTTGCCGAAAAACCTTTCGAATAGAAAATAAAGTAAAAATCCCATACGGGGCCCCTTTAGCCAATTTGTTAGTGAGAGATATCGCCCCTTGGATTAGTACGTAATACATTTTTATTATCGTTGGGATAGCTTTGCGTTTTGTCGAGAAAACACGAGATAATTCAACAGTTTGACCAAATAGTCATTCGATTGCTTTAATATCACGTAGTCTCTACTATCTGTAATGAATTAAAAGTTAAAATTCAACGCCAACTTCCAACAATACACTATCGAAAAATATATTGAATTTTTTTTTTTCCGTGATTTTATTCTTGTATTTTTTTTTTTGTAAAGTTGAATTATATTCGTCAGCTAACAAATTCTTTTTTTCATTTTGAAATGAAATAAACCGCCACGCTAGCTTTAAAATATTTGCATTTTATATCTTTTGTTGAATCACAAGAGACTAATATATTAATTCAACAAAGTTTCGCGGCGCAATAAAAAGCGGTAAAGCAACAAACGGGGCAGTAAAAATGGGTGAAATATGTATTCCGACGAAACAGATCGACCCTTTGTAGAGCTGAGTGAAATATTAATTAACAAGAAGGAAAATATAAATAGAGTGGATGTTAAAAATTTAATATAAGTGAATCAAAAGATATCTATATTCCAAGTTCTGAAGTCAAGAAGGTGAGGCTAACTTACAAATTATATCAAACTTTACTTGTTCTACCGCTTAAAACGATTCCAGAGAATTATATTGAGGAAAACCACATATTTAAAATATTATTTCTTTGAATCTCAACTTAAAAAAAAATAACGTCTACTACAGAAAAAAAAAAAAATGTTGCAACCATGTATGCGCCGTCAAGTTTAGGGTTAAACGGGGGCGCGCCACAGGAAAACGAAAGTACCAAAACCGAAAAGGAGAGAAAAGAATAAGCGACTAGACTAGAGATAAGACGCCTGTCTGCCATTGTTCATTATTCAATTTTTATTTTTATTTTGTATTAAACTGATTGTTCAATCCAATTTGTGATTAGTTTGCGTATCATAAAGGATCATTCACAGGTCAGTTGATTAATTGTTATTTTGTTTTTGAGAGTTCAATTTATACAAGTATTATTTTCTCGTTTTTATGTTTTTTGTTTGTTTATAATATTTTTTATAACATGTGCATTGTTCATGTATTTAACAAAGATCGTTTGATGATGTAGACAACACAGATAGAGAGTTAATTAAAACCTAGAAAAATTATGTACTGTTTTTTGTGCTGGGATGATTTTTGGATTCAAAACGTGTACCAGGGCCTTGTTGAATTTTCTAACATTTTCCTACCGTGACGAGCGAATATTCTATCAAACAAAGGAAAGAGAGATTGGCTCAAAATAACAACTTTAGCTGGGTAGCATCCCGTGTGGGACCTCAGTACCTGCTGGTGAAACTGGCTAACTAACAAAAAACTCTTCAGTAATGAATATAGGTAGTGTTGATTGAAGGTAGTGTTTGGAATTATAATTTTAGCACGAGAACAGAGACGGTACCTAATTTAAACTTTTATTGACTTAAATTATTGAATTAACGACTCATAATTAATTATATCATTAAAATGACACAGCCTGTTTCGATTTTTGAGGAATTGAGATCGAGGGTTTCTCTGCTGTGCTATTTCTCCTCTTGAATTCCAGGACGAGAACGGTACGATTTACTTTATTAATAAAGTAGACATTTCACAAATTTCTCGTTTCTTTTACATATCACAGTTTCCCTTAAATTTCCCAAATATTTGTTATGTCGGGCGCATGTCCGGTAAGTAAAATTGAGTAAGTTTCCACAACGTGGAAAATATTTGTTTTTCATTTCGTTGTTCAGAAGATTTGTTGTTTAAAAGAAAATAAAAATTCACATATTTCAATCTTACTGAACGAACCCGGGGTTGTTATACTACAATACAAATTGGAGGAGAAGTGACGTTCTGCACGAGAAAAAAGGTTTCGTCTTGGAAGGAAAAAAAAAAAGAACTCAAATTATTTTATTTGTTCGATGACTTGTTGGCGAGTTAAGTTCACTTCCGTCGATTTCCAACGTTAAAGCCAAAATGGCAGTTCGAATATACAGCAAATAAAACTTATTAGGTTTCTGACTTGAGCTGAGATAAGCGAATTTTATTTACTTTTATTTTTCGGTTTATGGAAGCCGGGATAAAGGGCTCTACCTAAATATATGGTTCGGGGGAAGCTTGTAAAGAAAGCTTTAATATAAAAAAATTATGGCTTTCTCTCACGTAGGTGTATTTTATCTGTCATAAACCTAAAGGCGACAATGTGCTGGTTTACCTGAACTAAACTAGAGGCTAGAGGCTATAACAAAAACTAGTGGGGTACTAGAAATTTTATTTTCATATTGAAACGTTGAATAGAATTGGAATTATTTGTTCAATTTAAAACTCTTCAGAAAATTCAGTCCAATAATTGGCAATAGTCATGTGCATTATATTTTCCTAGTTATAGAATCTATTAGCAAAAATGTTCAAAAGTCATTTCACTCATAAGTCAATTAAATTTTCAATAATGTTCTATAGTCAATTTACTTTACATAGTCGTTGCAATAAATGGTTAAATACCCTACTAAATTTTCAACGTGTACTTACAATTTTTCCTTAATTCATTAAATTATTCTAATAAGTTGAATCTTTTGATAACCGCACATAATGTAGTTTAGCAAAAAAGTCTTTTTCCGGGCTATAATGCCGTGGTCCATTAGTATCTCTACCTAACGTTTCGTCTACTGCTGCGGTAGACATCTTCAGAGGCGGTGTGGTAGAGGACGAAGTGTTCTCTTCCGTGTTTCTCCGATGACTGAATTCGACGTTGAGGGAACTGCGTTATTTATATCCAGGGTTGTGGGCGTGGCTTGGATTACGGTATTTTCCTTGTCTCGTTCTCGGAAAGGAAGGATCTTTGTTTTTCGGAGAACGGGCAACCAGCTTTTATTGAGGTTCATGCCCTCTTCTTTTCTGTTGAAGTTGTTGTGGTGTTTCTGTATCTCTATGGCTTCTCTGTGGAGCCTGGTGTAGAAATGTTTGGTTCTATCCAATGTTTGAGTCTGGTCGAAACGAATGACATGGTTTTTTTGTGTAAGCACGTGTTCGGCGATTGCTGATCTATCTATTTGTCCTTGCTGACAGTTTCTTTTGTGCTCTTTGACCCTAGTGTTGATAGAGCGTTTGGTTGTTCCTACATAAACGGATCCACAAGAGCAGGGAATTCTATAGACGCCAGCCGATTCAAGAGGTGCCCTAGGATCCTTGGCCGATTTTAGACTTTGCTGAATTGTTCTTGTGGGCTTGTAGATAGGCTTAATGTTGTGTCTTTCTAGCGTTCGTCCTATGCGATCTGTGGCATTTTTGATATAGGGAAGAAAGGCTCTCCCTGCCTTCCCTATATCAAAAATGTCACAGATCGCATAGAGATACAGAAACACCACAACAACTTCAACAGAAAAGAAGAGGGCATGAACCTCAATAAAAGCTGGTTGCCCGTTCTCCGAAAAACAAAGATCCTTCCTTTCCGAGAACGAGACAAGGAAAATACCGTAATCCAAGCCACGCCCACAACCCTGGATATAAATAACGCAGTTCCCTCAACGTCGAATTCAGTCATCGGAGAAACACGGAAGAGAACACTTCGTCCTCTACCACACCGCCTCTGAAGATGTCTACCGCAGCAGTAGACGAAACGTTAGGTAGAGATACTAATGGACCACGGCATTATAGCCCGGAAAAAACTTTTTTGCTAGATTTGACCGGCCGTGAAAGCCTTCATTCTTTATAATGTAGTTTAACCGTTTTAAATTTTCCTTCTTTCACGATTTGAGTTTTAAAAGCGAATTCAGTTTTATCTCCAACCAAAGATGTCGCAATTTCCTGGTTTATCGGGGTCAAAGAATATCGTAAAAATGTGAAGCCACAGGTATCAAAGCATACCAAACTCGAGTCAGCCATAAATAATGTTTTTTTTTTAATATGGATTTGTCACTTGGCCCCCTAAGGGTCGGTTGCTCAATAGCGAGTCACCTCCAAGTTGGTTTTAAGTCCAGGGTAGACGTACCCAGTTGCAATGTTTACCCTGGAGTTATGCTTAACCCGGGGTTGACTTGCTATTGAGAAACCGGCCCTCAATTCAATTACTTTAGCCTTGCTTCTAATATTTTTCCATGGCCTAATTTATGGGTGCATTTTCAGGTTCAGGAACCTCGCGATGTCATAAGACTGATTAAAATAACTCTTACAACCACTTCTCATTGAATCCAGAATATAATGCAGGTACATCCCCTTACAAAATTAATAATTGCCAAACTATTTTCTTGTGGTCTTTCCCGAAAAAAAATGATACTACATTATAATAAAGATTTTAATTTAAATGTACCTTAATTGACTTTTATTTTCACAAAACTGTCTTAAAGTCCCTGAGAATTAATGCTTGATTTGTCTGGATCACTAAAAATATACCCTTTAAACAAGTAAATATTCCCCCGTTAAAACGATCGCCTATCCGGATTAATATTTTAAATATCAAGTGTCGGACATAAATTTTCACACTTCGCGTTTTTAAAAGGGCAAAAACATCCCCTGTATCGAAATAAATCGATTCAAAAGGGTAATTTTGTCCTCCCTTTGCATGTTTCGTCTGGCCAGGCCCACGGTGCATGATTAGTTTCGCCGAATCCCAGCGAGGACAAAATTGATGGCAAATTTAGACATTTTAATAACACTTCTAATTCGTTCGCTTTAATTCGCTATACCACCCCCCGAAAAAGAAGCCGGGAAAGCGGCAGCGTTGGCGAGCGTTTGTTATTTGTTTTCGTTTCGCGTGAAGAGAAAAGACAATTAAAGTCTTAAGGGATTGTTCCGATTTTGGCAAAGGAGTGCCCAATTTGGAGTGGCGCATCGATTGAAAGAAATATAAATTGCCTTAATGTTTACTTTGTGTAATAAGGGGATTTATTTCGAAGGACATAAATGGAAAAAAAACATAGTTAATTAGAATTTTTTTTAAGATATGATGGTATGAGGCTGTAAAATTAACCTATTGAAGAAAACCGGTATGTCTGGCTCGGCAACCCGTACCGACTAAAAAATATCCTATCGCCTGCCTCCTATTCCCCGTGGGATCGCCGCTAGGCATTACTGGGCGGGGGAGGATATAGCTTCAGCTCTTCCTTCAGGTATTCGAAGTTTTTACTTCCCTCCTCTTACATGTTCTTCTTCTTCTTATCCTTGTTTCTGTCTTGTTCAGCTTACTGTAGGTCCTTCAGGACTTCCGCGCAAAGGTGCCCGTTGCTTCCCAGGCTGACTCTGATGAAAGCATAGCCTTCACGAGGTTTTCAGGCTGAATCCTTCCCATGACTGCAGACTCGAAAGTGCTGCGGGCCGTGATAAAGCGCGGGCACACAAAGAAAACATGTTCCGCATCTTCGGGGACTCCTGTGCACGCCAGGCAGTCCGGGAAATCCTCATGTTTGAATTTGTGATGATATGCCCAGAACCACCAGTGTCCTGAGAGCACCTGTGTGAGGTAGTAGTTGACCTCTCCGTGTGATCGGCTGAGCCATGCATCCACTCGCGGGATCAGGCGGTAGGTCGATCCTCCACTGGCTGAGGCATCCCACAGCAGCTACCATCGGCGAAGACTGGTCTTCTCGTCCCTCCTTAGCTCAGCTGCACCCAGCTTTGTTGCTCCGGGCGGTGGAGGTATCTTTGTTCATTGGAAAGTACTTTGATCGGCAGCATCCCGGCGATGACGCACGCGGCATCCCCCGACACCGTGCGAAACGTGCTGGCCACTCTGAGGGAGCTCAGCCAGTAGACTGACGCCACTTTTCGCCGTGTGTGTTCGATCGAAAGCGCATCAGCCCATATTACAATGCCATATGGGAGGAATGACTTTACCACGGTTGCTAGTAGTGCTCTTCTCTTTTGGACCTCCGATGTTAGGCATGAGCCGAGTCAAGGCATTCCCAACTCCCGACGCCTTGATGCCGACATGCTGTGCCTGCTGCTTGAAGCTGGGCCGGGTGTCGATTATCACTCCCAGGTACCGTAGCGACGGCTGGGAAGTGATTATGTGCTTCCCGACTCGCAGTATAATGGATCAGCACGGACTCCGTCTTATAGTCTGCCAACATCAGTCTCACCGAGAACATCCATCGGCGAATCATGCCGTAGATATTATCGAAGATGTAGGTGATCTCCTCCAGTCGCTTGACAACGACCACAAGAGCTACATCATCCGCAAACGCAACGAGTGTTGCCTCCTTTGGCAGCGTTAGCATCAGGAGACCGTCATACATAACGTTCCACAGGAGAGGGCCAAGAACTGAGCCTTGCGGAACACCACCCACCAGTGACTTCGTATTTCCTGGGGCCACCGATCATATTTTAGGACCCTGTCAGTGAAGTAGCTTTCTACCATCCTTCGCAGGTATATTGGCACGTTCATCTTCATAAGAGTTTTCACGATACAGTCCCATCTGACGAAATTGAAAGCATTTTTAATGTCCAGCGTTACTACCAGACAGTACTGCCTAGTGCCCCGGATATCACGTCCCTTACAATGGAGACGACTAGGTTAATGGCATCTAGGGTGGAACGACCTCTACGGAAACCGTATTGGTTGTCAGCCAGTTGCGGCTCGATCACATCCTCTATCCTCTTGTGGAGTATGCGATCCACAATCTTTCCGGCAGTGTCCAGCATGCATAGTGGGCGGTAGGATGACGGTTCGTCTGGCGGCTTTTTCCATTTGGGAAGGATCACTAGTCTTTGCTGCTTTCACTTGAAAGGGAAAATTCCCTCCTGCAGACACGCGTTGAATACGCTCAGGAATATTCCTGGCGCTGCGTTGGGGCAACATTGGGGATTCTATCTAATCCCGGCGCCTTGCTGTTCCCGAATCTACCACTGGCTTCCAGGAGCTGGTCGAGTGTCACTGGTAGGATCGTCTCTACGTCGTACTTCTCTGTGGACAGCTAGAGCTTCGGTCGTTTTGGGAGCAACACTATCATGATCTTCCTGAGGAGGTCGGGTCACGCAGACGATGGCATCGACTGGCTTTTCAGCCGCTTCAAGACTACGCCATACGTCCGCCCCCATGGATCCCCCTCGATTTCGTCAAGGAATTCATCCCAGCACTGTCTCTTGCTTCCCTTGATCTATTTGTTGAGTGTCCGATGTGCCTCCTTGTACTTGCTCTCCAGTTCTTTGGAGTTGGCTTTCTTCCGACCTCGCTATGCTTGCCTTCTCACTCGAATCCCCTCCTTGCGAAGAATGGCAATATTGTCGTTCCACCAGTAAATCACAGGGCTTGTTTGCCTTCCGCTTTCGGGGCATAGCTGCATCACAGGCGTTGGTAACTCTTCTCATGACTTCCCGCGCCTTCTCTGTGGCATTGCTGCTACTAATCCGGCTATCGTGGAATACCTTTTGGAATGAGCTAGGGTCGAAGGCGCTCATCTTCCAGCCCACAGCATTAGTCTTCCTCGGCGCTGGTCCAGTCTTCCGATCGGTGGGTACCTCCCAAGAAATCGCGTGGTGGTCGCTGGCGATGTAGATATCCATCACCTCCCCTAGCGAGGCTATTGCTCACGAAGGTGAGATCTACGACTGAACTCGCCTCTCCTCTCTCGAACGTTGGTTTCTCGCCGCTGTTCAGCAAGAGCAAGTCCAATGAGGACATGGCCTCCAGTAGCATTTGTCCCCTCGTGTTCGTCTTGTTGCTCCCCCAGTCGGCTACCCAGCCGTTAAAGTTGATCTCCCTGTGAACGTTTTGCTTCGGGTTAGCGAAGTCATATAATCCGGTGATCAGCTGTTTCAGTCGGTCTTATGCTTCCGTCTTTTTCATCTCCGCCTTTGCATCGATTACTGCTTCTTGGGCGTGCTGCCCGTACGTCTTTGTTTCTTCTGTGTTTTTGTCTTCCATTCTTGTTCCCACGAGTATGCCGGATACTGAAAGGTCCACTCACTTATCATCAGCCCTCCAGGAGTAAGGCCGCTGTAGTACACCTGGGGTTGGGCCAGATGCCCAGGGGAATCACTTGCGGCACCATAACCCTGGCACCATCCAGCCCTCGGCACGATGTCTCACCGCCTTGGCTTGGGGTGCTTAGGTCCGCGGGAGCTATTTTATTTCACTCCTACCCTCTGTCACGAAGCGTGAAAGAACGCCAATCATGGATAGACGCAAAGCTATCGCAAGCGGACAACGCATGGTACACAGATGGTTCGAAGCTAAAGGAAGGAATTGGACTGGGAATAACTGGACAAAACTGTAAAGTCTCCTCAGCAATGGGAAATACGCCCAGAATATTTCAAGCCGAAGTACTGGCTATAAACATCTGAGCCCAAGAGTGCCTTAAAAGGGGCCTCTAAAGAAAACACATCTACATACTGAGGAACCATCAAGTGCACCTCTCAGCTAGTTTGGGAGGGTAGAAATATCCTTTAGCTGGTAGGAACAAAATAACCCTGATCTGGGTACCAGGACACCAGGGCATAGAGAGCAATGAGGAGGCAGATCGTCTCGCAGAGGAAGGCTTTTCAAGGCCCAGAGCCTTTCTACGGACTAATGAAATGCCACGCCTCCGAAGAACTGCACAACTGGGAAATGCTGGCTCATCGGAGATCTGTCCCGGGTCTGAGACAGGCAAAATGGTTCATATCCATCTTAGCAAAGAGATCTGAACAGCTTCTCAACATGAACAGAAGAGATATTAGAACAGTCGTTGGTCTGCTTACTGGGCACTACCTGGTGAAATGTCACCTAAAAACAATTGAAAAAGCAGACAACGACCTATTTAGATTTTGCGAAAAAGCAACAGAAGCCACAGAACATTTAATCTGCCCTGCACACTTCTGCAAGAAGCTGAAATACCTTAAAGGGGTACGGCTAACACCCCAAGAGATGGGCACATTACTACCCAGAGGAAGCTGGCCTCTTTTGGGAGAAGCCCACAAATCTTGAACGCCAACTAGAAGCAGAGTCACGCACAAAATATCTAGAAAGGTAGCAGTGCTTGAGCGGCTGGAACTAGCCGTTACGACTCTATGTGCAATCTACAATCTACTCTAGCCTTTTGCTCAGACAAGGTCAACTCAAGGCTTACGCTTGACTCTATGACAATCCTAGAACTTCTCAGTGGGCTCAACAAGGTCACCCTTGTTTGTATCCCGGGTCACACGGGCATAAAAGCTGCTAGCGGGCGCGTGAAAGTAACAACACTTCCCTTATTGGGCCATAGCCTGCTCTTGGGATTGCTTCTTACCTAATGAAAACCAAGATCAGGAACTGGTCCAACAATCAGTTTCAAGACGAATAGCTGGATCAAAGAGGCCTCAGACAGTCAAGAATCTTTATATAAGGATCCTCAAACTTCGAAGGGGCTCCTAAAACTAAACAGGAGCCACCTAAGGTGGTCAGATACCACCTACACAAAATCGGACTTGGAATGAATCTATTAAACAGTCTGCGAATGTGACGCCCTCGTCAGTCGCAGAATACGAAACCCCGGGTATAGGTTTCTGGAACCTGATGAAATAAAGCATGTCCGACCTGAGTGGGTCTGAACCTTTCTTAAAAGTTGTGGACTCTTAAGGTAAGACATGGTTGCTCCAAGAGGAGAATAGCACAATGGATCACATGCGCGTCTACGTATTGCCTGTAAAGGCTCCGTTTTCAAATCACTCAATCAATTAACTAGCGATAATCCTGATATTTTGGCCTTTATTTATTGATCAGCAAACAAAACAGAAACCATACTTTTTAGGGCACGTTTTGGAAGACATCAGCACCCTACTGGATAGAAGAGAATTAAATTATACAAAACCAAATCGGAAGAAGAAACCTATATATGCAATACGAAAAAAATAAAAGGTATTTTCTAAAAATGTCGCGCCGCCAAAGAACAATTTTCCGATTTCCTTGATTCTATTGACATTGGCAGGAAAAAGTAAAGTTTACCTTTGAATTCGATTCTCCCGCGAGACTTGTACAAACAAATCCAAGCACACGAATAAATTCCCCTCTAAAATGTTATTTTTTGGGATCGATGAAGCATGGAGCATGTTATGTGGATTCAGATTAATACAATGCGAATAGGAAGTCATTTTTATTGCTCTTGTAAATTATTCACCGTGGTTTAAAACTAATGAAGGGCAATTTGCTAATGTGATGTTCCCAAATTATTTGCGATTGAGCCGTTCTTTAAGATTTCCCATGGTGACAATTTTCTTAAAGGATTTTCTGGTGTCTCTATTATTTCAGTATTTAATTTGTTAGCTATACAACAATGATTACATTGGCATCAAATCAATGAACCATTACTAATGACGTCTAGACTTATTAAATCAAATTGATTCAAGAAATACAAAACAATGTTTTTAATTTATAAGCTTTATATCCACACCAAGTCTTATAGCAATGAGCTCTGGCATATAGCACAATTTATCAAATCTCAATTTGGCCAGACAGACCCCTGTAACGTGACGTTTATTTGATCAAATATATTCAATGTCTGGCGTGAAATAGATCGGTTCTAAAAAAAAATACTTCCAAAAAAAATTCAAATTACTGCAGACACTAAAATCGTTTTAATTACGAAAGAGAGACAAAAGGCGTAAGCATAAGGGCGACAAATACGAAATTTATTGCCACTTTAAATTAAATTATTATCCACGATTGTTCTGCCAATGAAAAATCGCGAACAAAGACCGAATAACTGGGACATCATTTAGTTATTGCGTCGTTAAGGATACCTTATTTTGATTGGAAATTGGTTTGTGTTTTATTTGCAGCTTTTTCTCTTTTAAGTGAATTTGGAGTTTGTCTCTTCATTGTGATATTTGTGAGAAAACAATTATACTATCCAGCAAAAGTTTTAAGCCAAAAACCCTTTACTCTAAACATATACGTAATAACCATCCAAATAGCTCTTGCGTGCCGTAGTTTAGTCCTAAATCTTATTTTGGCGGGCTCGCATTTCTACTGGCATTTTCAAACAGCAGAAGGAAACCTTTCGTCCAACAAGTCTTTAGCAAATAGAAAGCAGCGGGTCGATTTTCTTCGGCCTTAATTGATCGCAGATGGCGATGGAAATTCAACTTGGATTATCTTGTTTTCTATAATTCAATGTGTCTATGTTATCGCACTGTTCATGAAATTCAGCTGTTGCTATCATGCCCTTAGTATTTTCCTTTTGTTCATTAGTTCCTGCGAATAAATCTCCTCCATCATTCTGTTCCTCCATCTGGTCAGCTTGTCCATATGCTGCAAGCTTCTTGGATTGGTTCACTCGACACTCAATTTGCAATTTACAATTTCGTAAATTATTCATAGATCCTCTAATCTTTCACAATCTCTCAGGCTACGATAACTATTTCATAATTGGAGAAATTAGTAAAATAGGTAAAGTATGTTTGGTACCTATGAATGAGGAGAACTACATTTCCTTTAGGATTCACGATTCTGATGATACCCACAATAAAATTCAATAATCTGGATAATGAAAAGTTTCAGATATTACCACGGAAAAGAATTTTTTGCTATGATTACTGTGCATAATTTAGCTCTGACGAGTTCTTTCTCCATATTCTACCGACCAAAGCTACAAAAAAATGGTAAACTTTGTGCTAAATCAACAAGATGACAAGAAAACTTGTTTTTTCTGGCTACGGAACAATTTGTCTCCAACTAGTATTGCTGGCAAGTGGTCTCAATTCGATAAACTTATAAAACGTATTCAATTTTTCCACGAAGAACTCATAAAGTTTTATAGCGACCAGGTAGATAAGATACGTTCTAGATATCTAAGTATTTTTGCTTGTTTGAAGCTTTTTCACACACAGCACATTCTTTAGTTTCAAAGTTATTTTTAAGTTTTAATAATAATCACGGAAAATTAGCTTCTATCGAAACTAAAATTTGCACACTACGCCCGTGTTCATTTCCATGTTTTGGACGATCGCCAGGATTTCCATAGAGGGTAAAGAATTAGCTCAGGAAACCACATACCCAGGTATAAAGGCAAGTAGTCCGTAGTCTCATCTGCAATTCTCTCTAATAAATCGCCTGCGATAAATTTCCACCAAAGCCGTTTGGAACAGGTAATGAACTATTTTCCACCGCACTTACAATTTTATGCCCGTCCTTTTAGGATGTTATAAGGGAGCGGGTCCATTGAGCATTGGCCTTTCGGCAATCGATATCAATTGCTGGCTAAAGCTATCGACGTCTTGTTGGAATATGCATTTCAAATTATTATATTTTGCCTATTAACATTGGCTAGTGTATCTTTTAAGTCTAATACCGATGTAACTTAGCAATTTCTTGCGACTTCGTTCTCTCCGAATTCACCTCAAGTCACAAATAAAACGTCCTTTGCATTGTAAATGATTGAAAAATTAATTTTCAGCAATAAGAAATCGTATTCTATTTTTCTTTATAAACGCCTTATTGAATTTTTTAATATTACCACATTTTTTCCCATTTTTGGGCTTTTTGATTTGGCGACTGAAGAAGTTAAATTTCAAAAAGAGAGACTATAACTATTCTTCTTAAAACAGTTAACTAACTATAAATCCTAATGTCATTTATTGGAAGCGGGGTTACGAGAGAGACGTAACAAGGAGAGAAAAATATTTTATTCGGCTCCACTATCTCCGGTCATTAGTTCATATTTAGTGGCTGTACACCATGTAAACAAAGATGGTGGAAATGATGTTCGCATTGCGGACCAGCAGAAGGTCAATGTAACACAGATAGAGCAATCAATCATGACCGCTTGTCGCTCAGAATCTTTTCTCGGTTATTTACTAAGTCTTGCGTCTTAGGGGAGCTATTTAGCTTTCAGAAGGTAGAGCGGCCATGGATATTGCAGTAGCGGCCATTTGTTTGGCGATACATAAAGGTTTTTTTTTACCACTAACCTGAGAAATAGACATTATTCAATCTATTTTTCTAAGAAAAAATTGAATTTCTCTCCCTAGGTTAATAATGAAAATAATGAAAAAATACCTAGGTCAATAATGAAAGTGACGTCATGACGCAAGGATATTGTCATGTTTCTATTGGTTCAATTTCAATTTCATACGTCAATTTGAAAAAAAATACAGGTTTCTGTAGGTACATAGGAAGTTATATAAGCTGTTAATAGAGGGCAGCACTTTCAAGAGGGCGTTCACAAAAAATAATTAGAACACAGATTTTAAACAAATTTTTTATTTTCTACTAGCAGTAGTAAAAAAAATTCTATATATTCCTCGGTAGAGAAAGTCATTATATACCTCCCTCAAGCATTATAAACCTCGGCGCTGCGCGCCTCGGTTTATAAAAACTTTCGGTATATAATGACCAACTTCTCTACCTAGGTATATAATATACTATTATTGGGTTGTTTTGTAACCTTGGTTTCTTTGTTTATTTTTATTGAGACAAGAAGGATGATGAAAAAAAATCCTTACGAACAGGCGTATCTGGAATATTTTGGAACTAAAATAAAAGGGAACCACGAAGGTTATTTGGAGGAATATATTGAAAGGCTTCATACTCTCGTACTTATCGAGTGAAACTTTCTTATACTATCCTGCTATTGCCAATGTGGTGCTCTCGTACCTAAGTAATCGCCTTACAACCAAATTACCTTTAAATTGACTGAATCGGTTAACTATGAGAGAAAATTAAATGTATTCAATTTTTCTTCTAGTCCAAGATTATTTAGAGAAAAGTTCAAGCAGGATAAACCGGACTCGATATTGCCAAAAAATTATCGAACCTCTGAATCAATACGAATGTCGCATTTGGTTTCGCTTCGGATCTCATTCACGGAAATATCCCGGAAGAGCCAAGCTAGAGAGGAAAGATTGAGCCGTTTTGGGGACGGGGGTTCTAAAATGGCAGCGGCGGATTCGAAAACGCGATTACGTTAACACGTGAGTCGATTTTTTTTTTCTCAAAAGAGGGAAATAAAACACGCAGGTTTGAGTTGTCGGAGGTTAGGTCTCGAGAGAACAGTGATTTGGGGAGAGAGAATCGAATTAATTTTTTTTCTGTTTGTTGGCAAAGGAATACGTAATCCGATGTCTGCTGGAGACTTTTTTTATATACTTTCCGAGGTTGTTTGTATTATAAAGTCAAAATAATACCTGACATTGTGGTTTTTATTGTACCATCTGGCCCTATTACACAATTATTATGAGAAGTAGCTTATTCTGAAACTTTTGAATGTTTGATTATCTCGTTGAGACCATTTACTGGTGAAATTCAATTTTGGAAGGTGGTTAATTATTTTTTTCTTAAGTCTTAGACAGTCTTAATTTAATGATTCAAAATCATATTTCCGAACTAAAAGCCTCAAAAGTAAAGGCACCTTAATCAATAATAGTTGGGTGTATAATGCAATTTTGTGAAACCTTTCTACAAAAATGTAGAAAAATAAATCCGTCCTTTCAACGCTACATCGTATTATAAAACTGATCGTAAGACCTGTGAAGTTCGCTTTAAACGCGAATTATATTCTACGTTTCATCTGAAATTCCAGCGAAACGGGAGTGAAAAGATGTAAAATTAACTACCATCCTAATTAATTATTAAATGTCGGTCGTGGAAAATTGAGGCGCTTCCTAGCGTTTTCTATTATAAAGTAATTACGTTAAAGGTATATTGCTGACGATAAAAAATTTAATTTGCAATTAGTGTTTTTATTTCCGAATATTATAAGAGTACTTTTGAAGGTTTAAGAAAGGATTTTTCCGGGCTTGAGAGTTATTTTGAGAATCTGACCTGGCAATGATTTGACCCTTAAAATTCGATATTAGGGTACGCAGACCCTTGTCAATGTCGATATTCGAACAGTTTTTTTTGGCTCTCTGTTTTAGTTATTTTATTTAAAAAAAAAAAAGAAGTTATAAATAAAGTTTAATATGATCTACATCCCGAATCAGAATGAACGCAATATGTACCCGATGAGATAAAAAAAAAACTGTTCTAAAATCAAGTATTTAATTTCAGTGTCTGTATTTGTATGACAATATCTGAATGAAATAGGGCCAGGGTGTCGTTTATACGTTTATGCTCGCCTATTTTGGATAAAAAATAATCTAGTTTACATATCCGCAACGGCTCTGACCGTTATTTGCGAAAAAATATAACATGTAGATATGAGAAAAAAAGACATTCAATTTTGATTAGGGTCCTACACTGAATCAAATTTTGTTTTGATTCCTGGTTTCGTTTCCACAATAGATCTCTGCTTCAAAGTTTCGTCTCTAGTTTGCCATTAGCTCATCTGAAAGACCAGAGATTCACGACGACTTGATTTTCAAGCTACTTGACTTGACTTGATATCAAGTCAAGATCAAGTCAAGTATTTGTTTTTGAAATTCAAGTCAAGTAGTTACGCATCAAGTAACTTGAAAATCAAGTTTTCAAGCTAACTACTTGATTTTTCTTGAAAAAATTGTACTTTTTTGATATTAATCTGATAAACTGCCAAAACGCAAAACAATAAAAGTCTATCGACAAACGGACAAAAAGAACCACTTTTCTACATTATTTAGGGGTCGAAAACGATGCTTTCTAGTAAGGTAGTAAAAAAAATATATGTATTTGACAGTTATTTACTTTCAGTTTAGTCTCTGTTCTGTTCAAAACTGATTGACCCAGTTCCCCAATCGAACACAAAAGGTCACTCGAGTTGTGCCAATCGAACACAAAAATTGCACCAAGGTTGCTCTAGTGCTGCCCGAATTTACCTATCGGAAACACTTTAAAATGATCTTTTTGGGCGTGGCCCTTCGAAAAAAAATTCCTTTTGCAATGGACCCCGCCCCCCCTCGAGACCAAATCCTATAGCCGCCACTGTTATTATGTATTTCAATTATTTTCAGTTTATTAAACTAGTAGTTAGGAGTATGTAATGGGTATGGTTATTAAGTTAATACAAAGTTGGGAAATTTGGGTTTGGGTCGGTGAATCCCCTTTTTAACCTCGGTGAATCCCCCATTTTAACGCTTCGATGCGCATTTCACAGTCTGTGAATCACAGACCGCTATCAAGTAATATCAAGTAGTTTGATTTTACTTGATATCAAGTCAAGTAGTTCAGACCAAATATCAAGTCAAGTCAAATATCAAATTTTCAAAAGCTTGAGTTTTCAAGTCAAGTCAAGTATTTAAAAATAAATTCAAGCCACTTGGCTTGATGAATCCCTGTGAAAGACTAATAGGAGGGCCTTTTTTTTCTTAACTATACCGGGTGGTCCTCCGGGAATGACATCGATTGCTTATGGGAAAACTGTGAAAGGTAAAAATTTGAAAATTTGGCAACATAGCAATGTCGATGGGGGACATCTAGGTAAAATATTTTCAAGATGGCGGCATTTCCGGTCATACCGGAAGTTGATACCAACTCGGTTATTTTAAATAGAACACCCCATATATTAATGTATTTTTGGATTCTACATAAAATTCTGAGCAGATTTCATGTAATATACCCTATACCTAAGTTCAACTGTTTTGGAAATATTGACAGTTGAAAATTGACTTTTTGCAACTTTGACAAGCTGTAAAACCTAATTGGTTAATTTTAGAGGAAAACCGATTTCACATTCCTATCTTAGATTTTGATAAACTATCATTTGACACCAACTTTGAACTTAAACGGAGATTAAATTTAACTGAAATTTTTAATCATGGATTTAATTGTCACGGTGGATCACTGATCGTCTCTGCATGTTATAAAAATTCGTGCATCTCTGGCAGCTTGGCTATACTCGGCTTCGACAACATTACCAGTTAATCAACTGAACCTGGTACAAGCTAATTCGTCTTATCACTCCCTATGTGTCTAGTAGGTTGATCCGGTCTGTATAATTATTGCTGTAACACCAATCTGTTCTCTGGCTTATCCGCCAATGTGTTCAATGAGTGCCTCCTTTTCTAAGCAACCTGTTGACAATATGCTCAGAAAGGCTTCTGCAACCCCATTTCTATTCTTTGCAATCGGAAAACATGCTAAAAATGCTTTTTATAATGAATCTTCTTTCAACTAGGAGATTTATAGAAGTACATAGACCTACACATTTTAACATGTAGGTACTAAATACGAAATATTCAAATTAGTACCAAACACTATCACATCTAGTAGTTATAATTGATTTCAAATTCATTCATATTCAAAGGAAAGATACTTGTTATGAAAAATAATTATTTCTAACATCTACACGCCAATTTATTATAGATGCGTTAAAGGTCTTTTTTCCTACGTGTGTCATCTTATTTATACCCAGGATAAAATTTCAAACATTTCTATTTCCAATATGCCTATGGCAAAGAACGTGGAAATATTATTTTCAGGCTTTGCTCAAATTTCCCAGTGCCGAAGAAGTTGAATCCGAAAACAAGAAAAGGGAATTAGGCGTCGAATAGAGACACTGCGGGATGGTCGGGAAGCATCTTGAACATTTGGGGAAAATATATCCTTGAATGATTCATGTATTTGCTTTGAAATGAGTAAATCGTGAATATTTATGCAGGCATTGATTAGATATATAATAAAACAAAGAAATTATGGTTACAACCAACATGTGAAAGAAGAATATTCTATGAAAAATTTGTTCATATAATTGTACCTGCAGTAGAAATTTGTGACACAGTTTCAAATATTGGCACAAAATCCCGATAATTCCGACAAACTGACTCGTTTGATTGCGGATCCCATGTCACGCTTGACTGCAACGGTCTCGTTGGGCAGCGTCCCATGATTTATTTAGAGCCAACTTGGAACAGGCTTTTGACTTTCAGGGCTCACATAGAAAATAATTTAGGGTTAATATAATATACGAAGATTGAGTCATGAGAATAATATTATGTCCGGCGACCATTTCTCGTATTGGAAAAAGTTGCGACTTGAAAAGTGGGTGAATACATTATCCGAGCACGAAAAGTACTTGGAATTGAGTTTTTAGCCTAATTATTGGTAACCTTCAAAAATATTGAAAAATGTTTCGTGTTTTACCTTTCATTATAGAGGGAAGAGCGGGCACTGGCGTACATATTACAATTGGGGAAATAATAGAACAGCGTACAAAGAAAGCACCAGACAATGCAAACATAGATAGAGCAGAAATGGTGGTAAACTTTGCAGGATTGACCACATGTTATAACAAAGTACAAACGATAGAGCAAATTATGAAACATGAAATAAAAGACAAGCTGACGGCGCATGTCTTGGAGCTAGCGGAAGAGACCCTAGAACAAGACAAAGGGGTTAGATTTACATGGAAGAACGGCCTCAATGAAAATATATCGGGGAACAAAGCAGAAGACAGGCTGGCCAAGATTAGCCTATAAAGTCCTGAAACAGACAGAAACCTGCAGACCTATGTACACGGACAGAGACACAATAAAGAGAGAACGAAAGCACAAAATTACAACACAATGGCAGATGACATGGGATGAGAAAGATAAGGGCAGATAGTTGTAGAAACACTGTCAAGAAGTTGGGATGAACTGACATGCTTCAGCTTAGTTTCAAAGCTACACAACTGTTGACAGGCCACAGAAACTTTAAACAGTACATCCTAAGTTTGAACCTGAAAGAATCCGACGGGAAATGCACGTGCAATCAGAATGCGACAGAAGACGCGCAACACGTCAAGAAATTAGGCAACAGAAACAGACAACAGAAAAAGTCACCATAGCTCTAAGTAGCCTAAAAACCTATTCAAGTCCAGGCCCAAATGGGATACCATCTATATTTCTATAGAAATGTGCTACGCCTCTAGCACCCTTATTAGCCCAAATATACCAAGATTCAATAGACAATGGTACCATACCAGAGATCTGGAAAAAAGCTATAGTGATACTAATCTACAAAAGTGGTGACAAAAACGACCCGTACAATTATAGACCCATCAGCCTGACCTGCACACTGTCCAAAGTACTTGAAAAAATTCTTGTAAAAGAAACAACATCCTTTCTCTTAGAAAATGACATCATATTTTCTACTCAGCATGGCTTTATGCCAAAAAGGTCTACTACAACAAATTTTCTCAGCTGCCTGGATGACTGGTCTATAAGCCTAGACGAAGAGAAGCTAATTGACGTCATATATCTCGACTTTCAGAAAGCCTTCGACACAGTACCACACGAGAGACTCTGTCACAAACTGAGCCATTATGGAATAAGAAGCAAGTACCTACAATGGAGCAGCTCTTTTCTTAAGCAAAGAACTTTCTATGTTCGAGCAAATGGAACCAGCTCTGATTGGTACCCAGTCGTCAGCGGAGTACCTCAAGGATCTGGGCTGCTTCTCTTTTTTTTTATATTGTACATTTCTGATCTGTCAAAATCTATTAAAACCAAAGTAGAATCCTTTGCGGATGACAAAAAACTATATGGAAATCCTTTAACACAACTGCATCAACTAAAGGAAGACATGAGAACTGCAGAAGAATGGACAACCACATGGCAGCTAAAACTAAATGAAAAAAAGTGTACAGTTTTACACATAGGACGAAATAACCCTAGATTCAACTACCAAATAAATAGCGTCGAACTCAGAAAAGTCTCAGAACAGAAAGACCTAGGAATCTATGTCACCGATGATCTGAAATGGAAAACCCATATATCCCACACAGTAAAAAAGGCCAATCCACTGATATACCTTATGAGACAAGCTTTTGAAAATCAAACTGTAAAAATGATAAAAAAAACTGTACACCACTTACATTAGACCAAAACTATACCTTTACAACTTCAAATTGAGACTTATCACAATCAAATTGAGATTAACAAAATCAAATTGAGACTTAAAACAATCAAATTGAGAATAATCAATTTCAAATTGGTACAACATCCGTTTCCATGTAATTGAACTTTGTACACATTTGAAATTGATTGTTCTCAATTTGATTTTGTTTAATCTCAATTTGAAAATGTTTGCTCTTAATTTGATTGTGATAAGTCTCAATTTGAAGTTGTAAAGGTATAGAATATGGCCACACAGTTTGGTCTCCTTGCTATATCAAAGATATAGATCTCTTAGAAAGTGTGCAGAGAAAAATAACCAAAATTCCAGTTGAACTTAGAAATCTGCCATACGAAATAAGATTACAAAAATTCCAGTTGACAACACTCAGAGAAAGAAGAGAAAGAGGAGATCTAATTGAAATACATAAGATCCTAAATGGCTACTATTCTGCAGACCTAAAACTGGAAGATATGTTCCAAATGAATCCAAACTTAAACCTCAGAGGACACCACCAAAAACTTAAAAAAGAGAGAACTGTTCTTCTTGGGAGGAAAAACTTTTTAACCAATTGCGTAGTCTATAAATGGAATTCCCTAAGCCCAGAAACGATAAGTGCACCGAACAAGAACATTTTCAAAAATAGACTAGACCAAAATCTTTGTACCATAAACAACACATTAGTGCATTATTTTTAAAGAAGTATCAAAAACAAAAAACTAAAAGTGAAAAATCAAAAGCGATGGACTCATCGGTCTTAGGCCGCTTTCCATTGCCAAGAACATAATAATAATAATAATAATAATAATAATAATAATAATAATAATAATAATAGCCTGCACCATTCGAGGCAAATCCGATGTTAAATAAGATTAGAGTATGGCTACCTAGAGATTTAGCTGAGACTGCAACATACGACAAACGAGTGAGAAAAATAAACAAATGGGCTAACCTAGCAGTCACAGACACAACCAAAGACGATTAGCAAAGACTCCCAAAGTGCTAGAAAAGAAAATGAAACAGAGAACATACAATAGATAAAGAGACACATGAGCAAGCAAAAACAATGACAAAAAGAAAGCAGACAGAAATAGACAAAAAAGGGGCTCATGCATTTTCTCGTAAATTTGACCAAAACAAATGAAGTCGGAAGCTCCTTTCATTCGCTATTCTTAAAATTCAAATACTTTAATAAGGGGAGAGTTTTTCCCAGATAGCGGATTTTCCCCAAGATAGATTTTTTGGGATTTCAATAAAGACATTATCAGTAACATTTTTTCCAATTTTCAGCTTGTTATTTCAAATATCCGGGTTCGTCCAATTTTATTGTATTAATTGCCTACACTATTTAAATGATAATGTTTTGCATATTGAAGCACTATTTTGAAAAAAGTTCTTTCACAAAGTATGAATAGTATTCAAATTGAGTGTAATTACCTAGTGATTGGGTTTGAATTGCAATCGTTGGGGCTTTGCCCATATAACGAAAAAACTCATCAATTTTCAAAAACCACCAGATAACATCATTAAAATGTAATTTCCATTTTACGAGTGCGATTGGATATTTTTCGAACTATGAGAATGGATGACGATTTATTTGCTAATGCGAAATTGTTGAGCTTAAAAACTTATAATGCTTTGAAGAAAAGTTTGTAATAGCGAAGATTAAAACTCGCAAGCCTTAATATGATAAAACTTTCCTGACTACAAAACTACATAAGTTGACCATAGTATGTCATAAAATCCACAAAATTCATTAAAAAGTTGCCACGAGTTCATTACACAACCCTTCAAAATCGCGATATTCCAAAAACCGGTCGTCCTAGTGCGGATTCGGGATGGCGCTCAGATCGCCTCTCCTGCAAACCTGCGGAGAAACGACAGTTATCCGCGCGTCGCGACGCTGCTAACGACGACGCCGAAGCTGATTTTCAGATTTGCGGGTTTTACGCGGAGTCGCGATAAAATTTCTAGAAACTGAAGCTTTGAAGGTTTTGAATTATTCTGTGATTTTTTAGTGTGTAAACTTTTAATATGGTCTTTGGGAGTTTCTGATAATTTAATTGTAAGATAATTTATGTTTCTGATTTATAAAATTTGTTAAAATATTCCAATCGTATCTTAAGATATTATGAATAAAAATAGCATTCGGACTCCAAATATTGAATTTCAAATTATAACTTATATGCGCGGGCCAAGAATCAAAATTATGCTTGGATATATTTTTAGCAAAAATAATTCCAAATATATTATTAATGGACCCTAGATGAATAATGATTAGAGACATTCATACAAAACAACAATTAAGTTACATATGAAATTTATAAAACTTCAACCACATCTTAATCTGATGATCTGACTAGTCTGTTCTAGTTTTGTCCTAATGCATTATAGAAAAATACTTTTCAAATAGTTTCAATAATTTTAAAAAATTATTTATTAAAAATATTTGAATAGTTATTCCCGTAATAAGTGGAGTGTAGACATAATGTGAATTTTGCATGTACCTACATTTCCAATATCCAAACATGAATTATTCATCAGAACTCGAAAATTATGTTTACTTTAAAAATATATCCATTATTCAAACAAATCGGTAGGCATGCTATATTAAAGAAACCTTTCTTATGACATTATTACTAATATTTATTCGATACATTCTTAATGTCTAACTCGAGTCTTCATTACCTTTCTGGTAACAAAATAAATCAATATGACATTAAAAGCAGTTGCTAATGAAATTTGCCCATGACTAATTCATTAGACTATTTACGTGGGAATAGATACCTGGAAATATTTCAATTAATAAATAAATATATATTATAATTATCCAGGAATACCTTGTTCAAATTGCATATAGGACAAACGCGAAAATTCCATCCAATTTATGCATGCAGTACAAAATTATTTGAGTATAAAGGAGACTTTATTATAAAACTCATAAAAATTGGAATGCTTCTCTTAGAACAAGAAATGCAAAACGTGAAGGGAAAATTAAATTTGTGTTCTGAGATTCTGCTGCAGACTTCCTGCAATATTAATTAAATTTTGAATTTCAAATGACATACCTGTGGTATTTATTAAAATTCTTTAGTCTGATATCAGTATAGTACTAAAGTCTTGTCTTATTTTGGTAGTGATTTATGAAATATAGCATAGTCGATTCAAAATCTCTGCCCTTGTGTTCTGTTTCAGGGAAAATTTTCATTATGAAAAGATGTTGGTTGTTCACTTCCAATTCTAAAAAATAGAGACAAAAAATTTTCTTTTTTTTTTGATATTCAGAAAAAAATGAAAGATTGTTCAAATCACCTGTAAGGATAATCAATCTCAACTAAACGAGTATCGGAATTCCTCTATGAGAGGCATTTTAAGGCTTTGGGCTTTGGGCTTTGGGCTTTGGGCTTTGGACTTTGGGCTTTGGGATCCACTATCAAACAGTTCACTTGTAGGAAGAAATTTGATACTGAAATAATTGCGATTTATCTTCCTTGTGAATGGAACAAACTTATAATAATTATTCTCCGCATCTCCTCTACTCTTCGATAGGTTTGGTGGATGTTCAAAGATACAATACCTAGTGCGAATGAATGCAGTGTATAAATGTGAGAGAAGCAGGCCTTAGAGTCCGGTACGTGTAAATCACATCCAGCTCAAGATCAAACAATTTGAAGAGTAGGGGCAGGTTAAATTAGGGTTACACCGACTTATGAACGAAAAGTAAGATTCTCCGGATTTTCATTTGTTTCTCTAGAACCTTATATTTGTAGAACTCATCATCATCATCACCTAGCGATTTCCGTCCGCAGTCGGACCTAGGCCTCCTCTGAATATTTCCACTTCCCTCTTTTTTGAGCGGTTGCAACCCAATTTGTATTGTGTCTCTCCAAATGATCCGTCCATCTCGGTTTTGCTTGTCTGATCTCGGTCTCCACTCTTAAACTTTTTTTGTTCATCTACCATCCTTCTGTCTTGCGACATGACCAGCCCATCTCCATCTATATTTTGCGATTTTCTCAATTATGTCTTTAATCCCAGTTCTTCTTCGGATTTCGTCGTTTCTTATTTTGTCTCTCAGAGTTATTCCCAGCATCGATCTTTCCATCTTGCATAACTTCCTGAGTTAAACGAGAGCTAGACATAAAGACTCGACCCACAAAATATTAAATCCTCTGATTATAAATTAGGAAGTTAGCGCAAAAGAATAATTGGCATTTTTGTATTCTTTCCCTACTAGTACTTATCGCATTTGCCTAAACGATGCGAATATAAATCTCTTTATTATGCAAATTAAGGAGTTTAAATCTTTTTGAAGAAAATTCATTTTTGATGTGAGCACATTCGATATTTTCATGCTCAAATTGCCATCTGTTCATAAGGTAAATTAGAATTCTTTAAAACGCACTTTGATTTTTTTTCAGAGTTGAGAAAACAATCAAGAATCAGTGGCATAAAGTGTTCCTCCGTTAGCAGTGGACAAGTGCAAAAACAATGTGACAAGAAACTTAAACTAACAACACTTTTTATCAGCCTCTCCGTACCATCTAAATATGTTCTTGATGCTGCCTGCCTGCGTCTTTTTACTGGTTTTGTTTCCCTTATATACTGGTAAGTGAAAATGAATTATTATTTATTTTGGAAAAGATACGTGCCTGCCAACAGTTCTAAGTAATAACTTTTCGTGGTTATGTCTGTTACACAGTATATATTTTGTGCTTTATCTATTACGTGAATAAAACACCCTGGAATCTTTTTCAAACAGTGTATGAGTTTTTGGTTCTACAATATATTTCATTCTGGCTTTGGTTAGGATGAGGTTAGGATATAGTTTTAATTGTATTTTGTAGATACCTACCTACTTTGTCAAGTAACGTGAAAGTATAAAAAACCAAATAATTTTGCGCGCTTAAATAATATGGTAAATAATGAACTAGAAGATGTAGTAATCTTCCTCTTTTGAAACTGAATATTAGGACTAAAAACGCCTCAGGAGCTTCACTTAAGTTCGAAATAGTTGTAAGACGAGAAGCAGCAATTTAATTAAGGCAAAATTTTATCATGTTAACGTTTCTTAGTATACTTTTATTACGTAAGTGTATTTTATAATATCAAGTGATAACGGTAAGGAGTTTTGAAACAATTATAATGGTTTGATTATCTTTTATAGCAAGCTCAAAATGTTTCTTATGTATGAAACTCCTCTAAATCTAAGAGATTTTTGATCCTCGTCATAGTTTATGTTCCGCTGAAGGTGAAAGGCTAGAGCTGGTTCAATAATGTGTAGTTTTATTAACCATTTTCCTCCACATGTATTGTATAACTTTATCTGTTCTTCAAGATGAAAGAAAATAACCTCAAATTAATTTATCTTGTAGGGCCCTTTCGGTTTTTCCTTTTCTTGCTTTAACGGTTATCTCGGGCGCCACCCTCAGGATTATTGTGGCTGAGGGCCCACGTGCACCAGGTAGCTTGTTACAGTGGAGATCAGGGGTCGAATCAGATGCTGGAAGTTATTCCTTCTATACCTCTTGTAAATCCTCCTGAAAACTCCAAAAGAAGACACATGAAATCACGATTAAGTTCTGGTATTTATTGCTATAAATTTATGTCAATAAGGCAATTCCTATAGTAAAATAAAACATTCCTTAAGCAGAGTGATTAGAGTGAAAGAAGCGGGCGTGCAATGGAGAGAGTGGAAATGTGTATGTGTGCGTGCGTGTAGATTAATGATATCGGGCGGTTTATAAGCAAGCGGTGAGTCACAGAAAAATGAGAAGCGGTCAAGCAAGCGGTGAGCAACAGAAAATTAGAAGCGGTCATGCAAGATAATAGCGGTTAGATCTTAACGGTTTTATCTGTTTCGAATACTGATGTACCCGTTTCACACTTTATGTAAGACATTTCGGATACAGACATGAATTTACTTGGTTGGTCAATACGGTAACCTTAAATCGGTTAAAATCAACCGCAACGGCGGTGGAAATAAAGCCCTGCCGTACACATGAACCGTGACAGTTTCTAGAACCTTACACTATGTCCTGACAATAAAACATAAACCAATATATGAAAAGAAACTGTCCGTACAAGTAAACCGTGACAGCTATAGAACTTTAAACTTTGTGAAAATAAATATCTTAGAGAAAACTGTCCGTACACATAAACCGTGACAGTTTATAGAACATTACTTTGTAAAAATAAATATCTTAGCGAAAACTATCCGTACACATAAACCGTGATAGTCTATAGAATCTTAAACTCTGTCCGTCCAAGTGAACCGTGACAGTAAAAACAAAAATATAATTTACCAACCAAGTATTGATGAAAAATAACTTACTCGCGTAGCGGTGAAACAGGTACCAGTCGGTATTTCGGAGAGAAGGCCTACCTCGCTATTCGGTGGAAGTCGGAAGCGTCTGCTTAGTTGGCCGGACTGACTTAACCCAACGCCGTTCGTTTGTAAGGAAAACGCTCGACGATGGAAGGGCAAGTTTCGTGGGAGAAAATACCATGGTGCGCGCTTCGTCTACCATAGGTCCAAAGCCAGCGATGCAGCCTCGAGCGTGTTTCTTCTTAAAATCAAAGAAAAGTTGTGTGGTTTTAGTTACACAAATAATTAAAGAGACGATAATCAGGTAAAATCATTACCGCGGGATTGACCGAAAATTACCTAGAGCAAATAGTTGAATTAAAGTCAATTAATTAATTAAAATGAAGTCAGAGGCGCACACATTTTCGGAAAAAATCTGGTAACTCCGTTACAAACTGTACACCTTCATTACCATAATAGTTCCAGCTTGCATTATCAACCACTTAACTGAATACATCATCAAACGAAGCATAGTTTGAATGATTACTGCACTCATTGTGGCTAATTTCCATGTAAAACTACTTCTGCTCGTATGCTTTAAAATATTAATGGAATTATGGCATGTAGACTAAATAGGCAATCCTTGGGTTGTTTTTTTCCTTTTTATCAACATAGATTTCCTTTCTAGGCAATTTCCCATAGGTTTGTTGGTGATTTGTATATAAATGAGAGATTTCATTATTTAGGTTGAAAGCACTATCAAACCCGTATTTAGATGTAAGTTGACACTGAATTATTTTAAGTGTAATTTATTCAAAGCTCTCCGTGTCAAAACACATTTTTGCGTTGAAATCCGTCCATTTATAATCATCAAATTTTATTGTTGGTATTTTTCAGTTTTTTATGTGTGAACATGAAAAAAGCGTTGCTTGCTGGTTTTATTTTCAAATAAAACATGAGTTTTGAATTATTTGCATACGAAAAATAAACAGTCACGTTTCAAACAATAAATATTTTACTTCCGATTTTTATTACACCTAAAATTTTAATGATTAATTCTTTTTTATTCTTTCATCAATTTTTATAATTTAGGAAACAGCTTTTTCATTGTAAATCGATACCAAACATAATAAATGATGCAAAAAGAATATAAATTCTCTATTTTATTTCTCACATGATCATACAAAATTCACATTGAAATCGATGTTTACGGTAAGTGCTCTCTCAAGGATGCTTTTGGGGTGAGAACCTGGTAACCTTATTGCTTTTGAACACGTACAAAATGCAACCCCCCAAACTTTAGCTAATAATAGCTGAACCCCTAATGCCAGCATGCCATAAAGAAAGTCCGCAAAGTGGTGAATTAGAAAAGATTAATCGACGCTTGTAAGTATAAACATTTTTGCGACTTACCATAAATGACTATGGGTTGATGGAGGGTGTGAGTTATATAAAAATAATGGAGAGGGTTAATTGAAAATATGATGCAATTCAGGAATTGAACATTATTGAATTGTTTCTATTTCAGGAAATATGAATTTCGTAAACCACCATTTTACATTTATTTGCAAATGTATCTAAATAACTACCCTATTTTTGCTTATGAAATAATTTGTCACATCGAATTTCAATATTGAATAATTATTAGGTATTAACCAAAATAAATATAAAATTTATTTAATATGTAATTAGTAGGTACTAAATTAATAATTGAAATACGACCAAAATATTAAATAGGTACATACATATAAATGAACACAAAACAAGAATAGGACCCCATTTTAGAATTCTATAGATATTTGTACGTTTCAATTTCACATAGAAACTTTTCGACAAAACAATAACTTCTCATTCGACAAATAACCGAAATTATTTGCCTTATCAGCAGCAAAACTTTATGATCCGAGAAAATGGAAATAAGGCAAATTTAGCAGCTCGTCGTTACAAACAGTTTCAAAATTTTCGGGAAAGTTTTACGATGCCATTTAGAACTTTTGTCCATTACAACTACTTATAAGAAGATGCCTTCATAATAAACTGGGTTAATTGTTTCCCAGTCAGACAAACAGGACGCATCTTGCAAACTTTCGGAAGAATAAGACGCAGATATCGAGTTTGAGAGTCTCTAGTTAGAGTGTAATCTTGACCAAGTTTCGGTTGATAGGTACTTGGAAAAATATCATTTTAATACAGAATAATCAGATCTTTTCAATAATATGTGTCTGCACTGGTAATTTGTTGGGCCTTCTATTTCAAGACATACTCAGCTAGTTTATTGCAAGAGTCATACCACTTTTTTATCATAATTCGTCAACCTCTTATTATTGCCACGACTTCATTGGAGTTAGAATTTAACTTGGCCAATTTTGGAAGTTTCTAGGTAAAGTTATCCTGGAAACTCATATCAGTTTTATGTCACAGCACAACCTCAATCGATATTAAATTCAGGTTGCCCGTTTTTCGCTGAACCTTCTAGATAAAGTGATTCCAGATAGTTGCATAGTATGCCACAGCTTGATTGAGCACAATATTCAAAATACCAATTTCCCTTTGAATATATTTTTAGATTATCGATATGGTATGAAACAAGGAATAAATAGATTAATTTGTATTTTTGAGACACTTTTTTCAAATTTGTATCTTTCGGTCTGGCGCCTGAAATAACATCAAAACATTAACCTACGACCATTTGCCTTCGTCAAATTTGTACCTTTAGGATTTAGAGGGTTAACCCTATTTCCCATTGAGAACGGTCCAAATGCCGCAACACTAGACTAGACGATACTAGTAATAATAAAAGCAGAACATTCGAGAATTAAAATATTATTCTCCAGTTTATATAAATATACTAAGTTCTAACTCATACTGAGATCCATTTAATAATTGTCAGTGTTTGTGTTAGGTATACCAAAAAGCAGTAAGAATATTTACCAAACAAATGGATTATAAGTCCTTTTAACTAGATAAGTATTTGCCTAATGTAAGAGTTATTGAAAATATTATTGTGCTGCTTTGCTTTTTTTGTTACAAAGAACCTATATTTTTTACGTATAATTCACAAGTTATCAACAACATTTCACAAGTCACCACCGTCCCGTGCCTGTGATGTTTCTCACTTTCCTGTAAGATTTTTTGTGGCACTCAATTTGCCAAAGTTTCACAAGTCTAAAGATTTTTTTAGGCGCTGCGAAACCCGCAGGATTACGGTTGAATAATGTATCAAGAAACGTGAAGTTCGACGAGGCTTTGCTGCGTTGGTGTGTTTGGAATTTAACTTTGGTAAAACTTTACAGAACTATTTCCAATTCCATTAATTTTCAAATAATTAGCCTTCGATACAGTCGATTTGTCAGATTCCTAGATCGAACAGGATTCACTTTGATCAATCAAGTCCATATTCGTATGTAAATACACTCACTCGAAGATGATTATTTCAAAGAATAAATAGTTTTAGGGAAATTTTCAGTCAAAATTAATTGCTAAGTTATATTTAGCAGCGTCGATGCACGTTTTTAGAGGGAAGATTTAATATGTAGTTAATCCTCAAATCCAAGTTGAATCGGATTGCAATAAGAGTATAATAATATTTGCTTACTAATTCGAATTCAATTCAAATTTACATAAGCCCAATGGTTATGTGAAATCAAGCATTTGAATATAGGTAATTAAAGTTTCGGGTGTGGATATCGAAAAGCATTAAATTAGTTGGGAAAAGTAAAAAGTTCTTGGAAGAAACTAAGTTTTCGAATAATCCTAAACTCTTTAGGAGACTGGTGGCCGTAGATAGGTAGGTATAAGACAGAGTGGAACTCACCTAGTTCTCTTCTTCTTTATCAACCTCTATCTATCTACTCCTGTATGTAGGTTTTTCATAATTGTTTCCATGTCTCTCTGTCTTTTGCCATTCTCATTTACTGTTTGCCTGCCGCTGTCATGTCGTCCACCCATCTTTTATTAGGTCTTCCCGTGGTTTTTGGAATGGAGACCAAGAAAGACCAACAATCCCCCCACAATTTCAGGATTCTTTGTGTCCATCTG
Organism: Ceutorhynchus assimilis; assembly: GCA_917834065.1. Classification (NCBI taxonomy): domain Eukaryota; kingdom Metazoa; phylum Arthropoda; class Insecta; order Coleoptera; family Curculionidae; genus Ceutorhynchus; species Ceutorhynchus assimilis. The sequence goes on along the minus strand of OU892284.1, from coordinate 28,889,638 downwards.
TCGTCATCGTACCTGGCTTTGTGTTTATAATTTTGTCTCTGTATGATATCCAAGCATGTTTCTTTCCATCATTCTTTGGATGGTCTCTGATTTTTTAGCGGACTTTTTGCTGAGGGTCTCTAATCCGTGGGTAGGTACACACTGGTAATATGCAAGTGTCGTATACTTTTCTTTTTAGGTTTATGGGAATGAATTTGTTTTTCAAGATGTATGTTAGTTTGCCGAAAGCTGCCCATATTAGTTGTGTTCTTCTTTATATTCCAGCATCGTAGTTTGGTTTCCCTAGTGTCATGTTTTGACGCAAGTATATTATAATAGTGTTCGACTTGTTCTATCCTCTGATTCTGTATTATTATATTTGTCTGTTCCTGACTCATTATTTTTGTTTTGTTGTATTTTAAGGCCTACAGTTGCATATACGTTATTTAGCTTTTGTAGCATTTCGTTTAGTTCTTGGTTATTTTTTTACCATTAGGAATGTCATCAGCAAATACATAGATGTTAACATCTTTGGTGTTCCATTTAGGTTTCTTGAAAATATCCTCTAGAATAAGGGTGAAGATTTTGGGTGAGATAGTGTCTCCTTGCTTCACTGTGCTTTGTAGTTTTAATGGGTTCGTTTTTGTCTTATCGTCCAGTTTTATTTGTATGGTTGTATCAATTCTTTGTTTGTGTATCTTGAATCGATTATCGCATTCTCTAAGGACTCTAATACTGTCCATATTTCGATAGAGTCAAATGCTTTCTGGGAATCAACGAAGGTATCTATAGGTGACCTTCGCACGTCCTACTCGGTGCACTTTTCTATTAGTGTTCTTATGGTTTGTAGATGATATCTGTGGTGCTAAAGTGTTTTCCGAATCCAGACTGTTCGACAGGTCGGTAGAAGTCGAATTTATCTGTTATGCGGTAGGTTATTTTGGTAAACAGACTGTGAGGTGAGATAGTAAAGATATTGTTCGGAAGGTAAATGAGGGGTTTAGGTAAGGACTGAGGTACACCTAGTACTTAGCTACTAGAAAATGTTGTATTATTAAGTAGAGCAGCTACCAAATGGGGTCCCCATATTCGGCCATAATGTCTTCTTTATAAAAGGTAGTACTGAAACAGAGAAGAGTATCTTGTGAAACTTGATTGATTTTTAACAATATTTCGGAGGTCTAAAGGGACTGTTTCAGAAGAGGCAGTGGCATTTAATATTATTATCCACTCGTTAGAAGCTTTCCCAAGAGATATATTGGCGCTGAATGGAGTCTTGAGCTTAGGAAGGATTTTCCAGAAAAAATAATTGCACTGACTAAAGTCTGATTTTACTTCTTTGCTGTTTTCGGCCACGCTGGATGAGACTTAGCGAAGAAAATAAAACCTTTTTTTGTAGTGTAAGGCTGAGTGCACGTTGAGGAAGTTAATGAGTAAGATACTTTGTATTTCGTGCAAAATTTCTATAATTAATATCAGTGCAAAGTGCTTTCGGCCGTAGCCATCTTCCGTGCAACCTGAAAGTATGGAAAAAATTACTTTCTCAAGTGTCAAATTGACTTGAGAAATGAAAGTGAAAGTGGACTTATTCAAGAATTCAGTCGAACTAATGAGTTTTCTACTAAAGAAAGTTTAACTTTTTTGCTCACTTTGTTAGATTAGTACATGGAGTCATCTCATTGAACATAGAAGTGTAAAGGAACGAAGACATCACATTACAACATCTTAAAATATATCAAAACCATTCCTCTGAAATTAAATATACCATTATGCAACAGGTTTCTTTGGTAGTTTTTTAACAATCTCGTTAGGAATAATTTATTTTGTTTTAAAAGACCATGCTGATTTTGTGGTTACGCAATGAGTGACAATGACAACTGGAAATAAGGTTATAGCCGCCCAAGAGTGCGGGAGATTCAAATTTTTCCAAAACCTGAAAGCCGAAGGATTTAAAAGATTGAACAGTCTTGCAGATGACGAGCTGACCCTTTTTCGCTATGTAGACTACCCTGTTATCATCATGGAGTGGAATTAATTTTTTATTTTGGTTTAGTTTAAGGCAATGAATGTTTGAAAATAATGGAATGGACAAATTGTATTTTAAAAAAAGTTAGCAACAAAAAATAAAGGAAATAAACTTTGAACTTTTTTTCTCTTTTTTCTGTTGATCAACTTTAAAACTTATTTAGAACTCGTCTGTGTGGAGAGATGTTGGGATGTAAGCTCAATTAAGATTTACCTGTGTATTGAGGCAAGAGAAATTGTCTTGAAGTTCATTTTTGATTTCAAAGTCTTCTATAAAATCCAAGCGATTTAAGTTTTTTGACAGAATATCATGAAGAATCTTAGAATTGGATCCAGGGCTGAAGTTGTGTTTGGTTGTCCTTAAGTGTTCACCAAAGGCCGAAGAAGTCTTAGTGAGATGTTCTTGTATGCGTGTTTTTAGAGGTCTGCAAGTAAGGCCGATGTAAGTGCAATTACAAGAACTGCAATTTAATTTGTAAATCCCACTTTTAGACAGCTGGTCTATTTTGTCTTTGGAATTAACAAGATGTGAGGACAGATTATTTGTGGTCTTGCGAAATATTGTGATGTTCTGGACACAATGGTGAAGTACCTGTTGGATTTTCAAGTTTAAATCATGAGTTAAAAAAGGAAGATAAATGTATCTGCCTATGGGTTGAAAGAGGGTAGGAAATAATACTTTTTTCAATCTTTTGTTTTTGGTTATAAGGGTGTCAATCATTTTGAGGTCATATTTGTTGTAATAAGTTATTTGTTTGAGAATCTTGACTTCATTATTATAATCTTCCTTTAAAAAGGGGATGTTGAGCAGTCTATTAATGTAACAGTGAAAAGCTGCCAGCTTGCGTTGTCGAGGGTGGTTAGAGCTTTCGGGGATGGTGTGGTCTGTCTGTATGGGTTTTCTATAAATAGAGAAATTCAGCTGATTTGATTGATTCTTTAAGATGTCCAGAAAGTTGATTCTGTCATTGCTTTTAATTTCCAAAGTGAAAGAGATTTTTGGATGTATCAAGTTTAATTTTTGTAGAAGAAGTTCAGCTTGGTTCTGGTTGCCATCTAAAAAACAATGACAATCGTCAATATACCTGAACCAATGTAGTATTTCCTTGTTCTTGTTGGTGATAATGTATTGATTTTCCAAGAAATCCATAAAAAGATTAGCCAAAAAAGGCGACAAGTAACTTCCCCTTGCAAGCCCATGAGGTTGTTGATAGAAGGTGCTGTTGAATGTGAAATAGTTTTGAGAGAGGCAGTGATTTAGAAGAGATAGCACCTTGACAACGGTTATTTTGGATAGATTCTTTGATCTTAGCATGTCTCCAACGATATTGACAGCTTCAGCCTTCGGGACAGTTGTGAAAAGGTTGGTGACATCAAACGATACAACCAAAAAGTTATCGGGCAGATTAATTCTGTTTAATTTGTTAATTAAGTCAATTGAGTTACTTACCCCAAATTTTGGTGTGAAAGATGACAGATTTTCTATCAAGTTAAGTGTAAAAGAAGGAAGAGTGGATACTGGAGTATTGGTGAAACTTACCACAGGTCTTATAGGAGTGTCAACTTTGTAGATTTTTGGTAGTCCGTACAATCTAGGCAAACTTGGATTGCTGGAAATTAGAATTTTTGGAGCATTGTGATCTTGAAAAAATTCGCAGAAGTGCTTTATGAGTCTATTATATTTCCTGATAAAGGTGTTATATGGGTTTGACTGTAGAATATGGAAAATGTTGTTCTGAAGGAACGTGGTAACTTTCGATGTATAATCAAGCGTGTTGAGAACCACAACACAATAGGGAACTTGCACTTTTTTTTTTAAATTCAAAAATGTGTTCTACTACACTAAAGACATAGTCATGCAAAATATCAAGCATTAAAAATCAGCCGTTAATTTTTTATAATTATTTAAAGTTACGCTCGAAACATCGCCATTTGAAACGACCGATTATAGTACGGGATACGAGGCCTATTTCATCAAATCATTTTACACCGTCTTGCATTGTTATCATCAGTTAGATAACATGGTACTGAAACGCATTTGTGCAGGGAAATAGATAGGAGTGGGGGATTTCGCTGAAAAAAATGTTTCAGAAAATGTCATCATAAACGAGAAAAATATTTAATTATACACCGTCTTGCATTTATTTATTGAGTTAATTTGTACATAAACAAAATTGGATTAACACATGCAAGACATTTTCATGGGGGTTTTGGGGTTGTAATATAAGATGGAAATTGTCAATTTTTGAGAGGGGTGAAATATCATTTTACACCATTCCATTGTTGATTTATATCAAAGCTTGAATGTAGAATAGCCACTGGATACTGATACAAGACGTCCTGTAGAGGGATAACGGGCTGCAAGACGGATGTCAATGTGTTGTCTCATGAGGGAGTGAAAAATTATTTTACACCACTTCATGCTTATGTCCGCCGAAAGAATCTATGTTAAGAAATGGTATTACATCAGTCCAAGACGTTTTTTCTGGGAAAAAAGTTAAAAAATCCATTTTAATTTTTTCACTGAACTGTTGAGTTATTTACTGAACCGTTCAATGTTTATTCTTTTTTAAATCATACAGATGAAAAAGGACAGTTGACATAGCAGCTCAACAGGGGAGTCTGTTGAATACAGGAATTATAATTTTTGTTTACAATTTCAGACAGATCATTTGTTGTGTCATTTTCACATTTTTTTGCTGCTTTAAAATGAAATTCTTCAAATTTAATGCTTACAATCTGTTATGTGCACAAAACATGTTATGTGTCATGGGATATCCACCTCAAAGAGAACCTAAATGATTAAAAGCCGTCAAAAATAAAACAATTTTCAATCTTTTTTTATTTGATGTCCGTAGAAACATTCATATATACATATTATTAGGAGAATTTCGCAAAATAGAATTATTCTACGTGGTGAAGAACAAAACTATTTAAAATTAATGTGCATAATTTGTAATTTGAAGTAGTATTCACCTTTGTACCTGATAGATTGACCCTTGTCAAAATTAGTCAACTTCATCATCGTCTTGCAGTCCTTTCTTCCCATTTAGAATGTCTTGTATTTTTAAAAATGTTATCAATGTGTTCTATTTTTCCCATAAGTACCAGTGCAAGACGGTGTAAAATGATTTCTCCCTCCCTCATAAGACAACACATTGACCTCTGTCTTGCAGCCCATTATCCCCTCACAGTACGTCTTGCATCAGTATCCAATGGCTATTCTACATTCAAGCTTTAATCTAAATCAACAATTGAGTGGTGTGAAATGATATTTCACCCCTCTGAAAAATTGACAATTTCTATCTAATATTACAACCCGAAAACCCCCAGGAAAATGTCTTGCATAGGGTATTCTAATTTTGTTTGTGTACAAATTAACTTAATAAGTAAATGCAAGACGGTGTGAAATTGTATATTTTCCTGGATTATGACGACATTTTCTCAAACATTTTTATCAGCTAAATTCCCCACTCCCATATATTTCACTGCGCAAGTGCGTTTCAGCATCATGTTATCTAACTGATGATAACAATGCAAGACGGTGTAAAATGATTTGATGAAATAGGCCTCGTATCCCGTACTATTAGTGTGACGTAACTCGGCAACAAAATTCCGTTGACATGACAGTGACGAGCATTTCGAATTTCGAGCAGGTAGATTTAGATTATGGTTATGTTATGTATGCCGTTTACGATAGATTCGACATTGGCGACACCAGCAGCACCATGGCGTGGCAGCGGCGCGACCCGATTATTACTGCCTTGTGACGTCACGACCTATAGAAATACGTTTTTGATCGCGTCATGAATTTGGAATTATTTGGTATTTTTCAATTCAAGGATGATTGTTATTGTGTTTTAGTATTCATTCCATATTTAATTTAATGTGCAAGTTCCCTATTCCCCTTATCAGCCTTTTAAAATCAAGTTCTTCTCCCTAATCTTGGCTTTGGGCTTTTTGAGAGTTTTGTAAAAGTGAGAAGAGATAGAGAAATTAGTTTTTTCCAAATCTTTTTTTTTAGGTGTATAGAATATTGTGAATGTCATTCGAGTGGTGATTTTTTGATGTTATAATTGAAGGTAATTTGTTCAATGATGACATCGAGTTCTACTGCGTATTTGAGAACATCACAGTCAGAAAAGGGTTTGTGTAAACAAAATTTTAAGCCCAAACTAAGAAGGGCAAGCTCGTCATCCTCAAAGACAGTGTCACAGTTGTTTTTGACTCTTTCATGGAAAACAAAATTCGAAAATTTACCTGCCATATTTGTTCTATTTTTCTTCAGGGTTTTTTTTTTCTTTTTGACCCCGAGGATATGAATTACCGATTTTGTGATCTTGCCAGTTTCAACTTTCCTAAAATCTCATTTTTTGAAGTGTAGTTAACTAAATGCTGTTTCCATTTTCAAAAATTTAGGATTTACAATGTTTAAAATTTGCAATCTTGATATTGCCTTGAGTTTCCTTATTAATTCATGTTGTTGAGGTTTGTATTAATCCTCTTCCATAAAAATTCCGTTGAGTAGAACAAACTTTTCATCAGCTTTAGTAAACAAACGGCAATTGATCTCAAAACCTCTGCAATAATGAAACATACAACTCATAAAATAACCTTTCAATGAACCCAAGAGACCTTTAATAAATAGAGATAGCATAAAATAGGTAAAATTGCAATTAGAAACTCCAAAGTATTTTCATTAAAAATTAAAACAGTTAGAGCTTGTCAGACTGCATCGGTGAACCAATAAGAGTAAAACAGAGAGCTTCCTCGACGAACTAATGACTCCGGATAGAAATAAAGGCGTATTGCTTCCGAATTGGTACGCGAAATAACAAGCCCGTACTCGGAATTCCTTTTATGGTCGTTTCAATTATTCCTTTGGGTTTTTTAAAATCAAACTCGTATGCTGTATCCAATAGGACCCAAACAAAACTTGTGTGTCATACATTTTTCAATTACAACTGGAAAGTTGACAGTGATATAATTATGATAGAATGAAATTGTAATAAAGAAAATTTAGAATTTATTTCTTTAATCTTAAAGTTGTTTTGGAAAGTTTTAATTTGGCAAACTTGAAAGTTTTACCGGGAATCTTGAAACTTTTAAATCATAATTTTTAAGGGTCTTATTACTTAGTGTATTTGTTTTCCACTTAAACCGATGAATTCTGGACTGAGACTAGAGCTTTTTGTAAAATGCAATATTTTTGTTAACGACATCACTAAGAAAGTCATTAGAAAAGTTAGAAACATTCAATTATTGTCTATGATAAGTTTACATAACAAGCAAACGTGCAGTTGAATGTGCATACAGTTGAACGATGAAATTATAGTCTTCATGCTATACTTTGCCGAGTAACCTCTCAGGAGATTCTCCTACCGTTCGCTTTCGACACAGGTTAAGACTGATTCTCGACACAGGTCTCTCCCCATATACAACAGCCCCCCTTCTATTAGAGACCCGTTTCACTTTGGTACAGATAAGTATAATTTTATCTTACTCTTTCAAACTAATAAAGTTGTAACATTTAATTTACTGACAGATTATACATCTTCGTCAGCCCAAAGTGCCAACGCGATACAATTCAAGTTTCTTCAAGTAAATAATTTCCCAAGCAACTCCGCCGAAAACATGACGGATGATTTCCGATTTGTCAAAAGTTGTACAATGGAAAAAAAATGGAGTTTTGCGACGCGCAAAAATTAAACTTTTTAAAACAGCAAAATCCAGAGGCCAAGAAAAATTATCGCCATTTGGTAATTCGGATAATTTTGCTGCGGAAAAAGTTATAAAAGATTGCCTCGTACTTTGTCAAAAGTTACAAAGGTGCAAATTAGGTCTCGGCAAAGTTTTGTGTGAAAACGAAGTTTGTGACTTGAAATTTTAGAATCTGTTGGCTTTTTTTTTTTCAAATTAATAAGTTTTGGCCTAGGGATTTTCAAAAACAAATAATTACAAATCAATTATATAGGCACGATAAAGTCTCTTCCAAATTTGTTAATGGATTCCATACAAACACCTTCACAATTAACGCGACAAAATAATATCAATTAAATATATCAGTCCCTACTCTCGGGTATCCATTAGCCGAAACGGAATTCTCGAATTCTGAACTGAAATTATACTTTGTTTGCCGATGCGAAATCCAATTAAAACTTTCACTAATTAGAATAAACACCTCAATATCCCGGCTTATTATTTCGTGTTTAAAACAAAAGCAATACACCTTCATCTGGATCACAAATCCCAAAACCATCAATTGTACACGAGAGGCTTTAATTTGTGTTATTTTCAAATTTTGGTTTTAATGAGTTTTAATATTGAACTCCGACAGCAATATCAGCCGATTGTGTTGTTTTGTCTGTTTTTGAGTGCAGTGTGGCTATTGAACAGTTGTTAACTTTAGTCGAGGAAAAACTACATTGTTTCACATTTTCATTTGTTGAAACGATTTGTGCTTGAAAACTTCTAGTTACCAAAACTACTCTCTTAAACGGGTCGATTTTAATAAACTCTCAAAAATTATATTTCATAGGGGCAAAGTTTCAAGTACCTAACCAATTTTATGTTTGTAAATAATAATAGTAATGAAACCCGTGTGGGATACGGGTGTATAAAGAATGTCCCCACGGTAGTTCCTGCCTGTCGTAAAAGGCGACTAAAAGGGAACCACCGATGTGCTAGCAACTCATCAGGTGTGAGAAATGCTACTACTAATACTAATAAAAAGCAGGGTGGCGGAGGATTGCAGGCTGATCCTTCTCGGAACCATCCAGAAGCCCAGCTTGATCCAAAGTGGAGTGGAGCGAACGGCACTACTTTGAATAATGAGCCCATAAGAACCAGCGAAATAAAAGGTGAAAGGTTCTCAAGATCAGACATAGTAGGAGATGGAAATTGTCTATTCAGAGTCATTAGTCTATATCTAGAGGGCAATCAAGATAATCATCAACAAATCCGAGCAAATGCTGTCAAATATATTCAAGAACATTGGACTTCACTTCAAATATATATATAGTAGGTACAAGAGTAAGATTGCTTGAAGGATGTTGTAGACTACTGTCAGTATATGTCACAGGTTGGTACATATGGAACCAGTCTGGAGATTTATGCAATATCAGAATTTACAACCTGAATATCCATTTATATTTGATGCAGCGAAAACCACCTCGAAAGAAAATTACAATAAAAGACACTCCAATGATATTTGACAAGTCGAGCGGCAGGACAGCGCACCTTCTTCTAATAGACAACCCACAAGCTGGACATTTTGAACTCATAACACCTGAAAATCCTATCAAAAATAATTCCTCAACCATCCCAAGTAAAACCAAACTACATCAAGAAATTAGAAACCTTGAAGAATCAGAAACTGCTGAAAGTGTTTCGGATTTACCTGTGACCACCAAAGCAGGACGTATTCAGCAACGCATGACATGGACCGATGAAATGGATAAAACTGTCATGAGTTGCTATTACCAAGCTACTCAACTTAAAATCGTATAAATAGGATGCCGACCAGAACTATTCGAACTCTTTACAAAAAACATCCAGATCTGGAACAATATGTAATAGCGCAGCGGCTCATGGACCAAAACCGAGTAATAATAGACAACAAAAGATTAACAACGCATGACCTACAAAGCATTAAAGAAGAGGTAGCAAAAATAATTAACGTAAAATCAACCTGGAAAAAGATACAACAGAGGATATTGGATGAAGATAAGCAACCAAAACGAAAGGAACCCGTCTAGGGCGTCTACCATCATACTTACATGTGAACAAGAAGAACTTAGTCTCAAAACCATTTTAGGCAACGAAATGGAGACAAAAATCCTAACATGGATGTATAGCGACCCTAGTAAACGGCGTAAACGCCCACAGTTACCACGCCTGATTTCTAAAGGGAAAACCAACAGTCTTATAAAAATAATGAATGAAAACATATTAAAAAACTATCTGACAAAAAAAATTTGCCTTGAAGATTTTCAAACCATAATTTACTCTGCCGCAATCACCATCTTAAAATGCAACAATCAAAAGATCATAGAAAACAGAATAAACAAAAAATCTCATAGGAAACCTAAATGGCAAATTAGAATTGAAAATAACATTACAAAGCTGAGATGCAATATCGGCAGAATTACACAAATATATGCAGGGAAACCGATAAAAAAAACATTGAAAAATATTACCGAAATAACAAAAACCAAATCATAATCAATTCCAGAAATACTTGATGCATTTGAACCAAAGTTGTCGGTATATGCAGCACGCTTACTTAGATATAAGGAATCCAATAGTGGAAAAATGATTAACTTTCTCTTTAACACAAATGAAAAACGATTCTACAACAGCCTCAAATATAATAAAAAATCAAAAGTTATACGTTAAACAAAACAAAAAATTACATTATTCTGACAAGGAATTTGGTCAAAATAAGTTAAGCATAACGAGTCAGCTACATGGATATTAGAAGAAGAAAATAGACAAAGAAATATTCAAGAGCAAACAGACTACAAAATCAATCTAGAGGAACTAACATAAGTTATAAAAAAATACATAATTGGAAAAGCCTAGTAACCGCTCAAGTACACAACTTTTGGTATAAACAACTTACGTCGCTACACCCTTATCTGAAATCTATATATATAAAAATCAAAGTTCACGGGGTATCCGGATATGCGCTCCAAAACCACTTATCCGATTACGATGAAACTTTGGTAGGTTGTTATGGCCATCCCAAGGAAGGTTTGTGGATAGGTTACGCATCTCGGAAAAAGAAATTAATTTTGAATTAATTATTAATTTAATTGTAAACAAACTCATTCAAATTACATAACAACATAACCTAACTTTTTTTGACAGCATGAAACAACGTTGCCATATTTCATTTATTTAGGCTTGCATTCAACCGACGTAACTTTATTATTTTTTGAATTCAAGAACGGCTGGACCGATCTTGAATTAATACCACGTATCTCTATATAAGGTGAATTCTATTGATCCAGATTAGATCGATTTGGGTTCAATTTAAGTGAACTTCTTCTGATCTAGATCATTTTTTTGTTGATGAGGGTGCAATCCAGCTTGAATCGAACACAGTGTAGTTCACTTGAATTGAACCAGATCGATCTAATCCGGTCAATCGAATCGGCTATAGAGGAGAGTGATATAGGCTATCTTTTATCTCGAAAAAAAAAGTTCGGTTGCGTAAAACTCTGATACACTGGAACGCCTATAAACAGCCCGGGGCGCTCTAGAGCAGCTCTGGAGTGCTTAAAATGCGTCAATGAACTCACTGGCAAGCGACTATGATATCGGATTTAAAAAAAAAAAATTAAATAGAAAATCAACAACAAAATTTGAAAAGAAGTGTGTTATTTCAAAATGTATTTACATGCTGGCAACGCAGCGGGTCATTAGCTAGTCTAAAATAAATAAAGTAATAGAAAATCCAAGTTCTATGTCAATTTTTTTAACTGAAGGAAAACATACCTGCTACCAAAGGAGGGTGACACGGAAGACCCAGCAAACTATCGACCAATATAATGTCTATAAACTTTGTATAAAATAATAAATTCAGCAATATGCATGACGATAGAACAACACTTTACCAAAATCGATTTATTAACAGAGGAACAGAAAAGATGTCGGCAAAACAGCCACGGATGTGAGGAACAGTTAATTATTAACAGTGTCATAATGAAACAAGCTGAAAAGTAACAAAGAAACCTACAAATATGCTACATAGACTATAAGAAAGCATTTGTCTCAGTCCCACATTCATGGCTGAATAAAGTCCTACAACTTTACAAATTGCATCCAAAACTTCGCAACTTCTTCTCCACTGCAATGGCCACATGGAAAACCTCAATTCATTTATTCACAGATACTGAACACATAGAAACAGAACGAATACCTATTAAACGTGGGATATTCCACGGTGATTCGCTAAGTGCCTTATGGTTTTGCCTTTGTCTAAATCCTTTATCAAACAACCTCAATTCAACACCATATGGCTCTAATATAAAACATCAGAGTCTATCAAAACATAAAATAATGCATTTATTATACATGGACGACATCAAATTATACAACTCAACAAAGACCCAAATGAGAGGCCTACTTAAAATCGTAGAGGACGTTACAACAGACATTGGAATGGAATTTGGTATAAAGAAGTGAAAAATGCTGGTTGTTGAAAGGGGAAGATGGACGGATGAAATATCATCTGAAACACTACAGAAACAAACTTTGAACAAAATGCAAGAAAGAGAAACCTGTAAGTACCTAGGATTCCAACAAAACACAAGAATAAACCATAGGTACTCTGATAAAAAATTAGCTTTTAAAACAATAAATCACTTGGTTAAGGCTCATCCGTAAATCAAACATAAGCTCAAGGAACATGTTCAGAGTTATAAACGCATTTTGCATTTCTCTTCTTACATATTTCTTTGATATAAAAGAATGGACAAAAACAGATGTGGACAGAATACACCAGGTTAGAAATAGTAAAGTAACCAAAAATATAAAACCTCATCCCAATGCCTGCCATGTGCGGCTCATATTACAAAGAAAAGAGGGAGGTAGAGGAATCCTGAATATCCATTTATTACAATCTCATTGACATTATATATACATCATTCCATTCATAATTTCTACCACAGGGATCACCCATATAAAATCTATGCAATCTTAGGATCTTAGCTTGAATTAGTTCATACATCATCAAGTTCAGAAGGCCGTTATTCTTAAAACATGCAACATTGTAAGATTATTCTTGAGACACTAGTACCCTCTGTTCAAACTTGGTATTTTATACCTGTTGGAACAGAAACTGGACATGAAGAGCCGAGTAACAAAACATAATATTAATAATAATAATAATTTAAAAAATTACATCAGAAAAACAATGGGAAAACTGCAAGCCGACCTCACCAACCCCAAGGAACACAAAAGAATATTAAAAAAGGAAAGAACATTTCGAAAGAAGTAAAAATCAAAAGGAACTCTCCGAACTACCAACAACAACTTACGAAATACCATACAAATACTTACCTAGATAAACAAAATCAAAGGATAGCTGAGCTAGGAGCAAGAATACGTCGATACAACAAACGCAATCACAGGTAAAGAGGAAACAAATTATTTTAGGAAGATCCTGGGAAGTTTTACAGATTACTGACCCAGTCCAAAGAGGAAGATGAGAACTCTCCACCCCCTGAACCACAAACCATGCTAAAATTCTGGGAACATATGGTCCATACCTGAATACCACCCAACAGGATGCGTATTGGATTCAGGAAGAAACTGATGAAAACGGACAAAAATTAATAACAACCTACGGAAAACTTTAGAATTGAGGTTGCCGAAATCAAGAAAACCGTTAAAAACTGTGCGAATTGGAAATGCCCTGAACCAAAAAAAAAAAAAATACAAAACTATTGGAGGAAATATACTTTACCACAGTGCACGAAACGACGATAGCATCCCAATTTCAGGCCATAATCGAAAATCCAATCCTCGTGCCGGAATTTCTCATGAAGGGCATCACAACCATGCTCCGAAAGGTGGAGATTTGAAAAACCCTAAAAATTACCGCCCAATAACTTGCTTGCCCACGTTGTATAAGATCCTAACACCAGTGATCGCACAAAAAATTGAGAAACATGTAACTGAGAACCAGATTCTTGCATCAGAACCACTGGGATGTAAAAAGAAATCTCAGGGCACAAAAGAGCTGCTTATAATCGACTCAATTATAACCAACCAAACAAAAATGAAGCAAAGAAACCCTTCGGTAGCTTGGGTTGATTACAAAAAAGCCGTTGACTCCGTGCCACACAGCTGGTAAGTGCTCGACATTCACATCGGTTGTCAATCTACTGAAGCACCTGATGTAAAGTGGAGAAAGAGGCTTAAAGTCCGGAGCTGGACGGTATCGAGATTAGACACCTGGCAAAAGATGAAACCCAGCGCTTGCTGGGTTTCCAGCAAGCGCTGAATATTAAAACATCAAACATAAATGAAAACACAACACAACAGGAAATATGCATGTATAATTGACTTTGCGGTACCAGCAGACAGCAACATAGTAAATTCTTACAAAGGGAAAGTCACCAAGTACGAAGATTTGTTATACGAATTAAAAAGAATATACGATCTCAAGAAAATCGAAGTCTTGCCGGTAATAATTTCTGCAGTAGAAAGACGACTTGCTAAAAATCTAGTCAAACTCGACTTGGGCAGAAAACTGGCCGGACTAATGCAAAGACCGGTGGAGCTGGGAATATGTGTAGTGCGGCGTTATGTGCTACACGAGACGTAACCTTGACTTCGGCCTAGTTACGGCTCGAAACCAAAAAATAAAAAAAAATAAATAATGATAATAATAATAATATTAATAATAATGAACAATATCCTGCAGTAAAACAAGCTATTCTCTGAAAATACAGCCAAATTCTACAACACAGTACTCAAGAAAAGATAGAAGCATCTAAAATTCCTTCAAGAGAAAACATCAAGAAATACTGGAAAAACATAAAGTCCGTCGATTTTGATGTGATACTCGAAAGGAATGTGAGCTGGTGCCACCCTACATTGGAACGCCAATGATTACCTGATGTCACATCTGTTTCTGCCATATGGGTCACCCCCTCGCTCCTCATACGGAAAGTGTCAGATAAAAATCGACAAACAATATGGGAAAAGGAGTCGAAACATAACAACAAAGCAACATGCATACAAAATGAATATGACAGAACCACGAATTTGAAAAAAATGGAATGGAAGGATATAACTGAAGCCGAAATCAGAACAGCGATAAACACCTCCGCTAATTGGAAATCCCCTGGAGTAGACGGGATACCAAATTTTTGCCTGAAAAAACTCACAGCTACAGATGGAAACATAGCGACAGCCTACAACAGCATAATCAAAGACGAGGAAACTATACCTGATTGATTCACAAAAGGAAAGACACATCTAATACCAAAGAATGAAATAGTGGAGAACCGAAAACTATAGACCTATCACCTGTTTAAACAACTTATTCAAAACCCTAACAAAAGTAATATCAGAGAGAGATTATATCTACATCTATCTCGAAACAATCTATTTCCTCCAGAACAAAAAGGATGTATTGAAAACTCATACAGCTGCAAAGACCATTTACTAACAAGCCAAGCAATTTATACAGACTGTAAAAAAAGTGGCAAAAATGTATCACTAGCCTGGATAAAACTATAAAAAAGCCTTTGATAGTATTCCACACAGCTGGCTAATTAAAACACTTAACATATACCGTACATCACCGATGTTGCTCAATTTCTTATGCAAAAGCATGACCATGTGGAATACTGATTTAAACCTAACAACAGACAGGGAAACCATCACAGTGAAGAATATAAAGATAAAAAAAGCGGGAACTACCAAGGTAACTCCCTGTCTCCATTACTTTTTTGTATTGCACTGTTTCCTTTGTGCGCAATCCTTAACAGGCAGATACAGGCTACCGATGTAGAAACGAAAAGCAGAAAATCAATCACCATCTGTATGTTGATGACTTGAAGCTGATTGCAAAAAATGAAGAGGAACTAATTAAGCAATTTGATTTAGTAAAAAGCTTCAGTGACGACATTCAAATAGAGTTTGGCCTTGAAAAGTGCGCCAAGGCAAACTACAGTCGAAGGAAAACATCAAACTCTATGATTCAACACTCATACAGTCACTTGAACTCCATGAAACTTTGACTATTGACGCACTCGTGAAATACTGAAAACCCAACTGAATGCAAAATATAAATTCACTGCAATTACATCACTAGCAATACCCGCCTTAACATAAAGTTTTGGGACAATCAAATGGATGAAAGCAGAGATAAATAAAATAGACTCGAAAACTAGAAAGTTATTCAACATCCATGGAGCACTCCACCCTAGGGCAGACGTCGAACGACTATATATCCCCCGAAAAGAGGGAGGCAGGGGACTTACCAATGTAGAAACAACCTTCAAAACTGCAATAAAAGGCCTACAAAACTGCCCTATCCTTGCCAAACGAGCTTATTAAAACCGCCATAACGCTGCAGCAAGACAACTACACTGGAGCATATGTAAAGCATACGGCATAAAAATCCAAGACCGATGGTATCAATACGTCCCTGACCCTTTCATTGACACACCAGAAAAAACGATAATCTGGGATAGCCAAGTACAAACCGACAGGAAAATAACTGCAAATAAACCAGATATTATTGACAAGAAACAAAATTTGATTGATCTCAATACAATCAGATTACATCACTCAAATGGACGCCGAGAAACGTCTGAAATACAAAGATTGACACTCAAAGAAAGTGGAATCCCAAAACCAAAGTTATCCCCGTTGTCATCGGTACTAAGGAACTAGTATTCAACTATACAAGTCCCTGGCAACCACAACATTCTAACCATGCAAAGAGCAGTAGTGCTGAATACCGCTCACATAGTGCGAAAAGTTATCTAGTAAGACCTGCCATCATCTCAAAAGAGACCCCTAGGTACATGGTATGCACCCGGTGCCTCCTCAGATAACATATCACAGAACTTGAAAACTGTGTAAATGGGGAAATAAATAATAATAGTATGGTTTATTTGTAGTAATAAGAACATTACAAGTTGGAATTTTTTTCCTATACATTTTACAGTCTAAATTACAAACTTCTACAAAATGGGGTCAAAAGGCAGTAGGTAATACTGATGCTAGTTTTGACCCCAGTACTAAACTAAAAAGAACGTGCTTATTTAAAAATACTATTATTATCATTCCCAATTAACAAATTAATAGTGTTGTGCTTATATATTTACTTCAAGGAGAAATGCTTAAAAATAAATGGGAAGCAATGCAAATATAAAGAGTGATTATACGTAACAACTAAGTAAATTATTGTGCTGAAAGTC
This sequence comes from Ceutorhynchus assimilis, assembly GCA_917834065.1. NCBI lineage: Eukaryota > Metazoa > Arthropoda > Insecta > Coleoptera > Curculionidae > Ceutorhynchus > Ceutorhynchus assimilis. The sequence goes on along the minus strand of OU892284.1, from coordinate 28,872,686 downwards.
ACCAGAAAGTAATTGCTAAGTGCGGAGAACTATGGAAATAATCAAATTCTGGAACTTTTAGTTGCATATAATATGCAAGGCTTTGAATATGTTATTAACTGATAATGGATAACAATTAGAAATAAGTCCAGAGGGAGTTTTTCAATTATGCTGATTGATTTGGTTTGAATAATCATAAGATTCCAAAAAGAGCTACGCTTTGTTAAACAGTTATATTTCTTTCAGTAATAAACGACTTTAATAAAACTCCACAAAAAAAAAAAAAACACTGTGATATTTCTTTCAAAAATCGCATAAATCCTTTAAACATTACCCTTCTACATTTAATATTCCACATACCTGCCTTACAACCCTGACAGCCACTTCTCTCCCCCTTTTGAAAAAGTCACAAGAAAATCCCCGCAAAGCCCAAACTTACCACCGGCCCAGTGATTTTTCACACTTTCCTGTAAGATTTCTTGTGGCACTCAATTTGCGACGCGAAAGTTTTATGAGTCTAGAGGATTTTTTAGGCGCGAACGCTTCAAAACTTGACAAAGTACGGTTGAATAATGTAACAAAATCCGTAAAGTTCGAGGCCCTGACTGCGTTTTGGGAGTGGTGGGTGTGTTTGGAATTTGACTTTGGTAAAACTTCATACAATAATTATTTATTTTATGTATTTAAACCAAAATAGATGCAGTTGCTAATAAGAAGATTAAATATCTATTTAATCCAAGCAAATTGGGATTACTCCATCCGCAATATCAGTCGATTGGGCTGTTTTGGTTTAGTTGGAAACTAAATTTTCTGCCTGAGAACTCTTTAAGTTAGGCGGATAGTAGTTACCAAAACTAAAATCTGAAGTAGGTCGATCTTAATAGACTCTCGAAAATTGCATTTCATAACTGTGAAATTTCTGAATCAAAGTTTCGAGTACTTTCAAAAACCAGTTTTACGTTATTGAAATAAAATAAATGAATTCTAAAAAGTTTAATTGTTTGAAAGCTTCGATATGTTTAGCAGCAATTCATTCAATTAGGTTCACTGTGATGTAAAGAGTTAGTAAATGTAGGCTCTATTAATTAGGGAGGGGCTAGGTATCAAATAAAATAAAAAATATTGTAGAGAGACTGTTAAAGATTACACTAAACCGTACAATCCAGAGCGGTAACAGAATCCTAAGTTTATAGCGTACCCTTCTAGGCATGAATACCTATCAGTGCATTGCTCACCCACCACTAGGTGATGGCGCCACACTATGGTTGCATCATGTAGCAACAGGTAGCAACACTTTATGATACATCTTCCCGTTCTTACAATAGAACAACTCAGAACAGATTACAAAATATAAATAAATGCTTACTCTATACGAACAACAACAGTTCTACTATAAATCAAGTCTTACAGGGGTTTTAATTACTCGACCAGACTTAGTTTCGTTTGAGTAACACTGGGCTCACTACTGGACTGAACACTGACACTGTCACTTTCATCATTTTTGTTATCAGCACCAAAATAATCTTTTGAATTAGTGGTTTCAAAGTCTTGTTTATAAGGAACAAATTCATTATCGGATAACTTAAGATCTAACCTATTTCTTCGTAATACATCACTCGACCGATTTAAAACTTGATATGATCTGGGTGAGCTATGTTGTTGTACAATTTTTTCTGGCTCTCAGTATTTATCAACATGGTTATATATCATAACATTTTTATCATCCTTCAATGGTTTAAGATCTGTTGCAGTTTTATTAAAGTAATCTTTATTAATTTTTTGTCTCTGTAACAATCCTTCTTCAACATTTTGGCACAAAGCCGGCTTTAAGAAATCTGCACAGATTGGCAACGTTGTTTTACAAATACAACTTAAAAATAGTTGCCAAGGAGAGTAATTTAAATATTTCAAGGGGGAATTCCCGTATTGCAATATATCAAATATATCTTTTCCTTCTTCGAGACATTTTTTAAGCAAATTTTGCAATTCCGACTGCTTTTTCTGCAAGTCCGTTTGATCTTAGGCAATTAGGGCTACGAGTTACAATACTGAAATTCCAATCCCTAGAAAATTCTTCAAAACTATAGCTTCTACCAAAGGGTACATTGTCACAAACGAGTTCATCTGGACTACCAAATTTAGAGAGGATAATTTTAAGTTTTTGAATAACTTCTGAGGCAGATTGGTTTTTTATGAACAATAGCCAGCGTGAAAAAGCCTCCATTAAGACAAGATAGGAGTTATTTTGATAAGAAAATATGTCTGCACCCACTCTTTGCCATGGCCGATCAGGTATTGGGAAAGTTAGAAGAATTTGCTAATATTTTTTTCGCGCAAAACGCTCACAGATTTTGCATTTTTTTGAGTATTTCTCAATTTCACTGTTTATCCTGGCCAGTAGAAAATTTCTCTAGCTAGTCTTTTTACCTTTTCCATTGACGAATTTAATTTTTTTTTTATTCAAAATTTTTCCGCTACTTTTTCTGACAGTAACCCAGGCAATACAAGAAACTTTCCGCGAATATTTTCTCGGACTAACACCTTAGGTAATGTAGATTTTAACTCAAACTGGACAGGACTGCGAACTCATCTCTCAACTGACTTCCACTTCTAAAAACTGCGGTATTTATATTTAATCGATCCCCCCGCAAAGTATTATTAATTATCCCCAAAAATCGTCAATAGGCGGTCGTTTGACCATCAAGAAGACAATCCCATTGGCCGACCTAGATATTATTTAAAATAATGATGCAATTTCCTTCAAATTTTTATCATTTTTAGTTTAAAAAAATCGAATAATTATGTCGCAATATCCTGATTTATCGGGGTCAAATACATTGGTTCAAGAATGCCATAAATCATTCGATTTAATTATTTGGCCTCGCAAAAAAGTTCATTGATCGGATGTTAGGATGACATCACGCTGGGAAAATAATATAATTTCGAATGTATTTGGGGTCACATTAATTTGTTCCATTTTTAATTTATCGATACTGATTTGGAAATACCGGAAATTCAGTTTTTGATTATTTGATAATATTTAATTTTTTACAGTAAAGACATTGTGATTTATGGGTCTATTTTCACGGAATATTACAGACTGTAAATGTTGTATTTCTTTTGAATCTTTATAAGCAGATTCTACAGCAAGTGCAAAGTTAACACAGTGATGAAAATTTTTGGTTCCTTAAGTTGGATTAATTTTTCCATCATATTCGGATTTTTAATACCACTGATAAATTGTTGCCTTAAATGAGTATCCGCAGTTGAAGTTTTGCAAGAAGGAGAAAACAAATTACAGGTTTTCGATAGTCTTTTCAAATTAGCAAAAAAATCAGAAATACTCTCATTTTCGTGCTGAATTCTTTTGGCAAAACCATTTTGTTCAGCTATGATGCTTGAAGAAGGTTGTAAATGGTTTTTTATTAATTTGATCAAATCAGTGTATGATTTTGATTTAGGTTCGTCTGGAATGGTTAAAGATATAAGTAACTTAAAAATATCTAACAGATACAAAGCACGGTACCAGGATTTCCTCAGAGAAAATCGTTGAGTTATTATACACTTTATTCACCACTAGCATAAATGTCAACCCTCCGAGTGATTTTATTCTTCCATATTCTCCGGTTTAATTATATACCTACCTCACGTTAAATTTGAAGTTTTGAATCTTGGAATTACGTATGTGTTGAGTTTGAAATTTTCGCAATAAAATCATTTGATTGGATGTTGTAAATTCTCTTTATCCCTCGATCATCATAATGCTATTCTTATATAGAAGTCTCTACTAGCGACGTTTTTTTTTATAGATTTGTTTCCGTCTTTTTAAAATGAATTAAACTAGATCAACCGGTACGAAATACAAAATACCGAACCAGGATGTTTGATGGAAACAATAATGGGTAAAATTCAATATACACAATGTTGCGTCATCAACTATAATAAATGCCAATTTCAATCAAAACTCTTTCGAATTCACGAACACTGGATTTGTAAGCAACAGACTACATTAAATTTTGCAACCTTTATTTTGTAAATACGAAAATGTTCACCATATGCAGTCGTATGGATACAATTAAAAAAGAGTTGAAGCACTAATTGAGACTGCCATGAAACGGCATCCGGCTACGGACTTGTTATTTCACTTCCAATTTGGAAGCGATACGCCCGTATCCCTATATCCAGATTTCAATTGTTCCAGGATCCGGCCTGTTTTACTACTATTGGTTTATCGATGACGTTGAACAACCTCTAACAAATTCTATTTAAAAAAAAAGAATATTGATTGAGGTTATATTTCAATAAATTTAATGGAAATTTGAGAGTTTTTTTCAGTTAAAGGATAAGAGCAAAAGAAATTCAGCTTGTTTTATGAAAAGGAAAATATGGCAACTGGGAAAGATACTCTGCTTAGAAGACTCACTAGAGATAAGATAAGCCCAGTTTTCAAGCAGAATTTGAGTTACACACATATAGGATGCATTTTCAATAGATCATCAGGCAAAGTGGCGTACCTATACCTTCTTAGAAATAATAAATAAATGATCAGTCTTCACCCCTCATAAATCGAGAAATATAGATGGTAGTAACATGTATAATGTACAATCCTATGCCTAAATTTGTCTTTCGATACTGTTGATTGCATTATTGTATATACAATATTTTGCCTCTATATTGAATGGCTTCATTTCGTCTTGTGTCTATACGTTTATCAAATGAATGGCCATTACCTGTGTGAACAATAGATAATGTAAATATTGAAAGACTGGTGAGCAAATTTAGGCCCTGACAAGATAACTGTATCCACAATTTCAATATTGTTCCAATTATTCTTATCATACACAAAAAAAAACACATCAATTGATCAACTCTCCATACTCGCTTTTTTTCAGAAACATCAAACGAAAATTATTTGTTTTTCCATTGTAAACACAACAGGCAGGTTATTAATTAACTTTCGAATAAAATTACCTTGATTAAAGCAAGTTTGATGAAACAACACCAGTCGAAATTAATTAAAAAGTTATAATTAGTGATCATTGAATATTATCGGTTTACTGTTTTGTTGCCAGTTTTCAGAAGATTTTTTTTTAAAATTTAATTCGTTTCACAAATTCTCCCAATGATCACACTAACCTAGAATCTAGTAGTGTTTCTCTCAAAGACTCTACTTTACATCGTAAAAACTTCTCGGGCTTACATGCCACGATCTCTATATCATCTCCTTGCTTTTCATTAACGGCTTGTTTCATTTAATTTTGTTTCTCAAAAATATCTTTACATAATGATGTGATTACCCATTGCCGCGACATCACCGTCGTGGCATTAAATGCCACAGCATAAATGTTGCACTCAAAACTTAATGTCTTATTAGGTGCAGCAAACTATCCCAAACTTTCGCTATTAAACACTTTGCCTGCTAATATGTGGTCATATATTGTAATGGCTTGCAGGGGGTGCTTGGTGAAACTTGCAATTTCGTAATCTTCTTATACTTATTCATAATTAAACTACAAAAGCAGAAAGTTTGGGCATTTATTTTTTCAATTATAAAATACACAGAATCAAATCCGTTTTCTGTCAAGTTTCGTGTAATGCTACATCGGGTTCAAATTGAATGTTCTAGGAAACATGATAACGGAAGAGAAAAGCAAATACGAAAAATAAATGTATACAGATTTTTACCTTTTAGTTTTCTGGAACGAATGTGTATTTGTTTTAAATTGTTCAACGTTTATTTTCTTTTTATAAATTTAGTTTACACAAATAATTCAACGTATCCAAGACATGAGATCAACATTTAAAAGCTGATTGTTCAAGTATGATATTTTTATGATAAGCGTAATTTCGTGAGACTAAAATTCCTTAGTTCTGCTTATTATTAGAGCGATAAAGGCTGAGAGTTTTTCAGAATGATCTATGATGATATCTTCAATAAGCTATTCAATAAATTAATAAGGCGAAATGCAGGATTTGCTTGAAAATAATATTTTAAAATATAATTTAATTTGAATTCTCTTCTATTATTTCCAATCGCCTTTTGTCGAAATTGTCAATTCACACAATAAGCTACCTAGTTCGAAATACGTATATTTCACTATTGTCAAACAAAAATGGCTATTGTTCTCCAAACTCATTTAAAACTACAAACTTTTGAATTCCAGTTTGTATGAAATGAAATTAGCGCTTTCAAATTAAAATATAACTTTTGTCAGTTTTCGGATTTCAAAGTTTCGATTTTTCAGTAGTAGCAAGTGTGAAAAAAAAAAATCGAAAAAATGTCGAGCATTTATTTTATTAATTCACATGGAAAATTCGAATCCGCCAAATGCAATATACCTACTTTTAATTTATTCTTTGGTTCTGTTACAAATAAATCAGTTATTTTATTTGTACTTTAAGACAAGAGAACCTAGAGGGTCGTGGAATTCAAAAAATAAAGATAACGTGTAGCCCCTTTATGTGCAAATGAAACCACCCAAATTCTAACAAACAATAATTGTATTAAATATTTGTTCACAATGGAAGTAACAATGTTAATTTTCTTTAAAATTTGATAGTTAACTGTTTGGTTGCTCTGGTGAATCTGATACAATATCTACTTTTCCAATTCGGAGCTCTTTAATGGATGTTGGGGTTTCACTTTCGTGAACTGGAGCTCTTTGTGTTGTTTCCTGTATCCAGGAAAGAGGATAGATTGCTGGTGTGACGTCACTCTAGCTGATCCAGAGTCCAAATAGTGATCTTTATGTTGAGTAGGTACCCAGGAAAGAATAGGGCAGTATCAGGTTCACGAAGATTTGGAATTTTAAAGCCCTGAATTCTGTCAAAAGGCAAGTGTCATGCAAAGAAGATTTAAATTAAAATTAGTTTATTAGAAAACTATTGTTGTGCAGACACTCCTTTCCAACAAAATCAGGTATGTATGAGCAACTATTGCAAATTGGAAAAATATTTTAATATAAAAATAAACAATTAAATAATTAAAAATAAATAATAATATAATAAATAAGTCGTAATAATTACGTAAGTATACAGCAAGATTGAAGATAGATGCTCTTTATAATTGAGCAGAATGCTGCTTTTCTAGCAGTCGCACTAAACAGGCAAAATTTAAAAAAAATTTAGGACAAATTGGATCAGATAAAAAACTAAAAAAATAAATCTCCAGATTTTCCCCAAATAGACAGATTTTCCTTTTAAGTTGAGGTAGGTACCTACTATAGAGGTACTACAAGATAAAGCTGAGGATGAAATAAATTAAATCCATGAATTGTCAAAATTCTGAGATGTTTTAATTAAAACTTTTTTTAAATTAATTTTTGACCTATTCGGATTTCTACTTTAAAATTTCACTCTTCCAGCGCTTTTCTTACTCGAGAAGATAATTGAAGGAGTCAAACAAAAAATGGCTATACAGGCCTCTGCTTGGATTCAGTAAAGAGTTGATAGGGATGGACACACAAATTTGGTTTGCACCGACTCTATTTAGAGCAAATGGTCCAATAATCCCACACTAACATTTAATTCCAAAACCACAGCAGCAGTACCTATTTATTAGCCAAAACTCTGAATTGACTCACTTCATAAAAACGTGGGACCACCTATCACAAAATGGAGGCGCACAATTAGGTAAAAAAAAATATATATAATATCTATATTTCACAGGTATATAAGATTTATCAGGTAAAAACTCAACAGTGATATGATAATATACACTGATGGTAAAAGAAATTAAAAAATATTAAGGGAAAATCTAGGAATCTGAAGAAAAATAATACAAAAATGAAATCGACTTGCCTGTTTAGTGGTTCTGCCAGGAAAGAGGCAGTTTTAGAACCTTAACCCTGCAGGAAACCAATCTTGTGTTTTTATATACTTAATCAGAAGTTAGGGAAACACAGAAATATATCTATTTGCTAAAAGTGAGATAAATATAATTTCTTTAAATGAAAATACGAATGACTGTCAATGAGAAACAATAAAAATCATATTTTAAAAAATAAATTTATCAGGTAATAGATGGCGGTACCTTCTTTTAATAACAGAAAGGTATTTGCATTTTTATGCTCATTATGGATTAAATTTTGTAGATACTTAATTACTTAAGTTATGAAATGGCAAAAATATAACTTTATAATGAAAATTAGAAGAAATGGAACATATTACAAAAATTATAAATTTAACGTAATATCAAGCGATCAGATTGACCAGCCAATGAATATAAATTCGAAATTTCACTTGCAGTTCAAGAACTAGCAGCGCATCTTCTTCCGACTACGAGATGAATCCAGTCTTGGTCAATTTTCTTGTCCTAGAGCCGAAAAGAACCGACAGTTGGCTGAACGCGGGAAATCTTCCATCTTTCCGTTGACTGCGATTCTTTTCCTCGGATCTAAAAGCTGGTAGATGTTTCGTAGTTTGAAATCTGACAGATAGGAAATCATGTGAAGATTTAACGCGGTATATAGAAGTCATGCCCAATTGGAATCCATTATACCAGATGAGCTTTTTGAAGCCATAGATAGTGGTTGATCAGCACGCGAACTCTCCTCTTTGATCGATCGAAATGCGTGGTACACCATGTTAAATGCTACTGTTTTTCTTTCATATATCTATATATATAAACGTGAAATTCACTCACTCACTGACTGACTGACTGACTGATTAAACACGAAATCTCGAAAACTACTAAACCAATCGAGATGAAATTTTGCAAACAGGTAGGTAATAGGTTGGAGATGCTCACTAAGAAATAATATCAACATGGCCTTAAGCAATCGCCTTAAATAACCAAAAATAAGAAACGGTGTGGTGTGGTGCGGGCAAAAAGTGTAAACAGAAACAGACGACGTGTCAGCTGTCAAACTCCGAAATATGACAAACAGAATCAAATTCATAGCGATTTCCATTTGCAGAATCAGTGCAAAAAAATTTGTTTTTGTCGTTATATTTTCATGCTTTCACCAGAAACGATTCGGAACCGATTCTGAACAAATTCCACCGGTCCCAGGCTAAGCTAACTTCAAGTTTGAGACATGACATTCGCAATTCGTTCACGTATTCGACAGTCTGGAGCAAGGTTCTGGAGTTTTTGTTCGGTTCCAAAACTGTTCGTGATAAAATAGGAACCTGAACCCATTCACAAGTTGGGTTCGGGTTGCTCACTCCGAGTTACTCCGATCGCACTCCAGCCGTTATCTGATAAGCTAAAAGGTAATACCCGAACGGCTGAAGTGCGAACGGAATCACTCGGAGTGCACGGATTGAGCAAGCCGAACCCAGCTATAACTGGGCATGCGCTCTACGATAGCCCTAAATTAGTTCCGGACTGGTTCGGAATCGGTTCAAAATATGATCCGCGAACAAAGCTATTAGCATCGAGTGGCACTTCAAAAAAATTTAACGTCAGCTGTCAAAAAAATAGTCTTCATATTCTGCAGCCACCATTCACCAATGAGCAGCCACAAAGCAGAACAAAAAATGTGGTTTACAGAGAGGTGCTGCAAAAATAAGAGTTACATGACCATATGTCTGACGCAACTATCCCCATAGCTCTTTGAAAGAAGATTACCTAATGCTACCTACACCCTACACCTACAAAATTTGTATAGGGCGTGCGAAGCCGCGGGCAACAGCTAGTTATATTATAAATTAAATTGTTGCCTTGGATGCTGACAGTCTGGGGACTGAAGGCCAGTCACTTACGTTTCTACAGTTTTGCCGCTGCTCGAGAGGAGGCGTCAGTGTCTCTAGCTTTTCAAAATACTAGTTAGTACCTCTTGTGCCCGTTCATTGAAAACGAGAAGGGAGCTGTAAGATCATTGCTCGATACTCAATGCTGTTTGGTTGATCCTCGCCTGGGGACCGCCATTTTCCTAAGTCAAACACAGATTACCGTTCTCGTGGAAAAAAAGTACCTTATCGGCCATCAGTTTGACGAAATAAGGTTACGTAAGGCAATGTTACGTTGATTAACGAGAAATTTTATATCGAGAGTCTTGTGATTACCGTTTTATTTGGGTTTGAATTTCCAAGCCCCTCGTGGTTAGTTCTTTCAATTTTTTTTTTTTCAAATGCAATGGTTTTCTATGGGAATGCCTCTATTACTTAGGATCTTTCGAGGAGCCCCCATTTTCAAAGAGTCCCATTTCCAACAAATCCCCATTTTCGTGGAGCCCCATTTTTTCGGACAGATCGTTTGGCATAGATATTTTGGATTGATTTCCTAGAGGAATCAATTTCCTCGCGTGTCGATACCTGTCTTTGAACATTCAACAAAGACTGTTAACTTTTAGCCTCTAGCTACTTCGATGCAAGTTTCTGTATACCTCCACTATTTAACCTAAACTTTGATTCCATACAGTTTTGATTTGATTTTACTGAATTTATTTTATAAGCAGAAGATGTTCATACTATCCATAAAACATTACAATTATCTGGAAACTTAAATCTTTCATGTTCTGGTTTATTGCTCAAATTGATGATATGGCCAGCAACTGTAAAGTAAACTTAAATGGCAACTCTACTAGTGTATACAGGGTGAATCTGAAAGTGAGGCTGTTTTCAATAGAATATACATACATGAAAAATTTAAGATAACGGATGTACAGCTATTTAAGGAACAGGTACTTAAGGAACTGTAGATTACCTTTTATGGAATAAAACTCATTATGCTGGACAAATAACGGCTTTTTTTTGAGAAAATGTGAACAAAATGTTTTATGTTAGATGCCTATTCTCGAAATTGGGGAACAGCGTTCTCATGAGAACGATCGATCGCGTCTTTGTCAGTGTTATGCAAATATGAGTATGGGCGACTTGGCCGACGAAGATAGGACTTTCGTTCTCATAAGAACGCTGCTCCCCTGTTTCAAGAATAAGGACCCTGGAGTCTTCTTTAGACCTTGAAATACCTGTACCTCCGTTATCTTTAATTTTTTGTAAAAACAATTTTTTGCCAAACAACTGATTTTGGTGGGATATATATCCCGGTAAAAAAAGCCTCACTTTCAGATTCACCCTGTATTGTGATTTTTTGAGTTTGGTGGATTCAATTAGGCTCTCCAAACCACGTGATTTTTCAATATGGCGAGCGTGGAAAATTTGACGTTTGTTTGTTTATCTTGAGTTAATTTAGAATATTTTCAAGCTAAATACAGTTTACTTTGTTATAATATACTTTTCGAGATGTAGAGTGAATATTTAAAGACTTAAATGCAGGAAAATCGGGATGTGGGCGAACGATGATAAGTTTGAAAAAATTTCTATTTGACATTTGTTTACATTTTGATCTTATTTTTACAGCAATGAGCAAATGAAGGCCTACACAAGCTCAGATTCTTACAAGTACAAGTTCGAGTATGGCTTTATTTTAGATGCATGAGCAGTGGTACTGAATAATTTCTAAGTTTTAATTGGAAAAATTTGAAAGGTTGGGCACTGAAAACAACCTGACATCATCCTTGTTGAAACGCCTTCTAAAATCAACTCCAAGACACCTTTGTGGCATTTTTAATTAGAAAAAACCCTTATGATGTCAATAAAATAAAAAAATAAATAGGGTTTAGTCACAAAACAACCACACAATGCAATTTGAAAAGCTTTAAATTCTGTACTGTCATATACGGAATAAGGAACTTCCGCCACGGTGGCCATTTTGGGATAGTTTTGACAGGTCGTTGGAATGCCTAATTGAGGGTTGAACCTCTATCCATCAATTTTATTTAGGGTCAATGCTTTTGCTCTCGATTAACGAATTTAACACGTCGTCAAAGTTTTGCATGGGCCAAGGTCTATAAGTATGATGTGGTCAGAGCACATTCAAAACCCTGATTATTTTTAACGGCTGTCAAATCAGAACAAAAGTACCGGCACTTAAAGTGTTCTTCCAACAACCAGCAATTATATATTTTTATCCCATTTTGACGTTTAAAAATGACATTATTGAACGCATAACAATAAAGGTAAGTAGACGTTTATCACCTCAGTGATTTAAAAACATTTTTATTCACTCTCGGCATTTTAAGTCACTCTGCCTAACTAAAAATCTGAAGCTTCAGTGATTTAAAATATTTTTAACTCACTCTCAGCATTTTTCCTTGTACTTTATTTTTTAAATTTCCACAAAATGGGATAAAATTTTGTATACATCACGTGTTAGGTTAACCTTTCTTCTCATGAATAAACATTCATTTAACTCACTTGGTGTATGAGTAACTATTAAATTTGACTGCCTAATTAATCTGATATCACAGTGGAAATATACATTATTTTAATTTAAATTTTTTTTTTTTGTTATAATCGTTCACCTATGTCAAGATTTGGTTCAGTTGAAAGCCTTATTTATTCCTTTTTCAGATTTATCAATTACCTACCTTCAGCTAATTATTTTTTTAGGTGTGTTTCTGTATTTTAAAATATTAATTCATATTCTACGTGATGTAATTATTTATTTATTTTTACAAATTCAGTGGCGACCTTGCTATTCTGTATAAATACTATTGACCAACCCCCAATATTAATTCGCTGAGCAAACTGAGCATATTATGGGCCCCTAGTTAATTCGTTAACAAAAGAGTTTACAAGACGAAGATACTCAATCTTTTTATCTACCTTCGTGTGTTTGGTTTTTACCAACAAACCAGATTTATGATTGGTCAAGTGCTGATGTGTTTGTACTTCGACAACTATACAGATGGCAAGTATGAAGTTCGAATCATAAATGACACCATAATCAATTATCTGCCATTCTTGCTATGGCTTTGGTCCTCAAGCGCAAAGTTCAGTCTCTTCTCTTTTCTATGTCTAGTGACTCTGATGATACCTGATAGATTGAAATGCATTTGTTGATGAGAGAAGGAAAAAGAGACTAAGAGCCGGTTATTTAACCTTCGGATAAACAATCTGACGGATAAAGACGCAATCTGTAATCCCATTGATCGACCAGTTATCCGTCGGCCAATAGAATTATAGAACGGTGAATTTATCTTGCAGATAAAAACTGTTTTTTTTTTAAAGATAAAAGTCAAAATGAAATTATGTTGGCAATACAATATAAAAATGTCAATGCTTTCTAATTTTTTATGTAGAAAATGCTTGTGTTGCCAACATAGTTACTAAATTTTTGACTTGGGGAATTATCTTTAAAAAAAAAACAGATTTCAGCTAACAGCATTTTATCTGAGGATGAATAAACCGGGCATTGGTATTATATACAGTGTGTTTCATAAGTCTGGCTGGGAACGGTCAAATATTTCCAGAGTGGCTTGAAATTTTCTGCATTTAGGTAATTAATGATGCCCGATTTAATGATGATATCGACAATGTTGTCAAGTTTACCGGTTTTCAGATAATGAAAGTAACTTCGTTTTTTTAAATAAGAATACCACTTTATTCTCATCACAATAAATTCGACGCTCTATTGTTAGTGAAACCTCCACATATTATATCCCTATTTCACGCGGTTTCTGGAACATGGCAACACAACCTTTTTGTTCAAAGGTTTGGTAATGGTCAAATCATTTCCTCAACGGCTTATGATTATGATTACGAAATTGAATCGGGCATCAATAATCACTCCTCTGCAGAAAATTCCGTAATTAGGCACTAGCTGACGTCACACACATAACCTCACTTCCGTTGGGGGGACAAACAAAGCGTTTGAAAGACCTATCTAACACACAGGCGCTAGCTTGTCACCATATAACGTGACTTTCGATAGGGGGACAAACATGTCATTGAGGTTATGTGTGTGAAGTCAGCTAGCACCTAATTCTATTTCAAATCGCTCTGGAAATAGACTTTTGAAACATACTGTATATTTATATATCGGTAATTCGAATGAATTTAGGAAATGTGCTGCATGTTTGGTTGCTCTTATCCCATGGTTCTCCACCGATCGTTGAAAAACTCTCGGTTCCTGACGACGCCGACGTTTTGTCAAAATCGCATTTCGCTTCTTCAAGTCTTCCTTCTCCTCGGATGGTGTCAGTCATCCGACTGAAAATCCCCGCTACTCGAGTATGATTTTATGGAATTATGTCTGCGCAGATGATATGCCGATTCGACGGGTTTTCTTCGGTCAACCTACTTTCTGGGCGCAGCATTTGCATATTCTCTTGAGTTGTTAGCCGTTATTTATAACAATGAAGGTATACTAGAAAAGTCTATAATATATAATAGGCGTAGCTTCTGTGAGAACTTAAGCTGAAGCTCACAAAGAAATAGTTAATAGTCTGAACCACAATCGGAACCAGGTACAGTTTTACAAAGACTAAGCCAGATCTAATCCACTTTCTTTTTCCCAACGCAAAAGTTTCTATGGTTTCGTTGTGTCGTTTGCACTCGGTAAGTTTATCTTTTGCAGGAGGAGCATCATAAACTCCTTTTGCAATCCCAGCCGCACCACCACTAAGCGCACCCAAAGCACTTAGTCCGACGAACCTCGTGTTCCAACCAAAATGTAATCGATTTTATTGCAATATTGCTCGTCTGGTGATACCCAAGTGGATGTTGTGCTAACAAGGTGTTGGCAATAGAGAGCGAGAAGCAAACGAAATTGTCAGTGCTGGACTGCAGTACTGCTTATACCGCCAGGATTTCGATTCCTTTTATAATACGCAGGATATACAATGAGAAATATTCTAATCCGCTCCGACAAAGTGTAGCGACGTAGAGTATATATTGGAAACTTTGACACTTTCTGAGACAGATAAAAAAATTGGCAGGCGGTACTCGATATCCTATAAAAATATTTTGTTCCAGTATCAAACGACATTTTCAACACAAGAAATCAACTGGAAGGAGAGCCAGTGGATGTTTTTATAACAGAGCTAAAAAAACTAAGTAAGAATTGCAATTCTGAAACACTGGCTGAGAGTCTTATTAGAGACAGAATAGTATGTGGTATAAGTGACCAGAGAGTACGAGATAGACTACTACGAGGGCCAAAACTAATCTCACAACATTGTGTACACATATGTAAGGCAGCAGAATTGGCAGAAAATCATAATAAGAAGCTATCAGAAGAAGCATGTTATAAAGAAAAAAGGTGACAGTGGAGATAGAGAAAGAGGTGGAAGAAAATTTAATAGAGCTTGTGCGAAATGTGGTACTGTGCATGAGTGTTGAATGTGTCTTGCATATAGGAAAATAAGTAACAAATGCAAGCAGTATAATCATTTTGAGAAAATGTGCTTTCGTAATAATCGATATAACAATTTTCAAAGCTTTCCTAATCGCTTTTCTCAGATTACTTCAACTCGTATACCAGGTAATCGCAATGCTCATGCTGTAAAGAAATCCGAAGAAGATGAATTTGATTTGTTTATTGGATTATTAAGTGTACACAGAGAAAAACAAGTAGGATCAGTAAAAAAAGGCAGCTAGTATTAAGAAGTGCTTATTATTGATCAAGTAGTAAATTGTTAGATTAGCACAGGAGCTGAAACAAATATTTTGAAAAAAACCATAGCTACCAAGCTTGAGGTTTCACTGATATGTCCAAGTGTAAGATTAACTAATTATGATGGATCCTCTATCGATAGAGTTTATGGTAGTGTTTCAGTGTGATTTTGGTTCCTGTTTGTTGCGGTGTTTTCAGCTCACTATCCTATAAAAGCAGAATCGAGCAGCAGAGTTCCTCATTCCTCAATCGGACGTCAGAAAACAACCGAAGAAAAAGAAGACTTGAAAACGCCTATTGCGTTTTTGATACGGTTGGTAAAGTACCCACGGATGCAGACCCGAAGTTTCGGAATGTAGGCGATCAAATGTATTTATATATTATATAGTCTTATGTCTTAGATTATAATATATCAAAAGGATAGATAATCATTGAATTGTCATAATATTCCCTAATGCACAATACGTACCCACTACATTAAATTAAAGTAGTCCAATTAAGCCTCGACAAACCAAAGGACTTTCTTAAATAGATTTCCTCTAAAAAAAAAAGTAATTAACTATTCGACCGGAAAGATATTAATTTTGAATTAAAACGGTTTTAAAATTAAATGGCGAAGAGCGGCTGAGCGGTTTTAAAAAGCTTTTTAAAAAGTTTTAATGGCGATTCCTATACAATTTTACGTCCGCCGAACCGGAGTAATGTAATATTAAGCTGCTTTTTAATATCTTGGAATAGAAAAAGCAGGAAAACTAAAAAAGTTAGAAAATAATCAGTATAGTTACTCATGAGTTTAGAAACTAAAATCACTCAATCTCGCAATATGTCATCGAAACTTCTTGAAGTTTCTCCTCTCTAATGGTGTACATTATTAGAAATTGACGTGCAGGTGTTATAAGATGTTCCATACTTAATTTATAACTAGAGCGCTGCTTCACGTGGCGCATTTACGTTAGGAGGATGCCAGCGTGGTTGCAAATAAGTATACAAGCATGTGTTATTTATGAGATTTTGATCGGCACCTGTGTGTGCTGAAATGTTGATTACATTTAGGATAAGTGATTTAAATAATAATTAGTTCACTTACCTACCTAGTCTTCCTAGAAATACATATAAATAATACTAGACAAAATTATAATTATATCAAATATCCAAATATAATTTTGCGTAAACTGACCCCTGCAGTGGATTTTCGGTTCAAATATAACTGATATATTACCACTGCGTGTTGGCAAATATTGATATGCCTGTTCAAATTATATGACAATTAAATTATATATAGTCTAATTTTGTATGACATAGTTCACAATATGGGAAGGATATTTTGTTGAAATGCAAATTAAGCAAACGTATATAATAATTATGTAGTTAATTTGAATATTTTATTTATGTATGTATGTATCGACAAAATTCAAATTTATTGAAATTTGACGATGGTAAAATCATTCACAATTATGGAACAAAGATTCTTTGCCAAGCACATTTTCTAAATGTGAGTTTTACCTTTCTTTCTGGCATGTGGGTGATCCATGGTACTTTGAATTACAAATTTTCTTGCTAGCCTGGCTTACTCATTTATTATATGGAAAGTCGCCCTTATAGTGACAACGTTTGAATTCTTATATATTATTTGTATCTTCCGCAACTCTGATGGTTTTACAAGTTTTTGAATAAAATACATTTTTCATTTTCCTTCTTATTTTTCTTAAGCCTGTTCATCTGTCTTTGGAAATATGGTTCCCAAATTATTCTCGCCAGCAAATGCTACTTTGAGGCAATTTTTCCCAGTCAGGCGATAAGGTTTGAGTTCAAGTGGTCAGAAGTACTAAAACCATGGCAAAACCCACCTTCTTCAACAAGTTGATAGATGTCCATTTCAAATTATAAGCAGTTGGTGACAACTTTTTTGAACTCCTCGTATAATTGGAATAATAACACAATAGTTTCTGATATCAGTCCTGACACATCATTCTTATCAGAACCCTGTACCATAAAAGTTGATTTTTTCCTATAATTTCGAAACTATTTGAAAAAACTTTCAATTTAATATAATGTCAGTTCAAATAGCATTCTGTCATCATATCAAAAAATGAATTTCTAAACATTATTGTATTTTTTCTTAAATAGCGATACAGAACACGAGTTTTATAATAAGTTCATTACAGTAAAATTTACAAAGTTCATTATTAGTTGGAAATACTGACAATCAAACTAGCATTGGAAAATTGAATTACCTTGTCGGATTAACGCTCGTAGAACCTAGTTAAAGCGGACAAAGCCTAGTTTGCTTAGATCTGTTGATGCTTACTGTAATTGTTACTAACGATCCGATTCATAGTGTTAAAATATTATCCCAGGCAAAAGCACCAACCACTTTGCAGTGGATTAAAATTTGAATAATGAGTTTAGCTAATTTAGAGTAATCTGTACTGAGGTAAGATTATATTTAATGCAAAGCCACCACTGCTATTTATTTTCCACATTTTATTCGGCTCGCAGATTTTAGAACAAATAAACTTAAAATCAAAAAATAAAATAAATTAATTAAAACTTTAAACGAGTTAGAGAGTTGAGTAGTATTAAGAGTAGGTCAGCTTATTTACTCGAGAAAGTTTTCGTTTCAGGTTCAGGAAAAAAGTTTACAGTTGCTTGTGTGCACTTTCCAACAAGTTTGTTGTGTTTTGGTTTGAGAATGTAAGTAAACCATTAACTTTAGCTGAGGAGCAGTCTGTGAAAATATTTATTATTTATTTAAAACCTTTAAGTGCTGAAATACAAATTCCATAGTAACAAACAACTTTAACTGGAATTCCTAAGAACATTTTTTCAAGTCCATTAACGACAGTGCTAATTCTATTCCTGAAGATCGATAAAAACGAGATTGATTGATTGCCACGTAACGTGCTGAAGCAGTTCATATTTTTTGCCCCTTTCACTTCCACCATCTTATTGGTTTTTAGTTGGTCTGAAATATGAGGAAATGTATTACGTGACTAAAGGAGTGGGCGCGAACAAAAACTATTTCTTGATACAGATAAACGATACTAAATTACATTAAATTTGTTATTCGGCATATATTGGACTTGGATTCCTGGGTCTATTAGGTTGAGGCTGTCGGATATTTTTGAAAATGGTTCGGTTTGTATGATCGGAATTGACTGATTTTGGCTTCTGTGGCTTAGGATTAAATGGCATCTACTGGATTGGCTTCTAGCCTTTTTAGTGAAAGAACGTTTTCTCTCGGTTAGATGATAAATAATAATAATCGATCTTGCATCTCGTACATCCACAGTGAAACAATACGTGACAGTAAAAGGACCAGAAAATTTTGGTGCAAGTTTAGCGGAGAAATGTTTGGTTGTATCAGACAAGTGATAGTCCGTTTTCCAAACCCTTTGGTCGATTACAAAGCGATCTTCGCGTCGCCGTAAATTATAGACGGGACGTGCTTTTTCGTACGCTGTCAAACGCTTGTGAACATCATCAAAAAGTTTCGCTAAATTACGAGAGCGCTCACGGGGATCAAAATCAGCTGAGTTCTGGATAGAGATTGAAGGATCCTGGTCATGAGGAAGTTGAATTTCACGCCCAAAGACGATAAAATTAGGAGTGAATCCCGTGACATCATGTTTTGCGGATCTAATAGCACAGCCGGCTTTAGCCAAGAACTTCTCCCAGTGCCTATGATCTTGATGGACATAGCTGGTAAGGATGGTCTTGAAAACACGGTGAACACGTTCTACCGGATTGGCTTGCGGGTGATAATTCGCCGTATATGTAAGCTCAATACCAGAAAAAGTGTTACGAAAAAGGTTACTGCGAAATTGAAGGCCATTATCAACGATAATTTTCTTTGGGATTGCGTAGACGAGAAAAACCATTTGACCACACTAGCGGCGGTAGCAGTCCGCAACGGAAAGAATCAGCAAATTTTGCTGAAGACATCACACAGAGAAGATATAACAGTATCCAGATGTTGAACGAGGAAGAGGAGCCACAATATCGACACTGAGGACCTGCTATGGCCTAGTAGCAGTAGGCTGTTGACTTAGCCTTTTTCTAGCGGGAGCTTGTTGGGGTGGTTTCGTACCGGGGCAAACATAACAACATTGTATATATCGGGAAACGTGAGTTTTCATATTAGGCCAGTAATACTTCTGACCGATCCTAGCAAGAGTCTTGGAAATGCCTAGATGACCGCAAGTAGGCGGATCATAATGGGAACCAATAATATCAGCCCGCTGTTCCTTTGGAACAACCAGACGCCAAGAAGATTCCAAATTAGACAATCGGATAACTAAAAAATTATTATTAAAACCTAGTTCTGGATATGACGAAATAACTATTACAGTTATAAAAAATACCATAAACATACTTAAAAAGCCAATAACTTACTTAATAAATCTCTCATTAAAATCTGGTATATTTCCAGACTGCTACAAAATTGCCAAAGTTAAACCCCTTTTTAAAAAAAGACAAAAAACAGCAATGGAGAATTATAGACCTGTCTCATTATTACCAACGATTTCCAAAATATTAGAAACAGCAGTAAAAAATCAGATGACAGATTATATTGCACAAAATTCCATTCTAAGTAAAAATCAATTTGGATTCCAAAAAAAGAAAAACACCACCCAAGCTATACATAATTTGGTGAAAAACGTAAATCTCATTCTAGACCAAAGAGAACATACTTTGACCATCTTTTGCGACCTGTCAAAGGCGTTCGATTGTGTCGACCATAATATACTCCTTGAAAAATTGGAATTCTATGGCATTACCAATAACTGGTTTTTTTTCCTACATCCACGGCTGGCAAATTTTTGTTGAAGTCGAACAAAATGTCAATAATAATTTGGAACAAATACAGTCAACGTTGAGGCCACTTACGTGTGGCGTACCCCAGGGATCTATATTAGGACCACTATTATTTTTAATATATGTTAATGATCTTGACATCAACTTTCCATCCGCTTTATTTACACTTTTCGCTGACGATACCAGCATTACTTTACGTAAAAAGCTCCTGAACGATCTTTAAACAGAAGGTAGACAGCTGCTAGATGAGATAAATGATTGGTTCGCGGCAAACAAGCTGGTCCTCAATGTTGACAAAACATTCAACATGCTTTTTCAACCAAACAAAAAGATTGGAGAACTTAACATTGCCACTGAAAATGGTAGTGTTGCTTCTCAACAACACCTAAAATTTCTTGGAGTATACATGGATAACGCACTGAACTGGAAAAACCATACCTCCTCACTGAACAAATCTTTGAGTAGTGCAATCTACGCTATTAGAACTGCAAAACAGAATATTGGCAGGGAAGTAGCAATGACTGTCCACTATGCATATTTTTACAGCCTTTTACAATATGGAGTGGAATTCTGGGGCATTTCTGTTGGGACAAAAGACACCTTTCTTCTCCAAAAACGAGCCATTCGTGCGATATTTTCTCTTGGAAGGTTGCAATCTTGTAGACCCTATTTTAAAGATAACAAAATTTTCACTTTGACAAACCTTTACATCTACAGGACTGCAATTTTAATGTTTAATGAAAAGGAAAACTTGACAATGCACTCGGACATTCACACCTACTCCACAAGAGGTAATGATGCTTTTCTGCCGCCAAACTTTACTTTAGAAGTAAATAGAAGATGTCCCAGTTACATGGGCATAAAAATTTTAAACAACTTACCGCGTGAGCTGCTTAACAGTCCTAATGAAAATATTTACAAAAATAAGCTTAAAGATCTGCTACATACTCACACTTTTTATAATATAGACGAATTTTTTAACCATACATTCTAAATTTTGCATTAACGAACCCCTAACCATTTTAGTTTAGAAATGATTATTTTACTTACTGCCAAAATGTTTATATTTATTACTGACTACCTACTGTATATTTCCTTATTGTTAGATTTTTTTTAAAAGTATTTGTGTGTTGTCAATTTGACTTGTATTTTACATTTCTCTGTACCTACTGTAAACTTGTTGCTTACTTTATGTTAAGCCAAACTCAATTCAATAATTTTTATTGTATGATAAAAATTAGATTTAAATTTTTTTCCATATAGCTTTTGCAAGCTTTTTTTTTGTATACTATGTTGTACATTTTGGAAATAAAAATTCTATTCTATTCTATCAAGGTATACAAATACAGACGCCTCCATTTCCACACCAATAACACGTTCAATTAACCGCTGCCATACTGCAGGGGCATTGGTTAGCCCAAAAGGCATTCGTTTGAATTGAAACAAACTACGAGTAGGAACAGTGAACGCAGTAAGCGGCTTTGATTCTTCGGAGATAGGGATTTGCCAATACGCGGACTTGATGTCCAAGGTATTTTGCGTCACGCAGTTTATCCAGTGTGGCAGAGACCTATGGAATACGGTATGAGTCAGAGACGGTAACCCGGTTGAGTGCGCGGTAGTCTACACAAAAACGCCAGCCACCGCTCTTCTTCTTAATCATAACGATCGGGGATGACCAAGGCAAATCTGACATCTATACCATTGGCCAACATTTTCTCGAGTTCTGCATTAACCTCGGCTTGCAGGGCACGGGAAAGCGGATAATATCGCTGCTTAATCGGAGACGAGCTCGTTTTGATTATCAATTCAACCAAGTTTGTACAACCGATGCGGTCATTCGTATCCAAAAAGGTTGTATTGATTAAGTCGTCAAGAAGACGTTGCTGATCGGGGAAAGACTATCACGACTTTGGATAGCCGCCACTTGAGGATTAGACTCCTCGAAATTGCGGAAGTGCCATTCGCCAGCATGAAGGTCCGGTACAAGACCCATGCGAGACCAGAAATCAATACCAAGACTCAAAGAAGGGGGAAGGGAAGGTACTACCAAAGCTTCAATCACTACGATCCGCTCTCGAAGTTGAATCGGAAGTCGGATGGATCCTAGGACTTGACAAGCATCTCCATTTGTCACTGTGCAATGAAATTGGCATTGGTTGAGTTTACAGGAGTTACGAAGAACTTCCCAACCATTGGCACCAATGACAGTTCTTGACGCGCCACTATATTATCCAATAAACCCAAGAAAGATATGCCGTAGATTTTTACATCTAAATAAGGTCGTTCATCGTCTTTCGCGTGAGCCAGAACATAATCCAAGACGATCTTGGGACGAAGGGTGGCCTCAAAGTTGTCTGCGGGAAGGTAAAATACTTGACCTATTGCCTTACCTGTTGTTCGTTTTTTGACTCGTTTTTTGAACAAGTCGGACAAGATCTCAACGTAACGTTTTCTCTACCACAACGGTAGCAAAACATTTTGCGTTCTCGCTGACACTGACAAAAACGATGCTCAGGACTTCCACAGTTCCAATATACACTCGGTTCTCTGGAACTAGAGATAACGTCAATGGTGACGGGCTCAACAACAGAAGATGACTGAGCTATGGGCTCAATGTAAAACAAGGATTCAGAGGTATCCAACATATGCACGTTGTAGCTAGGCTTGTGATAAGCAAGCTCGGGCTCCAAAATTTGTTGGTGGGGGGACAAAACGTTGGAGTCGCAATTCAGTTTCCTCTACTGACCGACTGAGGCGCAGAAGTTTTTGCACAAAAGAAATATTATGCGTGGCTAAACGTCCCTGAAGATATAGCAAAAGATTTCGTAACAACTGAATTTTAGTTGCTTCTGTTGGTGCTTCGGGTAACTTATTGAGGTTTTGCATAACCACGATAAAGCTGATAACCTTCTCTTGGGATCCCTAAGTTCTTCGATGGATTTCATGCCAAAGTGAAAATTCGTAGTCGTAGGGGAGGAATGCATCCTTCAGTTGGGAAATTAAATCATCCGAATGCTAGAAATTGCAAGTCCACATCAGAGCATCTTTAGTAAAAAGCTCAGGAGTTGAACGAAGCAGTTGCTCCTTAGAAAAGCCTCTAGAAATTCTCATTTCCTCAACTCTTTCCAGAAAATTCGACAGGCTACCCTGACCATCAAAATTTAAATTTAAGCGACTAATATTCTTAAAAACAGCGGAAGTCGACTCATACGAATAGGATGAATAATGTGAACCACGCAGTGGCGAAAACTGCAACTCATCTAATCTTCTAGCCATATCAGCCATAGAACTGGTTTCATTATGCGTCGAATTAACATTCTGAGGTAACGAATGAAAGTTATCGGGCTCGACAGAACAAACAGAAGAACGTTGGCGAGGTAAGGCACTGTCACGAATTGGGGATCCTATATGGAGTTTGACCTGTTGGACGTAAAGAGGACTGAACAGGTTCTTGCGGTGATCGAGAAGATCTTAGATGATTTGGGAAAATTGCTAAAGGAGCATCAATAAGAGAGCACGTAAGATGAACCGTATTGTTATTATTCTGTAGGGGGACTGATTTACGCCAGGTAGAATGGGTAGGAAGGTCATGAGCAGTTAAAGCTTCATGATGATATAAATCACGAACGTTTGACCGTTGGTTGAGAGACTGACCACGATTCCACGATTCGAGAGTAATGATTGGTGCTGGAATAATTTTCCTATCATCGAATGTCTGTTGACATTCTGCATGTTCTGACAATGGATGGCTACGAACAGACTCGTTATGTGGGGATCTTGGCGAGGATGATTCATCGTTCAATGACATCAAATCATTAGAAACGTGAAGCTGCTCCGGAATGACTTGGTGAACATTCACTTCCTGTTCCTGTGATTGGGTCTCATCAATGGACTGAAGCCGTTGACATAGAGTCCTATGTCGTTCTGAAAAACTTGATCTGGTGCATCAGTTGGATGAATACGAGCTATCCGTGTTCTAATGTGTTTCAAGATAGTTGAAATTTTCCGTAGTTCAACCTCGCGGTTATCATGATTGAATCCCAAAATATCCCTTTCAACAGAATAAAGCTTGGCTCCACACAAGCACAACTCACTTACGGTATCGAATGGTGACGATGATGGTGCATTCACTCTACCTTCATGTTCAAGTTTCAACGCAGCTCTGAGATCTACTCTACGTTGGGCAAAAGTTGTTGCTGTAGGCAACCCTCGAACGGTTAATTCATACTTGAGTTCCTCGTTTCCCAGACAGTTGACATCCATTTTGCTTCAAAAATATTCAAAACAGCTTTAATTTAAGAAAGTGAAACCCTACTATAAACTCAAAAAAACAAAAAAAAAAAACAGCAAAAAAAAATATCCCAAACTGCCTGTAAATCCGAAAACACAAAAGACAACCAAAATACCCTAAATGTAAACCGAGTTATATCTATACCTACAAATACAGAAAGACGAATATATGGCCTGTATTAAAAAAAAATAATAAAAAATAAAAAAAATGCTAGACAAAACAAATTAAAAATAAAGGACCGAAAACTATCCTTAACCAGTTGGGCGCCAAATTTTTTATGTTTTTCCAACAAAACCATAATAATACTGGTTTAATAAAAATATATAGAAGGGGAAAGAGATGTTAAATAGACAGGGGTAACTAGGGGTGGATGAGTTACTTATGTGAGAGGGTGGCAGTTCAAAAAAAAAACAGAAAGGGTACCTCCGTTTTCAGGGCGGCCGACTAGCTCTCACTGCGAAGAGGGGTGTGAGTAACTAAAATCAGAAATGAGCGCCACCTGCTTTAGTGCCCTACAGTTAAACCGAGTCCCTGATTATCCGAAAACAGGAAATCTCTGTTGCCAAATAAAACTGCACCGACCTAAAACTTCCAATAGGAAATAACAAAATAATAGCCTGAAATTCAAATAACTCTCTTATTATTCAATTCAATGTTTAATGTACAGTAGTACGGCCCTGATGAATGGATACGTCAATATTTATATTTCAATAATTTAAATAAAAATAATCACTGGTCCAAATCAGTAAATAATGTAAATAAAGCCAGTAAAACTAAATATCTACCTCAGTTCCCAAACCTTACCTTACATTCTGGCTTATTGTGGTGATTAAAAGTTATAATTAATTTCCTAATTACATTCATTGAGTTCAAAAAAAGTCAAGGGTAATAATTAAGTACGGTTCACGCCCCTTAAATCAATACCAAAATACTCAAAATGCCGTCGTACTGGTCCAAATCAGTAAATAATGTAAATAAAGCCAGTAAAACTAAATATCTACCTCAGTTCTCAAACCTCACCTTACATTCTGGCTTATTGTGGTGATTAAAAGTTATAATTAATTTCCTAATTACATTCATTGAGTTTAAAAAAAGTCAAGGGTAATAATTAAGTACGGTTCACGCCCCTTAAATCAATACCAAAATACTCAAAATGCCGTCGTAAATAGATCTATTTAAACCTGGTGTACAGATCCAATAATTGCGGATTGTGAGTGTTAGACGTGTGTTTACACTAATTTGGACCACTTGGAATGTTCCAGGAAATCAAAATAATATGGTAAGTAAACGTAAAATTAACTTAATTTAAATCTGCAGGATGATAAGGTAATTTTCAATACAGGTAGTGGTAATTCAACTGGCTATAATGTTAAAGTGTACAAGTGGTTGCAGGTGAGAGGCTCCACCTCCCAAGGAAATGGTGGAACCCTTGATACAGACAGGGTGAATGATTCCCAAAACATCACAACAATACGCAAACCTGAGTGTGAAGTTATTTGAGGGAGTGGTACTACTAGGAACCTCCTGGGGACAATTGAGATTCACAGGCCGCAAAAGCTCCACAAGCAATCTATCAGGTCCAGGATTGAGCACCAGAAATTCAGCAATCAGGTGCCTTTGTGCATCCAAATACAGCAACAGCAGAAAGGGATGTAACG
The DNA here is from genome assembly GCA_917834065.1 of Ceutorhynchus assimilis. NCBI lineage: Eukaryota > Metazoa > Arthropoda > Insecta > Coleoptera > Curculionidae > Ceutorhynchus > Ceutorhynchus assimilis. Next base: position 28,846,531 of record OU892284.1, on the reverse strand, counting down.
TTACCTAATATAAAAGACCTAAAAGAGGGAATTCACACTATAAAAACTCGATTTCAACAAAAATTGAGGTAAGCACTGCAATCAATTACGTTTTTGGAGACATAAAACTCTAACAGGGATCCGAATACAAAATAAAATAATGAATAATAGGGAATGTGGATTGGCCTTTTCGACACTCAACACGTGACACGAATCAAACTTATTTTCCAGAATTTGGGTTTTTACGTACTAAAATCTTGTTAAATTTGCAAATACTTGCTGTGGTGTTATATAAGAATAATAGCCACCGTTTAAGACTCAATTACTTCCCAAATATTCACTCAATTTGGCCAAAATGCCTCAGAAGGAAGCTATATTTATTTATTTATTCATCAGCAAAAAAAAAAAATACATTTATATTCTTTCCTTTCTTTTTTATCACTACATACATACTAATCAATAATTCAATACTAATACTCATACTAATACTAATTGCCAATGTCTCAGGTGCACAATGGTATTCAAAATACTGTGTGTGCACCCCTTACATTAATACTACAATATATTCAAGGTATATGTACATATTCAATTGTATATCAAATAATCATGCAAAATCGATTTCAAAAGTCTATACTCTACAATCCACAAAAAAAATATATATATATATATACTCATATACCATTCAAAACAAAAGAATAAATCCTATCATTTTTGATCTATCCCTTTTTCAAACAACAAAATTAATACTAATATTACTCTCCAGAATCCAGTCCCTAATTTCCTTTTTAATCCTATTATATGGTCTTGCTCTCAGCCGCATTGGTAGGCTATTATATATCTTTGGACCCACATAATAGATATGATTCTGACATACATTATGCCTGGGGTTTTGCAGCACCAAATTATTCTTAGCTGCACTTCTAGTTCCCAAATTATGAGATATTTCTTCTCTATAGTTTGGCATTTTTATCATAAATCTGACTAAGGATTTTATGTGAAGTTGATTTGGGCTTAAGATTCCACTTTCCCTATAAGTTAATTCTGTTGAATACCTTTTCTTTTTAAACAACATGATCTTAATTATCCATTTTTGTGCAATTTCAAGTTTTTTCATAATTGTTGATCCTGCGCCACCCCAGACCACCAGTCCATAGGTAATTATTGACTCCACCAATGCAAAATAAACTGACTTAAGTGTTTTCAAATTTAAAATATTTCTCAATTCATAAAATTTATAAATTATTTTTCTGATTTTGCCTGTTACATAGTTGATGTGATCTTTCCAATTAAAATTTTCATCAATGTATATTCCTAGATATTTAATACTTCTCTTCCTTTCAATAAACATATTACAATTACATTGGCCAGTTAAATCACATCCAGTATCATGAAGTTTGATACTTTGGAAATCCGGCAATGAACGCACGGAAAGAGAGAAAGTCACAAATTTAGTTTTCTCCACATTCAACGATAGCAAGCCATAGTCCAACCATTCTTTTATTTTTGACAGCACAAGTTCAGCTTTCTCTCTAACTCTATCCCAACCATCTCCACTGACAACTACCCCTGCATCGTCAGCAAAGCAAAAAACTTCCCCACTTTCACTGGCAATAGATAATATCCCATTTATATAAACATTAAACAGCAGTGTAGAGAGCACTGTTCCCTGTGGCACACCAAATTCCACCTTCAGCTTCCCGCTTTCCTCTCCTAGAACTTGCGTACTTTGATGCCTTTGTAGATATGATCTAATTAGATCATTAGGGATCCCTCTTACCCCCATTTTTTCCAGCCTTTCAAGTAAAATTTGATGCGCCACAGTATCAAACGCCTTCCGCAAATCCAAAAATACCCCTATAACCCTTTTACCCTGATCCAAATGTTTCAATATTGTTTCTGTAAATCCACATAATGCATTCTCCGTGCTCGAGTTCTCCCTGAAGGCAAATTGATTTTTGTGCAACAAATTATTCTTCTCAAGAAAAAACAATAGTTTATTTCTGAAGCATTTTTCAATGATCTTGCTGACGGTACTTGTTAATGTAATTGGCCTATAGTTATTCATTGCTTTTCTGTCTCCTTGCTTATGCAAAGGAATAACTATTGCACTTTTCAAAACCTCAGGGAAAACTCCCGACATAAAAATAACATTGATAATATGCATCAGTGGAATCACCAAATTGTCCTTGTACTCTTTAAATATATTCGAACAAATGCCATCCTCCCCCCCTTTAACCCCATTTTTTAAACTCTGTATTTGGCTCACTAATTCTAGTTCCGAAACTGGATCGAGTAGAAAAGAACCCACTGCCCTATGTTCTTCCTCCCTCACCCTCCTTCCTTTCCCCGCCAGAATTTTGTCAGCCAATTTTTTTCCGATATTTGTGAAATACCCATTAAATTCATTGGCAATTTGGTTTCCATTTGTTATTACATTCCCATTGCAGTTAATGCTCTTTATTTCCAACCTGGCTTCTTTTATAATTTTCCATACTTTCTTTGGATCACCTGAGTTTTTTTCTGTCAATGTTTTATAATGTGTATACTTAGCTTTCTTAATTAGTTTTGATAGCTTATCTCTATAAGCTCTATACATGTTTAAAATTGCAGTATTGTTATTGCTTTTTGCAACTTCTTTTCTCAAACGATCCCTATTTCTAATAGATACCAGTAAACCACCAGTTATCCAAGGTTTCAATTTTTTTTTACTATTAGTTACCCTGACAGTTCTGGTCACACTTTCAATCATCTCATTCACTCTTTTTACGAAAATATTTGTACATTGATTCGCATCCAAGGCGCTCAACACATCATCCCATGTTGCTCCATTCATTAAAATTTTTAATTTATCATGATTCACTATTTTGAAAAATCTATTATTATTCCTATCTTCTGAATACTTGTCTAATCTGATATTGAGCAAGATTGGATCATGGTCAGTAAAATCACTCTCCAATATTAGTGCATTCATGCCCTGTACATTCCAATTTTTAACTTTTACAAAAAAATGATTTAGACAAGATCTCGAGTCTTCAGCCTTTCTTGTCGGCCTGTTTATCATGCTCACATACCCATGGCTTACCATCATTGTTAAATAATCATTTGTCGCACACCCTTCCCTATCTAAGAGATCAATGTTAATATCACCTGTGAAAATATATACATGTTGTTGCTCATATGTTATTCTTTGCAAAATACCATGTAAACTATCTATAAAATTCTCTTTGGTTATTGCAAAACATCTATATGTAGCTAAAACATTTACAATTTGATTGCCCTTCTGCATGTTTATCTTAATGAGTTTTAGGTTACCTTCAGTCAAAATTTCAGTATCCATATGGTAGACTTGCTTGACATAGATTGCACAGCCATCACATTTATTTAAGGAACTTTCATTAAAAGCAATGTTAAAATAAGGAATATTAAAGTCACTTTGGTTGTAAATATAGTGGGTTTCTGACATCACTAAAACATCAAAATTTTTACCCAATGACTCTAAAAAAAACAAAAAATGGTCGAAATTTTTATATATACTGCGAACATTTACATGAATAATATTAATATCCTGTTTGGCATTATTAAAATAAGTAACTCCCTGCAAATTATCACACACAATTGTCTCATATTGCTTGTAATCGTCCAAGATGCTGTTGAAGTCCGTGAATTTTATATTCTGAAATGCACTTCAGATCTGTTTCACAAGCTCTATTCAAAAAGATTATATCTCGCTTAGATCACTCTCCATTCTAATTTTTATTGGATCATCCTGATCAGTTTTTTTTAGATATATAGTACCGTTCATACAGAAGGCTGCTCGGTACCCTTTTTCTCGTTTAATATCCCTCACTTTCTTAAAGATATTTCGTTTGTATATCGGTAGGTCCTCATTCAAGTAGATTTTATTGTCTGGACCTTCCAGTCCACATTTTATTACGGTTGTGCCTTTCTGTTGCCTAATTCTTTTGAGAATTTCCTTTTTTGTTTGTACATTTTTAAATCTAATCAGGATAGGCCCATTATCCCTTCTGCCAATTCTAAAGCTTTCCACCATATCATTGGCTTCAAAATTCATTCCTAAGCCCTGTGCTATTTTCTTTACAGTTTTACATAAGTCCAGATCCGATTGTTTTGGCACTCCATCCACTACAATATTATTTTCTCTTTCCTTAACCTCGAACTCATCAAATTTGGCCTCTAGTATCTGAATTCTATTCTTCATAGATTCATTTTCCTTTCTGAGTGTCCTTACTTCGGTTATTATGCCCTCAAATTTCTGCTTTTGTTCCTCAAAAGAGTCGGACATGAATTGCACGGCTTTTTCCAGTTCATTAAATTTTTGATCCATTTTTTTCTCTACCGGGCCAAGGAACTTTAGAAAAGACTCTCTTATTATGCTTCTCAGTTTCTCCTCATCCATTTCTAGTGGTTGAATATCTTCTACTTCACTCTTTTTGTTAGTCTTTTTGGACTTAACCTCATTTCTTGACCCGTTTTCACAGCAAATTACTTTATTACTACTATTTGCCACTCCCGCCTGCTGCCCACAACTGGGGTGGAAACTGGTCTTGCATATATCGCACTCCAACGGCGAAGCCACTTTTTTTTTGCAGAACTTACAAGATTTTTGATTATTTACTAAATCCATGTTTACTTTTGTAACATAACCTATATCTTGCTTCGACAATTTGACGTTTTATGCGTGACTCAAACGTCAAATTGTCGAGGCGGAGTTCCAATTTCGCGGTTATGAGTACTAGGCTTAATCCCGTCAAAAAAAAACATATGTCTTTTGTTTATTGTTTGCCAACCAGACGCCATTTGGACAGGTCGTTGGATTGCCTAATTTTTGATAAAACTTTGACTTGCTAATATGTTTTTAAAAAAAGATGAGACTTAAAAGTTACATTCAAACATAGTGAAAATGCTGTGGCTTCTCTTCTGCGTGCTTCTAGAAAAGGAAAAATTCTTCCAATAGAAGAATTTCTGGTTACACCAATCGGATTCTAGGGAATTTTTCGTTTATTTTTGAACAGTTCGAATTAATGCATATTTCGCATTCGATACTCAATATTTCAGTTTTGGCGCCACAGTTGACTTAAGTTCCTTGTCTGATTTAAACAATTTCCTAACCTTACCAATATTTGGTAACCCTATTTTCTTATTATTTTAGGCTGGAAACCTGATGTTTTCAAAGTTTTGCAATGGAAACCTCTGCAAAAATAGGAAAAACAAATGCTGATTTATCTGATTCCTACAGAACAAAATACAGAACAGAAAACACAATAGTAAAAACTCAAAAAAATGGTAAATATTTTGCTCTATACGATCTTATCTTATCTTAAATCAATCTTATTTTCAGAGATCGCCAGAAGCTGTGGATATCTTCATGGAGAATAATTATAGTGACTGTTATGTGGAATATATATTAAAGATTTTATACTATTAGTTGCCTTTATTCCTTGCTAGGCAAAATCAGGCAAGGACAGAGTAGTAAAAGACCAAAGGTAGCAAAAATATGTCGAACTTGATTGACTAAAAATTAGACACGTAACAGTTTTAGGAATAGAATTTTATTATTCACAATCAATATTCTGGACTAAAGTTAAGGTTGGACAACATGCTCTAACTTTAAAGTTTTTGAGTAAGTACCTACATCGTCGAAAATGGATCAATTTTTAACTTGGGTTCTATACTTATATATGCGACGGTTTCTATTATATCTGCTAACCATTTAACCCAACTTTTGATTTCATACAGGTGCAAGTTGATTTTATTCTTTAAGCAGAAGCTGACCATATTTATCAATACAATTTTCAATCAGTAATTTTTATTTATTTTTCTTAGTTTTCTGAAAACCTAAATCCTTTATATTTTCATTTCATGATAATGATATGGCCAGCGACTGTTAATGAATTTATATGGCAAGTATATTGAGGTACATTTTAATATATATATTTTTTTTTTTTAAATTTGATAAATCTGATTGAGAGCTAACCTCTATTAATTGATTTTAAGTGTTTTACCAACAATTGATTTTATATATGTAATTATCAATTTTTTACCCCACTGTGAAAATATATAGATACTATTTGAATCTTGCTTGAGTGTTTTATTGGTTTTACCTATGTCAAGATTTGGTTGAGTTATATGCCTTATTTTTTTTTCTTTCCAGAATTAACAATTACCATTTTCTAATTTTTTTTTTTTAAGGTGTGGTTTTGAATTTCCACACTTCAATATTTTATGTAAACAATTTTTTTTTCTACAAATCAGTGGCGCCCTTGCCATTCTGTACTTATTTATTTATCGACCCACCCCTAATAATTATTCGCTGAACAAACTCAGCATATTATGGGCCTCTGGTTAATTCATTAACAAAAGGGGTTACAACACGGAGATTTGTTGGAAAGTTCATATCCGTTCGACGTTCATCTGTGGCATGTGAATTTATTTCTCTTTGTATTGCACTCGTAACCATGAAATACAAACCGCAAAAAGCCCAAAGGTGAACTGAGGATAAACTAAGTTTTTCTCGTTCCAAAAAAGGCTGATGCAATAAACAAGGCCTTCATTGGGAACATGTTGCGGTGAATAAACAATGAACTGACAGGGTTGCGGCTGCCTTGTAAATAACGTCAACACCAATTTCTGGTTTTCGTAAATCAATATTAGCAGAAAACGCATTAGAGGATTGTTTCGGCGCTAACTGGAAGCTGCGGGTGTTTTGATGTCGTGAGACCAGACACGTTTTTGGATTATATTATAGAGAACTTAATGAACAATTAGTTTGTAGTCAATCCTTCAATTCCAAACAGAGTTTTATTGTGTTGTTTGGGTTCATAGTTCTAAAGTTGCTAGAAACTGTATACAATTTCCATAAGATAATGCTGGATATTTACATAAATCACCTTCCTTTAATTTATTTGTAACTATTTCCAAGCAAACATAAAAATAACGATCCTAGGAAAACGAATCCCATTCCAAAACGTTTATATAGCCTACTAAATTTCCAAGTTGTTATTGCTTGCTTTAAAGCCATATCCAAGGGGATGATAATCTCTATAAATCTTTAGGTAAGCTGCATGCTATGTATGTAAGTGAATAAAAACAAAAAATTGGATATATTTTCTCTAAAATATTTTTTTGTAAAACAAAACATTAACTTGCTTAAAACCACGTCACTGATTGGCGCTGATTAATTCGAAAGAATTTGAGCGGAAAATTTAATCTCAGCTCATTACATGAGCGTGTTTTACAGTCAAATTAACTAAAATAAATTGCGGTAAAAGCTCGTTAGCGTTTTGTGGTATTTTCACGCCCAATATAAAAGTATTTCCTTAAAACGAATGGGTTTAGCTGAAAATATTTCGACGAAAAATAAAGCCTGAACGTGTCGTTTAGAAAATTTGCGATATAGCCGTTTTTTTGCTTGAATTGGTGAAACAGCATTATAGCATTTTCTGGCTGTGAATACCATATCAATAATTTTTATTTTATTTGTTCTTCTTTATTTTTTACTAGCAAAAACTTTTTACGACAAAAGCATTTAATAATCTTGCTCTTTCTATGAGCTATTTCGGCTAAGCACGGTTCGTGAAAAGAAAATAAAACCCGAAGAACTTTTTTTCATTAAACCATCTGTCTGTGTAATTTTGCTTTTGTTTTCCCTTTTTTCTCATTATAGTGTTCAACGTCATTTTATCCAGTTTGAAAACAGAGCTATTGCATTTCAGTCTGCTCCTTTAAAGATTTAAAAAAAATTTTAATGAATGATGAAATTTCTTAAATACTTGACTGATACTCTTCTTTTGTAGAGGATTTTTCTGTTGTTGAAATAAAAATCATAGAATTTGTGCTGGCATTATTGTGAGAAACATCTGGTCACAGCGTTTATTTAAAGGAAATATGATATTTCATTTGACATTTCAGAAAATATTTGAGTAGTTTTTAAACCTCATTGAATTTTTTTTGAAAGAATGTTACTTAATATTTAATATTTTAACTGTTGGAAAGAGATTTCATCCTGGCAGCCTTATATTTTCCTGGAGGGTGGATTTTCAAGCAAGCACAACATAATATGTTGCATATTATGCCTAGAAGCCAACTTGAATAGAAGGAAACTTTAGAGTTCTCCGACAAAGTTTAGTTCCTAAGTGACTTTAAATGATTTTAGTGTTAATATGCACCATTGCAATTCAGAAATGGACAATGATAACTATGATGTAGAACCACAACAAAACGAATTCCAGGAGCAAGCATACGAGCAACACCAATATACTGAACGAGGAAATTTTCCAGAAGTGGCCGATCCAGAAACAGTAGCATAATAGAACTACATAATTATACCGATCGGAAGGAGCTACCATACATATCTATCGCCAATCCACCTTAAAGACTCCTTATAGATACCGGCGCAACGAAATCATTTATCATACCAGACATAGACTTTAAATAATTCAAAGATTGCATCCACCATAAGCCATTCATCGTTACTTCAATTTCCCAAAATCATTCTCAGGACTATTGTGCTCATATTCCCATGTTTCTAGAATTAAACTCAAATGAGAAGGTAACATTTTACCTTTTCAAGTTCCACCAAACATATGATGGCCTCATCGGACTCGATAACCTCAAGCTACTCCCAAGCCAAATTGGACCTGCCAGTCATTACTCAGTCAATTGAATACTACGAAGCGATCAAAACCCAATTCGATTCCATCCAACAGGCGCCGTTTCCCAAGTACCTACGGCTTCCTGTGAAAGAAACTCAGGGTACGATCCTTCTACCAAAACAAGAACTTCAGGACGCACAAATTAACGAATTAACGAAACACTCACATATGCTTGTAATCAACTGGCTTGGAATGAAATTGTCAACATAACCGATGAAGAACTTCAGATAGCTCTCACAAGTCACGCAGTTGGACCTTAAGCAGTTCCATATCAACACCACGAATCTAATTTCTCAAGAATCTTCGTCACCGCATGGCAAGATTCCTGAAATCAGAACTAATCACCTAAATTCAGAGGAAATAACTTATATAGGAAGTATGCAGACATTTTCCATTATCCAGATTAAACACTTTATTAAAACAAAAGATGAGATTCCAAAGTACACTAAGTCATATATAGATATTCACTAATCCATGAGGAAGTGGAAGAAGTGAAAAATCAGATATCTTCCATATTGGATCAAAGAATTATCAGACCCAGCCAGTCACAATCACCTTGGTCTTCCCCGATATGAATAGTTTCAAGAAAAGCAGACGCCTCCGGCAAAATAAAATGGCGGATAGTAGTGGACTATAGGAAAGTGAACGAGAAAACTATCGACGATAAATACCCAATTCGAAACATAACAGACATCTTAGACAAACGTGGTAGATGCTAGTACTTCACGACCTTGGATCTGGCAAGTGGTTCCCACCAAATCGAAATGGCTAAGGAAGATATATGCAAAATTGTTGTCGAAAATGGCCAATGCGAGTATGTTCGGATGCCGTTTGGACTTAAAGGCGCTCCAGCTACATTCCAGAGGGTAATGGATAACATTTTGAAAGGCCTCCAAGGAGAAAATTACATAGACAATATCATTGTGTTCAGCACATCACTCCAAGAGCAACTGGTTTATCTTTCAACGTCTCAGAGAAACTGGATTCAAAATTCAAATGAACAAATGCGAGTTCCTGAAAAAGGAAGTTGCCTTTCTTGAACATATTGTTACACCAGAAGGAATAAGACCAAATCCGGCTAAAATTGAAGCCATACTTGACTATCCAATACCGCGAGCCACTAAGGAAATTCAAGGATTTCTAGGCCTCCTTTTATATTACAGGAAGTTTATCAAGGACTTCGCTAAAATTTCTAAACCTTTAACTTCCTGCCTCAAAAAGGACGCTAAAATAAATCTAATGCCAGCATTTTTGAACTGTATTACAACTTGCAAAAATTTACTAACGAATCAACCTCTTCTGGAATATCCAGACTTCAGCAAGTCTTTCAATCTAACTACTGATGCTAGCAACTATGTAATTGGTGCTACACTATCCCAAGGATCAATTGGCAGCGATAAATCTATTGCATACGCCTCTAGGACACTCAACGAAACCGAGTTGAAATATTACACCATTGAAAAGGAAATGTTAGCCATAATCTGGGCCACCAAGTACTTCAAACCCCAATTGTTCGGGTGAAAGTTCAAGATACTTTCAGATCACTAAGAAGGGAAAATCAAACACTAACATCTGCTCTATCCAGAGTCGAAATCCATACGAAAGAAATAGCCCAACCACTACAAAAGACGAAGAAGTACAACAATGCAGAATCAATTCTCGACATAGACGAAGCTCTAGAGAAAAATTCTTCGCAAGCAAAGATACAAAATGTCATCAGTGAAATCCTGGCTAATTCAGAGCCCACATAAGCCGAAATGGAAGAAGATAATGAAACTAGACACACTGCTCAAGAAGAACCTTTACTCGGCATTCCAATTAGCGAAAGAGTCCTTAACTACTACAATAACCAAATTCTGCTCAAGTCTGTTAATTATAATCCAGCAAAGCCGATAATAGAAGTAGCCTTTCCTTACAAATCCAGGCTACATATCCAAGTAAGCAAAAATTATTTAGAAGTAAGCTTTATAAACTTCTTGAAGAAAAATAGACCCCAACAAGAAGCATGCAATATTCTTCAAGGACGAAGATCTTTATACTCCTCTATGCAACATTCTTGAAGACACTTTTAAAAATTCTGCATTCGACTTCATCAAATGCAACTTTCTCTTAGAAGACGCCAATAGAAAAGCAAGAGAAAGTGAAATAATCCTGGCCTATTATGAAGGAAAAATAAATAATCCAGGAATTGACGAAACCAAGGCGTAAATTCGAAGGAAATATTACTGGCCCAAACTAACCTCAAACAAGATATTGAAAATATCATAAATTACTCCAACACCGATTAGAGCTTGGGAAATTATTCATCAAGATACCTTTCAAGCCATAGGGCCAAAGTTTTGAGCAATTATTGATTTCTTCTCAAAATATGGACAAGCTTACTGTATAGCAGTGTTGCCATTAGTAGCGATAAATCGCAAAAATAGCGATTTTTTGACCTTAAGAAATCGTAGCGGCTCTTTGCAAAAAATAATCCATTTGTAGCGGTTTTTTCAAATAAATTTTCAAATATGAACAATACATCTAGGTACGTGATCCTAAACTAAAAGTATTTTTTAAAATGCCTATTTTATTTTTAGTGCACGGGACATCAGTGACGCCACTACGCTATTGCACTTTGCACTTGGTGTATTCCTGCACCCTGTTCTATTCTACAGAATAGGTCTGTTTCCACCAATGTTTCCGTTTCCACAGAAATCACAAACTAGTTCGAGCGAATTTCATTGGTTGAAAATAATTAGGAAACTGCTTGTTGGCTATTTGGACCAATCAAAAACGCTCTGACTGGTTTGTGATTTCTATGTCATAGATGATTATGCCCTGAGGGCGACAGTCTTACAAAGCCGAGGGCCTCTGGCCCGAGGGTTCGTCGTTCGTATATCTACATATTAGTAAACTTTTATGCCATACCAGTTGGTTTTGAATAATAAATATATATTTTTCCTAATATTACCATTGTTTACCTGAGAATCATTTTCGTAGTCTAATATATTGTCACTATCTTGAGTCCTTGAACTTTTCGTAGTCATGTTAAATAAATCCTTGATAACACGTCTTATTTCTTTGCTTTTTCGCATTTTCAACTGGTTTTTCAATTTCTTCTCTGCTTTTGCAGCAATTAGGTCCTTTTCTGGCGTATCCGTCAACACTATGCTTCTTCCACGTTGACATCCAGATGATTTCTTCTTTCGTGGTAAAGCTTTAGGAAATCCACGGAATTTTTTCGAGGAAATAAATTCTGTCTGTTCCTCTTCTGGATTGCGGTTGTTCACAACTACTTCAAGTTCTTCATTTTCTTTATTTTCAGCTCCAATATATCTTTCTTCAACGGAAGTAGAGGCCTCAAGATGTTCTAGAGGTCTGTCAGTTACTGAGGAAGTAAAAAAATCAGCATCTGTAAATACATCCCGGTCAAACGGGAATATTCCGGACCTCTTGAAGCCCGAAATTATATTTGATGGTGTCAAGGCCTTTGGTAGAGCTCTTCCAGTCATTTCAGCAAGTTGGTATACAGTAATGGGGATACCATGATTCTTAGCCAGATATCGACTTCTGCATTGTAGTATGCCTTCAATGGCCTAAAGACTGTCACATCTAATGGTTGCATCTTATGGCTACAGTGCAGGGGCAGTGTTAACATTATGACTCCATGTTGCTTGGCCATGTTTAAAACTTAAATACCCATATGGGACTCGTGATAATCACATATGAGTAAAGTGGGGTTATCTTCTGTACTACTTGTGTATTTGATGAAATGTTCCATTATAGAAACAAATAGTTCTGTTGTCATCCACCCGGATGAATTAGCTAGGCCAAGTTATCCAGTTGATGCCCCATTATTCATATGCTGTTTCAAATTTTTCCTAGGTAAAATCATTACTGGAGGTATAATTGTTCCTGCACCTGAAATACCCACCAAGAGAGTTATTAGTTCTCCCCTCTCGCCACTAGTGCTCTGGTTTAATTGCTTTACTCCCTTGTGTGCAATGACCTTTTTGGGTTTTTGGACTATAGTCAGGCCGGTTTCGTCCAAGTTGAAGACTCGTCATCCATCTGCTAACTGTGGAAATCGTTTGAAAATGGACTCCAGGTTATTGAAAAATACTGTAACATTGTGCTTGTTAAACGATGTTAGTCTAGATAGACTGCAAGCTTCAGGTTTTCTAATACTAAGTTTCTGGTCTGGATATAAGAAACCTCTCATCCATTCTTTGCCTGCCATTTTTTTTTTCTTCTCACGATTGTGCCATTTTAATGTTGATCTCTTTTGCCATATCATAAGCTAATTTTCTTAAAGCTACAGTTGATAATCCATAGGCCATTTTACCACATATTTGTAAATACTCGCCAAGATCAGCTTCCTGTTCTCTGCTAAATATTTGCCTAACTTCATAATGCGGCTGCGTTCTTATTTCAGTACCTGGATGTAATTGGGCCTTTTTCACATATCGATGCAACGTCTGTAGTAGAATTCCACTAGTTCTCGCAGCCTCTGTGACTAGGTTGAAAGCTGCAGCTATATCTTCTCCGGACGTTTTCCTCATTTTTCTAGGCTTGTCTTTAGGTCTCATCATTTTAAAGTTTGTGTCTTCGTTTCCTTACTAGAACAAAATGCCATTATATACCATGAGTAGTACACAGTGTGTACTACTTGATGCCGTCCCACTGTGTAAACAAGCACCAACAACATAAAATTAGTGTAGTTTCTCAACCAAATATTTTGAAAAATCGCTACAAACACAAATATATTGCTTAAAAGTGTGTGTTCAAATATGCTTACTTGCAAATTGAAGAGACTGCACAATTGAGGAATTTTAACTATGTATATTTCAGGTAAAAGTTACTTAGAATTTCTTAAAACAACGTTGATCACATACTATCAACAAACAACTGCGCCGTAGGCGGCAATATGGCTGGTGACGTTTGTCATCCATCTTAGATTTATTACAGGGTTGCCAAATCCCAAATATGTTCTAAGGTCTTAGAGAAAAATGTTATGTCTCACTGTGAAAGCGCTCCTAGAGTGGACTACCCTCCTCTACTCTTATTAACTATATAGAAACTGATACATGCTTTGTTTCTGTCTATTTAACAATATTATTTCTAAAAACAAATCACGTTGAACATTCCCTGAGAATATTATTCAAATTTATTGTGTTTGCATATTAATTTCATAATCTGTCTCGCATACAAACAATAAATGAAAACATCGAGGGAAAATATTCGTATTTGCGCAGATTTTTGAAAATAATCCGTGAAAATCATAAATAATTTATTATTAACGGAACCAGAGAGGCCAACAACATTAGGTATATTTTTCATAAATGCCAAATAAATATAACTAAACAATTGTTGTAAATAATATCTTATAATCCTAAGAAACATAGGGTCCACGTCGGTGTTGTAATAAATGAGAATATTTTATTGTCAAAAGCTTTTACCGGAATTATTACTTATTAGAGGTTAAATTACAGGCCTAGATATCAGGAAAATTGTTCAGCTACAATTTATAGTTTCAGGTCTATCAAAGGAATTTTATCCAATAATAGTCTTCATTAGAAAAGGCCATATGACCTTACAAAACTTTCCAAAATTATATAGATAATTCGCTTCAGTTCGTCTCAAATTTCCCTCAGTATTGCGGAGATAAAATTCCATTAGAGAATTTTTTAGTGTTGTAAGATTATCATAGGACAATTATCTTACTAATATTTGTTAAGTCAGTTTTCCTAAAATCTCAAGCCAAATTATTTCACTAGAACTCCATTAATGGCGATCACCTCACCTTACTTAAGCCGGCGAAGATTTGCGATGTCATCATTTGATAATTGCCAATTTCCCAGTTAGAAGTGCAGCATTAGCAACTTTGTCAAGTATAACGGCATTTTGGTTATAGCCTCTATTAGCGTTAATTTGTATTCTTGTCATCGTACCCTTGCGGTTAGTTGTAATAGTCTCCCGCTCGGTTCCGGTGTAAACGCTGCCGCTCGAGATCCTGAAACAATAGAATTATAATGATAGGTAATAGGGTAATTAATTTGAAATTTAGGAGAGAAAATTGAGCCTGTTATATGACGTGAATGGCGGGCCAGAAAGGATTAAATGTCGATGGGCTTTATTGTATTTCATCCAACTTTATTTGAGTATTGGCTTACAATATGCTACAAATTTTTATTCATTTCCAGTGTAGAATATCAAACAATATGCCTTGAGTACCAACGTCAGGTAGTTTTAAATTCACAAACTTTCCTACTGGTATTCCGAATAAGTTTGCCTTACATGCTCTTCTCTCGATCGAACGAATATAAATGTAAAAAGGATCCCAAGATTCAAAAACTTAGTAAACTGCATAAACTGACGTCATTGTAATAGCATGTGTCCCCATTTTTAAAGGTATCCGAGCAAACTTTGCAAAGTAAACTTTTGGAGAGGGAATTCAGTTAAGAGTTGCAAGATTTTTCGAGATCAATCAGATTTATTCGAGACACAAACTTAAACAATTCAATTTATGTTAAAGTTTTACACGCAAAGCTCTCTTTGACTTTTTTGAATTTTAAATTAGATGTCAACTTATTGTAGAATTTGCTTATTAAACACTGTATAAAGTTTGAATTTAATACTAGTTTTGCAACATTATTATTTTTTTGCCCCCATAGGTTTTACAAACAAAGCTTTCTATGTGTTTTATAGGTTGTTGAAATTTCATTTTAATCTAGGTTTTAGCAGGGTTAGATTGCATTACCCACAAAGCTCTATTCTCTAGAGCAATTAATTTTCGTTCCTTTTAAAAATAAACACTTTTTTTCAGCCAATTGGGAACATTTTGGGGATTTACAGTTTCGACAATAAAAAGCAGGTTCCATTTTTTAAATCCCGTTGACGCAACGTTAAATTCGGCCTGAATCGAGTTCACACTTCTGACTATTAGGTTATTTATCGTATGTGGGATTATTTCCTGGATGATGCTCAAACGGTTGGCCCATAACGACGTCAATGCGTTAAAAAAAGGTGTGGCATGTGAGATCAAAAGGAGGATTTAGAATTAAATGCCAAAATCTCTCCAAAACTAGGTAATCCTTTGACTACAAGATAAACAGTTTGACGTGATCGTGAACGAAAAACTGTATTTTGGAAACTCAAATAGCTCAGAAATAGTATTATCAAATCAATCAAATCAAATCAAATCAAAAAGCCTTTATTTATATATGTTACATCAATTTGTTCATATGGTTAGTTTTAATAAGTGGCGAGATCTAGCATAGCTATTCTATCTAACCACTTTGAAAAACATGGCCAAGTTCGTGAACGCCATGAAATGGAAAAATAATTAAAAAAGAGAACAATAAAAAAAAGCATGAATACAATTAATCTAGAAAAAAGAATGGCATTACATAAATATTTAACCAAATAACAAATATGCGAATTTACTTATTCTAACAATTCTATCAATTCAGACTCCCCAGAATGACCAAGCGAGACAAACTATGGTGTTATGTAAATGGATTTCAAATTCCTGGCTTTAAGGAAGCTTTTAAGGGATTTCTTGAACGTAGGTACAGTTTTAGAGCATCTCATTTCAAATGTAATCGAGTTGTAACATTTCGTTGCAACGTACCGGAAGCCCCTGTGAAAGAGAGCCGTCCTGTGCCTGGGAACTGTAAACAATCCTCTATGCCGGGTAGGTATATTATGAATCTCCGACCCTCTGATGAGTCTTTTATCCAAGTATTTAGGCTGGAGGGTCAAGATAATTTTGTGAACTATTGTACACATGTGCAAGAAGAATCGCTCATCAAGCCGGAGCCATCCAGACTCTACATAGTAGGGCGAGATATGGTCAAATTTGCGCACACCATATGAAAATCTTAAACATGCGTTTTGGAGTGTTTGAAGACTTTCTTGGTCTTTATTTAAAAGTGCGGGCCAGTACAGAGTGTCGCAGTATGATATTTGTGACAGGATTAGTGAGTCACATAACCTAAGTTTAACTTTGGTGGATAAGTAGCTTTTATGCAAGTATAGCATTTTAAGTTTACCATAACTTTTCTGTAAAAGCTTTGAAACATGTGACTCATATCTCAAATTATAGTCTATCATGACGCCTAAGTTTTTTACGCAGTCGCTGAAATCAATTTCATTTTGATCAATAGAAATTTTAAACCCATCTTCGAAACATTGCCTCCTGTTGCTTCCAAAGAGAATTGCTTGGGTTTTTGCTGATGAGTCCATGTTGCTGCGACACCCTCTGGATTGTGGCAAGGTCTTTATTTATTTGTTTTTTTGCATCTGTGATTTGTGTTTTGTCAAAAGAGAGCCGGAGCTGGTAATCATCGGCAAATTGGTGGCCAGACATATAGTTTAAGAAATTCTGGAGGTCAGCCGTATACAAAGTAAATACTAAAGGGCCCAATACACTTCCTTGTGGTACTCCCCTATCCTGCAAAGAAGGCGTGGAAAACTTGCCATCAAAAACAACCCTCTGAAGTCTCCCGTCAAAGTAATCTGCCAACATGGCAATTGCATCAGGACCTAATCCAAAATAACCAAGTTTTGCGAATAATATTTTATGGATCAGCGTGTCAAATGCCTTGCTGTAGTCTAATAGAACTACACAAGTGCATTGACCCCGATCCGATGCTTGGATTACGTCATCAGTTACCTGGAGTAAAGCAGTGGTTGTACTATAGTTGGCCCTAAATCCAGACTGGGTAGGTGGCAAAATATTGTTTTGTTCCAAATGATTAAATAATTGTTCATAAAGAATTTTTTCTAGAATCTTAGATAAGGTGGGTAGGACACTTATAGGCCTAAAGTCTTTTAGTTCCGAGGGGTTATTTTTTTTGGCTATTGGCATGACATTGGCAACCTTCCACTGGTCAGGGACTTTCTTGTCTTGTATACACTTATTGATAATAAAAGTTATGTGGGGAATCAAATATGGAATTAACAGTAAAATCATCTTTAAATTTATACCATCATAACCTGTAGCGTTGGATTTTATCTGCAAGATAATTTTATTGACTTTTTCTTCATTAACCTCACGGAAATTTAGTTCATCCAGGCTAGGTGAGCACCTTTGCCCCTGATACTTTGTCAAATAAAAATTACCTGGATCTGATTGTGGGACAGCATTTACAAAAAAATTACGAAAATCTTCGACACTACCAACTTTTTCAGGGCTGGGCTCGGGCCTGGCATTAATATTTAGGTATTTTAGAGTTTTCCAAAAATTTTTGGGATCAGTTTGGAATTTTAAATTTAAGTAGGCCTTTTTTTCGTTTCTGATAGTAGTTAAAACTAAATTCCGCAAGTCCTTGTACGACTGCCAATTAGCATCGGATTTATGTTTTTTATATTTAGATAGAGCTTTTTGCCTAAGTTTCATCATAAATCTTATGTTGTCGGTCAGCCAGGGCGCAGGACTTTTGGTTATCCTAGAAGTTTTCATTGGTGCATGTATATTGAAAAGACTAAGGACTGATTTGTTAAAAAAATCGATCATTTCGTCAACATTATTAAGTGAATATAAGTTATCCCAATCACGACTTTCAAGATCTCTGTTAAAAGCCTCTTCATTAAAATTTTTGAAATCTCTGTAGGTACGAAATTTTACTTGACCACGCTTCATCTCTGCACGCACCCTGCACCTCACCAGCCTATGGTCAGATAGGTCATCAATTCTAATAACCTCCGGTTCCCAGACAAAATCAGTTTCATTAGTTGCCAATATATCCAACAGTTTAGAACTCATGTCTGTGACCCTCGTTGGTTCGGATATGATTTGGTGAAAATTATATTTTTGGAAAAGATTATTCAACCGTCTTTTACCTGGAGTATCAACCAACGTGTCAATGTTTAAATCGCCCCCAAACATTACTACATCATATTCAGGTACAAGCGATATCAAAGTATTTTCTAGATCATCAATACAATAAATTAAATTACAATCGGGGCGGTATAATGTTCCCAGGCACAAGGACTTACCCTGTATCTTAACAGAAATCCAGAGTTGTTCCAGAGTACTTTGGGCTGGCTGTACTGATATGTTTTTAAAACTGTAACAATCTCTAATATAAAAAGCTACGCCTCCGCCTCGCCCCCCCCTATCGTCTCTAGAGAGGTTGTACCCTGAGATGGCAACCGCATCATCTGACAATTCTTCCTTCAACCAGGTTTCCGAAAGCCCTATTATGTCATATCGCTCAGCCAGTAGAAAGTCTGAAAACAGTTCAAAAGTTGAACACAAGGAACGCACATTTGCATGACAAAAACTAAAATACTTTATATTTGGATTCATCATAAACATGAAATTTTCTAAAACAAGTCTAAAACCCCCCCTGTAATAATATTTTTAAAATAAATATTTAAAATCGATAGTTATTTTAATTCGAAATTAAAGGCGGAAAATAAACAAACAAAAAATTATA
Source organism: Ceutorhynchus assimilis (assembly GCA_917834065.1). Classification (NCBI taxonomy): domain Eukaryota; kingdom Metazoa; phylum Arthropoda; class Insecta; order Coleoptera; family Curculionidae; genus Ceutorhynchus; species Ceutorhynchus assimilis. The sequence goes on along the minus strand of OU892284.1, from coordinate 28,827,453 downwards.
ATATATGTATATTTTTAGGGACATTTAAACCACTGAATATATTAACTATTTTTGTAGAGAAAAAAAAAATACTTCTTATCTCTGTTTAGTTTAGTTAGTCCCAATTTGCAACAAAAAGTATTTCCTTTGGTAGGTATTGGTAGTAGTTCCGGGTCGATTTAGTCGCGGCCTTTCTCTTCCATTTCAGCTTCAGAATTAATTAGATTTTTTTTATTTTCACTTTCGTCCCACACATATACTTTCCCAGCAGTTGTCCAAGCTTTATCCTTTCCATATTTTTCCTTAGCAAGACGCAATAAGTTGTACTTTGCAGCGGTGAGGTCCTCGTAAATAGTATACGAGGATCCTTTTAGTTGCTTCCTTGCCTGGAGTATCTGATTTCTTATGGAAACATCATTAAAATTTACCAAGACCGATCTGGGTGTTTTTCCTTTTTGACCAACTCTAAATACGCTTTCAAAAATATTTAAATTAGCTACGATCTTCAGCTTGTTATTAATGATTGACAGAATTGTATTTCTTAATTTGGTGTCATCGTCTTGGCCCTCTGGTACTCCATTAAAACGAAGAGTCTTGTACTTGGTTTTTTGCTCCAGATTATCAATACGATTCTGCATTTTGTTAATATCATCGGAATTTTTACTAACTTCAGTTTTTATTTCATCGACATTTTTTTGTAGTACCGTAATGTTGTCAATTTTTGTATCAAGTGTCTCAAATCTCTGGTTAAAATTTTCTTCGAATTTTTTGAAGAGTGTAGTACACACCTTCTCCACAGCTTGTTCAACAGATTTTGGGTAATTTCCAGTTGGAGAATTACCTCTGATTACCCCAGATCGTGTGGCACCGCCCATTGTTGTGATTATTTATCTCGCACCTTTGTCGACCCGGTCGCTCTATATTTAGCGCCTTGTGTGATCGGAATTTTTATTAATGAGTTTCTGGCTAACCAAGCTTAAATTTCACAAAACTAACTTCACCAAACTCTAACTCACTGTTGCCTGATCTGCTTTGCAAAAAACTACAATTGAATTGCTCCAATAACTATCAGAATAGCCTAATTTTGCGGAGAGGTTTCAAAAACATGTTCTACTCGCTCGACACCATGTTTACAAAAATTATATAGTATTAATATATATATTATTGAGAAAACCCATCTCAACTTTGATGGAAACTTATAAACAATAGAATCATGGAGAATAGCATTCGGAAACCTATATTCATTATGGAATTAAATGAGATACTCGGTTACTGTTCAACCAATAGAGTAAACTAAATCAACTATCGATTAATTGCGTCTATCGTTGCAACTTCCAGTTTATTAGTTTACATTCAATACGTTCAGCGAAACTTTCGGTGAAACTTTTCCACCATAACGTGACGACAAAATAATTAAATGTACCAGCAAAAAAATTTAATATCCCCAATCCGATATTTCTTGTCAATTTCGCCAAGTTACGAAAAGGCTCCGGCTAACAGAGGTAGTTTTTCGTCTCGGGCGGTAAACCGCAACAGAAAATGATTTGTGGCGTACGAAAGAAATTTAGAAGACAAAGTTTAACAAGGGCGAAAGTAATTTATAACAGAGCCGTGAGAAAAATTAATTTGGTCACCTGAACTTTCAGCATCTGTGGAAAAGATTTTTCTCTTAAACTTTGCAACATATATACCTAATTCAACTCTGGTGAAAAATGTACTTTATCACTTTTATCATAAAACCGAGAAAATAAGGTATAATAAGCACTAATTTAATTGAAACTCAAGTTTCTCTATAATTATATTTTATTGACAAAGGTAATTTATCGTTGCTTCAATCTGCTATACACTACAAGAGATTCCTGAAATTTGGCGGAATTCCTTTCACAAAAATCAGTGAATATCACCTAAGTTCATCAATTCAAGTTAATCCCGTCAAAAATAAGTCCATCTTGAAAAACTTCGGTAGTAAAAAATCTACGTGGAGCATTAAAAGATAAATAAGAGCTTTCCGAACATCAAAGCAAAATTAATCGTTAAGCTCCGCATTATACGTGCTACCATAACTTTGTTTCAAACGGGCCCTCACCGTTATAAACTTTTTGTTTATGATCTAGAGAGCGGTTTCGGGTAAGCTCGAGGCTTTTATGTGCCAATAAAAGTGTTAAAATAAATAAGTACAAGAATTTGTATTTCGACCAACTCTGGGAATGATGAAGTAGAATCTTTATATTTTTAGAAATTGGGAAATAAAGCAACCGAACTAAATTATTTTTGATTGAAAAGAAATAAAATTCCTCTACGTTAATACGACCTTATTAGGCTAGATAATTTTCTGACCTATCACACACACACTCTTCGTTAGTCAATATACAACAAATTTGAAAAACCTAACCCACTGATACTACACCACCAATTCAACGGTTTGATATACTCGACCATTAAGGCACTAGCAATAATATTACATATGTGAATATAATTTATAAAAAGAAGAAAAACCATTTGGAAAATTTTGAAAAAGAACGAACTAAATCAAACCAACAGAACGTGAATTAGTTGAAAAATAAATATCTAGGGGGGGATCATATGCGCCGAAAACAAGAAATGGTTTTTTGACGTCCCCTATGTCTGCGCAAAAGGAACAGCTTTGCATATAATAATTATTTTTTGAATCATATTATTTAAGGCTCTTTTTACTCGATAAGATGAACCATCCACTCTTCAGAATTGATGTTATTGATGTCAGCCTTTACAGTACCCAACACATCAGCAGTTTTCGTCTAAACAGTAGCTCTCTCATTTTCATAATTTCAGAATCAGATAAATCTCTGGCTTCAGTTGTAGGCAGCTCGTAATTCATAGAGTAGTTTACTATATTTCTGGTCTCCTATGAATTGCAAACATCCTGTATGTTTATGCCACCTTCTGTGCCAGTCAGTCTAGCTTTCACTTCAGTCTTGACGATCCGCTACAACTTCAATTGCCACTCTGGAGAAATTCTGTAGGCCGAAGTAACACCTATTGCAATTCATCATTCGATTCTGCTCCATATTCTACAATATTTTTGACCCTACCGCGCTGGTTACGATTCTCCGTTTTATAATTGGGTATTACTTGATTACATAATAAAATATTTTTCAGTTCCTCGTTGTGTATGCCTTTCCTAGTTCCTCTGGCTGCTGTGATAGTCGGCCATCGTTTCTAGATTTAGCGATTTTTCTCCCATCATTACGCAGGCAACTTATTAGACCGTGAGATAGGGCCTGTTTAGTGGAGTCATTTTTTTTTGTCTGGCATTTTGAGGAATGAATGTGGCAAGTTAGCTGATGAGAATATAGGTGATTTTAGTACTTGCTTCGAAATGTCCACAGAATATTTCGCCAGAAAACTCGACTTCGAACTGGGATTACCGTCTGGCGATTTTTCAGCGATATTTTCACAACAAAACCTTTCATTCTCTCGATTATCAGACAAAAAGTAAACGCGGAAGGTTCTTTTCTTTTCTCTTGGAAGTTGACACTCATCCCCACTTTTTCACCTATTGAAAAGCATCTGGTATTTTTTATGAGGCCCACGGGTCGAAAGTAAACTTTCGACCCGTGGGCCGAAAGTAAATGAAATTTTTCAAATTTATTGTATTTTTTGACTTTTACTTTCAGCCCACGGGTCGAAGGTTTACTTTCCTCCCCTGGACTGAAAGTAAATGAAATTGTTAATTATTGTATTTTTTTAGTTTTAATTCAAATAAAAATTTCAAAATTCGAATGATTGTAAATAAAATCGTATACATACCTCGGTGAAAAGTTTCATTACTGTCTCGAGATTTTAGTTAGACCTCGGCTGCGCCTCGGTCTCACTAAAATTATTTCTAAAAAATAAATAAATAGAAAATTTTTGATGATCACTAATTATGTGCAAAGCCCTTACTGACATAAAATTAAATTAGCCACAAAAAATATGCACTTTTTGGGAAAATATGCTAGAAAAACTGTTTTCTGGGGTACATTTGTACCCCACCCGGTAAGACGAAGGTTAACCTCATTGTGGAAATATACACTAATTTAATTTGAACTTGATTCTGCCAATAACTTTAACTATGTCAAGAATTGGTTGAGTTGCATGCCTTATTTATATCCATTCCAGAATTATTCATTACCTTCTGCTGTTTATTTTTTTTAGGTTTGTTCCTGAATTTTTACACTTCAATATTTCACGTATTTTGATTAATTATTTTCACAAATTCAGTGGCACCCATACCATTCTGTACTCATATTATAGGCCTCTTGTTAATTCGTTAATAAAAGGAATTACAGGGTGCGACTCGTTCATCTATCTATCTGCCTCTATCTCAAATGATATACGTTCGATGCCAATTGATTGCAGCGCGTATTCCACCTGTTTCACAAAACCTAATTGGAGGTGAATCGCTCTCCTAAAATGTTGGCGACACAAATTTTGTTCACTGTAATGTTTGCACATACATTTCCCAATGCACTAGCCGCACCTGCCCAAAATAGGTCAGCGGCGCTAAAGGGACTGCATTCAAAGAAAAGGGTCCCAAAAGCTTCACTAATCCACATCCACAAGCCAAGTAAAAAAGACTCCTGAAAAACCTTTGTAAGTAGTATTTCCAAAATTTAAGACTGTAGATTATTACGGTAATAAAGGAATAATTGAAGAAATGAGTGAAATAAAAATTGAGTAGGAAAAGCTTAGTTGAAGTCTGTATCAACATGATCTCATTGTAAAAGAAGCATGATATTCTGGCTGTAGCCAACGATAATTTCCATTGGAATCTCATGACTGGTTCAAATAATCCAGCAAGTTGCTGTTTTCTCAATGAAAATTTTAAATTCTATACTTTGGTAAAAAGTGGCTTGATTCGCCTGAGCTGAAAGCTTTAAGACAGTAATAGTATATTACAATCCGAGACGGGAAATGCTTCATTGCTGGTCGAGAGGTTTTATAGTTTATCGAGATGCGTAGCATCGAGAGAAACTGAACCTTGAGACAGCAATGAAGTTTCCCGTCGAGGGTTATATATTATTTAATTTTCAACCATAATTTCTTGAAAAAAAAAAATTCGGGGCAACCAAATGAGGTCAGGAAAATAGTAGGAAAATGAGGACGGGAAATATTTCCCTGCTGCATTTTCCGTCCGTGGACGAGAAATGAGGACGGAAAAAAATTCCCGTCCTCATTTCCCGTCCTGGGACAGGTAATGGAACAGGAAAATGAAAAGACAGAAATGTGACATTTTCAAATTTTTGAAAAGTCAGTAATGACAACATTTCATATATGGTTAAAAATAAAAGCACTTACAGATTCTTACATTTAAAGAATTTTTTTCCGGACGGAGAACGGGGACAGAATTCAAACTTCTCCAATAAAGAGAAGAGGTTATGGCACCAAGAAAAATTGGTCTATTTCATTTCAAGTAAAATTGAGCTACTTTTGAGAAATTTAATGAGCATATGCAGGTTGTATGATGTAGGATTTAGATACGTTGATTGAATAATAATGCTCGATTGGTTTTTAGAAGAAAAGATTAATCAATCCATTGGCACTAGTGTCAGACAGGAGCTGTTAGTTTAGTAGTCCAAATATTGACCAAATGATCAGGAATTGGAGAGTTTCTAATGAACCCTCCCTCTTTGATCACAAAATCATAATGTTTGACGTGAAAGGAACGCAGGAACGAACCACTTCGCATAGAAATCCCAGAAATACAAATCGGAAAAAATACACAACCAAACTGCAAAGCAACCTCGAGCAAAATCATTTTAGCTGCATGAATATACATGAAGTAGAAGAAACCCTTCAGGTCCTTGACGGTGCAATCATGGAGGCATACGAATCCAGCTGTCACGACTTAGATCCGAGGTTCGTTGGCTTTTCCAGAAAGCCAAACGAGACGGAGAATGGCAGAGCTACATCACAAGGCTGACTGCCTACAACAAAAAATTAAGGAAAGCCAAGCGAAAAAATTCAGAGACCTCTGTGAATCTATCACAAAGACATCATCAGCAGCCTGATTATACAAAACCCTGGCGAAAGGCAGGGTGCAAGGACCATTGACACTTAAGAAACCAGACGGAAGTTACACAAAAAATGAAGAGCAACGAGTTGATCTACTACTGGAAACTCACTTTCAAGGAAGCACACCCTATGATACTGCTGCAAAAAGGGCAAAATATAATCATGCCGTATCTAATCAAACTCATCAGATACAGCTTAGCGATCGGATACATACCCAGTCAATGGAGAAGAGCTAGAGTAACTTTCATCTTAGAGGCAGGGAAAAGAGACGCCACTCTTTCGAAGTCCTTCAGACCTATATGCCTCACGTCGTTTTTGTTAAAACAGCTGAGAAAGTTGTAAATAACTAAATCAGAACTAGTGTTTTAGAAAAGTCGCCACTACATTCTAGGCAGCATGCTTACAGAGCGGGCAGATCAACAGAAACCGCTTTACTTGAACTCACCGACAGCATCTAAAGTACATTGCATAATAGAGAAGTAGCCGTCTACGCCTTCTTGGACATAGAGGGGGCATTTGACAACACCTCTCATGAGTCAATAAAGAATGCGGTCGTCAAAAAAGGAGTGGACAAAATCACATCCACCTGGATGTGCGAAACGCTACACCAGAACTACAGAAACTGACGTAGGTGAACAAACCATACAGAGGATGTCCGCAGGGAGGGGTACTCTCACCTTTGATGTGTGGTTGACGACCCAGCAAGCAAGACCGATCAGGGCGTCACCTACTTTGGATACGCCGATGATATTGTCATCATGACCAGAGACAAATATGAAGGAATACTCTGTGACCTTATAGAAAAGGTATTTCGAACCATGAAGGAATGATGTCAGACAGTGAGGCTGAATCTAAACTCAGCAAAAACCATACTGGTAACATTTACAAAAAGGACGAAACCCCCAAACCTGAGAAACATGCGCCTCGATGGAAGCAGACTTGATTGGAGAAAAGAAGTTAAATTCCTAGGAATAACCCTAGATTCTAAACTTCTCTGGAACCGATATATAGAGAACACAAAAAACAAAGCAATCTCGGTACTCATGGTCTGCAGAAACATTGCGGGTGAAACATGGGGTTGTAACTCATCAATCCTAGGATGAATGTATACCATGATAGTGAGACCTATCATCACGTATGGAGCGTTATCCTGGTATAGCCGAACCCAGTTAGTAACAGCGATGAAAACTCTAGGAAAAGTGCAAAGACTCGCGTATTCCTGTATAACAAGAGCAATGAGAGCATACCCAACCAGGGCATTAGAAGTGATTCTAGACCGCACACCACTCCACATAATACTGAAGCGGGTTTCCAGTGGATCATGTCTCAGACCTGAGGACGGACTTAAGAAACACCTACAAAAGTTGGGGTTAGGAGAAGGTGACACCTGCAGATTCTGTGAAGACAGAGAAGAGACACCTCACCATCTTCTACTGAACTGCGATGCCGTTAGTCGCTCAAGGATGAAGAACCTGGGAAGTGCCCTTATACAGTTGGAAGACATTTCAGCCCTGGAACCGCTAGACATCCTAAAATTCCTGAGGGACCTAGGACTGGAGGGACTGCTTTGAGTGGGAAACCCGAACTTATTAGTAGAAGGAGGGGTACAATAGATCAACATATACATACACGCATCCATTGGCAGAATATTACAAACTTACTTCTCGCAATTTATTTTTTTCAGTCCATTCTTTAGCAACGTCTTCTTTTGGCACTCCTGCACTGTCTTCTAAGGATGATCGTTGGTAGCTTGGCCCATAAGCTCGCATAAATAAGTTTTATCCCATCCATAAGTAAGCAAAACATCAAAATATATTGGACGTATAATAGGGGACCTCTCGGTCAATTGATTTTTATCGTTTCCTATAACTCTGGCCACTCCCGAAGCAAAATATACGTATTCGATCCCGCTTGCTTATTTCCGGGCGGATATGAATCTGCCTCTGATATTTCCCTTGGATATGTGAGGTTTAACATATTATTTTTAGGTGATGCGATACTTACCGTTGGATCAGTGATACGGAAAAATAAGTTGCTGTAATAGATAGTGTTTGGGTTCAATCCAATTTATTCACTTGATTTTTCGTATTCGAATTTATGGTGACATTACACGTCTTTGATGCTCAAATTTTATTCCCAGGCAATAGTATGTGCCATATTTGAGCATAACATGAAGTATTTATGGTGAAATTTACGTCAACATAGAACGAAACAACTGGCATACGGCCTTAATCTAGGATAAAAAATTACATTTTTCGCTCGAAGAGGCATAAGGGCTAATAAAAACCTTAGCTGTTGGATATAACAATAGAAATAATCGTAAAACCGTTTAAGCTCAGTTTTAAATTGACGTTTATGAGTTTTTGTTTGGGCATTTAAGGCGTTTTTAAGGTCGATTTAAACTTAAAGTGACTATTATAGCTTTGAGGTAAACGAATGAAACCTTTAAATTAGTTTGTTTATGAGGAAAGATAAATATTTGAACAAAAATCGTTGTTAATTTAGTTGAAATTGATCGATTTGAAATAATAACTTTCTTTACTACTTCTACGCTATTTCAGGTTTTCATTTTGTCAGGATTTAATTACTTCTAGCCTAGCTTAGTACTAGTATGGAGATGAAGGATAATTCCTGACGAATTATTGAGGATGCAACCCAATAGAGATTTAATTATTCCTGATATCATTGTCACTCCATTATAGGTGAAGGCTGAATGTTGCTCTGATGAGGTAATGGATATTAGCAGAACCTATCATCCAAATAACAATAATAATTTAACTCGCTAATCGGTTGTGCTTACCTCCCATATAAAATAATTCCAAATATTTATTTCACCTGTTATTTCTTCCTGAAAAAGAAACTATTACCTCCACAAAATAAAATCGCTGTCGCATTCTCTTCTAGCTCATTTATCTAAAAAGGTCGGACGTGTTAAGTCCAATGCCATCCGAATGTTTTGCACTTGCATTTCTGCATTTTTCCGCCCAGATACTACATTACCATAGCGGCAATGCTTGTCATTCTTCTGGCCTAAAATTTCAGCAGGTGAAAAGGGCTTGGTATTAATAAATTTTCCCGAGTGTACGTTTTCTACATTTCATGGAGTGTTTTTTTTTTAGTTAGATTTAGGTTACATGGACGCATTTCAATTTTGTTGGAAAATTTCCAAGATAATTTTAAAAAAATAACAAGATGCATAATTTAAATCTTCTAAGAGGTTAAGTAGGTTAGCGAAAGTTCTAGGGAGTTGAGCGATAATGGAAAAGGCGCGATCGCGACTATAGGCATCAGAAAAACATTAAATGGATACGTTTCGATAAGGAATTAATGGAGCGACGAGAAAGTAAATTTATATCCCTTATATTTGAAAGAGGTGACGAAAGAAATTTACTATTCTATTTGGCTGAAGGATATTTATGTCGAGATGTGTAAATTGAATTTTGTTTTATTTGATGTTTATTCTAATTTGAAAGAAGATGCTTTATGAGGTATATTGTTATTTGTTTTGTATATTACTGAATTTGAATATAAAAGTTTTCTTTCTGTGTCAACAATGTGACTTTACACGGTAGAGAAAATTCCATCTGATGAGCGTATCGTCAACGTATCAGGCTGTTACTTTGGAAAAGTAACCAATTGTTCAAATAATTATCATCTATATGGATCTTCTACTACAGACCCAAAGGCTAGGGGTGGCCCTGTAGACGACCCTGTTGACGTGATCTTTACAGGTCAGCTTAGAGTCAATGATGGAGTAGTTATAGCAGAGTCGGAATAATCTGGAATAATAGGCAATGAGATATGCAAACTACTCACAATTAAGAAAACTGCCCTAGAAATGTGAAAAGTCGTACGTTTTTGCTGTCACATGCTATACATACATATTATAGTAGAGTAAAAAGAGACAACTACTTTTCCGTATCGCTTTAGTACCGACACCCTGAATATTAGGGTTTTAAGTTTGCAATGGTGGTGTGTACTGAGGAGTACCAATGGGATCCTACCTGGGATGCCTGTACGAATTAGACAAGCGTTAAGAAACAGTAGTTGTCTCTTTTTACTTTACTTTCTCTACAGCATGTGACAAGAAAAACATGTCTTTCATATTTCTAAGGCAGTTTTCTTAATTTTGATTGGTTTGCATATTGTTGGAACATTAATATCGATGTTTCAAATAATGTACTGATTTGCCCAGCAGTTTCCTATTTTACCGCTCAAACTACAGCGCTATCAAAACGGTGAAAAGGGTGTACCCGATAATGATCCAAAACGTCTTTTCGTCCGGTACCACAGGCGGAGGGGTACACTCGAGACTCGTACCGACAGGTTGTTCAGCGAGAATAGAAAATTTAATTTACGACTTCTTCCAAATTATACCCTTTTTTATAAAATAAAATAAATGTTGACGTGAAATTCTCAAAATTCTCTACCTATTTCCACAAAACATGGTCCTTCGAGCCAGATATGAACAGTGATTGCCTGTGAAAAGCCGAAACAACGCTACGCTACCAGACACGGCAACCATGTTATGGTCCTCGTCGAAGTTGTTTACACTTACCGAGGGTGTTTAAATATTATTTTTACAAACAGCATCTTCCAGGAGTTTGGAACATCAGCTGCATCGGGTAACGTAGAAGGAATTAAATTAACGACAAACAGGTCAGTGTGTTCCCTTATTTTCTCTTATCCGTTCTTGGTTTTTTCACAAGCTCTAGTATTTTATTTCGAAATATTCACAGTTTTTACAAACAAACATTAAAGTAGACTATTTCACAGACAACTCGCACGTCATTTAAGCCTATTACACGTTTCCATTTCATACTAATTAGTTATAGTCGCTATTATTATTTCATAATAGTTTTATTTTGTCTACCAGGTTTTCTATTATTTAATATTTGTCTTCATTTGTCTCATATTTGTTGGATTTGATATTAGTTACACATATGTTTTTGTATTTGTGCGGATTTTGTGCAAATATTTTATACCGGGTGGGGCACGAAAAACTTTCCACTCAGGTTTTCTCAGGTGTTAGGTGTTTAATCAAAAATCGCTCAGACAAGTCAATTTTTGTTTCTTGGGGGACACATTTTATTGGTATTTTCACCCCCTACCTGTGAACCCCAAACTGGGGGTGACAGGTACCCACAAAATTTCAAATGAAAAAGGGGGTCGAATGATACGTCATTTGATAGATATTTTCATTAAGATTATATCCCCCAAGTTTCAAGCTGCTACTATTTACCCTGTCGAAATGGCGGCTTGTCAAAGTTAGGAAAAATCAATGGAAAAATGCTGTGTGGTTTTTACCTATTACCTACGCATAGATGTGACAGGTAAAAACTATACAGCTTAGATTACCGAATGTAATACCACAAGAGGTTTCAGGATTACCGGATAATACTTTTACCTGTCACGAAACGCGTTACGCAGCAACACCACGACTCCGAAGGAGGAGTGGTGTTGCTGGAAACGCGTTGAGTGTCAGGTAAAAGTATTAGGCAATCCTGAAACATCGAGTGGCATTCGAAAGGTTATACAACGAACTAAACTTCAATACTTTATTGATTTTTATTGGCAAATGAACAATATTGCCACCAAGCGTGATAATCCCAAGAGGCTTATCACTTATTAAGCCTCTCGTGTCATATGGGAATAATGTACAGTGAGTTGTATAATCGAAAAAAAGCATTTATCCTAACTTTGACATGCCGCCATTTCGGCAGGGTTAATAGTAGCAACTTAAAACTTCGGGGATATAATCTCAATGAAAATAGCTACCAAATGACATATCACTCGACCAGTCTTTCCATTTGAAATTTTGGGGGTACCTGTCACCCCCACTTAGGGTTTAACAGGTAGGGGGTGAAAATACCAATAAAATGTGTCCCCCAAAAAACAAAAATTGACGTGTCTGTGCGATTTTTGATTAAACACCTAACACCTGAGAAAATCTGGGTGGAAAGTTTTTCGTGCCCCACCCTGTATGAATACCTGCACTCACTTACACACTTATTCTATTATCCTGGGTATTTTGTACGCTACTTACAATTTAACATTGAATTGTTTTACTTGTTATTTGGTTTAATACATACTCTTTGTACAACATTTATTGCCATTTTTGATATTGATTCACATTTAACACACCATATACATACAATGTTCTGGTATTGGCAATAGGTGGTAATATTACCACGTTTTGTGTGGGTGTGAGCGATTTCATACCTACTTGATTTTAGCACATTTACTGTTATTTCTGGTAACTACGTTATACTTGTACCCTTATACTTTATTTTTCTCATTACATTTGTTGTTAACCATAACTATATGGTGATATGTATAACTTGTTTGCATGTATGATTATTTCTCTGAACTGTCACGATGTCTGACCCTTACACAACCAAACGTCGATGTACCAAGGGTTCATTAACTCGATTCATTGATCATTTCAATAAGGTTAAGGACGATGAAGTCTTAGATTTAATAGATTTACAGAGGCTATTAAACAGAGCTGAAGAATTCTTGGACTCATTTAATGAGGCTCAGTTGCTAATTGAAATTTCTGATCCTGACTGTGAAACAAATTATGAGACTGTACGTGCAGTTTAATGATTAAAATTTGAGGACGAATTTCACTCTATCACCTCTGAAGCCAAAGCATTCTTGGATGCTCATGAGACAGTTGATTGTCAGGACAATGCATCAGGCAGTATTCACAGTTCAGGAATAGTAAAAACTTCTAATGTCCAATTACCTCGACTTAATTTACCAACATTTGATGGATCTTTTGATCAATAGTTTTTCTTTCATTACAGTTTTATTTCAATTATCCATCAAAATACCAGTATTTCCAAAGTACAAAAGTTTCATTATTTACGCTTATCATTACAAGGAACTGCTGCTGATACTATTAAATCATTACAGATTTGTGACACTAATTATGACATGGCCTGGCAACTTCTTATTGAACGGCATGAAAACAAATCACTATTAGTTCATAGCCACATTAAAGCACTTTTTAATATTCCCTCCTTGCCTAAAGAGATCTATCATGGTCTCAGAAACATTTTAGACGAAACACCAAAACATTTGCGCGCTTTAAAGGTTCTTGGGTGTCCAACTGAACATTGGGATGATCTCATTACACAAAGTGTCCAAGATAAGGAGGGCCAGTATGGGGATCTCGGCAACAGTGGAAGATACGACGTTGCTCAAATTACGAGAAAGTTGCACAATTTTATGCTCATTGAAATACCACTATGATATTTTAAAAATTCAGAGTGATAACGGAGATATCCAGGAAAACCCAAAATTCGCCCAAAACGATTTTATTTTTTCCTGACTTTATTTGAAGAGATATTTCAAAATAAATGGCACTTCATCATTGCCACTTTTCCTCCTCTACAATATGGCATTATCAAATTTATAATCCGACGTTTCGTCTTTGGGCCACCATATCATCAGATTTCCATACTGGCCTCCTTATCTTGGACACATTGTCTATCTTACTATAACTGAATTTGATAATGCCACACTCCGTGCCTGGGAATCGAGAGGCAGGACCAATCAGTTAGCAGAAATGGACAATTTGCTAGACTTTCTTAAGGATAGGTGTCGGATTCTCCAGTCAATGGCTTCAAATTCCAATAATGAAAAAACAAAGCCTATCAAACCTTATAACCTCTAACACTTTATTAACAACACCACAAAGTAAATGTTTACTCTGCAATAAGCAACATACAATCTATAATTGCCCTGATTTTACTAAACTCACTCCCTTTCTTAGGCTAAGCAAGTCTTTGGCCTTACTTAGCCGCGCCTTTGCATCAATTGTCTCAGTAATAATCATCTCACTAAGGAATGCAGATCAAAGGGTTGTAGAAAATGTTTCAAAATTCACCACATATTGTTGCACTTCTAAAATGATTTACCAAACGACAAAAATACACAACCTTCAACTTCTTCCAATGTCAACCTCACCCAGGCTCAGGAAATACAAGTCTCACAAAACAGCTCACTATCATGTCATATTAATTTCCCAACTGATTCACCTTTTGAACCACATATTCTATTGTCCACAATCATTGTGAAGGTCTTCGACAACAGTAGTAAACAACATGATTGCAGAGTCCTACTCGCCAATGGAAGTCAGTCTAATTTCATTTCACAGAGAATTAGCAATATTTTGAAATTTCCCAAAAAGAACATTTATTTGACATTACAGTTTCTGCGATTGATAATTCAAAGCACAATTTAAATTCTTTAGTTCAGATAAGATTTGAATCAATTATGTCTGAGAGACAAATTTCTTGCTTAGTTTTATCTCAGATTACTGGAAATTTACCTTACACAAATCTTGACACTTATTGAACATTCCTACCGGCATCACACTGGCCAACCCAATATTTGAAATTCCTGCTCCAGTTGATCTTCTCATAGGTGCTGATACATTTTGGGACCTTCTAAGCATTGGTCAGATCAAACTTGGAAAATAAATGCCAACCCTACATAAGACCAAACTTGGCTGGATCATCTCTGGTTCACTACAGTCAGTCCTCAAAATAGAACAGTACATTGTCACTTCTCAGCCAATGTTGATATCCAGAATCAACTTCCCAAATTCTGAGAGATTGAAGAGTGCCCGAAAACCAAATTTCTTCCTGGAGAAGAAACACATTGTGAATCTCACTTCAAACAGCATGTTTCACAAAGTAAAGAAGGCAATCTTATCGTTGCAATTCCTTTGAAAGGATCTATACATGTTTTGGGAGAATCTGAGAACGCTGCTCGTAATCGTTTATTTTCTCTTGAGAGAATACTTGACAAAAACCCAAACATGAAACAACAATACCATGAATTCATGGAGGAATATATTCTCTCCCCATTACTGTGTTTTAAAAGTTTCGTCGACAACAACAATATTAAAGGTAGTTTTCGATGGGTCTGCTGAATCTTATACATCTGGATATTCCCTAAATACCTAACATAATGATAGTTGGGCCGACAATTCGGGATAATTTGTTCAATATTTTATTCCGTTTTCGCAAACATAATTTTGTTTTAAGCGCTGACATAACAAAAATGTACAGACAAGCTTTTGTCAAATAGGATCAACGTCATTTGCAGAAAATCTTTGGAGATTCTCTACTAATGAGGTTAGGACATTTCCATCCATAACTTGAATACTATTATATATGACACTGCGTCAGCTGCATTTTTAGCAATCAGAGCTCTCCACGAAGTAGCTTATCGCCATATGAACGAATATCCAAAACTTGCCTCGATTATACAACTCACAGTCCATTATTCCAATATGACACGAAAGGCTAAAGAAGTGATAAGCCTTTTGGGATTATCGCGCTTGGTGGCATTTGTCATTAATAATAATAAAAATTAATAAAGCATTTAAGTTTAGTTCGTTGTATAACCTTTTGAATACCACTCGATGTTTCAGGATTACCTAATACTTTTACCTGACACTCAACGCGTTACCAGCAACACCACTCCTCCTTCGGAGTCGTGGTGTTGCTGCGTAATGCGTTTCGTGACAGGTAAAAGTATTATCCGGTAATTCTGAAACCTCTTGTGGTATTACATTTGACAATCCTAAATGATTTTTATGTGGACGACGTCCTCACTGGCTGCGATACTCTGGAAGAACTAATTCAAATTAAAAACGACATCTCACAGTTTCTTATCAAATATGGGTTTCCCTTAAGGAAATGGAAATCCAATCAGGAGTCAACACATGATTCTAAATCTAACATACTTGAAATTGATCAAGAAGATCAAAACAAAACTTTAGGACTACTCTTAGACTGTGAGATAGGGGCTGTTTAGTGGAGTCATTTTTTTTTGTCTGGCATTTTGAGGGTTGAATTTGGCTACTAAGCTGATGAGAATATGGGTGATTTTAATGCCGGCCTCCTGTTCGAAAATTTGCAGAAGAAAAAAATCGATTTACATGAAGATTTTTTTTTTAATGATCTCTCTCAAATTTTCTGGCTTTTAAATAAAAGATTGACATTGATAAATAATTCACCCATGAAAAATAGAAGATGTTTTTCAATAGCTGAAAAAATGGGGATGGGTGTTAACTTCCAGGAGAAAAAAAAAGAACCTTCCGCGTTTACTTTTTGTCTGGCAATTGGGAGAACGAAAGGTTTTGTTGTGAAAATAACGCTGAAAAATCGCCAGACGGTAATTACAGTTCGAAATCGAGTTTTCCGGCAAAACATTCTGTGGACATTTCGAACAGGAGGCAGGCATTAAAACCACTTATATTCTCATCAGCTAACTAGCCACATTCATCCCTCAAAATGCCAGACAAAAAAAAATGACTCCACTAAACAGGCCCTATCTCAGGGTCTATCTGAAACACCCTTAATGACTTCCTACAATATTGTATAAATGTTCCGAGCTACAATAGTAAAATCACAAAACGCCATATTCTATCTTGTGCCTCCCAGATATTCGACCCTTTGGGACTTCTTGCCTTGGTAACAATCACAGCCAAACTTATTTTACAGGAACTCTGGAAATTACAAATTTCGTGAGATGAGTCTGTTCCCATGAACCTGCATACTCTTTGGAGCAAATATCGCTCAAAACTTCCAATAATCAATTATCTCCAAATTCCTGGACAAATATTTGGAGTGAATCTCATTTCCATACAATTACATGGATTCTGTGATGCATCGCAATCCGCTTACGGAGCATGCATCTATATACGTTGTTTAGACTTTTTTGGTAATTATAATACTTCAAACCTTTGCCAAAACGTGTGTTGCACCGAAAAGCAGATTACAATCCCAAGGCTTGAACTTTGTGAAGCTCTCTTACTGGCAGAATTGGCTGATAAGGCGATTCGTTCATTTCCTGTTAATTTTGTTCTAGTAACCTATTGGTGTGATTCTACAGATACTATCTCCTGGATCAACACATCTCCACATCTACTCAAAACATTTGTTGCTAATAAGATATCCCAGATTCAAACGCATTCCAATTATGGTTCATAGAAATACATAAACACATTAGAAAACCCAGCTGATATGCTTTCTCGAGGTGTAAACCCATCAACATTAATACATTCTGATTTTTGGTTCCACGGACCTACATGGCTTTAAGAATATGAATGGCCTCCCTATACTTCAGAAACAAAAACAATTGAGCTGACTGAGCTTCCAGAAACCTGCAATAACACTTCATCACTGCAAACATAAATTGTATCTAATGATTTTGAATTAATAAACAAATGTTCTTCTTTGAAAAAACTTAAAAGGGTATTTGCCTTCATGCTTCGATTCATCCACAATTGCTCCAAAAACACATTATCGAATGTAATACCACAAGAGGTTTCAGGATTACCGGATAATACTTTTACCTGGCACGAAACACGTTACGCAGCAACACCACGACTCCGAAGGAGGAGTGGTGTTGCTGGTAACGCGTTGAGTGTCAGGTAAAAGTATTAGGTAATCCTGAAACATCGAGTAGTATTTAAGAGGTTATACAACGAACTAAACTTTAATGCTTTATTAATTTTTATTATTATTAATAACAATATTGCCACCAAGCACCAAGGCTTATCACTTTTCAAGCCTCTCATGTCATTTGGGAATAATGTACAGTAAGTTGTATAATCGTGTCAATCAGACACATTGACCGCTCAGGAATCGAACATTTCATTGAATTGTCTAATCAGAATTGTACATCGACAATCGTTTCCATCTGAATACAATACTTTATTGAATTCAAAAAGGATACATCCCAATAGAAAACTTTTGTTCCTAAACCCATTCATAGACAATGAAAAATTGATTCGATTCGGTAGCAGATTGCATAATTCCAACTTCGATTACACTAAAAAACATCCGATTATACTTCCTTCCCAACATCATCTCACTTCTTTAATTAATAAAAATGAACACCTGAGACTTCTACATGGAGGCCCACAAGCTCTTCTTGCGTCTTTGAGAGAACGTTACTGGCCAAGTTACTGTGCGTTTCTTCAGATTCCGAAATAAACCAGAAAAATACCTAATGGGTAATCTTCCCAGTGAACGCGTCACTCCAACCATACTATGGACCAGACCCTTTTCAATATTTGGTGTTGATTACGCCGGTCCGTTCTTACTCTTTGACAGAAAGGAACGTAATTTTTAAAACACTAAAGCTTACATTTCAGTTTTTATTTGTTTGGCCAGCAAGGCAATTCATTTAGAAGTGATGAGTGACCTTATAACTGAATGCTTCTCAGCAACCTTGCGCCGTTTCATGTTTAGACGTGGAAAATGTTCACAAATTTTCTCCGACAATTGTAGGTGTAAATAATGAGCTGCGAAGATTCTTAGATGGCAACAATGATGGTATTCAGAGGAGTTTTATTCCGCCACGCGTCCCTCACTGAGGTGGTATATGAGGAGTTTTGTACCGTCCTATATCAAATAGAGGCTTGCCTCAACTCTAGACCACTTTATCCTCTTTCCCACGACCCCAGTTGAATCCTCTGACTCCAGCACACCTGCTTATCGGCGAATCTCGAACTGGCATACCAGACCACAACTTTATGGATGTTAAAGAAGGACGATTGTCAAGGTTCCAGAGAACACAACAACTTTTCCAACACTTTTGGTCCAGATGGACCAAAGAGTACATATCCACGCTCCAAAATCGTGTGAAGTGGAAAGAAAATGTTGACCAGTTATTAAAACCTGGTGTTATGGTTTTAGTGAAGGATGATGGGCTGCCTGCACTCAGATGGCAAATGAGAATAATTGTTTTCCCACATCCGGGAAAGGATGGTATTACACGGACAGTGACGAATAAAACCGCGAAGTCTGAAAATTGTAATTTTTATTACTGTGTTTCAACGATTAGAAATAGTTATACTGTAGTTATTTTATGTAAAATTAATTTTTATGCTCGTTGAAATCCTCTAGGCTTTCAAGGTGGGAAGTTTTATGTTGGAACATTAATATCAATGTTTCAAATAATGTACAGATTTGCCCAGCAGTTTCCTATTCTACCGCTCAAACTACAGCGCTATCATAACGGTAAAAAGGGTGAACCCGATATTGATCCAAAAGTTTTTGTCGTCCGGCACCACCGGTGGAGGGGTACACGCGAGACTCGCACTTTCGCACAGACAGGTTGTTCAGCGAGAATTGAAAATTTAATTTACGACTTTTTTCAAATTATACCCATTTTATAAAATAAAATAAATGTTGACGTGAAATTCTCAGAATTCTTTACCCACTTCTACAAAACAGCATAGTTTATACCCTATTATGCCAAATTATTCCGATTCTACTTTAGACGTTACTAAAAAAATTACTTTGTGACCGGATCCGGATTTCCTGTATTTTTATTATTAACTGTTCCTGATTTTCGTGTTGTGAGGCCATTTCAAAAGACCAGCCAAAGTACAACAAAGTCTTTTCTCAAAAAGTGCTTTCCTATTTAGATACATTCTGACTACAATGCAGGCATGAATGGGATGCATTAAGATAAAAGCAAATCGCCAACTTTATATAAGATTCTCTCATATACTTAAGGAAGAATTCTCCGAAGCATCTTTTATAAACTTCTGACGTGACACCTCGCTACAAACATCCCTGCAAACAAAGACATACTGCAGCTCATTCGTTTTCATTTCCCGTTTCTCAAAATAACAATTTCCTCGAACAAATCTGTTTAAAATAAACTGAAAACGTCCTACGACAATTTGTTGAAATAAATTTCGAACAATTATTTCGGAGATACAGAAAACGGAGATTGCCTGTTTAAATTATCGTTTGCCGTCGGATTTAGAGACTCCGCGACCAGTTAGCCTCTTGAAGCTTTTTCGTGAAATTAGAGCATAAGCCGGGGGCTATTTGCCATTATTTATTGTTATAAATTATTACTTTAATTTTCTTGGGCTTAAGTGTTTTTACTTTGAATTTCAAATAAAGAAAAAAATCAAGTCATTATTGCTATTTAGTATTCTATTTGTCGAGCAATTCTAGCTTTGATATTAACTAGGGCTTTGTGGCTTAATTTCAAACTTGATGGCGCTTCTCAAACACTAAATTATAGAGCAATTTAAGTACCTATTCCATATTTATAATGGTGACGTTAGGAAACAATAGTTTTTGATATAAGGGTTTAGATATAGCTTATGTCCAGTTCCGTCTACGCGCCCTGTATATAGTTTTAGGTTAAATTGGGTATTTAGCATGTCAAATCCTATTTGGGCATGGAAATTGATTCGTTTTTTTTTTTCTTCTTTTTTTTTTGTTTCTCTTATTCTAATTGAATTGCGCGTTTTATGCCTAAGAATTGATACGGCTTGGCTGAATTTAGCTTTAAAGAATGCGCGCGTTAAACACTGGAAAAGGATATCTGCAAAATCCTTACATTGTAGACCAGTAAATCAGTCGCCAAAAACACTACGTCCGTTTCGTATGGTTCGAGAAAATAGACCGTTTCTTTTCGCTTGCCGTGACCGGTTTCAATCAAGACGGTTTAGTTTGTACTCCTTCGCATTGGACTTCAACTTCCTGAGAGAGTCGGCCAGCTGAATGGAGTTTGGAAGTAAAGCCAGGTAAGGTGAAAAAATATCCTTTCCAGTTTCGATATCCTTCAATTTCAATTTAAAATCTTTCATCGATTATCATTCTATCACCAATCTGTGGATTTTCCAGTTTTAATATAGCACAGTTTAGAATAGATATTTTTGTTCCAAGTAAAATGGAAATGTAGGATAAAAGTATTGAACACAATAAATCGCACCTAAATTATTGATAGAAATAAAAAACATCAAAGTTAAAGAATTACTTCCCTTCAGGTATAACAAATTTCGATATTACCTATAACTGTTTGCTAACCTGCTTGTGGATAAAATTAACTTTTGGAGAGCCAACTATGAACCAGTTTTTGAAAAATAAGTTTACTGAGTGCCAGCCCACTCTTGTGACGAACACTCAAGGAAAAATGAATGATATTTATCAACAAAGGAAACGAATCATTCTAGAAAACCAATGGTTGCCATACCTCCTAGTGTTATGTAATATAAATAGAAAATATACCTACAACTATGAACTATGAATTGAATCAAGAATGAACTGATTTGATTGAAACTGATTTCTTTACATCAAATATTCACCCTAGCAATTGAATTTATTTTTTATCATAGACAACTTCATGATAAGGTAGGTAAATTGACCTTTGTATGATATTGGCATATTGAATAAATATAGGAAATATAAATTGAGCCCAACACGGTAGCTAAAATCTCTTGAGCTTCTTCCATAAATCGGTTCACTAGAGCACGGAAAATAAATACCTGAGGTGACAAAACGTAATGTATTCTAAAATCAAAGATGAGAACCTTGCGAATAATTTTTCACCATTTTGTAGAACTTGGTTTGAATACTCGAATAGATTTTCGAAAAATCCTTCAAAGTATCAATCAAATTGATTCAGTCAACATTTCTAATTAATAAAACCAATATTCGAAAAAAATATAGGTTTACATAAGGGCACTCAACCCTTTCAATTGATAGGCGTCACGAAATGCAAGTATTGGTAATTGGTTCCCAACTAATTACGGTGAATGTTTGAGCAGAAAATTGAAAAATTACAGTGCAGCGTGAATGGTTTTAGTCGATTTATAGGTCACAAGTACACAATAATATTGAAATAGGTTTAAATTGGTTTCGGCAAATAGTTTATGTCCGAATTTGAAAAATTAGTTGCTGGGTATTTGTGTTATCGAATTTTACTTTAATCAAAATAATTATTTTCATTGGAGCAATACTTCTCTAATCCGAATTCCTTTTCAACCAAAACAGGATTTGCGCGTTGAAAATCCCAAAAGAAAAAAAACTGGAACATTATTAGCAAAAATGAATTGAGAAAATCTGTTCAGTTTAAGGGCCGAGGAAAATTTTAATACCCTAAACATAAATTAAAAGAGCCCGGGCGCGGTGAGACGTTTTCTCACGCCCAACTTGCAAATACTTTCAAAAGAAAATTTATGATGAGATTTTCGTTTTTTTAATACTCAGGAAAACGAATAACATTTCAAAAACATTATTTTTGATTAACGATATCGAGATTTTTGTATTTTTGAATGACGTTTTCTGTATTTTGAAATGAACCCCTTTCATCATTTCCATAGATACCTAAATAAAATATTCCTGGCAAAGCTAGATATCGACGCTACTTTTCAATTTCAACTAATGAGGCACAATGCCAGAAAGGCTCTTTTATTTGGGCCACAAACAAAAATAACTGCTCGGAAAAATCACCTCATTGTTTTTAAAAAGTAATTTACAAAGATAATCTATTCCGTGCGATATCGTGCAATCCAAAGTGGAGCTCGGTTTCAACACTAACAAATCCATTTTGTCGAGCTGGTAAATCCCTTTGGTTTTAATGTCTTTTTTGTCGCCGATTGGGAAGGTCAACTCTGACAATAGCAGCTGAAAGTCATATTAAAAGAAAAATACGTGGCGTGGCGGGGGCTGAAAAATATTAATACGATTCTGTCAGAGCTCCGTGATTTATTAACGAGCATTAGTTTGTTTTTTTTTCTTCAAGAAACTAATCCAAGTATTTAAAAATAGATTTAATGCAAAATTAAATCCAGTATAAAGACAAAAGTGATTAGACCAGCTACATTAAGTGCACTCAGTCTCGTAATGGCCAGACACGGTTTCTTTCGTAAAAACCAATTGTGTCCAACGTGTGTTCCTTACCAACGAGTATTCTTTAAAGGAATTGCATTTGTAAGTGGCTGCTGGTGTTTTTAAACGACGCTCTAGTTAATTTGGAATTTAATTGGATTTCTTTTAGTGGGCACTAGAAGAGGTAATATTACCTATATTGCGCTGAGAGAAGCAATTCACTACCAATAGATATGAAATATTGACCAATGAGATCAACCTTGTCTTTTGAAAGAGAATGGCTTGCTCGTTGTTAGGTTGATCTTGATCTACCAGTTGTTGCACTACTCCGAAATTTGATTTCATTTTATCATTATCATCATTAGAAGCTCGATTAGAAGTGCTAAGATCAGCTCCACCATAGCTAGAGATTGTTTGCAGAGGGGTAAGGTATGTACACTCCAACATCCTGTTACTATTGGAATTTTTTATTTATAGTGTTACTAATTAATACATTTTATATTATTATTACGTTGAAACCAACACTCCTCCTTAATCAGTTTCCGACATAAATTTTCGAAGACTTTCTTGTTCAATGCCTTTGTAAATATATCAGCAACTTGTTCTTTTGTATTCAGATAAGCTAAGCGTGCAGTCTTCCCAACATGCCGATTTATGAATTTGCGACGAATCTCAATGCGTTTTTCTCCTTTTGTGACTTTCCCTTCTTCCGCATTTTCCATCATATGAATTGCTGCTTTATTATCAACAAGCAAATCAGTCGGCTCAGTTATCTCTTGCATTCTAAGTATTGTAATCATTCGACGAATCTTGAATTCCACGATATGCAGCCTCTGCCGATCATGTTGAAGTTTGTGAGAAATCCAAACAATCGGACCTCCAAATCCCATTAGTATACCGCTAGTAGATATCATAGCTTCTGTTCCTCCATAGTCTGAATCTGTATATGCTTTCGAGCATGTATCTCCATTAAAAAAAATATGCCAACATGTTCCGTTCCTTTTAGATATCGAAAAATTCGTTCGACCATTTTCCAATCACTTAAACTTGGCTTACTGACTCTTCTACTTAAATAATTCACAGCGAAACTGATATCTGGTTTCGAAATCGTTAGCAAGTATAACAAACAGCCTATAACCTCATAATTTTCTTTTCTGCCTGCATTCCAGGTTCCATAGGTGTCGAAACTGGATGTGCATCTTCAAATACAAAACGTGCCAATATTTTTCGAGTGTATTTCTGCTGTGTGGCTGATATCCCTTTCTGCATCAATTCAATTTCCATTCCAAGATAAAATAGTTGTCCATCTTCTGGAACTGAGGTCTTCATTTTGAATTCTCTGCTCAATCCAACTAAAGTTTTTGTTATTTTCTTTTCATCACAACCATTCACTATTCCGTCATCCACAAATATTTCAATTATTACTGTCTTCCCTTCATTGTAAAGAATACATGGGTCATCATCTGTGTCTATGAATCCCAATTTTCTCAAGCTTTTAGTAAATTTCTTGTTCCAATCTTTCGATGCTCCTTCAAACCGTATAAACTTCGTTTCAGTAAACAAACTTCACCAGACTTATCATCAAAACCTTCTGGCTGTAACATGTGAATTTCTTCAGATAAGTCTCCATTCAGGAAAGCTGTTTTTACATCAAATGTACGAATGAACATATTCTTTCTGACTGCATAACTCAACAATAATCTAATACCTGCATATCGAGCCACAGGTGCAAACGTTTCGTTGTAATCTATCCCATGCTGTTTTCGATTTTTCGGCAATTTCACTAATTCCCATGTATTCATATATTGCAATGAATTGGACTCTTCTTGCATTCTTTCTTTCAACAAGGATCTTTCAGTGCATTTTTCACTGATATATCTTCAACTTGTCCAATCAATACATAGTCTTTATATCTTGAATGAGATTTAATCTAACCTAATAATAGGTATTATACTGTATAATACCTATTTAAATTAATATAAAATTAGACCAGCTTTTACCTTTTTTTATATTTGTCAATTTCACTTTTATGTCTACATTTAATTTTTAAAATCTTTCTGATGAAGCTACAGTGTAGCGAAACGTTAAAAGTTTAACACAAATTAGTGGAAATATATAAGTATTGAAATTTACCTAAAAAATCTTCTATTAGATAAATGGATTTCTACCAAGTAAAAGCCGATTCAATAAAAATGACAATGACAATGAACAGACATCTGGATTTCCTGAGGAGTGAGTGAGTGACATAATTTTTGTGGCTCTATATCTGGATGTTTATCGAGCTGGCATTCTTCCGGTTATGGGACTGCAAGGACTTTAATATCATCAACTGAGTATGCCGCAACTTTATGTCGGTGCGACCTCGCTTTCCAGTGACCATGGTTTTCACCTCCGCAGGAAGTTCGCAATTTGATCGCTTGTTCGTTGGTTTGATGACAGAGCTTTTTCGAACAGCTTCGAAGATGCTAGACTAGAATATGTCTCCAGCACATGGTCCAGTTGTGAAAGATCACTGTTTTGTTCGAGTCAGTCATTAGATACTGGGTGTTTTTTTTTTTTTTTTTAGTATTGTCCCTGACAGGTAAGTTGAACAGACGGTTGAGGGGTGGTAGCCCTTTGGGTTCCTTATTTCTCAGTGAGCTGAAACTCGCCTAGAGTGAAATGTAAAATTTTGTAATGAATATTGTTGTTAAATATATAGTTTATTTTTTCTCAAGATAGATTTTGACATTGTCAACTTTGAAACATAAACAATGCCGCTAATACCGCTTCTTGGTCGCAAAATGCCATTTGCACGACATGCATTGTAAAACTGATGTCAACCTGCACGGACACCTCATTTTGCGACCAATCAGGACCAAGCGTTATTGTTTCTGTTTCAAAGTTTTCAATGTCAAAATCTATCTTGGGAAAAAATAGACTATAGATATTTATTTTATTAGGAGTATGAGTAATATAAGTAATACTTATGTGACGCGCATAAAAGTTTGAACGCCGAGCGCAGTGAGGCGAATCAAATCCAGGCAAGTCACATGAAGAATACTTATACTTCGAATGAAATACAATATTTTATTTTCAATAGATATTTATTCTGAATAGTGCAGAATTCTTAATTTTAATTATGACATTCATATTAAGAAGGATTCCCTTCATAAACACCTATACCTGCATGTACAGGTGAACTACCTGAAATCGCTATGGAAAAATATGTGTAACGGCGTATAAATGTTATACTCCGGCGGAATACAACACTTATACGCCGCTCAAGCTGAAAGTCATTAAAGTGACTCTTATACCTTGTCAAAATGATCACAAAAATTACTGTTATAAGACGTTTAAAAATAAAAGTCCTTTATTATTATTATTATTTTCTCTCTTTTTCTCACTTTGCACAAAGTGGTGTTTCTGAGATGATGCGCTCTTACCAAGTCTCAGAGTCTATTGCCCGAATTGAGGAATGAGCGTACTATATTGCAGGTTTTAAAGACTTTTGTATGTTAGGGTTGAGCCGAGTTGCTCGAGATGTGTATTAAAGATGTGTGGGGTGATGCCTGTGGTTGAGATGATGAATGGTATGATTACAACTTTTTTGAGTTTCCAGATTCTCTGAACTTCTATGGCTAGTTCCGTATACTTTGATATCTTCTCATTATATTTGGTCTGAATATTTGAGTCATTTGGTATGGATATATCTATAAGATAGGTTATTTGTTCTTTTTTCTTTTGGAAAACGATGTCTGGTCTATGACATGTAATTGTCTTATCAGTGCGAATTTCTATGTCCCAATACAGTTTGTATTCGTTGGTATCTATGATCGTAGTTGGGGAGTATTTGTAGTATGGTGTTTCGTCTGTGATGTGTTAATATGTTTTTGCGAGTGCTTGATGAATAATTTTCTCTACTACCTATATTGTGTCTTTCGGTGTATTCTACACCCGCTAATATTTTACATCTACCAGTGATATAATCTATGGTTTCTTTGGATTGATTGCATTTTCTGCAGGTGTTGGTACATATGAGAGGAAGAAATCCTTCTGTTTCAGGGAAGAGGCTTCCATTTACGAGCCATTTATAAGAGGGATCTTTTGATATGTGGTCGTGTTGTATGTTGTATCTGTGTTTTTCATGTAGCTGTTTTGTTGTCCATATATTAAGTTTTTCCTCTATATTTTGTGTTTGGTTGAATGTATCTGATGAATGACTGGTTGTGGATAAATCTAAGGGTGTGTAGTTTTTGTCGGCTTTGCAGACTGCTTGGTGGGGTGGTGTTTGTTTCCCAAGGAAGAATATCCGAAGTTGTTGGATTTGTTTTGTGTGTAGCGCTTGAAAATCTATCATTCCTCTTCCTCCTTCTTTTCTGCTGATTGTTACTCTTTCTTTGCGGGAGTTGGGATGTAGTTTTCTGTGTCTGGTGAGCTCTGATGTAGTGTACTTTCAATCATAGATAGAATATTCATAATGTACAATTATCCGAGTGTTTTGCTGATGCTTATTCCAATGCTCAATCCAATAGTGCCTGGTTTGTTCTTTTTTTTTCTTCCTTAATAAAGCTTAGTACTCATAACTGCGAAATTCGCATTTTTTTGACATTGCTTCGACAATTTGACGTTTGATACACGCATGAAACGTCAACTTGTCAACGCAATGTCAAAAAAATGCGAATTTCGCAGTTATGAGTACTAGGCTTAAGAAGGTGCATAACTATGAAAGCAGCACATTTTTTTTGCAATATCAATCCATCAGAAGACATAGGTAATCACAGATTCACAATTTGTCAAAATCGATGCTTTCGCGAAAAAATACGTCCACACTAGAACGATGTTGCGCCGTAAATCCCTTTGATCTCTCGAAAAAAAACCGACAAGCCGCGGATTGCGTGCGTTGAATGCCGCGAAAATTTTTGCGTGCGTTCGTATGCGGCGAACTGGTCCACACTCGCATAAATTTGTATCGCACACAAAAATTTGTGCCGAATGCCACGCACAACGTAAATTTTTACTAATGTGGACGCGGCTTTAAAAAAAAAAGCTTAATTTTTACGAGATCTACCATCCCTGGAAGTTTGTAACAAACCTTTCGTGGCACCCTGTATGTTTCGTTTTCCGTCGTTTTGCCCAGTATCTCATTGTTCAATGTTTCTCCCTCTAAGCTTTCTTTCCATTTTCCTCTTTCTATATGTAGTATTTTACATTTACTCATACCAAATTACATTTGTATATCCGTTGAAAATTTTTCCGTGATCTTGAGCAGTCCTTTAAGTTGTGTTGATGTTGAAGCGTAGATTTTTATGTCATTCATATATAAGAGGTGGTTAATTTTATGTTGTGCTACTTTTCTATTTTTTAAGTTAAAGCCGTATTGGGAATCATTTAGTGTGTTCGAGACTGGATTCAGGCACATGCAGAACCATAAGGCACTTAGTGGATCACCTTGGAAGATACCTCGTCGGATGTATAGTTCATCTATCTGCAGGGTTTCTGATTCTGATGTTATTGTAATTTTAGTTCTCCAGGTTTTCATTATTTCTGTCAGGAATTGTTTGAACTTTGTATCTACTCTGAGGTGTCCAAGATTTCTATTAGCCAGCTATGAGGTACGGAGTCAAAAGCAGCTGTTTAAATTTCTGCGTTCTTTTTCGGTTTGTTTTAAAATGAACGAGTCTATTATTAATTGCTCTTCACATCCTTGGCTGAATTTTCTGCATCCTTTTTGTTCCTCTTTGAGTATGTTATATTGCGCTACATGTTTTTCTATTTTTTTACATATGGTAGTTGTAATTATTTTGTATAGTGTAGGTAAGCATGTTATTGGTCTGTAGTTAGCTGGATTCTTTGTGTCTGCGTTTTTCGGTTTAATATATGTATTGCCCTGTGTTAGGAATTATGGGAATGTGTTTGGGTGGCAGATGCTTTTATTTTGCGGCTAAATTTTGTATTTTATCTGGTCCTGGGCATTTCCAATTGCGAGTATGTTAGATGGTCTCTAAGAGTTCTTCTTCTGTGATGTGATGGTCCATTTGTGTTTGTATGTGATTGTTTATTTCTGTTTCTGTTTTGATCCAGTTATTGCTATCTCTGTCTTGTAGAGGTACACCCCATATGTTTGACCAGAAATCAATTAGTTCTTGCTTAGTAGGTATCTCTGTTATGGGCTTGTCTTCCTGTGGTAATATGGTTTTATAAAAATGCTTTTCGATTCTTTTGAATGCTATGTTCGTATTTTTTCTGACTTTGGACTCTTTATATCTCCAAAATCTGCCGGCGTAAACAGCAAGTTTTTGTTTCATGGTGTCGAGGGTTTCTGGTTCTGTTAGTGTAGCGTTATTTTTCATTATCTTCCGCATTGTTTTTTTTTTGATGTATTGCCCTTTAAGTGTCATGTGTCCTATATCTCTTCTTAGATTTTCAATTTTATTTTCTATTCTAGTTTGCCATTTCGGTTTATGTTTATGTCTTGTTTTCCCTGTTTGCTGTGGTATTTTCTGGTTGTTATGTTTGATTATTGTGATTGCTGCTGTGTATATGAGCGTTTGTATGTTTTCTAATGAGGTATTGTGTGTTAGGTATAGTCTTCTCTAGCTGTAGGTTTTCATCCACTATTGGGTGTATGAGTACTTTAGATGGCTGAGCTATTAGTTGTATTTCGCCAATGGCATCTTTTGTATGTTCTGGCATTTCAATATTCAAATTTGTTTCTTCACTATTATCAATAATATCATTGAGCTCCTCAGCGACTTCCCTCTTTATCATTGCAAGTTCTACGGCTGTAAGTCTATTATTTTTCAAAATTGCCCTATTTTGATCTATTAGGTGTTGTTCTGTCACAATTTTTGTTGGTTCTGGGTAAGTTTCGAGGAAGAGTTTGTGTAATTCGTGTCTGTATCCTGTTTGGATGGTTTCCAATTTGGTTGTTTTCTAGTAACAACGCATGACAGCTCTATTTATTTGTTTGTTCCATGTCATTCGTTGTCGTGTTATGCCAGCCTTTGTGGTTGCTGGGAGTCCAGGCAAAGCACGTTTGGCTGGTGTACCATTTTGTTCTTGGTTTGAATCACTGATAGGGATATTGCGGTTTGTATCGTATTCTGGTTTAAGTAGTTCGAAATGTCCTGCTGACGGATTGCCAATTAGTAATAGATGTATAGTAAGTGTATAGTTTGATTTATTATTAAGAGAAGTTCGTGTCCTATCGGTATCCAATGAAGGGGGGTGATTCGTCGGTTAGGACAAAAAATAAAAGGCCTGTATATATATACTCCTGGACAAAATTATCGCACCACTGCACATAAGCATCACCATAAGCAGTGGTGCGATAATTTTGTCCAGGAGTATATTAGAAACATCAAAAAAGTGCTAACAAAAAAAAAATAACATACCTTGTACTTAAAAATTATGTGGCCAGAATTATAAAAAATAGTGCGAGATTTTCAGGACGGAACACTCGATTGCACATAACAAAATCACAATACATTGATAAAATTGTAAAAAGACAGTAAAACAACAAAAATATAACAAATAAAATAGAAAAATTAAAAAGGACAAGTGATTACGGTTACAGAGATATAAGCATAACATGACAAATTAATTACTATCAGTCAACACAGTGACACCTAACGAGAAGATTCAAAAATTGTTATTATTGATCACAAACTTTAATAGATGGCGCTCAAATTATTAGTATCAGTTTTATAGTTAACTGCCTGACTTAATAAATATAAAAGTCAGGCAGTTAACTATAAAACTGATACTTATAATTTAAGCACCATCTATTGTAATTTGATCAATTTATAATTTGTTGCTATCTTTATAGTTAATTTTTATAGCCAATAATAACAATTTTTGAATCTTCTCGTTAGGTGTCACTGTGTTGACTGATAGTAATTAATTTGTCACTGTTTTGCTTATATCTCTGTAACCGTAACCACTTGTCCTTTTTAATTTTTCTATTTTATTTTTTATGTTTTTATAGTTTTGCTGTTTTACTGTCTTTTTACACTGGCCGCATAATTTTTAAGTACAAGGTATGTAATTTTTTTTTTGTGAGCCCTTTTTTGATATTCCTAATATATATTTTAGCCCTGATGAAGCCCTAAACTTTTGGGCGAAACGTTGGCAAAGACTTAACAGACCTTTTATTTTTGATTTCGTTGTTCTATTTTTCGAGTATACAAGAAAATTAGGTTTTAATATTTCCAGACTTGTTCCGTATGTTGTTGTTTTGTTTACGTGGGTACAGTAGTTGTCTATGCCACTTAATTCAGGGCTTTCAATTAATGCAAATGATTTCAATTCATCCCAATGTTTTTCAAGATAGTTTAAAGACTCTTTGTGTTTATCTTGATGGTCATACAAAAATTTGCTCACTGCTCTGAAGAGACAACTTCCATCTCCAACAATATCCACTCTCAGGAAGGTTGTTGTTTCTTGGTACTGATTGTTTTTGAGATTAAGGTTAAGGTCGGCTGTAGGTTTTTGAATGACAGTAGCCCGCCTGTTCAGCTTCCTGTCACCGACGTCCCGCAAGCTGTCTTATTATTCACCATATTTTCATTGGGTCCCCTTTAACGCAGGGGATACGGCATTTTTGTCCTACTGCCAGGTGACTGGGATCCGTGGGGTTGTCGGACCCCAAGGTAGTCCGACCGAGGTCAAACTATCTCCCGTACGGGGTTTGGTTTCTTGATTGAGGATTTTGGGCTAAGATTACCAGACAGACCCGAGGAAAGAAAACGTTAGAGGAATTTAAGGATCTGGGAAGGATTAGAGCATGAAATTAGATATTGGATAACCAGGAGAGTTAGGAAACGTTAGGTAAGTAGGATAGCGGACAGCTGGCGCCCCTGGCTGCACCGCCTGCGCGTTACGGTGGCATGCAACACACTACTGGCTGCAGCGCTGTCATGGCACTTTAGCTGTTTCTATTTGGAAGTCTTCTGCGACATTCCAAATTACAACTCTAGCAAATACATCTGGGCGATCAAGCTCAGAGAAAAGTGACCTTGGTCGATTAGGTTCGATCACGATTGCTCTTCGTGCTTCAATGTACTTCATTAGCGTTTCCTTGTTCTTATTGCTTATGTTTGCGTTCCAAGCTGGAGTTTTGCTGTAAAGAATTTCAATGATGATAGTGAGAGTTGTTTCTTGTAGCAGATCTTGAATGTGCTTTCCCAATATTTGATCTTTGGGAGGTAAAAACTTCAGCTGAAGTTCCTTTCACTTTCCCTCTGGCAGTATATCAACATCCTTATTAATTTCTAGAAAAAAGTGTTTCAATCCTCTTCTGAGCAGTGCTGCTGAGTTCTTCCATTAGCCACTGGTTTGTTGTGTCGAGACAATTCTTTATTCACCATGCAACATATATTTTTCTTCAGTGCCATAAATGTTGGTTTGTGGTCTATTAATAGCTCTTGAATATCAAGTTTCCGAGATCGTTCACTCCTGACGTGTTCGATCCTCCCACCTCTACTTTGGTAGACAAATTTTTCGAATGAGATGAAAAAATATCATGCCCGATATTTTGATAGTGTAAATTCGTGATATTGGAATTTAGGAGGATGCTCAGAACACTTGGTAGTTTGTTGTTTGTGGTTTGTAGGTTGGGTTAGTACACCCGGGAAGTTTGGTACCTGGGAAGTAAGAACCACTGTTAGAATAATACTGATTTTTATTAAACAATTAACAACTATTTATATACAAAAAATGCATCTTTGACAAACGTCATGAACAATGGTAATTAATTAGAAAGGATAAATCGCTGACAAAAATGATAGATATAATTTAGGGCTTTTTTATGACTGAATCTTGAATTTAGACATTCTAGGCATTCTATTACCATGCCATCAGTGTTCAGTGCTGTCATGGGGCAATACTAGTACGAGGACAATAGCTTCTGTGTGTGACTGGGCAGCTCTAATTGTATTTAATGGAATGTCTGCCGCATCTCTGTTTCTTCTTGTATTAGAGCCGTTATTTTGTCGTCCTTTGTAGAAGCTGAATAGCACTATAAGTGCACGATACTTCAGCTGTTTCTATTTGGAAGTCTCCTGCGACATTCCAAATTACAACTCTAGCAAATACATCTGGGCGATCAAGTTCAGAGAACAGTCACTTTGGTGGATTAGGTCCGATCACGATTGCTGTTCTTGTTTCAATGTACCCCATTAGCGTTTCTTTGTTCTTATTACTTATGTTTGCGATCCAAGCTGAGGTTTTGCTGTAAAGAATTTCAATGATGATGGTGAGAATTGTTCCTTGTAACAGATCTTGAATGTGCTTTCCCAATATTTGATCTTTGGGAGGTAAGTACTTCAGCTGAAGTTCCTTTCACATTCTCCCTAGCTGTATATCAACATCCTCATTTATTTCTAGAAAAAAGTGTTTCAATCCTCTTCTGACCAGGGCTGCTGACTTTTTCCATTAGCCACTGGTTTGTTGCGTCGAGACATTCTTTATTCACCAGTAAACATAATTTTTTTTTCTGTATCATAAATGTTGGTTTGTGGTCTTTTAATAGTTCTTGAATATCAAGTTTCCGAGATCGTTCACCCCTGACATGTTCGATCCTACCACCTCTACTTTGGTAGACACATTTTTTGAATGAGATTAAAAAATATCATGCCCGATATTTTGATAGTGACGCATCCCTCATGATTTGACACAAATAACTTATTTCTCAGATTTTCTTTCTTCAATTATCAACTCGTCGGTTTCCAAATAAGTTGACTAGTTTTGAGAGAACAATCTATTATATAGAACTTGGCCATCAATTATTTTCACATCTTATGGATATTGTCAATGATATTGTTCTCTTTCCAACGATATGTGTATTAGATTATTCAATACGGACCAGTTCTACTGTTTCAAATTCAATCATCTGTTCAATACTGCAGTTTTCTGGAAGAAAAGAAAAAATCTCTTTGACCATTTTCTTTGATACTTCCACAGAAATATAATTTTAATTTAAATGGGCCGTTCAAAAGCGCAACTCTCAGAACAGCATTGGGGGTGTAATACCGTGTTTTATGCAGCGTGAAATGTAATTGCTTCAACCTATTCTGGTAACGAGCACTTTATACTAAAGCTCCGTTAGGTTTTCTTTTATCTGTTTTCATGCGGTAGGAAATAAATTTATTGCATAAGCAACAATGCAAACAGTTTTTGCAATAAAATTCAGATATCTGGTATGAAAAAAAAATATTCAGATGTGTCCCTTTACGAATAATAATAGTATATTACATACCGAGTAGGGAAGTGTTTCATTACTGTCGAGAGATTTATATAGTCAATCGAGACGCGAAGCGTCGAGTTTGACTATTAATCTCGAGACAGAAATGAAAAATTTCCTCCGAGGTTTGTATACTATTTTTTTTACTAGATACTAACCTGAGAAGTAGTCATTATTCAATCTATTTTTCTCGGAAAAAATTGAATTTCTCTCCCTAGGTTAATAATGAAAATAATGAAAAAAAACCTAGGTCAATAATGAAAATGACGTCATGACGCAAGGATATTGTCATAACGTTACAGGTTTCTATTGATTTAATTTCAATTTCAAACTGTCAATTTAATCAAAAAAACAGGTTCCTGTATGTATCATAGGAAATTACCATAGATGTTGATAGAGGGCAGCACTTTCAACTAGAAAAAATAATTTGAGCTCAGATTTCAAACTTATTTTTTATTTTCTACTATAGCAGTAGTAAAAAAAAATCTATATATTCCACGGTAGAGAAAGTCATTATATACCTTACGCATTATAAACCTCGGCGCTACGCGCCTCGGTTTATAAAAGCGTTCGGTATATAATGACCAACTTCTCTACCTAGGTATATAATGTACTATTATTTGCAAGCACACCATCAATTATGATTAGTCAATCAATTTTTTTAATATTAAAAAAATAAAACCAACATGCCAAAATGTGTCATTCACTGCTTTGACGTTTTTACCTGACATGTTCTCATTGTTGCCAGCAAAGGTAAATAAATTAGAGTGAGGGAAATCGGTGAGGGAAGTCGAATAGGGAAATCGGTGAGGGAAATCGAAGAGGGAAGTGACACAAGTAAAGTGTCACTTCCAAATTTTTAAAAAGTCAATAATGACAAGATTACATATATGATTGCAAATAAACTTTATTTACGCTCGTAGGATAGGAGCTTCTTAGATGTCACCGGTTTGTACTGACCGCACAGGGTTTTAACTTATAGAGGGTGTATCAGGTTTGACTACAAAAATTTTAATACGTGAAAATATGGTCCATTTTGAACAAAAAAAGTTTATGCTATATGGGGTCCAAACTCAACCTTTTTCAAGAGAAAGGCCTTTGAAGTTTGATTATTTGAAAGATAGAAATTTTTTTAATCATCATGAGATGTTCAATTATTAAGTAATTATGCATTTTTAGTCAACAACAATAATAAAACATTTAAAAAACAACACGAAAATTTC
Organism: Ceutorhynchus assimilis; assembly: GCA_917834065.1. Taxonomy (NCBI): domain Eukaryota; kingdom Metazoa; phylum Arthropoda; class Insecta; order Coleoptera; family Curculionidae; genus Ceutorhynchus; species Ceutorhynchus assimilis. The sequence goes on along the minus strand of OU892284.1, from coordinate 28,792,321 downwards.
ACTCGTCATTCGGTATCTATCGGTAACATCTGGCAACATAGCATAACACACGTTTGATTTGTCTCATGTCAGTTAGTTGAAGCATTGGAAACGCGCGTGATTCATTCTTTTTTGAAAATAAAATGTTTACAAACGTCGAATATGCTGATACTTGTTCAGCCATTTTTTTTTTTGCATTTATGTCTTTATTTTCAATATTTTACATGTAAACTTAAACTACCTTAGCCTACTACAATCATAATCCTAAAATCTAATGTGCGCCAAAAGGGCAGGGCCGATGTTGTGGCCCGAACTTAGAGAGAAATATAATAGGGGTGGCGATCAATTCGGCATGACTCTTTTCTGGGACACGCAATGGTGCTCCTTATAGGTCAATTCACAGTTTTGACTTTATGTCGTGTTTTAGGTTTATAGTGTCCAGTTGTCATTCCATAGTTGCCAAGATATTCATGAAGGGAAAATTGAAAAAACCCTTCTTCACGTTTCTTTGGTATATTCTGTATATTAAAGCTTGCGTTGTAATTAAATTAGGTGGGCGCGCTGTGGGCGGTACTCCGACGTACCAATGGTATTGCTGGTCCTAGTGAACTATTTTAGTGAAAAGTTCCTAATTTAATTACATTCGCTCGTCGCTTCAAGGCGGCTCGAAATATATTCGCAACCTATGGTGTATGGGTCGGTGTTTAACGGGGTTGCGTGGGTCGAACTTGAGGGTAGCAAGGTTTGCGGTCAGGGTGGGTCCATATGCGGAACGGCTGAAGAATTTGATTGAGACTTCATTGAAGTATTCGAGGATGGTGTTTATACCAGCAAGTCGATGCACTTCAGCTGTTCGGGTGTCCATTGGCAAGGAAAGCGCATTTTTTAGAATTTTATTTTGGAAGGCAGGTGCTCCGTAGAGTAAAGTTGGACGTATTATGGTCTTGTAGATGCTGATTTTATTTTTAGGGCTCAGAAAAGAATTGGTCTTCATGATGGGGGACAGAAGACGCTCGGCGATCTGTGCCTTTCTGAGGGTATGTGCTACCTGGGGGTGGCCCCTGAGAGTCTTGTCAAGGACTATTCCCAGGTACTTGGCAGTGGTTTTGGGTTCAATTATGACGTTGTTAATCGTCAGAGGAGGGTTCATGATAATGTTTGTACGGTTCCTGGTAAGCGTAAGAAGTTCTGTTTTAGGGGTGTTGAGGGCAGTGGCGGCTGGTGAGAGGAAAAGTTGGCGGTGCACACACTCAGGGGGGAAGCCCCAGAGGTTGTTTTTTGTTGTTGTTTTGTTCCACATTTCTCGTACATTGAGCACCCCACGCTTTTTTCACAATAATTCTAATATTTTTTGTTCAATAATATTTTCTGTTTATATTAAAAATTATTTTTCACTTTTTAGTTCAATTTACTATAAAAGCGTGTTTTTTAGTTTTTTAAAACTATAAGGAGTCTTTGCCGGGTTTCAGCAAGACTATTATGCTCATATGCTTCCAGGGTTGCGGGAAGTATTGGAGTGTCATGACTGCATTGATGATTTGCAGGAGATGCATAATAGCCTTTCGGGGGAGGTTCTTGATAAGTTGGTTTGTGATAGTGTCAGGTCCGGGTGCTTTTCTGTTTTTAGGTCTTTTCAGTTCGTCAGCTAGCTCGGTAGGCGTGGCCAGCAACCGCTGGTGAACTCCTGGGGGGATAGGGTATTTGCGCACGTCAAAGGCGTCGGCTGTGTTGTTGATGTCTGTGTGAGTTCTTGTTGCGTCGGGTGTTTCGCTGTACACCATAGCGAAGTGGTCAGCGAATATGTTCGCTTTGTCCTATTCCCTGTAGAAGCTGACGCCATTGACTACCAGGTCTGACTGTGTCGTGCCTGATTTTCGAAGATTTTTGGCCAGCTTCCACAGGGAGTTGTCTTGGGTCTTTAGAGAGGAGATATACCTCATCCAGGTTGTGTTCCTGTGATGACGTACTCCCCTCTCTATCTCCCGGCTGAGTAAGTTGAGTAATTGTTTGTCCAGTATGTTTGGGTGCTTTTGCCATGCACGCTTGACCCTATTCCCCTCCTTTATGAGTGCAACAACGGAGTCTGGTATTCTGTCCGTTTTTGGCTTGTGGGTGATTTTTGGAGCTAGCTGATCTCTGATTTGCGTAATGTGCGTAATTAGTGCTACTTGCCGCTCAAGTTCGGGTATGGTAGTTATGGGGTTGGGGATTGTTGTGGTGTTGTTCAGAAGTTGTTTGTAGAGTGTCCAGATGAAGTTTTTGTAGCTGTGTATTTTTTGCGGTTCCTGCACTGGAGGGTTTTTCCAGTACAGGAAGAGCGGTATGTGGTCTGAGTTTAGAATGTTTTTAGTCTTAATAGTCAAGTCTCTGAAGCCCCTCGAGAGAGCGATACTTATCGTGGAAGGGTTCAGTCCGTTAAGCGGACAGTGCATGGGGTTATTTGGATAGTGTAGTGATATGTCGGGGTTGTCGCTTAAAAACTTGAAGAGTATTCTACCTGTCCTGTTGTTCGTGTGGTTAAGCCATCTTGTGTGCCTGGCATTAAGGTCCCCAAGAAGTAGTGCTCTCCCATTTCTGGGAAAGAAGACCTTAATGTCGTGGGCGGTTCTTATCGCTTCTGAGGGGGCGTAGCCCCCCGAGATCCACAAACCGTTATCTATCTCTAGTGTTATATGTTCTATACTGGTATTAAGGGTTGTGATTCGTTTATAGCTAACTGAGTTGTGGATCAGGCAGGCCACACCTCCGCCTCTGCGATTTCTGTCCATTCGTTCTGTGTTGTACTGTTTGTGCTTAAGGCTGTCCGCTGGTAGTAGTTTTGTCTCGTTTAGAAAAATTAGTTTGGGACTGTAATGGTTCACGGCCTGATAAAGGTCTGCCCTCTTTGAGTTGAGACCATTACAGTTCCAACTAAGTATGAGCCGCATTTAAAAGTCAAAACTGTGAATTTCAGCGGTGAAAAATTGCATGGTGACTTGCAATATTTGCGATTTTTCACCACTGCACTGTTTAAGGAGCGTTATGTAGTGGTTAAGAGCTTTTAGCAGCTCTGAGATGTTCACAAGTGAATTTAGCTCACTCATTGTTGTCGCCAGTTTGAGAAAGTCGCATTGATTGCCACTTACCGCTCCTATTATATTTGAGTTCATGTTGGTCGTGTTTTGTGGGGTTGCTGCAGTTTGAGGTCTTGACAATCTAGGTGGGAAGTCCTCATTGTACCTCTCGGGTCTGGGGGGCCGAGGTACCAGGCTTGTGGGCGGGGCTTGCGGGAAGTTTCTGCTTGTTTGCCAGGCTGGAGTTTTGGGGGCGGGGCCGGGACTAGTCTCCGTCTCGGTTCCAGCTGACGTATTTTATACAGGTATACTGGATATGTTTTATTGCTGCTCCTGTGAGCACCTCCGCAGTTCGCGCAGATGTCGATTGAGCTTTGGCACTCAGTAACTGGGTGCGGGCCTGAGCATTTGCTGCATCTGGTTGCCCGTTTGCAGTAGGTGGCTGCATATCCCAGGCCCTGGCATCTGCGGCACTGCATCACGGGCCGTTCTGATCGACGATTTTTCCATGTGATACGGACGTTCAGGATGACTTTATAATACTGGTTGAGCATTTTAAGCGTATAGCTCGCGTCTAGTATGACAAGGTACATGGGCTCATATTTCGTCTTCATCCTGAAGATATTTTTAGGAGTTGATCGAGTATCTTGATCTAAGGTCGTCGGTCAGCTCGGCGATGCTAATGTCCCCATCGAGGCCACGGAGGATAAAGGCATGTCCCTTCGTAGTTTTTTCCGCGTAAGTGTGGTGCTCAAGTTCTTCGGCCTCGAAGTTCCGGAGCAAGGTTTGCCAGTCCTCGGTCAGGTCGCAGTAGATTATCGTTGAGTTTTTTGCGTACCTGACATTAAATTGTGTGATGTTTAGTTTTTGGAGGACATCTTTCAGGTCTTTGTGACTTTTGAAGTTCCCGTTTACAAAAATTGGGGGAGGTTTAGTCGGTTTGGCAGGCGTTGTTTTGCCCTTGCTCCGGTTGGGGACATTAGTGCGGGTGGAGGTGCGCGGAGGGTTCCTGAATGAGGCGGCACTGGCCTCGGAAATGTTGCTCGCCACTTCATTGAACTCATTGTCCGATGGTAGCCCATCGAACATATTGCGGGTAGGTATTGGCGCTCCAAAGTTCAGTTGCCTTTTTACAACCATATTTTTAAAACCCATTGCCTTTAAAGGAATTTTAAATCCGTCGCCGGTAGCTGCCAGTATTGTTGTTGTTAGTATGTTTGCGTTTTTTGCTGCTGCCGAATTTGGTTCCGGTTGTTGTTGTGCGTTTTTTTGCGCTTCGGCGTTCGCTTTGATGGGTGTCCTTGAAGATTTTTGCTTTTTGGTTGTATTTTGCGAGTTTTTGTGGGCGGTTTCTAGGTGAGAAATGGCGTTATTTATCGTCGTGATACTGCATGGATTCAAATTTGTATTTGATGTCATCTCCCGGAGTTCCTTGTATAGTGCCTGACACTCGTTGCACTTGCTAAGCGAAACGCCTAGCTTAGGTTTCAGGAATTAAATTTTCTCTTTGAGAGAGAAAATTGTCGAACTTTCGTTCGCCAGCGAGGCCACGGAGGCGTTTTCGTCATCCTCTTCGGACATGCTCCTCTTGGCTGAGGGTTTAGTTTTAGGCGGGGGCGAGCGTACGGTTCCGATGATAAGTTTTTAATTGAATTTAAATAAATAAAGCGGTGCATTATCCCAGACGCACGAGCTGGTCTCTGTTCAACGGTTGAACAGAGCATAACACACGTTGGATTTGCCTCATGTCAGTTAGTTGAAGCATTGGAAACGCGCGTGATTCATTCTTTTTTGAAAATAAAATGTTTACAAACGTCGAATATGCTGATACTTGTTCAGGTAGAATCGTTGCAAAATGCCCATTCAGCCGCCAAAATTTACAGTGAAAGATTTCCCAAGAGCACCCACCTGATGTCCCTGATGAAAGTACATTCTGCCCATTTTACAAAGATTGCGTGATACGAAAAGTGTGAGTGTGCAAAATTTGCATGTTGATTTGAGTGATTTGAGAACCGATTAACAAAAATTAATATTTTCATAATGAGGATTTGGCAAGTATCATAATAATAATTTTTCTCTTGAATGTTTAGTGCAAAAATATCATTCATACGACTGATAAGTGCAATTCACAACAAACCAAAATGAAAACAGATAGAAATGAATAAACTTCTTGCAAAAAAAAACCTTCAAATATATCAGTTTTATTTACATTTATAGCCTGGCAGAGATAATGCCTATACGATGTTGTCACGTTGTTAACCTTTTTCTAAATTTAAATTCTGCGATAACTCCGAAAACATTAACAATTGACCCGTGGTTAATAGGACAGTTTTAGTTTAAAATGGGCCATATTATCTCATGTTAAAATATTTGTACTTATACCTGAAACACCCTGTATTGTATGTGTTGTGGGTGTCAATTGCACTGCGACCTGAGGCTGATGTATTGTACGTCTGCTGCTAAGTTCAGGTTTCAGGAAAAGTTCTAGATGTTTCCTCTCTAATATCGGCAGGGATTTCAATGTTCAATGTTCTGTAACCTTTCAATATGATAATTCTCGGTTTTATATTTTTAAAAGTATTGCGTTGTTTATATTGTCAATAATTTCAAAAAGATATTTTTTGGGAAAGTTTTAACGAATTGAATTGGTCACACATTAGTTAGTTTGAAACCTTTATCACTTGTTCACACATGGTTTTTTGCCATACACTTATTACAGAAAATTCAATTCAATGTTCATAACAGCCACTTACCTAAAAAAAAGTAATTGTCATTGTGTTAAAATACACGAAATTGCGTCAATTTCTTCAAAGTCATTGTCTGTATAAACTGTTTACTGCCACCATTTTCTGGATTATCACAAAACTCCACTCCGAAATATATTTTTTTTCCTGATTATTTAGAAGTGCCGACCTCTTCTGGCGCTTGGCGTATGAAATTGAATTCCTCGATAAAAAAAACAACTTTATGTATAGAAGTAAGACTCTAGAGAAAATTCGCTTTTTTATATTAAAAAATAAAATTGAAGTTTTTTTTTGTGATTGTATTAAACGGCTCAGAATGCTATTGAAATTTAATATCATGATCATGAAAACTGAATAAATTTTAGGGCAATATTTTAAATTTTGAAGTTATTCCATAAATAAAATTTCAGCCGCCAACTTGAATTCCATCAATCCCTTTTACGGAATAGTTCATAAATATAAATGTAACACAAATAATTTCGAGTGCCTCCATACAGTTGCCTAGCAAGGCCCTGGAAACTTTGAAAAATATTTTCGCTCCAATAAATGTACCTTTTGTACTTATAAATTGAAAAAAAAAGGTGGAATTGGCTTGTTGTCTAGAGTGAATTTTTGTTTTTCTTTGACAATAGAGCTGCTGCCAAAATTGTAGGTATGTAGTAAAATGGAATTTTTATGCGTACAAAAAATAAAAGGAAATTCTTTTAAGTGGTCTCTACAAATTAAACTTTTTAAAAGTTTGTAAAAATATCTTTTCTACTTTGGCAACTCGATTATATTTATTCGTTTTAATAATAGTGCGGTAGGCATTCGGTTGTAGAGTTTCTTAAAAGTTTCCCAACTTTTCTTATTCGAACGAAAATCAAGTTAGTGAGCTATAATCAACCAATAAGAAATCTTGTTAGAATTGGAAATTTGCTGTCAACCTTATGCAACACCGTTTGTTTATCTTACCCTGGATGGTTTTTTTGAGCTGTTATCATTCCTAGCCATTTTTTACTAAATTATCCATTTTGAATCTGAACTGATTAAAACAGAGTAGAAATCGTGTTCCACTAAAAGGCCGTAAAAAACTACAAAATTTATGGGCTGTTTGAAAACGCAATACAAGGGAAAATACATGTCCAGGCAAAAGTCGAAAACCAAAATGAGATTTTCGAGCCGACTAACATTACTACAACAACAAAGCGCACCGGCTATTTGCACAAAACAACATTTTGAAAATGTACTTATTAGAGTTATGATTAGTCTATTTTCTAGTCGAACAATTTTTCCCAATTACCTTAGGGCGTATATGTACGAAAGTTAGATGTGGTGCCTAACCTTTAAAGCAAATGATATTCGGGCGCTGATCCAATTTTTTAATCAAAATTTAAATGAAAATCTTGTCTACATAGCACAGATATCCAAAAACTCATTAAAAAATGTTCGAACGCTTCGAATATAAACAAGAATTAATCGAGGATCAAGAATTGACTGATGTTTATGGAGATTACACACGAGCGCCATACTTGAATGTCATTTATCAACGTTCAGTTGCCCTGTTTTTTGGTTGATAATCGATAAGCTTAAAATAAATGCGCGGTCATAAATAAAGTGGACTAATAAGGTAGAACACCGGATTGAACAGATGTTGTACCTACCGTGAAAAAGTAGAGTATTTTGAAATAAATCGGGAAAAAAAAAGAAGAAAAAAAACATTGATGCAAAGAGCAGGAATTTGTAACATGTTAATGCATAGACCACATACATTTTCTAAAAAAGGAGGATCTTGTTTTATTGTTCTTCCTCATTGATCTGACCAGACTCCTAAGTTCCTTCAAAGTTTCTCTGGACATGAAACTACTCTGGAGCGATGAACATCAAACAAAAATGGTCAACTCTATATAATGGGAGCGACATCACAATCTTCTTCTTCGGGTTTTGGTCTGTCATTCTACTCATTAGTTTTTGATCTGAAGGTGCCTTTACGAAATTGGTTCCTTTATAGCTGACCGACTGCGTGGTCGGGAATTTTTGTCCGTTTATTCTGATCGAGATATGCCCCTGCTACTGAAATTGCTACAGCTTCTTGACCTGTTCTGCTAGCAAATCTAAATCTCTGCTCAATTCCTCTCTACGTATATTCTCGCACTTTTCTTGAACAAATCAAGACTCAAAAATGTTATTCGAACTGAATATTGAAACACTTGAAAATCTTCATCTGAAATAATTTACCAGACAACACCAAAGAGTTTACACTGAACTTTCAGAATTTTCTGGGTATTCAATGATGCATGTGCCTTGGCGGCCATTAATACCTCGTGGTCTTCTGGCGCGTTTCCAGCTGGTTTGAAGCCTGTAATTGGTTTGTCTCTACATAAAGACGGTTGCACAATGATGAACCATCAAATTTTCGCCCCGTCTCTCTCTTATCAACGTTGTCTAAGGTTATAGAAAAGTTGGTGAAGCCTCGGCTTTCCAATTTTCTGCGATCTCGTAAGATCCTTTCTCCCGGACAGTTTGGTTTCCAGGACTCGATGGGAACCCATGACGCTGTTTTGAATCCCCTAAATACAGTCTATTTTGACATGAATCAGAAACAGGCGACATAAGCGGTGTTTTGTGACCTATTCAAGGCTTTTGATTGTGTGGATCATGGAATACTGCTGTCCAAGCTCGAACGTTATCGCGTTGGAGGAACGACTCTGCCTTGGTTCAGCTCCTACCTTGCTGGACATTGTCAATCGGTTGTGGCTTCTGGAGAACAGTCTTCAAGTATGCTGATTGGTTGTGGAGTGCCTCAGGGTTCTGTTTTAGGGCCGCTTCTCCTTCTTCTATGTATTAATGACTTCACCTGTGTTGATATCTCTGGAGAATTCACAATTCTTCTGGCATGGTCCTAGTGTTGATGATTTGTGGTGTAGTGGTTGACGGTGTGACGGTAAGAGACTTGTTTTTAATATCGACAAGACCACTGTGCTTGGTTTCAGGTACAACGTGGATGGCCTGGTATTGGGCAATTCCCGGGCCAGAGTGAGTTCGACTGATAGGTTTCTGAGCGTAATAATACTGTGAGGGCCATGTGATGAGAGTTGAAATGGCGCGGACGGTCTACTTTGCCTCATTTGAGTTGCACCTCCGATATGGAATTCCATTCTGGGCCCTTGGTACCAAGTAACTCCTGAATGTGCTATTTATCTAGCAGAAAAAGGCTGAAGGTAAATTTTATCGCAGGCATCGGAATGAGGGATTCATGAAGGCCCCATTTTTCTTTTCATTGAGAATTTCAACTATGACCTTCCCTTCCCCTTTTTGTGCTCGAGACCGCGACATTAATGTTCAAGAATCGGGCAGCCATCGTGGGACTTCTACCAGAACGAGAGACGCGTCAGACTTGCCCTTGCCAATTCGTTCGATATCTTCGACATTTAATAACACCCTATGGTGTATCAGTTGATCCTGAGAAAACTGCTGCTATTGCCAATCTGTCTGCCACTCGGAAGGTACAATCGCTTCTCCAAGCCTGCTCATTGTACCGCAAATTCATTAAGAACTTCTCTGAAATAGCACTGCCTTTAAGTGAGTCTACCAAAAAGGATATGATTTTTCACTGGGGTGACCAACAATGCCAGGCATTCGACACCTTAAAGCAACACCTAATTAATGCACCAATATTGCAATAGATGGACGAAACTAAGTAATTTATGATTAGAACGGATGCCAGTTCTTATGCATTGTGGCCATATTGCTTCAAGGAAGAACATGTTGTGGAATATGCGTCAAGGTTATTACTGCCAGCTGATCGAAATTATACTACAACTGGACGAGAAGCCTTATGCCCGTTTGTTCCATCTTCGCCGTAAACAGTGAGTAGCTAATCAATGATTTGTTTTTAATCAACGTTTATATATTTGTGATTTGCACCGTCTAGAACCAAACACTGTTTAGGTAAACGGAGTAAGTACTTGGCAACAGCGTAATATTCTTCTGTTTGGCTAACTTCACAATGCTCAAAGGCATATTCATAACCACAAGTTTATGTCTGACAATGTCAAATTGTCAAACAAATTGACTAGCAAAGTTTTTCGGGTTCTTGTAAATTTTTTGTTGTGTTATTTTTTGCGGTGTGCGTCTCTGGTGTTTTTATAATTCAATGTTCATTTTCTGCATGCATTTTAACAAAAATTGTGAAATTTGAAGAACCAAGACAAAATAAAACCAATTAAGTAGATCCCTATCAGTTCCAGCAAGTACAAAACTGTATTTTTCATCAGCCGAGAATATCTGAAAAATTTCAGGTTATCCAGCTCTTGAAAATGGTTTTTCTCTAGTAAACCTTCCAGAGAAATCCGACCCCCATAGCTTTGTTCCAACCCAGCAGAGAACCGTTCATTTTACCGCCAGGATTCTGCGCAAAACGTAAAATTTGTGCGTAGAATCCGAAATGTGTATACAGAATGGTTCCGAATAAGTTCTTGGGGCGGTTTTTTGCTAGGTTGGAAGTTGGAACAGTCCAAATAATGTCTAGAAGATCAAGATCGTCATTTGAAAACATATCGTCTTTAAGGAAGTCGAAATCATAATCCATTTTAATTTAATTTAGAATATTCAGTAAAAGCAATGGAACAATAAAAAGAAAAATCCAACAAATGGATTGAGGTTGAAAAGTACGAATAGTCTAATCGATGTTTTAATAACCAAAAATTGGACGTTTAATTCAATCAATGTTTAGGGTTCGCTAAACGTTGATTAGTGAACGGTGCAAGTCATTTTTCAAATTAAACAATGATTAATCATTTAAACGTTGTTTAAGCAAACGGTGCAATCGGCCATTAGCCGCTGTATAGACAATGTAGAATATGTGGAAGGGTCTAGGGTAACCCTCTCCACTGTCCATCAACCATTGAAATGACTTTTAACACTCAAGCCTCAAATGACAGGACGACTTGCTTGATGAGCCTTGAAACTACAAAGTTATGATCTGAAGGTTGAATACATTATGGTTTCAGAAAAATGTAGTGGCGGATCTTCCTGGCCACCCTGTATCCACGAAAATTTAACATCCTGTGATATCTATGAATTTACAGTAGATGTACCAAACCGAACTGTTTATTAAATACGCACGGCAACAGGATTCCAAACTTGTCAAAATTATAAACTGTTTTGAAAACTATGAAGATAAGACCATCCATAGCTCAGTGGACAGATCGCGGTTTCGTCCTAATAAATGGTGTGATATATGGATATTCCTTGGGAGAAGGAGGTGAAGAAGCGCAGTTAGTCCCAACACTTGCATGACAAAATCATGTACGAATATCATTATAATCCCACTGCAGCCCATTATGGAATCGAGCGACCATATCAACGAGTCGCAAGAAAGTACTACTTTACTGGCATGAGACGATATACAGTGTAAACCATTTAAAACGAAACAGGCTAAATATCTGATGTCACTTTTTTTTTTTTTAATCGTTCGTATACGTAATTTGATTGTGTGAGTGTTTGAAACATTTTCAGGACTAAATTAATCCTCTAGCGGGGGTGGGACCAACCCTTAACATTCCAAATGGTACAGGGGTTCGAGTGATACCTGTTTCAAAAGAGCGCTCTATTTTCTTCCAAATGATACGAAATAAAAGAGAATTGAACACTCTTTTGAAAGAGGTATCACTCGACCTTTTGTTCCATTTGAAATAGTGAGAGTTGGTCCTACTCCGTCTAGAGGGTTGAAGTTGATATGCTGAAAAAGATTCCAAAAAACTTCCTTCTTTGAAAATCAAATAACGTGTACGAGTGATTTTTTGAAAAATAAACGTGGCATCAGATATTTAGCCTGTTTCGTTTTAAATGGTACACCCTGTATTAGTGACTATGTTAAAAACTGCCCTGACTGTCAAAAAAATGTTTAAATGTTCTCCCCCTTTCGAGCCCATACTCTACACTGCAGCCTTAAAGGCTTTTTGTATCTCATCATATGGACTCTACTCCTTCCCATTCATACTTGGAGATTAGATGATTGGCGGCAGCACGGGCGATCTACCGTCCCGTACTACTGCGGTCACCCATCCAATCTCCATCCCGACACCACGTTGCTTGGCTTGAGTAGGGCGTCTTGCGTCCTTTATCAAGCGCCAACGTGCCGGTTGACTGTCAAAGGTACAAAGGCAACGGATCAACTGGGTTGTTGCAAACTCCAGCATACGCTCAAAGGTTTTAGTTTGTAGCTGTTGACCATTTTGGAATTTTTGCCTGAATCAAATGACGGATATAGATGGATACTGATTGCAGAAGATGCTTCAACAAAATGGATCCAGTTTTCTGCACTCAAGACCAGTAGCTCAGAAGATTATGCACGAAAACTAGTAGAAGAAGTTTTTCTTCGATATGGAATACCAAGTGACAAGTTATGCCAGCTGTTATGCAACAAGTTGGTCATATTATGGAAATTCAGCAATCACTGACACCAATTTATTGTCCGGAATGTAACATAGTAGAACGGAAAAACCGTGATCTGAAGCCATGATTGGCAATTTTTGTCAAAGATAAGCTTAACACTTGGCCTTCGTATCTTTTAACAATTAGATTTGCAATGAACTATGCAGATGTAAGACACAGGGGTGTGTACTGTCGCCTCTGCTTTGGTGCCTGATACTGGATGAGCTGTTCCACACTCTGAACGAGGAAGGTATGTACACTCAAGGCTACGCTGATGATGCTGTCATCGTTGTGGCTAGTGGGTACCCAGCACCATTAAAGGGATCATGCAAAGAGCGCTTAACATGGTAGGAAGATGGTATGAAAATCAAGGGCTTTCGGTAAATCTGGACACGACCGAGGTAGTACCATTGACAAAGCGAAGAAATGTGGAACTGAAAGAGCTCACGCTCTTTAGATCGAGACTTGTTCAGTCCAGTATGGTCAAATATCTAAGAGTCATCATTGACTCCAGGCTGACCTGGAAAGATCATGTCAACAGGGTCGTCCAGAGAGCCACTGCTAGCCTTTGGGCCCGCAGAAGATCCATCGAACGCACTTGGGGCTTACAACCCCACATAGTCCACTGCGGCAGCTTAGTTTGGTGGCGCGTTCCAGCAAATCCACCTACAGGGAAAAGCTGAACAAGCTCCAACGACTTGCCTGCATGGCTACAATTGAACTTTAAGAACCACCCCAACGTTGGCGATGGAGGCGATACTGGGCATAATGCCTCTCCATCTCTTTGTGGAGGCACGGACCCGGGAGGTTTTTGTCAGACTCAACGATTGGGGACAATGGGTTCACAGAGGGCTGAGTATGGGACATGCAAGGGCACCATAAGGCAGGACCTCCATCTCACCAGAAGAGATACAATGCCAAAAACTTCAGCCCCTCCTAGACAATACAAGGTCATCATCCCTGGAAGGGACGACTGGCTAGAGCCTGACCCAGGCTTCTCAAGCCGGAGGGGCACCATCTGGTATACAGACGGGTCTCTGACGGGGGAGGGTGCAGGGGCTGGTGTATATGGGGAGAGACCTCTGGCGAGAATAAGTCTTGCATTGGGTCAATACCCAACGGTATACCAGACTGAGATCTACGCCATACAGGCATGTGCTCAGGAGAGTCTTCAGAGAGGTTACTCGGGCAAGCATATTTATATATGTAGCGACAGCCAGGCAGGCGGCAGCAGGAGCCCTCGACTCACGTTTGACTGTGTAACAACCCTCAAGCTACTCAATGGGCTCAACAAAATCTTGGATCACAGGGGCATGAAAGGCAATAAGGAGGCAGACCAGCTGGCTCGTGAAGGTAGCAAAACTGCCTTTATTGGGCCCGAGCCTGCTCTTGGGATTGCTTCCTGCCTGGTAAAAGTCAAGATCAGGAACCGGTCCAACAACCGGTTCCAAGACAACTGGCTAGAACAGAAAGGCCTCAGACAGTCAAGGATCTTCATACAAGGTTGAAAGACCTGCAGAGAGGCAAAAAGCCTCCTAAAACTGAATAGTAGCCAACTAATAGCGATCACAGGTGTCCTGACGGGACACTGGGTGGTGAGATACCACACAAAATCGGACTCAGCAATAAGACGGAATGTGAGTTCTGCAGCGAAGTAGATGAAATTACCAAGCATATAGGCTGCGAATGTGGCGCCCTCGTCAGTCGCAGACTTCGATACCTCGGATACAGTTTCCTGGAACCTGAGAAAATAAAGCATGTCCGGCCTGAGCGGGTCTGCACCTTTCTTAGCAGTTGCCGGTCTTAGGGCTGCACCAAGAGGGGATTAGCACAACGGACCACATGCGTGTCTACGTGCTGCCTGGAAAGGCTACCCTTTCAAATCAATCAATCAAGACACAGAGTAGTTCTCGAGTTCAACGTTAGAGACACGATATTTGTAAATTTTCATACGGATAGCGGTACAGCCAAGAACATAACTAAGAAGTTTCATCCCAGACAAGACGGGCCCTAAAAAATATTGAGAAAGGTTTTTCCCACCATTTACGAGCTGAGAACAGAACCTACCTGTACCACTAGGAAAGTAACACGTGAATGATTTACAACCTTATCGAGGACCGGACACGATACCTGCAATTGGGATCTGCAAAGAAGGAAGATCCGTCAGAGTTCTAGTTTTTCGATCATCAGTCAATAAAGATCGCGAGGATCATTCTCGAGACGAGGACGATCCACGAGAGGGAGAATGTAACGAAATTTCAGATCACTTTTGAGAAGAAAGTGACACTCCAACGATTGACGAGACACACGTCAACCCGAAAATATTCAATTAGATTATGTTTCAATTCTGGAAAAGGCTCCAAAAGGTTCAAGAGTTGAATGAAAATTCGAAACTGTTAAACAAGATATTTCCGGACTTCCTATCTCAAGATGCTCCAATTTAACTTCAAAGTTCCTACACATTCGAGGCTTGAGTAAAGTCCAATTTCAAGCTGCTGAACAAAATAAGAGTTTTCTTGAAAACCCCTAGAGAATCCTGCTTTATATTAACCGTTTGTGACGATCTAGATATTGAAATTATTGAAAACTCTCAGTCAGAAGAATCATCCATTTCACAAGTTGCAGAGTTGCAGATAAATAAATTTATAAACTGGAGAACACATACCACTTGGAAAGTTAAGAAAAGTGTTTCAAGTGACAAAAAGAATTCGAGGTGGCCTATTTCAGTAATTACCGAGCACGGCAATTTTCTATCAAACATTTCCTGAGACTTAGGATTTAAAACACAAAATAACACTGGAGGCGTGACTTATAAATTCTTCAGCTAATCCGTAACTGAAATTTAACATACCTAATAATATAAACCTTGCAATTTTATATTGCATGTTTTGGCATTCTTTGCATGTATAAATTTGAAAATAAATTTCTGGGTCGAATTTCGCTTCTATAAATTCATCACTGAAAAAATGTTCGAGCCCAAAATGCAACGGGGCAATATTTCTTAATTTCAACGCGACAACTTCCCACCGGGCAATAAATCTTTCGAAATTTCCTAACGGGATTTGCATATGGTGCCTACTTTTAAATGGAAAACGTTTTCCTTAAAACGTTTTCGTACATTGTATCCGGTTGCACGAGCCAAACAAAAAAACGAGTTATGAAGACAGAACTTCGAGCAGCTGCTGCCTCTTATGTCATTTTTCATACGCAAGCATAAACAGTTTTTGGCTGTAAAGGCAGAGTATCAAAAACTTCATATTGCGAAAAAGTTCCCGGTAGTCGTTGGTTATAAAGATATATGGTTCTATTTCAATATCACTAGAAATAATACTAAAACAGGCCAGAAACTCTATTTAGGACTTTCTTATGTAAACTAAGACATAGGTATATCCAATTATAGATTGTACTGAATAGTAATAGAAAAAAAAAACTAATTTGCGCAGAAGATCCAGTTGAAATTTTTTCCTTTAATGGAACTTATAAATTATAAATTTTTCCATTTCCAACAAGCTAGACTAGTTCAAAATAAACAAAAGAGGGCCAAGGTGAAGGATCAGTATCTACAACGAGCTCTTTTAAAATCAGAGCTGAATGCAGGAAATGTCATCATTGCAATATTCTCTTATCTCACTGACTCGCTCTACAGCTTTATTGATGGCGAATCCTAGAAAACTAATCTGTTCCACAATTTATGCGACTCCTCTGGCACAACTTTCGGACTCTATAGAATAAAATATATTCCCAACTATTCAGCTTCAACCTTACACAAAGATAATATAAATTGGACCAACAGCATACCGCCTTTTCAAATTTAATTAAAAACAAAGTCGTTAAAGTTGCCATTTTAAGTACCTCCGCTAAAATGAGAAAGTGCGAGGACTGCATAAGAACGATATGCAGATATTTATGGCGGGTACAATAAATCCAGGCTACGCCTGGAAGCAGCCAACTTTTATTTTTGCGCTGTGTAATTATCATATTCTGGCTAACAGCTCTCGAGAGAGGTATTATTGAAAGTGGGTCACTCTTTTCCTAGCCAGCTTTTAGCAAACCCAAATTTGAACAACTGCAACAAAGAATATAACACACATAATAAAAGTCAAAAAACCAAAAAATATTCGAGAACTGTTGGCACAAGTTTTAGGTAGCAGGTGTGCTATCCTTGCTAGTGAAAGATTAAAGTGTGTGCGGCACTGATACTTGGAACAATGGAGAAAACTTGTTAAATAATGATTATTCTGCCTGGAAAACACAATTTATTAGGGTACGACAATAAAAAACATTCCAAGGAAAATATCAAAACACATTCTTATCCGGGTTTTCTAGCCGAATGAAAACCATTTGACCAGACGTAATTTTGTTCTAGATGCTCAATAAACTTCGCATTTGTTTGCTAGCATATAAAAAGCGTTTGGGTTTCCGAAGATCGAGATATCCATATATCCGGAGTAAGATTTGTGGTATTAACAAATGATTTATTGGATTCTCAAGTCATAATCGCAAGCCATAAACTAGTAGATTACTTGCTGGGTTAATAAAGCATAGCGGATTGAGTTGATATTTTGATTCAATCTGGGAATTGGTTGTGTTTTTCATTGTCTGTCAGTAATATAGATGCTTACCTTTTTCAAAATTAGGTTTGTGGTTTGGGTAAACTAAAGAACTTGACTGATCTAATCTAAATCAACAAAAGAATACAAGCTTAAGTTTTGACTGCTACTTTTTGTAAATTTTAACCCATAATTTTAAGTATTTTTCAGACATCTTAAGGTGTCTTTCAGATAATTAAAATGTTCTGAAGTAAAACAATTCCTAAATTGACTAAAATAGCTAGTACAGTAGCTTAAATCAGGCCTTGTAACCAACATCACATACATTAACGACCCAATAAGGTAATTTTTCACAAGGTTCTAAATTTTTGTCATACTAAATATACAATTTTGGTTGTATGCGGGTAAATCGTGAGATTACTGTTTTGGTTACTGGCGACCCATGCTCTTCACGAGACATAGTGCTACGAGCGCATGATATTACGCTGACACGCGTAGCCGATACTCACAAATTTTATGATGCATTGGAGTACCTAATAATTTTCAGTAAAGGTAAACCGGGATACCATTTTCATATTCCACTCATTAATCCAACAACAAGACAGCCAGTTCCCAATAAAAACGTTTCCTGCGTGGATTTTTACGTATATGATGCATCGAGAACATGACTTTAATCTCCTTCCGCGGTCAAGGTAGCTGTTTCATCAATTCTTAGTAGATATGTACATTAAAGTAGAGAGCAAACGTCTTCGTTACATTTCGATAAATCAGACCAAATTGCGAGCTAAAAATTACATTCATCTCTACAAGATGCGATTAGCACAGATGGTAATATTAGACCTAACGACTTAGGCAAGATGGTTATTCTTCCCTCTACTTTTGTGAACAGTCCTTGTTATCTGCATGAATACACTCAAGACGCTTTTGCTTATTTTCGAACTTACGGCCTGAACTCTTTGTTACTTTTACCTGTAATCCCATTTAATCAGCGTGGTGTTTCATTAATGAAGTGAACACGGTATTTTGTGTGTGTTTGAGTGATGTCTTCTGATTGGTTCAATGGTTACAATGCAGTTAAGTATCAAAAAACAAGACTGTTTTTTTTTTCAGATTTGTAGATTTTCCCTTAATATTTTTCAATTTATTTCACCATCAGTGTTTAAATCACTGTTGGGTTTTTATCACCTGATAAATCTTATCTTATCTACCTTTAACATATAAATATTATGTTTTAATTTTTTATCTATTGTAAGCCTCCATTTTGTATGGTGCCACGTTTTTCTGAGAAGAGTCAATTCAGAGTTTTGGTGGTAAATAAATAGGTATTGCTGCTTTGGTTTCTGAAATCAATTGTTAGTGTGGGATTATTGGACCATTCGCTCTAAATAGAGTCGGTGTAAACCAATTTTGTGTGTCCATCCCTATCAACACTTTGCCGAATCCAGGCAGAGGCCTGTATAGTCATTTATTGTTTGACTCCCTCATTATCTTCTCGAAGAAGGAGAGTGCTGAAAGGGCGAAATTTGAGAGAGGAATTTAGATAGGTTGAAAATTCATTTTTAATTAGAATATCTCATGGAATCTGCGTGGTGAAGATGTAGTGCAGCCTCTTAATGAAATAGGTCCAAACCTATCAAGCAGGGCGATATGTCAGTAGTAATGAAGCAGCGTGGCGGCTGCTCAGATTTCCATTACATGAAAGATATTTGACTGTTACACACCTTGCCGTACATTTAAAAAATGGACAACGAGTTTTGTTTAATGAGAGTAATTTTCAAGAAAGTATTTTATCTCCTCCTAAAACCACACTAACTGCCTAACAATAATGTATTCTGAGGATATGACTTTCAAAAGCCAGTGGTCTATAAATGTCATGAAATATGACTCACCGTCGTGTGTAAACTGGCTTTATAGGTCCACAAATGTCAGTGGAGACTGTTTCCAAAACTCTTCTTGCCTTTCTATCTGAGGGTGTATCTTCAAATGGACACTTTGTTTGCTTTCACATTATACATACTTCTCACAAACCTGGTGCTGGATACTTTGCAGAGTGACCCATTTTCCTATGTTCTAACCACCTTTTCTCTTCTGTGCTTAATGCTGTGTTTGCAGTAACTTTCGATCTCAGGTTTAGAAAATACAAGTTTCCTGTTAATTTTCCTTCAAGCACCACTACTTTATTTTTGATTATTTTTACTTTTCCTTCTTTAAATATTACCTCACACCCATTTTCTTCTAATCTTCGCACACATAACAGGTCATATAACCCTTCACTCATTTAAATATTTTTTAAAGAATCACTTTCCCGGCCTAGGCCGGAAAAGTGATTCTCGTATTGTTATTCATTGATTCCCAAGCAACTATTGAAACATAATTAAAATACCAGAATATTGGGTTTTGCAACCTGTCAACCGGTCAAAAATGCTGACATTTCTTGTCAATCTCAGAAAAAAACAATTTCATTCTCTTTTTTTTTCTTCTTATTTATCTTCTAGGTTGTGGGCATAACCACCTCTATAGCTGCCTCTAAAACCTTCTCTATATCCTCGATGGTCTCCATAAAAACCTCCTCTGTAACTACCTCTGCAACCTCCTCTGTTTTGAGGATATTCTAACCTCTTGTATCCGATTTCATTACAGAAATGACATCTAAAAGAAAACTGTTTATTTCTGCTCTCAGTACTTACACTCGAACCTCCCCCATTGTAATGTTTTCCTCTAAAATTCCCTCTTCTAAAATTTCTTCTATATCTTACCCCAAAAGCCATATTTGGGTTGTTATAATCATTCTATTTAGCTTTGTTCTTCCATTAGCAACTTGCTTCTTACGCAAGGTCTACAGCGGCTTGATTTTGACAAAACATAATGTTTATGGCTGTCGTTACACTTTATGCTTCCTCTTCCTGCTGTCTTAAACAATGCTGTCAAACTCCTGTAGAAAAACATTCAATGGAGTTCCTCTTGTATATTTCAAACTTCTTAACATTTTTTGCATTATAACTTGTGTCGATATTCTCACACACCTCACGGCTAATGTGGGTAGGACCTGAGGTTAGGGGGTTGCTGTTCAGGAAAACACACAACTACAAAAGGCACTTATCGTATATTGTCTGCTAGTGGGGTACAACACCAAAGGGGAACTATAGTTTGGCAAGTGGTAACTTGGTAGAGACGAAAGGGGGAAGAAAACTGGGGCGTAACCTAAAAATATCCACTGACACCTCAACTGACACCGCCTGATGACAGCCATGTCTTTCGGTTCAGTGGCACCGGAAACACCAAGGAAATAAACCAATAAAATTATTAGAAAAAAATTCTCCAGTTTCGCAAATAACCATGTCACTGGTGCTGTCGTTCAGACTCTAACCAATAGAATCATGCCTCTGAATAATCACGCCTCTCCACATCCATCATTTCGCAATATTGCCGGATTTTTTTCTATTTCGAAATACTACACATGCCTATACAGCAAAAAAAAAGTATGTCACCAACTTGTTTATCATTGGATCAGGATTGCTCCAAGACTCTCTGGGGTAAGGCGACCCTGAAGAGAAGTGTAGCTACTGCTCCTTTGGGCAAGGATACCCTGAAGGAGAGAAGTACCCGAATGGGTACCGATACCATGGGCTGCATCGGTGCTTATATCCATTTCGTGTAAACATTAGTTTACGCGTTGACCTGCTTAAACTGCTGCTTGTCGATGAATCGTGTTCTACTTTTAATGGGTTTTTAGTATACAGAGTGATTTTATTTATAGACCAGTTGACAATATTCCTGTTTTTACCCATGTATTTTCCAAAGTGTCTAGTATATCTTTCGCTGTATTCTTTTCATTTACTGATTCCAAAATATTATCAGATAAATACTGGATATAATTATTGTTCTTGCCTCTTGCCTCGACAACTGACTTTTGTGTCATCTATTTCTACTGGTGTTTGTGACGTAACATCTAAAACTTCCTGCTTTTTCAAAATCAATTTAATCCTGTCTTCCCAGCTCAAAAAATTACTTCCATCGAAGGGTTTCATCCAAGATTTTTCAGTCATTATACCAGGTTGCTTTTTTTGCTAAACTTGTTACAAATTAAATTGATTATTTGAACTTTAAGACAAGATAACCTAGGGTCGTGGAATTCAAAAATAATAAGATAACGTGACAGTGATCTTTATGTCGAGTAGGTACCCACTACCCAGAAAAGAATAAGGCAGTATCAGGTTCCCCAATATTTGGAATATTAAATCCCTGAATTCTGTCAAAAAAGTGAGTGTCTTGCAAAGGAAATTGAAATTGAAATTTAACATAAAACGATTGTTGTACAGACACTCCCTTCTAACAGAATCAGGTATGAACAGCTATTGCAAGTTGAAAAAAAAAAATATTTATTTTAATATTAAAAAAAAAAATACAATGAAATAATTAAGAATAATGGTAAGATAATAATAAAATTAAAATAATAACAAGATTAAATTAAAATGCTCGTTATGATTGAGCAAAATGCTGCTTTCCTGACAGCAGCTCTGGCAAGCAAAAATATCAACAAAATAAGGTAGGTACAACAATAAGAAATTAAATCTTTGGATTCTCCCCCAAATAGACAAAATTTTCCTTTCAAATTAAGGTAGCTACTATAGATACTACAAGATAAACCTGACGGAAATCAATCAAATCCAGAATATGTCAAAATTCTTGAGATGTTTTAAAACTTTTTAACTGAATTTTTGACCTGTTTGGATTTCTATTAAAAAAAAATTACACCCTTTAGTTGAGATAATAATTGACGAAGTCAAACAGAAAATGGCTATTCAGGCCTCTGTGACTTACCTCAGAAAAACGTGGCACTACCAATCAGCACTCACACAAAATGGAAGCCAAAAATTAGAATAAAAAAAAATATAATATTTATATTTCAAGAATAGATAAGATAAGATTTATCAGGTAAAAACTTAACAATGATATGATAATATGAATTCATAGCAAAATATATTGAAAAATCTATAAGGGAGAATCCAAAAATTAAGAGCAAAAATTATTAAAAATAAAAAGGACTCGCCTGCCAGACTTGGTCGAGGAAAGAGAACGTTTTAGAAACCAAAGCCCACAGGAAAACGATCCTGTGTTTTTTTATAATTAACTGCATTTTAACCAGTTCAACCAATCAGACGAGTATACCCAAAAGATCATATTCACTTCACAATGAAATCACAATGAAAACCCACGTGGAATAAAAGAGAATAGATAAAAATCCACTAGAATTATTTTAATTGTTTACAAATTATAATAATTTAAATTAAGGTTATGTCAAAAATAAAAAACTGTTAATTAATTAGGTTATTAGGTCAAAAAATGATTATTTCAGAATCAGAGGTTAGAGAAAGACAGAAATATATCCATTTGCTAAAAGTGAGAGAAATATAATTTCTTTGAATGAAAATACAAATGACTGTCAAATGCAAAATAATTAAAATCATACTTTGAAAAATAAATCCATCAGGTACTAGATGGCAGTACTGGTAAATGAATAAAAGATATTTGTATTTTACGCGCATGATGGATAGATGGCAGCCTTGTATTATTTTGAACTTTGTGGATATTTTAGATTATTAGGAATTATTATTTTGCAGATTTTGAAATGGAAAAAATACAACTTTATAATGAAAATAAGAAGAGATGGAACATGTTACGTAAATGATAAATTTATCGTAACAAACTCCAGGAATTCTTCGATTCTAGATCAGTACTGGGCCCATAACCTATTGGAGGTATATGGATCTTCGAAACACAATAACAGAAGTTCCAGCAGGATAACAATGTCAATACGTTGGACAAGCTTTTACTTTTTATGTGACATGACAATTACTATGACATATTCAGCGACTAGCATTGTCAACTTTTATTTCGTTACAATAGTAACGCTATCTATGATAATAAACAAACTCAAGTTTACAGTTTACTCCATTATAGAATTGATCACGTGGAAATTAATATGATTACCTTTCCAACCTTCTCTAACCTAGAAACCTCGCTCAGTTTTTGTTGTATTGGTTCCTGTGGAATTTCATTGAAGATGTCAATATTGATTTGTAATTCTCTGGTAACTAGTTCCTGAAAGTGTTCCTTCCAACGAGAATTAATGGAAGAACTCTCTTTAAGCAGTCTTGTGCGATCTTTGATTGAGTCCTTGACTGGTTGGTAGGTATACCATCTTAGTAGCCTGAAAGAAGGCCCTGTGCTGTTGGATTTAGCTAGTTATTGCATTTCGTTTGATTTTGTTATCCAGCATAATAATATGTTAGAATAAGAGTTTCATCATTCTTCAATTTTTCACAAGTACATATTGTTTAATTCATTCTTCTCAGTTCAGTCACTTTCAAATAACTTGCTCGATTTAAATCGAGCTAAACGTAATTTCTAGCGGGAAACTCATCCTCGCTAGCTATGGCAGTATAGATTGGTTGATGGCTCAGAATTACTGGAACGGAACTAAACGACTTCTTTCTCCCAAGCCAAGTACTAAAAACATCACAAAATGAAAATTGGGAAAGTTTATTCAAGAACTACTTTTGTCTTAGAACCACATGAAATTTAATTTTTCCATTATCGAATCTCATTATTCAAAGCCGAAGATTTCATTGTTAGTGTGTGCCTGAGCACCAGTCCGTGCGCGAATCCCTGAATTACGTTCCATATTTGCTGACATAAAAATTGCTCTCAGGTTCGCGCCGTGTTACCGTATCACCAAAAAGAGGTAAGTGGAACGCATACATTTTGCCAAAGGGGCTTTAATAAAACTGCTTTGTTTTATTACAACAAGCATCTGTTTGTTGCATGCATCATGTTGCAACATGATGATTTGTTCTGTACGTTTTGTGCATGCAAAACAATTCAAGTTTCAGATCCATGAAAAAAAAAAAAAATATGTATTAAATATGTACGGAGGAAAAGGAAAAGTATTTTTAGGTACCGAAAGCCCAGTTTATAGGGAAGTCTTGTTGTAATGGAGTGTCGCTTGCCATATACAATATTATTCATGTATTCATTTATTCGAAAATATTGTTTTATTATTCATTCAGATTACGTCGAGTTTGGAAATTCCTGCTTTGCATTTTTGAGCTACAAGGCCGGATATCAGGCCAGAGCCCTTTTTGTTTTATTTAGATATGTATTTAATAAAATTGAGTGGATTAATATTAAAGGACACCCGATACGTTGCTAGTTCAAGACAATATAAGGTTATGCTGACTTTCATAACTTAAATAACCGGAATGCTAATGTCTATTTTTGAAAAATATTATTTATTACGAAAATTACATAGATTAATAATTAAAAAGCATAGAGCGAAAGCTTCAGACTGACTGAGGCGAAGCGGCGTGGAAACTAGTTTTGTATCTTCTTTCTTGCTGAATGTGCAGAACGTTGACTTGGATTTGTATTATAGGGGTAGATGGTCACATATTTCCTCCCTCCTAAAATTCAACTTTGAGGGTTATCGTGGAAGTTGAACCTCTGAAAGTTGAGTGGCTGGTGCTTCTTGGTTTCTTTTCTTACTGCATCTTGGAACGATAAACTTCTTGTAGCAGATATAGATAACTGTAAAAATCAATAATACATAAATTAATAAAGTCCATGGACTTGGAGTCTGGCCCAGTAGGTCCATTTGAATATTGACCTTATTGTTTAGTATTTGACTTCTAATGGCGTGAAGTTCATCGAGCCGAACATTTTCCAATTCTATGTCGAATTTTGACGTCTATTGGGATTGCTCGACTTCTATTTTCGGCAACAGGATCGATTGGCTCGTGGTTATTGGTTTTTCGTTGGTGAAGGTTCCTAGGCTTGTTGTTATTTGGCAATTAATGGGTACATCAAACAGGTATGTACCAATTAGTCGGATTGTTTCTTCTTGGGTGTTGCAAGTTAACCTAATACTTTTTTCGCGTGGGAGTGAACCAATTAACTGATTGGTATCTCCAATACGTTCTAGGTTCAATTTGTTAATTGAAATTTGAACTTTGTGACAAATTGAAGGATTCTTGTTGTCTAGTAGTTGGATTTCGCAAGGGTTGTCTTCGGTTATTTTTTGGAGCCTGGCTTGTTTAGACATGTAGTAGCCTGGGGTGACTTTCTTGCAGGGGTTGTTCTCGAATGTGTAGTACAGCTCATTTTTAATTAAATATTTGTTACATCAAAGCTTGAAAGATAAAAGTGTTTTGTAAAGTTACTTTTAAAGGCAATGTTCCATTAAGGTTTAAAGTCAGGCCTATAGTTTATTACAGCAACGCGAGATGTCAATGCTGTCGCCCCTATAGTGTGCCCTAACTTGACTGTCAAAAAAAAAATAGAAATATTCATTTGGTTAAATTGTGTGATGTAACGTTTTTTCTTTTTTTGGCGGAAATTCGAAGTATTATTCTGTTTTACATAAACAGGGTTGTAGTTTCGACCAACGCAAATAATTTTGAACGTTCATCCATCGGCTTTTTTTCTAAACAGTGTAGCTACGGGCGTATTTCCAACTATTTTTGCAGTAGCGAGAAAAATACAAGTTCAAAAAATTTGAAAAAAATATATCTCGCGTAGAATTGCAATAGTAGTTCGTAAGAAAAATAATGGGAAACTTCATCTATTCGTTTTGAAATAAATGGTCAAAATAGCTATTTTCCTAACGAGTGCGGAAATTTCTTCCCGCAAGAGTTAGGAACTATATGTTTTCTACGAGCATACTAAAGCTGATGTTACGAAGAGTTAAATTTAAATAAAATGCGATTATGCCGAAGGTAGAATTAAAATAGTTATTTTCCTAACAAGTGCGCAAAGTGTTACTTTTCCGCACGCAAGCACAGTTATACGAACGACGCGAAGCGGAGTTCGGATACGTGTTTGCGTGCGGAAAAGACACTTTGCGCACGTGTTAGGAACAAAATTTTTCCTACGAGCTTCATATCAGGTAGGTAATAACAAAAATTTAAAAAAAAAAACGATAATTTGTTTAATTATTTTTAATTAACTTAAAAGGAACCTATGCATTTATCAAAAAATTAATAACAAAAAAAAAATAACAGAAAATCCTCGTCAGAGCTGTTCATCTTAAAGCGTTTAAATTTGATGAGAAAGTTTGTAGATTTTTGCATGTAAATAGAGAACAAATCTGACAATGTGTCAAAGTTAATTCATATTTAGTGTTTGTATAGATGTTGGCTGATATAGAAACAGAGGAAAAATTTGTCATCATGTGTCAAAGTCGACAGGTGCACTTATTGTTGCTTGACAATTATAATTACTTTTCGGCACTCAGTGCGGATAAGGCCTGTATCCGCACTGAGTGCGGAAAAGTGTAACTTTGAGGCCGGAAATGCGTGCGGAAAAGTACTACTTTGCGCACGCTCGTAGGAAAATGTATTAAAAGGTATTTATAAAAAGGTAAAGGTACAGGTATAGGTGTAACAACAATACAAACAATTCCATGTCACAATGATTATTTCAAACTCTTCCCGCACCGGTGCGGGAATAAAGTCTTTCCACACAGCAAATCGTGCGGGAAGAGTCATTTCGCGCACGCTCGTAGAAAAACTGCTTTTTTTTCAGTTTTTGCGATATAACTCAAAAATGGCGAGTCAAATTTGCTTAAAAAAATTATGGATTAAAGTATATCGATAACCATAAAACATATATTTTTTTTTGGAATTTTTGAACACAAGGTTCAGAAAATAGGGGTTGACTTTAAACCTTAACCAAATGTTGTTCAATTTTTACAAGTTCTTTATACAAGTCATTTGTTTGCATTATACTAGGGTGCATCGTATTTAATTTAGAAAAAGAAATGGAGTTTTCGACATCTTGCAAAAGCGCATTAATTATTTCATAGAGATTAGTCAGCTGGTTTAAGTAGTCTTTAATATTGATCGCATGAGCTTGGCTATGTTTAATAGGTGTAGGTATAAATTTCATTTATTTTGTTCTCCAAAATTTTTTCATTTGTCGATATTTTATGAACAGTTTCATTGAATTGTTTTACAATTTTTAAAGAAATCTTGTTTTGCTGGTTGATGTTGCTCGCTAATTTTTCTTGATTACTCTGCAATTGATTTATTAGCTTTTCGTATCTTTCGCCATCCAATGCGTCTAAGTTACCACTTATTGATTTAAATATTGATCCTAGTCCATTTATTAAGCCGCGTTTATTGCGTTTAGGATTAGGTGAAATTTCATTAATTTTGGACTCGACCCTTTCCTTAAGAGGGGCGTCAGATAAGAGCCAGCGCGCCATCTTTTGGACTTAATGACATACAATAAATATTTTTTTAATCACAGGTGTTCAAATTCTCTGTAAGTGATTGACTTATTTACAAGTAGATGGCGACATCTTCAATATCAATTTGTTTACACAGTAATTTACAGTGGACTAAACAATTTTATTCAGATACAAATGAAATAAAAGTATTTCACATTTTTAGCTAGGTAAAACAGTTTTTACTGGCGTTTAAAAGAAGTGACTACCCTTCCCGAACTCAGCGACATCTTTTAGAGAAGCGCTGAACACACGTTTTGTTTGAGTCTCTGCTGAAAATGACAGCAATCACCTCGTTGTTTGGCAGATTTTGATTAATTTTGTGATACAAACATTATGATTTTCGAAAATTCTGTTCTATCCATTTTTTCCAGCATTTTACTATCCGAAATTTTGGAAATTTATTGTTGGTGTGCTACTCTATATGTTTATCCCTTTTTCATTTAAATCTGTGACCAAAATTTGCATATTGTTGTCTACAAAATTGGTAATAATTTTACTATTTAGAATGCGTATTTTGCAACCAAAAATGCTTCGAACTATACTCCAATCTATTATTGTTATGAACATAACTTCATTTCACTGAGAAGTGGTCTAAATTTGGAATTGAACACTCCTCTTAATTAAACGTAATATTTTCACGTGATTGATCGTTTCATTTTTAAATTCGCCATTTTCTTCGATTACTTCAGTCAGATTATCTGATTTTAAATTCAATTGATTAATATATAATAGCAAAGCGTTTAAATCATAATAATGTATAAGCGTAAAAGCAGAATAATCTATTATTGTTATGAACATAACTTCATTTCACTGAGAAGTGGTCTAAATTTGGAATTGAACGCTCCTCTTAATTAAACGTAATCATTTCACGTGATTGATCGTTTCATTTTTAAATTCGCCATTTTCTTCGATTACTTCAGTCAGATTATCTGATTTTAAATTCAATTGATTAATATAAAATAGCAAAGCGTTTAAATCATAATAATGTATAAGCGTAAAAGCAGAATATAGCATTTTTGCTGAGCCCAATTTTAATGGAATTATTCCAGGGTTATTTTCTAAGTTTCTAACGATAATGTGATTGTTTTCTTGGAAGCATATGCAGAGGCATGGGAATCTAAAAGCAAGAATAAAATTAATTATTAAAAGTGTAAGTTTGCTTACGCGGGCGTTTTAAATTACTCATGTGAATTTTATTTACGATTTCTGTGGAAACCGTTTTATTGACGTCGTCCTTGTCTTTTATAACCATTAATTTCTTGAAAGGGTTTGCGGTTTTTTGTCTAATATGTTTTTTCACATGAATTTCTTGTTCGGGTTCAAAGATATTAGGGTTGTCACGATTTTTGTTTGATCGTTCTACCAACGCTTCTTTCTGTTGACTAAGTTTTCCGTTAATTTGAGAATATAATAATTTGGTTTTTTCCTTATGATTTTCCACGTTGATCGTTGATAAGTAGTTGATCGAGTTGGATGTCAAAAGGATTATTACTCGAAACATGGCCATTTATGATATCAATGGGTCTAAATTTTGTTGCGGAGTGTATTGTATGATTGTAGCCTAATATTACGTAAATCATTTTTAGGTGGACTGGTGTTTTGAGAAATCCGCGGGTATTTAGAATTCTTACGTTTTCTAAAATTGTTGAGTGGAATCTTTCAACAATACCGTTTGAATCCGGGTGATTTGGGCAAATGAAATGAACTTTAATTTTGTGTAAATCAAGTAATTCAGTAATCAAGAGATTCTCAAATTCTCTGCCATTATCTACAATAATTTGTTTCGGGATAGAGTAATGTGAAAAGTAATTTAATAGGCGGTCGGCGACCTCGACAGATTCTGCTGATTCAACTTGATATGCTTGAGCATACTTAGAAAAGCTGTCGACGATAGTTAAGAATTTAGTTTTTTCGACTGTAAAAACATCCATGTGGACAATTTCAGATGGTCTATTAGCAGTGGGTGTTACGTTCATCTTTCGTATTTACATTGTTGACATATCTCACAAGTAGTTATATAACTTTGTACTGAATTTTTCAAGTGAGGCCAATAATACTTTCATTTAATTTGCCTTTCAGTTTCTTCAATCCCTCTATGATTGGTTTTTCCCTCGTGATAGTTTTTTATGAATTCCTGGATATCGTCTTTATTAGTAACGTCCATTAATTTAATTTGACAATATTTTAATTTTAATGAAGGCCATTTAAAATTTTTGCGTATAACCTCGCAAAATGGTTCATATATGTCTCGATTTTCAAAATATAAGTGGTATTGGACATCAGGAGTAACATCTTTCATAAGGTTTAGAATGTCCTTTTCAAAATTACTTTGTGAGATTTGTATATTTATTCGTTTTTTCTTTTCGAATAATATGGTATTTTTGTTTTTGCTGGGGAATGTAATACTGATTTAATAATAATTTGGCGAGCGCCGTAATTTACAGGAATTTCAGCGATAGGTATACCTACAATGAGATGTTCTTCGGCATTAGTATGAACAGTGACGTTCATTATCAGGTTGGGCAATAATGGAAAGATTGTCTTGGTCCGGGTTTGTTTTGTTTGTGAGCTGATCAGCATTTCGATTAGAAGATTGTAGGGATTGACTGAACTCGTCCATGTATTGACTGATATCAAAATTATCTGTGGTCCCGTTGGCGTGAATTTCGACACGAGACAAGGCGTCGGCGTTAGTATTTAATGACCCTTTTTTATAGAAGATTTTATAGTCGAATTCTTCAAGCTTAATTCGCCGTCGAAGTAGTTTCGAACCAGGTTTTTTCAAAGAAAACAGCAATTGAGGGCTTATGGTCTGTTACTATATTGAATTTTCGACCATACAAATAGGGCCGGAAATATATTGTTGCCCATACAATACAAAGAAGTTCCTTCTCAATGGTGGAATAATTTGCTTCGCTATCATTTAAGGCTCGGGAAGCATACGGTTTTGAAAAATCTGGGTACTGGCGGATCGGTTGATTTATTAGAAGATTTTTACAGGTTTCGAAGCATTTTACAAATTAGGGATTGTGGTCAATAATAGCACCTTTCTTAAGACATTTGGTTAAAGGTTTGGTTAATTTTGCGAAGTTATTGACGAACCTTCTATAGTAACCTAGGAGTCCTAGAAAACCTTTGATTTGCTTCGTCGTTTTCGGGATAGGGTAGTTTTTAATCGCCTTTATTTTGTCTGGGTTTGGCTTCACACCAGAGGTTGTAACGACGTGTCCCAGGTACTGCTTCTCTACGGAGGAATTCCGACTTATCTAGTTGGATTTTGAAATTCGCTTGTCTGAGTCGTTCGAAAACATTTCTTAATTTTTCAAGATGTTTCTGAAGGGAAGAAGAATGTCGTCTAAATAAACAGCGCATTTTTTGTTCTGTAATCCGCGTAGCACGTTATCCATAACGCGCTGGAACGTGGCAGGGGCGTTTTTAAGCCCCAAAGGCATTCTTAGATATTCATAATGCCTGTTTTCACAATTAAAAGCTGTTTTGGGAATCCATTTGGATTTGATGAAACCCACTCGCAAGGTCTAAAGTGGAGAAATATTGGCATTTGCCCAGTTTATCTAAAAGGTCCGTAATTCGGGAAAGCGGGTATTTATCGTCCACGGTCTTTTCATTAAGCTTGCGGTAGTCGACAACTACACGCTACTTTTGCTTACCGCTTGCATCGAGTTTTTTGGAGACAACTTAAATTGGTGAGGACCAGGGAGAGTTGCTAGGTCTTATTATATTTTGGTCTAACATTTTTTTTATTCAATTCTCGACCTCCTGTTTGCGAATAAACGGGTATCGATAGCTTTTAGTATAGATTGGGCTTTCATCGGTGGTGTTGATAGGGTGTTTTATGTCATTTGTAAAAGTGAGGGGTTTATCGTGTGTATAAAAAATATCTGAGAATTCTCTACATAATTACGTGCTTTTATTTTTTCTCCAGAACTCATATGTTCTTTTCTGATTAATTTGGAAATATCGATTTCGCGGTTTTCAAAATAATTGTCAATATAGTTTAAATCAATTTGTACAAATTCTTTTTTTTTTCGAAATTTTCGACTTTTATTGGTTCAGAAAGGTCCAGGTTTACTTTATCTATAGAATTGTTCAAGATAGTTGTGATGGCTACGCCATTCCTAGAGATGGATAGAATTTCGGGAATTTCGCAATTACTTAGTCTTTGGTATGGTATGACAATTTCGCCATTTCTTATAGAAGTTTTTATTTTAATGACTTGTTCGGATTGTGGGGCTACACCTATGTGGTTTAGGTTCCTTATTGTACTTTGATAAATAATTTTAATTTCATTATATGGTGTGAATAAAATTCCTTTACCAAAATCGTTATTTGTTTGCAGAAATTCTAGATTATCTAGTCCAATTAATCCATCGAAAGTGTCATGAAATTTAAATGGGAAAAATTTCAAAAATACAGGTTCAGGTAATTTAAATAATTTTGACGACGGGATTAAAGTACTGTGCTTGTGGGCTGAAATCTGAGTGCCTCTTTGAACTACAAATGGGTCTTCAATAATATTTTAGCATAAAATCTGGTTGCTAAATCGGGGTTAATAAATGATCTTGAAGAACCACTGTCAATTAAACGTTTTAAAATATGCTTTGGTAGAATAATATAGGGTAATTTGTTGGCATTAAAATTATTAATAGAAATTATGTGAGCGGTTACGTGTTCTCGTTTAGTTGAGATGCTTCCTGAAAATTTT
The DNA here is from genome assembly GCA_917834065.1 of Ceutorhynchus assimilis. Taxonomy (NCBI): domain Eukaryota; kingdom Metazoa; phylum Arthropoda; class Insecta; order Coleoptera; family Curculionidae; genus Ceutorhynchus; species Ceutorhynchus assimilis. The sequence goes on along the minus strand of OU892284.1, from coordinate 28,760,567 downwards.
CGGTTTCTTCCGGAAATTCTACAGTTTGTTCTTCGGGTTGATAGGAAGAACTCGATCCTTCAAAATCGTAATATTGATTTTCGGAGTTCTGATCAAAACTTTGATCCTATTCGTCACGCACTTCGGCATATTGGTTTATTTCAGTGTTATACAATTCCTCTGAGATAACATTATTTTTTTGTTGTTGGTTAGGAAAACTCTGTCCTTGATTTTGAGAATTATTATTGTAAGGATTTCTCGTATTATTAGTTGAGAATCGTGAAGTAGTACTCATTGGAATTGGTTTTTGTAAATTTTTAGTTTGACCAGGCCTGAAAACATTTTGATTTTGTGGTTTTCCGAAAACCTGGAAATTTGTAAAAAAAAATTGAGGTTGCGGTCTTGATTGAACGTTAATCGGTTGTGAAGGAAAGGCATTATTTTGCCTCCTGAAGAAATCGTTAGGGGTGTAGTAATTAGGACTATTAGAGCCCTGATTAGAATAATTATTGGATCGTGAAAAGTTATTTTTGGAATTTCGTTGGCTTTGTATTTTGTGTTTTGGCGTGATTTTGGAAAAATTGGTTATTATGTTCTTGATTAATCATTTGCATAGCTTTGGAAAGAGTTAGCGGACGCATACATCTAATATTAGTTCCTAAAGGTTCTCTCAAACCTGACAAAAACGTTTTTAACGCTAAATCTGAATATAAATTACGTTTTAGTATTTTAGCAGCATCTGCATGTTCGTGGGATCGACATATGAACATAAGAAGTTCAAAATGTGTAAAACTTTGCCATAATTTTGTGATGGAGTTTCATTTGACTACGTTTGTAACGTGCCGTTTGGATGTGATCAAGTCGATCCGATGAATCTGCATCTACTTGAAAATCGCGTTATAAACACGTTGATCCGTTTTCGATCGGACTCACCAGTGTTTCTAACGCGATTTTCGAGTGGATGCAGTTCTATCGGATCGAATCGATCACATCAAAACGACACGTTATAAACGTAGTCTAAGCCAATCACCGACTCCAGGAAATTTTGTTGAACCCATCTTTATCGATGATAGGGATCTTTTTCGTGCATCACATCACTGGTCAATGTACGGCACCGATAGTTTTACATCGCTTTCCAAAAGATGGCGTTCCTTGCTAATACCAAATTCCAAATATTAACATCGACGTTGACCGGTCCAGGGATTGAACTCTGGCCTGTATGGCAAGAGGCAGAAACGCTACCCTTTAGACCACAACGTTAGATTAAACAATATCTTCAAGTTTAGATGCTTCGCATTCGTTCCTTATTTTATGTCCTTGTCTGGGAGTGATTGAAGGCCACCTGAACCCCTCGTAGATATATTCGATACACAAACAATTTGAACAAAGATTTGTTCCAACCTTCCATTTCAAATTTAATCCAAATTACCAGCTATAATAGGATATTAATAATTAAATAAAATGGTGATAGCGTACTGAATCAAATTACTGTATCAATTTATTCTAATACATCAAGTACATTCACCTTACTTCTACTTAATGTCTTTTTATAACTCAAAAACTCAATTACATGCCTCGACTAAAAAAAAAAATTCAGGGCATACGCCAAGGGCCATAACACAATTATCTAACGCAATTTTTGTCCCTTTTAGTGGATAATGAACACACAAACCCAATTTTTTCCATCTGAAGGCATTTAGTGTTAATTGAGTCGTCGACGCGTCGCAAATGTAATTACTGCGAAACAAGAAAATATTCAACTTTAAAAGACAATTTGAGGAAAAGTTATACTGTAGGCGTAATTTGAATTTAGATTGACGGACCATAAAGTCGTTTACGGTGTTGAGAATTCTAAGCAATAAAGGTTGCTTTAAACCCTTTTACAGCATAAGAACCATAAGAGCGCACCTGCCATCCGGACAGTTTAAGCCTATTAGATCTCGATACTGGTAACGATTCTAAGGTCTTGTTTATCCCTTATAACCCTTAAACACGGAGACACTTTAGGGAATAGAGGGTCAGCAAGAATCTGGCTCACTGGGATTTATTTATTTAAAGTGGTGTTGTTGTCGACAACAATGGGGCTTAGGATTTTGTGATGTTTGCTTTCGACTTTCCTCATTTCACGGGTTTACTCCTTTGATGTTTTTTAATTTACCAAAAAAAACTTCTGCTTTTATTGAACCTGAAAAAAAAAATTGGTTTTCTCTGTTCCATTGGAAACCGTATAGCTTTGACCGAGTTAACATAAACTTAAAACCATTAAATGTAGTGAAAAAAACGTTTTACTCGGATAAAATGCGCTCGTCCTTTTGTGTAAACCCAATTCGCGTTTACACAAAAAGGACCAGCAGCGTAAACACGATCTTTTATTATAACGAAAAACCTTAAAAGCTGGCAAGAAAACGGAACAAAGCTCTATAATATCGGATTTTTTTTTTCAAGCTAGATAAAAGTTTCTGTTATGTTCGGGTTTTTTAAAAATTAAATTGAATGCTGCTTGAATCCAAACATATTTTATTTTGAGAACTAACATCCGAACTGCAATAAAATCAATTGAGTTTTATGACAAATCACAAGAACGACATAGGAAATTCCCAAGGAATAGATATAAACTGCTTTAGAGCTCACTAGAGAATTAATCTTAAATCTTGAATTCAAAAGGCAAACGATTGAAAGGTTATAAATATTTTATTAGTATATTGGAAGATTCAATGGTTTTTTGCGGTATTGCAGATTATTGCACCCTAGGTTACCCACATAACAGTGAAAGAACATTCATATTCTCAGAATATTCCCTCAAAGTACTTTTTGGAATGTTCTTTTAGGAATGTTCAATGAATATTCTAAGATTGTTTCGATTGAAATATTCATTTTAGAACGTTCTATTTATGTACTAGGAATGTTGCTTCTTTGCATCTACCTGAAAGATTGTGCTAAGAACCTACTTTATATAACATTATTTGAATATTCTCATACGAACATTATTATAATGTACCCTAAAAAATGTTCTTTTAGCTAATATCTCTAGCAAGTATTAAGAATATACCTACCAAGTTGTGCTGAGAAGTTTATGTAGGTAGGTAACCATGATAAGAATATTTTCATATTGTTCACCTAATTATCTAAAGTACCTACTCAAAAACCTTAATTGTACAGTTAAACAATAATGCTCTATTTAGAACCTACTAAGAATATTATAGATATATTCTTTTTCGTTTGCTTTGTATGACTTCCAAGAGAGGGAGCAACGCGCTATTAATGATCTACATCTTGCCTCGCATTTGAATCACCTTGGAACCTGTTTCTCTCAGTTGGCGTGCTTCGACGAGAGCATAACAAGCTGGAAACCGGAGCTTTGGTTAAATACTCGTGTTTTCTAGAGAAGTTTTCCAACAACTCTTTCACTGCCTTTAATATAAAAGGGCTGAAACGAGCATTATTTGGAAGCGAAAATAAACATTCCAAGTATATCCTTAGAATCAAACAAGAATGATATTTCTAGGATGCATATTGAGAATGATATATGCAGATATATTCTAAGAATATTTCAAGCATATTGGTATAATATTCTTTTAAGAACATAACTATAATGTCATAGAAATATTCTTTGAATGTGAGAATATAGGTACGTTTCGAGCATATTTTTAGAATCAAACACGAATATTCTTTTAAGGACGTACTGAGAATCTCATAGGTATATTCTAGGAATATCCTAATGGATTTCCCAGGAAGTTCTTGGGTATTGCAAACAGTATTTCTACAATCTTTTCTCAGAACATTCTCAGGACATTCGCAATGGTTTTGGCGAACATTCTAGGCACATTCCTCCTAAAAAAAGAACATTCTTAATACATTCTAAGGATGCAATTTTGTTATGTGGGTAGTTTGTGTTAATTGGTAGCAAGGTATCCAATGTATGGGAATTCGTTTTTCTCTCCATACAAAGCACAATCACACGTATTGCATAGGAAAATATTCTGATTAATTCAGACATTATTATGATCAAATTTCACTAGTTGTAGTTTCTGAAATGAAAACTTCACCCTTAGCACAGAGCTACCGGCAATAGAAATTTATTACAGTTCGTCGTCTCATCATTTATTCATATAAACGTTGAAAACTTAAAGACAACTACGAAAGTACAAAAAGAAATCACCGCCGTTTCTAAATTATTCAAGAACCGCTTGATACTTAAAATACTCCTGACGAAAGTTTTAGAAGGTTTTTACGGAATTTGTAGAGGAGCTAGATACGATTTATATTTTCGAGCAGAACATTCATTTATTGCACTAGGACTACAACATTCATTATTACAATGTTTATTTTAGTAATTTTCCTAAATAGCAAAAAAAAATAATGAAATTTGTAGTCTAGGGGGTTGGCGGAACCAAATTAGATGGATAGTTACCAGGGATAATATATCAACAGTTTTAAAAATACAAAACCAGAGAAGAATAATAATAATGTCCAAGACAATTATAAATCAATTGTCTTTTCTATAACAACAATATTATGACATATCCATAGCCGTAACGCTTTCTGGTTGTTGGACTGGTACCAGGAATGAATGAAAGCACTGCTTGCACAGCCATCCTGTATTGGTCCTCGCCCCGAGTGACCCTTTTGCTTCTGAGTTCTGAAATAACAAATCAAAATGTTGCCATCGAGAACATAACTTTTGCCATTGAGAGCATAACTTTTGCCATCGAGAGCACAACTTTTGCCATTGAGAGCACAACTTTTGCCATTGAAGGCACAACTTTTGCCATTGAGAGCACAACTTTTGCAATTGAGAGCACAACTTTTGCCATTGAAGGCACAACTTTTTCCATCGAGAGCACAACGATTTTTCTAGCCACCTCCAATACTGTAAATCGCATCAATATGCTGACGATATGCAGTTATACTTTTCATTTCAAAACGATAGCTTAGTCGAGTCGTCGTGAAAAATCAATAGTGACCTTGAAAGCATATCGGAATTTTCTAGGGCTCATGGGCTAGTACTTAACAGTACAAAAACGAAAATGCTTATTTTTGGAAAGCACAAAGACATTATAGCTAATAGCAAGAATGATTTTGGTATAATGCTTGATGGAATACAGCTTGAGTCGTCTGAGGTGACTAAGAATCTGGGCATAAATATGGATATTGACTTACGATTTAATCATCACATTTCTGAATTGCTAAAAGAATGTTACTTTAAGCTCAAATTATTATACAGACACAAAGATGTGTTCAACACTCGTATTAAATTGAAACTCACAGAGTCTTTAATACTTTCCTCGTTATCTTATGGTTTTGTGGTTTACTGGCCAATGTTAACCACAAATAACCAATATACTTTGCAAAAAATTCAAAATTCCTGTCTGAGGTATTGTTATGGGGTCCGCAAGTTTGATCATATCACTCCAGCTTTTTCAGACTTCGGATGGTTTAGCCTTGATGAAAGATACTTTCTGTGTTTCGCTAGTCTCGTGTACAAAATCTCCAAGTCCGAATCACCCCAATATCTGTTTGATAAGCTCGTCAAGAGTACTGATTTACACGGACGACTGACCAGATATCGTGAACATTATGTAACTCCAAAGCATAGAACGACAATATTTCAAAGATCATTCACCTTCAACACGGTAAAAAAATTCAACTCGGTTCCCGACAGTGTCAAAGTCTGCTCATCTATATATAGCTTTAAAACTGAACTCAAGAAGCATATTAAATCAAAAAGAAACTAAGCGTTGCATTTATTTTTATGGTATTCATATCAAAAAGTTATAGTGATAGTGATTATTTTCCTATATTCTTTGCCTATATCTATATTTATTTTTTTTTATTTTTTTTTTTGTTTTTCCTTATTTTCTTGTTGTAATTTTAAGGAAATTGAAATATTTAGTCAACATGTAATTATATTATAACTTTATAGTCTTTATATCTTTCTCTCTATTGGTGGTTAGGTAGAATAGCATTGCTAGACCTCGCCACCATTATCATAAATTTATGTTTTATAATTTTTTTTTGAAAAAATAAAAGACCTGTTTATTTATTTATTTATTTATAACTTTTGCCATTGAGAGCATAACTTTTGCCATTGAGAGCATACCTTATCGATGTTGAAATTTGAAAGATTTAAGATGTTCCGAACCAACCACCCCTTCATATCGTCGTCTGGAACTTTCAGTAAATGGGTCTTCTCTTACCCTATACCGATCATTTGGCAACACTTCAACAACCTTGAATGGTCCTCGAAATTTTGGTAAAAGTTTCTTACTTTCATTATTACTAGGAAAACTGGTAGTTTTTGATAGAACCAAGTCACCTACTGCAAACATTTTTGGCGGTCTACGTTTTTCGTTGAATTTCAAGTCTTGCTTGATTCTATTTTCTTCAAGCCTCTGGGCTGCCTAAGCTCTTATTTTAGTCACATCTATTATACAATCCTCATCGTCACTTTGAATATGGTAGTCTCCATCTGCGCATAATTTAATTCCAAGAGAAAGTTCAGCAGGCGTGCATTGAGTCACTCGATGCTTAGTACTGTTAATTCCCTGCTGAATATTGGCCACTTTCGAGTCCCAATTGATAGCATTAGCCTCTGAGCCAGCTGTTACGTGTCTAATTTTAAGTCAATTAAGCTAGGAGATTGTTCGACATATTTTTGCTGCCTTTGGTCTTTTACTACTCTGTCATTGCCTGATTTTGCCTAGCACTGAAAAAAAGGGAACTCTTAGTATAAAATTCTTAATATAAGTATATTTCACATAACAGTTACAATAATTATTCTCCATGAAGATATCTACAGCTTCTGGCGATCTCTGAAAATACGATTGATTTGAGATAAGATAATATCGTATAAAGCAAAATAATTACCCTTTTTTTGAGTTTTTACTATATGTATAGTTCTCTGTGCGGTATTCTGTTCTGTAGGAATCAGGTAAATCAGCATTTGTTTTCCCTAGTTTTGCAGAGGTTTCCATTGTGCAACTTTGAAAACATCAGGTTTCCAGCCTAAAATAATTGGAAAATTTAGATAGGATTATGCCCGTATTACATGTGTGTATTTTTCCGTGTATTTATTTATGTAGTTCAGGGTGACAACCAAAAAACTTCAAACGCAACATAAATTAGCATTATGAAAAACGAAATAATGTTGGCACCCTGAATTACATGAATAAATACAAGGAAAAATACACAGATGTAATACGGGCTTTAGAGTAGGAAAATGTAAACAAATATTAGTAGGGTTAGGAAATTGCTTAAATCAGAAATGAACTAAAGTCAAATGTGGCACGAAAATTTGAATATTGAGTATTGCATGCGCAATATGCATTAATGCAAACTGTCCAAAAATAAACGAAAAATCCCCTAGAACTCGATTCGTGTAACCAGAAATTTTACGGTTGGAGGAATTTTTCTTTTCCTAGAATCACGCAGAAGAGAAGCACATTATTGCTTTCTTCTGAGGCATTTTGCCGTTTTACGTGAATATTTGGAAAGTAAATTGAGTCTTAAATGGTGGCTATTATTCTTATATAGCACCACAGCAAGTATTTGCTAATTTAACAAGATTTCAGTACGTAAAATCCCAAATTCTGGAAGATAAGTTTGATTCGTGTCACGTGTCTGAGTGTCGAAAAGGCCAATCCACATTGGTAAGTCCTATTTTTTTATCATTTTATTTTGTATTCTGATCCCTCTTAGAGTTATATGTCCTCAAAAACGTAATTGAATGCCGTACTTACCTCAATTCTTGTTGAAATCGAGTATTTATAGTGTGAACTCTCTCTTTTAGGCCTTTTATATTGGGTAACGTTATATCCCTTTCTGCTGTTGCTGTCATTATCTGCACAAAGGCACCTGATTGCTGAATTGCTGATGCTCAATCCTGAACCTGATAGATTGCTTGTGGAGCTTTTGGGGCCTGTGAATCTCAATCGTCCCCCACGAGGTTCCTAGTAGTATCATTCATAGAAAAGTGATTTATAAATTCCTAAATAGAACATTCACTGAATTCATCCCCTCCACTTTTTGTTTTAGTTCATGACTACACCGCTGTGCGCCCATATCGCCGTTTCTCAACATCCCCCTCGTTTTTATTCTAATCTGTGTCTTCACCGATGAGTTAGCTATCTTTGTTCACTGGATAGGAAATGACAATGACCGACATAAAATGGTGGATATAAAAACCAGTAATAAAAACGCAGGTCCATTTGACATCATAATATAATGCATATGTCATCTGAATTAATTTGTTGAGTGCATCGTCATTGATTGTTTTGAATTCCAAGACTGTGAAAGAATTAATAAGTGTATCACAAGCAGCCGGTTTAAGAGTTGTTGCCACAATGTGTGACCAGGCGGCAAAAAATAAATCGGTCAAAAGCGAATTGCAGCCACAGGCCAGGGAAATCTACATCAAAAACAACACAGAAACAGAAATTTTGGTTTTGTTGGAGATAAACAACCTAGTGCCACTGTATGATGCTCCATAATACATGCTCGAGGGAATTATAAATTACTTGATCAAATATGACAGTCATTCAAATGGAAAAATGGACATTTTCATTATAGACTATTTTATTCATTAAGTGATTCTCACAAATATATAAAAATAAAATGTATAAAATTTTAGTTTATGAAGTTTTGGAGCACTGTTTTATTTTGAAATAATTGAAATGAGTCATTTGAAACCGAGATTCAAACGGCCCGCCAAATATTAGTTCAATGACTACACCGCTATGGCAGCACCGTCGGAAATGTCACTGGGCGACTACAACAGAAGTGAGCGTTCTATATCAAGAATATAAATCACTTTTCTATGGTATCATTCCATCAAATAACTACATAATCAGGTTTGCGTATTGTTGTGCCGTTTTGGGAACCGTCCACCCCGTCTATATTAAGAGTTTCACCATCTCCTTGGGAGCTGGATCCTTTTACCTGCAACCACTTGTACCTACTCTTCAATATTATAGTCAGCTGAATTACCTCTACCTGTCTTAAAAATTACCTTATAATCCTTTAGGTTTAAGTTAAGTTAATTTTACGTTTACTTACCATATTATTTTGATTTCCTGGAACATTCCAAGTAGTCCAAATTAGTGTAAACACATACGTATAACGCTCACGATCCGCAATTAGTGGATCTGTACACCAGGTTAAAATGGATCCATTTACGACGGTATTTTTAGTATTTTGGTATTGATTTAAGGTGCGTGAACCGTACTTAATTATCACCCTTCATTTATTTGAACTTAATGAATGTATTTAGGAAATTAATTATAACTTTTGATCACCATAATGAACCAGAATGTAAGGTAAGGTTTGGACACTTCAAATATCACCCCTTTGGTTGAAATATTGTGGATTACATATTTAATTCACCTAACTACTTTAACTAAACTAAAATTAGTTTTTATATTGGTTATGTGTTGTAATTATGGCCAATGTTATCACAGTAATTTAAGTTTACTGATAGATTTTTTATTATTTTTAAAAGCTATTAAATAAACAATTCAAATTTGGTGCTTATCAGCTGTTGGCTGCCATTTAACAATAAATAATTCTTTTGGCCTTCTTTTGGCAAGTAAAAATCATGCACCAGAGTGAATTTTAAGCGTTTTCATTTTATTTTATTTCGTGATGCTCATTTAGGTTTTTGCAGTGCTTCCAATTAGGATTGAGTGTTTCCTGTTTTAAGTTTATAATCGGTAGCTTTGTTTGACTGTAGGGAAATAAAACAGGTGGCGCCTTTTGAGTTTACCCACACCACTCTCCGCTATTGAGAGTTAGTCGGACCCCCTAAAAACGAAGCTCCATTTGCTCGACGTTGGTTATTGGAGTACCTCAGCCACCTTTTTGAGTATTAATAAATTAGGTTTGCCCAGTTTGCAACATAACACAGCAGTTGCAAGAGCATCCAAAACTGTTTTATTGACACGTTCACATTGCCCATTACCTCTAGGTAAGCCAACCGCTATTGTAAACAGTCTAATGCTTTTGGATTCAACAAATTCTTTGAATGCTTCTGATGTAAATGCAGATCGTGCATCTGATATCAGCCTCCTGGGGTTGCCAAAATTAATACATCATGGAGTTTTTTAATAACATGTTTGGAAGACGTATCAGGTACCTCTTCCAGATAAAAAAAATTTGAGAAACCATCAACAATTACAAGAAGGTACTTATTTCCATTTTCAGTTTCAAAAAATGGGTCTAAGTGTAAGGTGTGGTGAGGTCTAGCATACTTTTGGAGAGAGTGCGAATACCCTGGCTTTTTACCACCAGATTCTTTATGATACATACAAGGTAAACATGCAGCTATATATTTTGAAACAAACTTTTTCATTTTAGGAAACCAATACCTCTGTTTAATTCTATCTAAAGTTTTGTCAATAGCAAAATGGCCTATATCGTCATGATTTGCTCTGACTATTTGCCATCTACAATTTTTAGGTACCACCCATCTCTTACCATAAGGAGTTAACCTATAAATAGTGTTACCACGCAAATCATATTTCCTAAAAATACCTATATGATCTTCAGAATCACTACTTAGCAAAATGTCTTTAATTTCTACAATACTTTGAGCTCGACTTTGAGCTTCTCTCAAATAATTGCCTTCTTGAATTAGCGAAACATTATCCATATGATCTAACTGTTAAAAATTTCTGCTTAAGGCATCTACATGTTGCATTTGAGACCCAGCTTTATGTTCAATACTATAAGAAAAGTCTTGCAAAGATAATACCCATCGCGCAATCCGTGGTATTACAGTTTGTTTATTTAATGCATTTTCAACCGCATTACAATCTGTAATGATTTTAAAATCATAACCAATTAAATAAAATCTAGACCGTTCTAGTGTTTTAACAATAGCAAGTAACTCCAATTCGAAAGAGTGATAATTTTTTTCTGCGTTATTGGTTTGTTTACTGAAATATGCAATTGGGTTTTCTTTATTATCAATCTTTTAAATCAAAATTCCAGCAAAGCCTTCTCCACTTGCATCAGTATATACAGTTGTTGGCAATGATGGATTAAAAATAGCTAATATTGGTTTAGCACATATTTCAAGTTTTAAATTGTCAACAATTTTTTTATGTTGATCTGTCCATTGCCAACTACTGGTTTTTTTTTTAAATAATTTAGTTAGTGGGGCAGTAATACGTGCAAAATCCGCTATGAATTTCCTAAAATACCCTACTAAACCTAAGAATTGTCCCAGCTGATGTTGATTTTTAGGATAAGGTTCTACTGCCTCAGTTTTTGATTTTGATGTTGATATTTGATTAAGAGAAATTTCATAGCCTAAATAAGTTATATTTTCTGTCAGAAAAGATGACTTATTCATTCTCAATGTAAGTCCAAACTCTTTAATGATCTCCAGTACCTTACTTAAAATTTCCAATCCCTCTTCAATGGTTTTTGAAGGTATCACGATATCAACCAAATATGGAATCACGTTAAAATTTCTTAAGGGTGCGAAAATTTCAGTCATAAACTTTTGAAAAACTGTTGGTGCATTACATAATCCAAAAGGAATACGTACGAACTCGTACTGTCCTTCCGGAGTAATAAACGCAGTATAAGGAATGGATTCGGGATCCATTGATAGTTGGTGATACCCTGATGCCAGATCAAGTGTTGTAAAGTATTTATATCCGCTTAAATTGTCGATAATTTCTTCTATTACTGGCATAGGCCACTGATTTTTTTTTATAGTTATTTTATTCAATGCTCTATAATCTACCACCATCCTCTTGTCGTGCCCACCTTTTTTTTCGAGGAGGGCAGGACTCGAGAATGGCGAGTTGCTTTTTCGAATAATTTCAGCTTCTTTTATGATATTTCTCAAAATCTCTTTATCCTTTTTATTGAAACGATAAGGACGATGAGTCACTGGCTTATCAGAAATCAACTCGATTGTTAAATATACAGAATGTGCTTTGCCCAGATTATTTAAATTCACAAAAACACAATCTTTATGTTTCAACAAAATCCTATTTAAATCCATTTTTTGACTTTCTGATAAAGGACCATACTTAATATCTAATGACCACTCAGGAACTTGCGTAGGTACGATCTTTAAAAACAAGATTTTAACCAATTCGATAGTAAATAATTGCCTTATCCTCAGTAAAATTTCTCCGAATAATTCCAAATGCTCATTCCTTATAATATAAAATTTTATTTTCAATTGAACATCATCTATCTGAGTGAGAGCATCAATATACTCTGCTACAACTGTCCCAATTCCTAAAAATCCAGATAATGTAACATTCTCATCCAATGACATTACTTTTAAACCTAATACTTGAGCTGTCTCAAAATTTAACAATGAACAGTCACTACCGAAATCAATAAAAGCATTGACCCTTTTTTTATTTATGTAAATTTGTTTATTAAATTTCAAAGAATTGTTTTTGATTTCAACCAATTTTACATTTTCAGTTATCGTAAATTTCTTTTTCTCAAAATTATTATAATATTTGTTACCTATTTGTTCTTGTTCTGTGTTTTCCTGTTTTTTTCTTAGACAATTATATTCGATATGACCCTTTTTTTACAAAAATTGCAAATTTTGTTTTTATATTTACAATCAGTTTTGTGGTGACCAATTTTGCCACAACAAAAACAATTATTTAACTCTGCTCTATTGACTTTCGGAAGCACTGAGAACGTTTTTATACCACTAGTACCAGGTGTATTTGTTTCCAAAGGCATTAATATTGATTTTTCAGTTAATGTTTTATTTTTCAAATATGCCGCCAAATTTTCCGGATTCTGAATATTTGCAGCTTCAATTGCTGTTATTAGTTATATTGTAATCTCCATTAGCCCCAACAACCAGCGATACTTTGTCAGCATCCGAAAAATTCAACCTCATTTTATTTATTTTTGCTACATGCCTGATATAAAAATCATACAATGAACAACCATCTATTGGCTTATGATTTGCTATATCCATTAATAATTCATATGCATTTTGAGAGCTTTTAAAAGTGTTTTTAAAAATATCTTCCTACTATCCCCAATTATACTTCGACCACCCTAATTCTGATTGAAAGAAACTATCATATCATGTTTTAGAAGTACCTCTGAGCTTGTTAAATGCTTGGTATACTATAAAATTTTCGGGCCATTTATAAATTCTAGCATTATAATCGATAATTTCGATCCATTCATCTACATTCATGTTTACAGAATCAAATTCAGGAATGATTGTAGGTATACTTGCAGTTGGTTGTACATTATACCATTCTGTTGAATTAGAGGAATGATTTTTACTTTCAGTTCCTCTCCTGAACCTTGATTTTGAATATTTTTCTAACTTCTTACAATTTTTGCTCTGAGTTCGTTCATATTCAGTATTACTACTATTGCTGCTACTGTAACCACTCGATGTAGAAGATGTAGAAGAGCTTCGTGATTGTTTTTTTGATTCTTTTAACTTGCCTTTTTTTCTTAAACGTCGCTCTGAAAAGTCTGAAGGTGGCGGCCTGGGCGGTGTGTAAGGCATTTTATTTTATTCACCTTTAAAAACACCACACACTGTTCAACCACTTCTGATGTAGTCTAGGGGGTTGGCGGAACCAAATTAGATGCTTTTATTTGAAAAATTACCAGGGATAATATATTAATAGTTTTAAAAATGCAAAACCAGAGAAGAATAATAATAATCTCCAAGACAATTATAAATCAATTGTCTTTTCTATAACAACAATATTATGACATATCCATAGCCGTAACGCTTTCTGGTTGTTGGACTGGTACCAGGAATGAATGAAAGCACTGCTTGCACTATTAGCAACAATACGAGTCATTTCTCTACTATTTTTATCCCGTTTCCCCCGCTCGCTATACTCTGTTTTAGTTGACTTGGGTGTTGAGACAATAGTTACTTTCTCGAAGTTCTCAATGTCCTCGAGGAAGTCAAGACTGTTGAGTTGGACTGTGAATCAAAAGTATGTTTGAAGGTGCGGATATGCTCACCAAATGCTGAATTAGTTTCAGACCACACCACATCAAAGTTTGTAAATTCCACTTTTTGTTAGTGGGTCTATTTTGAACGATATTTTCACATTATACACATGTTGGCGGACATTGATCTCTTTATTGAAAGCAGAATCAACATGGGGTAAGGAAGCAAATTTGAAGTTGTGTTGGACAGGGAAAACTTCTTTCTTAAGTTTGTCATGTATGATTTTGTTAATTAAGGTGTCTTATGTATATTTGGGATCATAGTCATTATTGTAAGCCAATTGTTATAGGAATTTGTTTGCATTCCATTTTCACTTGTGAGTAGTTCTTGTTGACGACTAATGATTTTCCTCGATTTTAATCAATATTTCAATTCCATTTTTCAATTAAATTTTCATGCGAACAAATCAAATATTTCTTATTCTTAGGTAAGGTTTTCCAAATAGTGGTCCTTTCACGAAGTGTGTACTAGAAGCTGCACGTACTCTGTTCGGTTGCTGAAATCAGTACCAGATTTAGTTTCGGAATCCGGTTCCATAAGCACCGGGTTGCTCTCTATTTTCTAGTGACAACTTAAGTCATGTCACCTATGATTGGTGTGCCAGCTGATTGCAGAAATGTCGTTTATTTTTATCAATTGACCCTTCGATTAGTAATGGGTTTTGGATCATCGATTCCTTTGTAAGCGCTTACGTTTTGCAACACGAATTATTTATCCATTATCGTATTCTTCAAATTCTGATTGTTCTAGTGAATAATGACTCGTAATTATTATCATTAGTCGTCAGCTGATATAATTTTGGTCTGATGTATTGTTGTGTGCAATTTTTGGTACTAAAAATTTTACCCGATTCAGTTTTGACATTTGTCGTTACTTTGCCTCATCTCTATTCTTCAAATCTCACTTATGGCCAATTTGTTACACATAAACTTTACTTATCTGTAATTTAGAGCAAGAGAACCTATCGGGTCGTGGAATTCAAAAATAAAGATAACGTGTAGCTTCTTAATGTGCAAATAAATTTTAAAGTTATAATGGACATTTAGCTCGACATTTAGTTTTTCTGGTGAATCTGATACAGTATGTACCTTTCCAATCTGGAGTTCTTCAATGGATGTTGGGGTTTCACTTCCGTGAACTGAAGCTTTTCGAGTTGTTTCCTATATCCAGGAAAGAAAATAGAGGATAGATTGCTGG
The DNA here is from genome assembly GCA_917834065.1 of Ceutorhynchus assimilis. Classification (NCBI taxonomy): domain Eukaryota; kingdom Metazoa; phylum Arthropoda; class Insecta; order Coleoptera; family Curculionidae; genus Ceutorhynchus; species Ceutorhynchus assimilis. The sequence continues at coordinate 28,745,410 of OU892284.1, read as the reverse complement.
CGTGAAATCACTTCAGCTGATCCAGATTCCAAATTGTGATGTTTTATTTTGAATAGGTACCCAGAAAAGAATAAGACAGTATCAGATTCACCAAAGTTTGGAACATTAAATTCCTGAATTTTGTTAAAAAGTGAGTATCTTGCAAAAAAATTAATATGAAGAACGGAGCCCCGGAGGAATCGTTAGGACGTATCTTATCCTCCAGTAATTTTGAAACGATCAACTATCTACATAGATTTTTCCAAAAATATTCTTCTAGACTACATTATTTCACATTCTCATGGAGACCAACGTCCTTACCTTGAAGTTCAAATTAGGGAATTTTCCTTGCTTGAGTTATTAGACTCTGGTGCTAGTAGAACTCTTGTCGGATTACCTGGCCTCGAAGTTCTTTTAAGCATTGGGTTCAAACTCATTAAACAACATAATCCGTGTACTGTAGCTAATTGCCAAGTATGTGATACTATTGGTTATATTCATGCTTTCTGAGCTTTCCCGGCCATAAACTAATTTTGGGAATAGATTTTTGGAAATCTGTGGGAATTATCCTCGACTTAGGAAGAAGTGTTTGGCATTTTTCTGATACCCTTGAACTGGCTGCAATATTCAGGCTATCCATCACTTGACCCCTTCTGAAAAATCCGCCTTGGATGATTCTGGCTAGGGGTATTATAAGGTTGCAGAACATGAAATCATCTGGTACAAGACCAATCAAACAAAGATATTATCCAGTTTCACCTTACAAACAGAAAATCATCGACGATGAAGTTGAAGAGATGGGACGGCTTGGCATAATTGGAAGATCCAACAGTCCCTGGTCTATCCCTGTGTGCCTGGTTAAGAAAGAAGATGGAAATTTCCCATTTTGTATCGATTTTCACAAACTTAATCTGCAAACCAAAAAAGATGCCTAGCCAATTCCCTACATTTCGACTATCTTGGACAATTTACGCAATACCCAATACATCAGCTCGATTGATATTAAATCAGCTTTCTCAAGTTCCTTTAGCCGAAAACTCCCGCGAATACACTGCTTTTACCATCCCTGGAAAAGGTTTGTTCCAGTTCAGGAGAATGCCTTTTGGTTTATCTAACGCTCCTGCCACATGGCAACGTATAGTTGACACTATTTTAGGTCCTGCGCTTGAGCCAAATGTCATGATATATTTGGATGTTATTGTTATTTTATCCAACTCCTTTTCCGATCATTTTAAAGTATAGACTACGCGAGGCTGGTCTTGTCGTCTCCATTGAAAAACGTAATTATTGCCAACCAGAATAAAAATATTTTGGTTATTTGGTTGACAGTAAGGGTGTTCGTTCTGATCCAGAAAAAGTAGAGGTCATCGTCAACTTCCTCCGCCCCAAAATATCAATGAAGTCCGTCGGTTTATAGGAACTGCTTCCTGATATCGTCGTTTTGTTCTGGATTGTTCTTCTCATAATTCACCCATATTGAATCTCACTAAAAAGAACGTTAAGTGGAATTGGGCCACATGTTTAGTCACAGCCCCTGTTTCGACACCCCGCGATTTTAAAAAGTCATTTTATCTGCACACAGATGCATCATTTTTCGGACTTGGAGCCATTTTTTCTCAAAAATTTGGCGAAGATAAAAAAGTCATATGCTATCTTTTCAGATCTTTTTCTAGGCAGGAAATGAAACTATCAGTTACCGTGGAGGAATGTGTAGCGGTAATCTGGAGCGTTGAGAAACTTCGTCATTATTTAGGCCATGTGTACTTCACTGTCATAACTGAGCACGCCTTTCTCTTATGGTTACAAAGGTTGAAGGATTCTCAAGGTCGTTTGGGTCGTTAGCAACTCCGTTTGCAACAATTTGATTTTGACTTAATCCATCGTGAAAGCAAATATCATATTGTCCCTGATTTTCTTTCCAGATCAATATCCATTTCCATCGAGTCCATTCAAATCTTCAATCAACCTGATTTTAATGAAAGTACTACTGATAAATGGTATCTATCTATGATCCAAAGAATTGAGAAAAATCCTCTGAAATTTTCTTTGTGGCCTGTGCGAGGTGACATCCTTTATAAATTCATCAAGACCCATTTCCCTGGACTGTCTTCCCCATCTGAAGGACAGAAGATCCAAAATCCTGAATCGTTGTCAGGATATTTCAACCGCTGGTCATATTGGTGTCTTTAAGACCTTTGGGAAGATTCGCCAAAGCTATTTTTGGCCCAAAATGAAAGCAGATATTCTTTGCTACATAAAATCTTGTCATTGGGCTCAAAGTAAGTATGAACAAGTGAAATCAGCAGGATTAATGGGAGAAAGGTCTGACATTACGCAACCATCTCAAGCAATTAGTCTTGACTATATATAGGATCCTTACCTCGTTCCAAGAAGGGATATTGTTACATTCTTGTCATCTCTGACTGTGTACTTGTATCCTTGCAGAACCGCCAAGGCTAAATCTCTAGTTGAATATGTCGAGAATTTCTTTCTACTTTTTGATGCCTCTAAATTTTTAACTTGCGATAATAACGTGCAGATGAAATCCAAATAATTCCAAGCTATATGTCAGCGTTATAAGGCACGTATCTTTTTCAGTGCTAACTACAAACCTTCGTGCAATTCTCACAGAACGTCATAACCACGTAATTAAGACTATGTTGCGTACTTATGTTCGTCAGGAAGATCATAGAACATGGGATGAACATCTTCAAGAAATCGGCTGCGCTATTCGTACAGCACCCAGCGAAGTCACTGTTTGTAGTGCGTGCTTTTTTTGCTTGGGAGAGAACATCACTTGTATGGTAATGACCATTTCATTAAACTTCCGCATAATATGTCACCTAATTTGGACACTTATCTGAAAACCCGACAGGAAGGTTTTGTAAAATTGTACAAACAAATCGAAAGCAAAAAAAAAGAACCCGAAATGCTAATAGGTACAATCTTTGTCAGCATCCTGTAACTTTTTTTTCCAGGTGATAAAGTTTGGCGAAAGAACAAAATCATTTCTGTTGCTGCTAATTACATTACTGCTGAGTTGGCACCGCAGTATGTTGGTCCATTTCCTATGGAGCATAAATGTGGATCTTGGTCGTATGAACTTCAAGATGATCATGGCAATTCGAATGGATGGTTGTTAAAATCCGAGATCATCGGTGAAATTATGGCACTTTACGAAAGCATACCAATACGTTAGGCAACTTAATGTACCATAAATAATTGAGAATATTAAGGTCAAAATTCCTCAAAGGCGAAGCCAAATTCTACTTCTTCAGAAAGATCTTTTTCTCGGAACCACCAAACGTGGAAGAAAGAAGTACCACAGGGAATTAATTAGCTGTCCTAAATTTGAAGAATAGAGATGAGGCAAAGTAACGACAAATATCTAAAAGAAATAAATAAGATTTATAAGTACCAAAAATTACACACAACCATATAACCAGAGAAAAATGTAAGATGGAAGGAAGACCTCAGCCATACAAAGCACTTGCTATGAGGGTTAAGTTAAAAATCTGTAACCAGACAAAGAACGTGCTACAGATTTAAGGAAGAGCCGAATGTAACCAGACAGAGCACCTGCTACAATAAGGCTAAAGCAAAAGTAATTGTTAGAGCGCAGACTCACGACTCTACTAGCGGTGCTAGGCCAATGGTGACTTGGGCACAATTTAAGTAAGAGAAACAACAATAAGTTTGAATCTGATTTTATTGATGAAATTGATCGCGTTTTATATACAATAAATGCTAATTTTATAAAACTAGAAAATTATTAATATATTGTTGATATACCAGATTTAATACCGTACCAACTCATTGCGCTTTTTTTTTCAAATTCAGGATCTTACAAACAAAAAAACTGACATAAATAATTACCGAACAAGGAAAAAGTGCAAACAACTGACGGTATAGAAGGAAACAACCATTATCCTGTCTTTAAATTATTCAAGAAAAGCTTTAGCGTGCAACTGGAAATGCTCGCAAAAGTTTTCAACTATAAGCCCTATGCGGTGACGGTAACACTTTTCAGCTTTCAAAGAATCTTTTTTCGTAATAAATTAAGGGATAAACTGATGATTTTATCATGAATTAACAAATAAATTTTGAAAGAAATCGTTAATATCCCTGACACCTTAATACAAGCAAGTTGTCGAAAATATTTATAAAATTAAAATCTCAAAGATTTAAATTTTTTTATAATGGTAATGTTTATAAATGAAAGGTAAGTTGATATTCGAACACATTACTTTGAAACAAAAATTAAAAATAATAAACCCTAACAGCTGTATGCAACATCCTATTTTAACTTAAAAGCGCTTTTTAAAACTGTTACTTTTAAAAATTTGTATGGTTTAGAATACACATTTTTAAAAGTGACCAGTTTTGAAAAGCGCTTTTAAGTTAAAAGAGGATGTTGCATACAGCTGTAGGTAGTTAGTTATAGTTAGTTTAAATCTTCAAATGAAATTAATGCTAAAATACAAAGTATCTAAAACGTGAACTGCTAAAAGATTTTACAGGAAAATATTCTAAATGTTCAACAACAATTGCTCAAAATGTTGTACCGACGAGGACATAAAATTATATGAACCATACAAATCCTAGATAAAAGTCAATCATTCAACCATCGAGATTATGCTAGCAAACATTGTAAATTGAACAATATATTCTCCAATAATAAAGACCCATTAACCAAAGGCCTGTCGGTTCGTCAATGGCGATAGGTAAATCTCGTTGGCAGACTAAATACTCTACAATGACCAATCGAAATGCTTTATAGTGACATTAACGACTTTTCAGGATGGAGGATTTATCTGATAAGTCACTTTTGTAAAGTGGATTGAAAAAAAAAAATGTCAACTTTGGATGAAACCACTATTTGCGCCATTTTAAATTTAGGAAAATAATCTTGTTGGTGGACGTCATTTATGTAATCTAAATTATAAAGAATGTTTATTAATATTACATCAAACTTTGTTGAAATCAATGTATCAAGTTGCTAGCAAAATGTCTGTATTGTTACCACTTTATATAATACACATCGTTATATTACGAACGCGAAAATAATACAAAATATAGAATTTATATCTTGCCTGTTTTGTATTAAAACTTGAAATGGCCTGTTTCTACCATTCAACATCATGTCTGGTTTTATTAAATCCGTTAGAATGCTAAGAAATTATTTACTTTCACAAGCATTTATAAATCAAACACAATATTCTGAAGTATTATTAACATTTAGCTACACGTATCAGTGATTTTCAACAAATAATAACATTAGAATAGAATGTTTCAAGAGTCGTTAAAAACTCCTATTCTAGATCGCTCTGTAAAATAGAATATAATTTTACTATAAAATTTAAAAACCCTGTTCAAGCCTTCTCCTGATAAAATGTCAATCGACAATGAGTTGCTTAGCTAGATTTGGCCGAACTCCGATCGATAAGCATAACATACGGGTTTCAAAAGACTATGTTATAACAAAACGTTACTGTGAAGAGGCAGAAACCCACTATTATAGATCTAAATCTATTTATCTGATATACTTTTTTTCTCCTCCCTCTCTCTGGCTATAAATGTTGTGGTTCTGTTTGTTTCCTCCACTTATTTCTTAGGTGGACAAAATGAGAGACTTGCTTATTTTTTACCTGGTTTATTATTTTTTCTTGCTGCTCCTTGCTTTTCTAACTTCTCTTTTTTTTACAATAGTTGTTAATAATAATTGTTTTACAATACCATAGAGACATACTTCAAAACTTGCCAGACTCCTTGATCAATAAAAAAAAAATACATTTGACAGCCTTCATTTTTCTCTCATTGACAGCGTTTTCAAAAATAACACAGGAGCAAAAATTTAAATTAAGTGTCAAATATTTTGGGCAATACGGAACATATCGCCGCCCTTGAAAAGACGAAGTCTCTTTCAACAAAGAAAAGAAATTCCTACATAAACTAACTTAAGCTAAGACAAAATTTTAGCAAAGGAGCAGCCTTAAACTAATTATAAATTTGCTTCAAATTAAAAAAATATCGGAAAGTCACATCAGAAACCCAAAGTCAATTTCATGGAATATGAAAATAATAAAGGACTTTATTTATCCATCTTGAGAAGAATCTATAGGCAATAAACAAACTTTTGTTAGAGCCCTTTTTAAGACACTGCCACTTTTGGTTTTGACACTTATCACACGCACTATGCCGTCTTTACTAGGATGGACATCTGTAATTCGAGCCAGTGGCCATTGTAATGGTGGTATGTTTTCTTCAACAAGTATCACTAACGATCCTATTAGCTTATGCGGATTGGATTCGTTAGTACGCCATTTCGTACGTTACTGTAAGTTATGCAGGTATTCAGTTCTCCAGCGATTCCATAAATCTTGAGTTAACTTTTGAAGATGTTGGTATCGCTTGAGGAAACCAATTTTGGGATCAGTATAATTTTCTTGAGGCAATGCGTTTAGGGGCTGGCCGATCAGGACTTAATGCTTCAAGGTCAGATGGATCCTCGGAAAGGGGAATGATGGGACGAGAGTTTAAAATAGCCTTCACCTTTGTAAGCACAGTGATAAATTCTTCATAAGTTAAAGGTATTGGACCTACGATTCTTTTCAAATGATGCTTAAGGGAATTGACTGCTGTTATAAATGCAGGTATAAAATGCCACTGAATATAATTATAGGTTAAAAAATGTACGACCTTTTGATTTTTTAAAACATCTGAAATCCTGCAGAGTTCATTATTCACACCTATAAAAGTGGTGCCGTTATCGGAAAAGATGTCGTTGCAAAGTCCGCGCCTGGATACAAACCGCTCCAGAGCTGACAGGAAATAGTTGGAGGATAATTCGCTGACCAATTCAATGTTACAAGCCTTGGTTGACATGCACACAAAAATGCAAACGTAAGATTTAAATATTTTGCGATTTCGGTATTTTCCATCCTTCATTTGGAACGGACCTGCATAGTCCACGCCAACTTGACTAAAGGGCTGGATTGAGAAACACGTACAGATGGCAGAGCTCCCATTAAAGGTTTGATAATTTTTGGAGAGACTCTGAAACATCTTATGCATTTATGTAAAACGCGCCTTGCAGTTTGCTTACCATGAATTGGCCAATAATTTTCTCTTAAAAATGAAAAAGTAGCTTGAATTCCGGGGTGTAGGTTCATTATGTGTATGTCTTCAATAATTAAAGTTGTGAAAGGATGTCGACTCGGTAACAGTATTGGATGTTTATGGTTATATTCGAGGGCTGAATTGTTTAATCATCCCCCTACTCTTAAAATATTTTCTAAATCTTGAAAAGGACTTAAAGATATTAACTTGTTTGAATTTTCTAACCCTTTGTTGCTTGTAAGAGTTCGAATTTCCTTGGAAAAACATTGCCCTTGGACTAATCTCACTAAATACTTAGTAATATTTCTTCTTTCATCAACAGTAAGAGGTCCTGTTATTATTGGTAAGTTTGATATTTTGTTTTTCAAATTCTTAGGCCTAAGCCATAATGTTTACTAGTTTTTGAAATGAAAAAAATAATTCGAAAATGTGTAAAAATAATTATGGAAAATGAGTATAAAATAACATATTTTGTGTTCGTTTCAGGTAGTTCAGAGTATGTTTTGGCAAAACTGGAGATGTGAGTACCATTTGGCCAATTTTCAGTATTGTCGTATAGAAAACTGGGTCCGTGCCACCATAGCTGAGATTTCTCGAAATTTACTGGATTGATTCCGCGTGATATTATATCAGCAGGGTTACTTTCTGATGAAATATGATACCAATTTGTGGTATTTGTCAATTATTGTATTTCAGAAATACGATTACATACATAAGTTTTCAAAGAATTGGGTTCACCAGACAGCCATGAGAGAACTATTGTGGAGTCAGTACAGTAAAATAGGTCATTATCAGGGATAGTCATTTGTAAAGAAGAAATAATCATGTAATCATGTAATCATGTAAAGTACCAATAGCAGGCAGTTAATGAAACCGATGAAGCTACTGTTTGTTTTATTAGAGTTACTGTTTATTTTTGAAGCACTGTAATGTATCATTCTCGATGCACTTTGTTTTAACTCTCTATCCAACCGATTTTTAAATGCGTTTAAACTGGGGGCTGACACTGTATCTTCTGCTAACGCATTCCAAGAAAAGACTACGCGATTTGAAAGAAAGTTTTTTCTCTGGAGCTTACATGTCTTTTCCTTGTTTAGTTTTATCGAGTGACCTCGCAGTTGCGGGTTTTCATTTTGAGAAAAAATATGTGCAATATTGCAGGTGTAATGTCCACTTAATATTTTAAATGTTTTTATTAATTCTCCTCTGTGTCTTCTCTCTCTCAGTGTTGTTAGTTGCAGTCTCTCCAATCTCTCAATGTAGGTCATATTTTGTAATCGGCATAGCTTACTTGGGGAAGCCTCTGATCTACTTGGCTTACTTCTTTCTTTATACTTGATATCTCCCCTCTTATTGCTTCATTTTTCCTTCTTCTCCTTTCCATAGAGCTTTTTGAAGAATCTACCTCACTCTTCAGCCTTTCCAGGGATTTAGCCGTTTCGTCACCCTGCTGCTGAATCTTCTTGATGTCTTCACTAATTTTCTGCATTATCTTCTTTATTTCCGGCAGGTTCTTGATGATGATGATATCCTTACAGGTGGGACATAGATAAACGGTTGTTCTCGAAGTGCTTGGGATAATTCTAACCTCTCCGGCTAAAGCACCAGTGCATTCCCTGCAAATTACTTTCTTGCAGAAATCACATGGGAAACCCAAAAGTTTGCTGCTCTCCTCCCTTAAAACACAGGGGTTCATGCACTTGTAGCAATCCTGCGACATCCTAACCCAACCTCACTTCCAGTTTACTCCCGAAAACAGAGAATCTAGTGTCTCTTTTTTTATTGGCTCTGCTCTATATGTTCTATGTAAACGTTAAAGCGCCCGAAAGTAACAAACAAACCAAATTTAAACTGAATTTTTCTCTTTTATACTAAACAGTAAACAATAACTCATAACCTCACTTCAGTCGCTTCCCAATCTTTTTAAATAATCTTGCTAGAAGCAAGGCTCCATTCAATTTCATCCTGGGTAGGGTGATTGTTTGAAGTGGCGCTACCTTGGATTTTGCACAGAGAAGTCTCACACGAACTCCAATGCTGGATTCTGAACGAACGTAGATACATGCCCCATAAGATTATTGTGAAGCATCGGAAAAGCCGTGTACTTCTAAAGATTTCGAGTTGGGTGAGGTGACTTGTCGAGGAATTTTTAGGGTATTTATTTTTACGATTTCATTATAGAAATTCATCCATTGTCGAAAAAGATCTGTGGGAATGGGATCATCCCAATCTAGCTTGGTTTCCCATAAGTTTTGCAAAATTATTTTTGCTTGAACGATTAAAGGGCCAAGAAGGCCTAACGGGTCAAATATTTTTGAGACAGTGCTAAGGATGGTACGTTTTGTGACACGATAGGATTGATTCAAAATTATATTCGTATTATTTTCAAAAACATCACTATTTGCATCATTAGAAATACCCAAAGTTTTTGTACTTTCATTGTCAGTTATGACATATTTTTTAAGTTTTCTTGATTTTGTGCTAAATCAGAAAGTACTTGAGGACTATTTGAAGAAAACTTTTTAAGTTCAAAACCGTAATTTTTAAAAATTTGCACCAAGTTCTTTCTGATCATAAGCATTTTTTCCGGACTGTCACAGCCTGTTAGTAAGTCGTCAACATACATATAATTTTGAATGATGCTGGATTCAATGGGAAAACTGGTTTTAACTTCATCTGATATTTGTTTTAAGCAACGGGTAGAAAGATAACTTGCGCTAGCTGTACCATAAGTAATAGTATTGAGTTGATATATTTCTAATTTCTGATTTGGATTGTCACGCCAGATTATCCTGTAAGTCTCTTTGGGGTGGATCAATTAATATTTGCCTATACATTTTAGTTAAATCAACAATTAGTATAACAGAATACTTCCTGAAGCTGATGAGGGTTGAAAACAGATCATTTTGGATAGTCCTTCAATACCTTCAAAACTTGATTCAAAGAGAGATTAGATGAAGTTTTTGCACTACCATCAAAAACAATGCGATACTTTGTGGTGAGACTATCTATTTTTCCAATCATGTGATGCGGCAAATAATAGATAGGATAAAGAGAGGGTGGATTGTCATGATCTAACTTTGTCATATGTCCCAGAGATTTGTATTCTTGCATGAATTTCACATACTCAGACCAAAGTTCGGGTTTTTTAAAATGCTTATTTTCTTGGGATTGAAAGCGCCTTAGAGCATTGTTGTATAATTGTTCCAACTAAGTATAATTAGATTTTAATGGCAACTGAACTACAAAACGGTTTGTTGTTTGATCACGGTAAGTAGTTTTTTGGAATAGATTTTCACATTCACTTTCTTCTTTTGAAAAAACTCTTTTTTCGCAGTAATTTTCTTCTGAATTGATGAAGTTTTGGAATTGTTGTAATTCTAGGTTTGTTGTGAGAAGACAATTTTTATAACATACATTTTGAGTTGGGATAGGTCCTGAAATGATATATCCGAATTTGGTTTGTTGCAAAAAAGGTAAATTTTTTCCTAAAATAATTTTGTTTTTCTCAAGAACGTCAAAAAATATGTTTGCTCCTAAAAGCATGTCAATTTTATTAGGGAGGTGGAACTCAAGATCTGCAAGACCAAAGTATGGAGGTATTTTTAGTTTTGAGGTATCTATTTTGATTTGAGGCATAATACCGGTTATCTCTTCAACTACTAGAAATGGGGCTTGAGTTCTAAATTGTGACTGCATTGATGGAATAATGATAGGAAGACGTTTGGAAATGTTTGTTAGGTTTTGACCTAATCCAGCAACAGGCAAGCTTATATCTTCATAGGGTAAATTAAGTTTATCAAATAACTCTCGAGTAATTAGGTTTGACTGTGAAGCATTGTCCAGTAATGCTCTGCACTGAATAAGTTCATTGTTTTCATTGCAAAAATACAAATTTGTGGTGGATCAAAGAGTAAATGTTTCGGAGTTTGAGATACATTAAGTTACTGGTGTATAAAGGTTATTTTGTGCTGGTGGATTTTCGGTCTGAAAAAGAGATTGGTTCACTTGTGATTGATCGACTCTGTGGTCACTTAACTTGACTTTGTCTTTGAATAGGAATTATATGATTTTATATTTGATTGACATCATTGTTATTGGTTTGTGTGTGTTTGTTATTATAACTGGGATTGTAATTAAATTGTGCTTGTATGTTACTTGAATCTGGGTTTAGGCTCTGATTTTGTATAGCATGTATGGTTGTGTTTGGTTGATAGTTTCTATTTGAGTGATTTTCGGGTGATTTTGAGCAAAATTTTTGGAAGGTTTAACTTAATTTGATTGGGTTGTGGATTTTTCATTTGGTGAAAATCTTTTGGATTTAGGTGTAGTAATGAATGGTGTCTCTTTTGACAAAAACGACAGGTGTAGGTTGAGTGACAATTTATGTTGCTATGATTTGGTCTTAAGCAATTTGAGCATAGGTTAAAACGTCTAATTTCAAAGTTTCTGTTATTGACTGGGATGTTTTTGAACTTTTCACAGGCATAAATGAAATGTTGTTGATTACATAATGGACATGGTGGGGTTGTTGTTACCATAGAATATGATTTTGGGTATTCGGGGGCTCGTCTAGTATGAGGGCGGTTGGTATCTGTAGAGTTTAGTTTGAAATCTAAAGATTCTAATAATATGCAACGGTTAACCAGAAAGTCTATAAAATCTTGAATTACAATTGGATTTTTGGATTTTTGGGAGTGAATTTCCCATTCTTTACTTTTTGAATGGTTAATTTAGTGTTTAAGAGGTAGATTAAAATGGTATTCCATTTAGTAACATGTTCACCTAAATTTTCAAGTGCTCTAAAATTTACTAGAAAACAGTCTGTGAATTTCCTTAGATTTTGGTGAGTTTCTTTTGTGATTTCAGGAATTTCAAAAATGGATTTAATATGTGAATGAATGATGGCTTTTTTATTGTCGTACCTGTCACATATCAATTGCCAAGCTCTAGTATAGTTGTTGTCAGATAGAGTAAACGAGCTTATTAGCTGCTTTGCTTCATTTTTCAAGCAATCATTCAGATACATCATTTTTTGAAGCTCACTGTAGTTTGCATTGCTGTCTACAATGGATAAAAATGCATTTTTGAAAGGTATCCACTCGTCATAACCTCACCTAAATTCAGGTATGTCAAGTGGTTTTAATTTTGTGTTTAAAATTTGCGCTAAGTCGGATAGGTTTATGTTTTGTTGTGTAAATTGAGGTTGGCAAGACATTTTTGTGCGGCTGCAACAGTGGCAGCATTGGCTGATGCTGCTGCAGCTGCATCTTTTTGATTTTAGGCTCTATAAAAGTCTTGCAAAATGGCCTTGCTTCTGGCCATGAGATCAAAATTTCCCGATTTAAAATTAGCACGCTCGTCCTCCTGTTCCGACAAATCAACCTTTTTATCACATTCAATAATTCGGTCTTGAATTTTATCAAACTCCTGACAAATCGGAATAAGTGCATCTACTCGTTCCTGCAACTCTACAACGTCACAAGTTCCACGCAATTGAAATGAGGTTAAAAACTTCTCATGCCATGGTAACTTACCTTTAAGGGTTCCGCGACGAACTATGCAAGCTTTCAAAATGTTGTCATTAGACTTGTATTCGTTTTCTGAATCCGACATTTCAAAGGTTAATTTGGGCAAGTTTCGCTAAAAGTAATTTTATATTAAATATGAGGTTGAGTTTATTGAAAAATAAACCGATTTTGATGGGTTATGATAAGGAAACAATCAATTTCCACTTGAAAAACTACAGACTTGGGTTCTTATTTTTTGGCAATTTAGGTTAGGTTATTATTTTTGAGGGTAATTTGGTTTATTTTGAGGGTGCTTTTCGTTTTTCTGGTGGAAACTATCTTGACCTCGGGGATATAATGGGAAAAATCTAGGGGTAACAACTGGCTGAGGTTTAATGATTGGAAAGAACTGACCTTTATCCGGTTGCCGAAGGACCATGTAAATGTTGTGGTTCTGTTTGTTTCCTCCACTTATTTCTTAGGAATGAGAGACTGGCTTATTTTTTGCCTGGTTTATTATTTTTTCTTGCTGCCCCTTGCTTTTCTAACTTCTCTTTTTTTACAATAGTTGTTGATAATAATTGTTTTACAATACCACAGTTTATACCGTACCGATACAGTTGTTCAACTCCGTTGACAAACTATTGATTTTTTCGAAGCCAAATTCTATGTCCCTATATTTCGCGCTTGCGCATTATTGATCGGAAACAACGAATCCTGGGCCGTGGACAGAGTCGGACTAGGATTTTTTGAAGATTAACATTGAGAATATAACGGGATCATATTATAACATTCAATTTTTGAATTTCTTCACGAAACTTGATTTTTGTTTAAATTCAATAAGAAAAAAAATCGAATGCACCTAATGCAAGACGATTTTGGCGTCGCCAAACCCTTCCAAGACGCATATGATAAGTTAAGTTTTTCCGAATTTCATTGATTTTTAGTAACTAATTTACTATTATGCATACGGCAACTAGTATACTACATGCTGCAAGTCGATGGTTTCCTGCAATGGGGCATAATACTACGTAGTTTTACAAAAAAATTAGCCACCACTAAGTTTTTACGCAAAAAAGCTCACTGGCTCTTAGACCATTAGGACACAGCCAGGATTTCAATCCCATCCAGATTTGCATCACAGTATTAGATATTTTTGGAATGTGGACAATTATTTCATCAGATCAAGATTATGTGAATGTATAGAGTAAACCTAATATGAAATATGTAAATATAAATACTTACAGTCGTTCATCGTTCGGGAAACTAAAATATCCTAAGCCTGGGCTAGTGCTAGTGCTGTTTTTACAGACAAAACAGGAAGCAACCACGATAATACGCAATATATAAACGATAAAACAGTCAAGTACACAAAAATCGCGAATAACACGGAAAGCAAAACACTCTTAACAAAGCCGAATTTCAAATTGATGAATTTTCCGGTTACTTTTCAATTTCCTGAATAATTTCAGTCAAAAAACTTCTCTTCTTTTTTTGTAATACAATCCTGTTGCGTGTCTCGTTTCACAGTCATTTCTCGCGGGTTCTCACCCAAGCTATCTCTATCTCTTTTTTGTGTGCAGGATTAGAACGAGACATGTATATGCCGAACTGCTTTTTCAATTTGAGAGATTTGTTCACTCATTGAGCGCATGCGCAAGATATGGGTCAAAATGCTCCTATTGGTTGGAGAATTTGGCCTCAAAAAATATCGAGAGTTGTACAGCTGTATCGGTACGGTATAAACTGTGACAATACCATAGAGACATACTTCAAAACTTGCCAGACTCCTTGATCAATAAAAAAAAAAAAATACATTTGACAGCCTTCACTTCTCTCTCATTGACATAGCGTTTTCAAAAGTAACATTAAGTGTCAAGTTAAATTAAGTGTCAAATATTTTGGGCAATACGGAACACTGGCCTAACACTGAAATATTTTTACCCAGCATTAACTATTTCCTATACTGACAATACGCCCTAAAACAACCTTCATAATTGAATTTCGACCGGATATTTATCTCGAATTTTTTCGCTAGTTCACGTTTTTAATTCAGCTAAAAGCGATTATCTGTTGATTAACCCCTTTCAAATTAAATAAAAGTATCCGAGCATGAATACATTGGTAGGCAACCGGTCCCCGGTTGCGTTTTGCGAGTAAAAATAAATTGACACGAAACACGTTATGTGCTACGACACATCGATATTTTACAAATTATCATTATTTTACTCGAATAATTATCCTAATGGTAATTAACTTGACCCTGTAGCTTAAATTTCAAACTAAATCAAGTACAATAATTATTGCTTTACAAAACTACGAAAACAATTACAAATCAGCGTGATTAAAGTTTTGGCACGTGCCTCCAAAAACTTCCATAATAATATTAATAAACTAAGTTTATTTCCGCTATGTATACTGCACTGATGCAACCCTGAAATTAGCGAAATTTATGGAATACGTGCCCAGGTAATAATCCGCACAAGATAAACTCAAATAAATTAACTTTAAGTGCAACAAGCAATGTCTCCAAAGGGTGCAATTTTAAGTTTTAGTTAAATTTACAAGGAAAATATAAGTGTCCTGATCTTAAAGTGAAGAAGCGTCGAAAAGCGACTTGGGAGTTAAAGTTTGTGCATTTATATACACTTTTTGAGTTTTATATACGAGATATTGAGAACTATATTGCGAATAAAACCATCGATAGCATTTAATTTAATCTAATGGTGAACGATTTACCGGAGTTCCCCATGAATGGAGAATAACATTTCTTTCAAAGCGGCCATGGATTATAAAGGATATTTCAAATAAATTAAATTATGTTGTATCAAGGGGAATCAAGGCTTTTCGGCGTATAATGTTTTATCAGTAAATTTCATTAAATTAGAGGATTTTCGAGGCAACAGTTACATACATATAATAAAAGAGAGGTTTCTGAAAGGTATAAATAATATGTACTTAGTATGTATTGAATTTTTTTCTGCTATAGACCCTCAAAAGCTAATTTTATTCTGCCCTCAAATCTTCTTTGGAAACTTTTTTTTCTAGGGGTTCTTAGGATTTATATCAAACCATCTTGAGCAGCAAAAAATAAAAACTCAATAAAAAAAATTCAGCTGCTCCAGAATTAATGGCATTTAAAAGCACGGAGTGTTTTCTGTGTTAATAATCACACACGCCCGTTGGGAAACGAGAAAAACGAAAAATGAGTAGGGCTTATCCGTCTTTCCGTAAAATAAATCATCGATTAAATAAATGAATGCAAATACTTGGCGTGTTGTCAACACGTAAAAACTGTGGTGAAACGGAATACGTGATGTATTAGAGACGAAGGTATTTAAGGGGTGCTGAATTCATTCTACTTATGCAGAAATTAACCTGTTTTCAGAAAAGAAAAAAAAATTATAGATGTTTTAATTTTTCTGTATATTGATGAAAGATTTTTAATAAATCCCTAATTATTAATACTTCTACCATATATGTCGCAGCTATCGATTTCGAAAGTTGCTATATCACGATCCTTTTCGTGACGTGCCCCATCCCGATATATTTTTATATTCGCAATGACTGTCCTGGGAATTTGTAGCGATATTTCATACGCCTAGGCTTTTATCTAATTTGAACGGAGGGAGGTGATAAGCATTTTTTATCAACTTAACAGAGCAGCTGAAAAATTGAGCTTGTTTTGAATTTTGTATCATAAATATCACCAAGATGTTCATGACTTAATAAAATAATTATAATTATAAGAAATCTTGACATTTAATTGAAATACTTGTTTGATTGTGTTCAAAAATATATGAACTTTGATAGTTTCGCATCAAAAATAAAACCCAGCCAACTGCAGAGAAAATACTTACTGACGGAACCGTCCAGCTTACAGAAGATATTTTCTCTCGTAATATTTCTGCTTCTTATTTTAGACATTTACACAATTATTCTCGTTCTCTCAATGCCTCATTCTCTTGCACAATAAAAAGTATATACTAGGATTCTAGGCACGTTGACGCAACATCTTCTTTATTTTGTTCGGTTTCCACATTTCTAATATAGAATATAGGTAGGTGTATGTTTTACACGGAAACGAGGCTTCAAGAGATCAGATCATAAGAGTTATTTATAGTTTTTTTCCTTTAAAAAAAAATGCTATTGCAGCAGTTAATTGGTGACACTGGGGTAGCCAAGGATATTGTATGATTTCGACTTTGCCATTTGAACACCACGAAAATTTTTACAAAGGAATGACGTTAAAAGTCTAGTTCAAAAAATTCCAATTGTAACCATTAAGACACCAAAGCACCCTCTACCCCGGTAGAAAACACCCAATGACACCGGTCCATTACCAGTCGAGAAAAAAAAGTTGTAGAAGGAATTGTCATAGAAAGCGTCAGCGTTGTCAACACGTATTTTCTACTTCAGAAATCTTCATTGCTATGTTTTTGCCTTTTGTTCAATTAGTACAGTATTTTGAAATAAATATTCGGGAATTTAGTTGATCAACGTGTACCGTATTGCATTTTTTCCCAATGCATTCCTGATCAAAACACCACAGTTAAAGTGGCGCCCAACGTGGGGCTCGAGTTAATAAGCAATTTTATTTTGACTGTGCTCTTGTTGACTAGATGGATTTGTGAAGTTTTCCTGTGAGTTTTTCGATTTCATGCACGTACGTTCAGGTCGGATGTCGAAAAGCACTGAATCTAATGAATGGGAAAATAACGAAGACAATTATGATAATGACGTTATTCAACGAATAGTAATGTCGCCAGAAATGTTACAAACTGTTACACAGAGCCTAACTATAAATCAAAATACCAATTTAAATAATTCAGAGCAAGGTAATTTTGCCAAATGCACAGCCCGTTTTAATGGTTCATCTAGCAGTGATGTGAATACGTTTATTGATACCATCCTTATTTATAAAGACTGCGTGAATGTTTCTGCAAATAATGCTCTCAAGGGTTTTCCTATGCTTCTAGAAGGTCAAACTGCAATATGGTGGCAAGGAGTAAAATCCAGTGTTGCTACATTTGATGATTGTATATGTGCACTACGAAATGCTTTTGGACAAAAAAAACTTCCACATCAACTATATCGTGAGTTATTTTCTAAAGGATAAGGAAATGAAGAGAAAGCCGAAATTTTTGTAAGCCGATGTCGAGCCATTTTCGACAAATTTCAAATTAATCACCAGGTTTCTGCAATCTGTCAGTTAGATATGGTTTATGATCTATTGAACTCCAATATTAGAAAGAGAGTTCCTCGAGATAATGTTGATAATTTCAATGAGCTTATTCAAAATGCTCGAACTGCAGAAATCAATCTACTGCACATCACAATTGAGAGAAAATGAAGGTGTACACCTAAGCCAACCGGAAAAGCAACAAATTATTGAATTCTTACTGCACCAATATGCTGAATTATTCACATCCGGTACTGAGCCAACACCATATGCAGAACACACAGTAAAACTGACTGATTATATTCCAATTTCTGTACCACCTTATCTGATGTCTGAACAAAACAAAAACATATTGAAGGCAGAACTGGATAAGCAACTGAAAGATGGAATAATAGAAGAATGCGAATCCCTGTATGCTGCTCCAGTTGTTCTGGTACCTGAACCTGATGGTAGTATTCGTCTTTGTGTCAATTATCAACGCCTAAATGAGAAAACAGTTTCCGATAAATACCCACTTCCTAGGATTGATGATCTATCACACACTGCAAAACAAACAAAGTATATGACCACTCTTGATTTAAAATCAGGATATTATCAAGTCTCTGTCTGCGAATCTGATCGAGATAAAACAGCATTTATTTGCCCATTTGGAATTTTCCGTTATACGAGGATGCCATTTGGAATGAAAAATGCACCCTCCACCTTCCAAAAACTCATTGATCGATTCAAATCCGGACTCCAAGATTTGACCATATTAGCTTATATAGACGATTTGATTGTATTATCCAGAACTTACCACCTTTCTGATTCACGAGTTTTTGACCGACTTCCAAGCTTCACCTGAATCGATCCAAATGCCATTTTGTCTGCTGTGAAGTATTTGGGACACGTAATTACACCCCAAGTAATCCAACCAGATCCTTCTAAGATCACCGCTATTCTGGAAAGACCACCTCCCAAAAATGTCAAAACAGCTTTTGTCCTTTGTCCAAACATGCTCTTGGTTTCGGCGATTCATTTCTTCATTTGTAGAAGTTTCAAAGCCCCTAACCTTTATTGCTATATTTTTGCTATGTTTTTGCCTTTTGTTCAATTAGTACAGTATTTTGAAATAAATATTCGAGAATTTAGTTGATCAACGTGTACCGTATTACAGTTTTTCTCAGTGCACTCCTGATCAAAACACCCCAGTTAAACATTCCTATAGTCTATTTAATAATGAATATTTGATTTCGGTAAGGTTGTTTTTGAAGGATCAAGGTCACGCTTTCTATCTAGATGCATCCTAAACATTTAGAAGAAAAATTTAATTTTAAGTCTTGTTACCCTGTTACCTGTAATTTGAAGCATGAGTGAATAATTTCACTTAATTATATTGCAAGAATAATGTAAGAAAAGTCGTTGGTATTTTGTAGAAAAGCTTGCATACCAAAGCAAATAAATAGCTAAATAACAAATGTTGGTGTTTTTTGGGGAATGTATGTCAAATATAGGATATAGATTTTCTCCGAAATCATCGGCGAAATTATGGCACTTTACGAAAACGTAACGCAACGTAAGGCAACTCAATGTACCATAAATTCAATAATTGAGAATATTAAGGTCAAAATCCCCCAAAGGCGAAGACAAATATAACTTCTTCAGAAATACTTTTTTCTCGGAACCACCAAACGTGAAAGAAAGAAGCACTACAGGGAATTAATAAGGTGTCCTAGATTTGAGGAATAGGGATGAGGCAAAGTAACGACAAATGTCGAAAATTAATCGGTAAAATTTTTAAGTACCAAAAATTGCACACAACAATATAATCAGAGAACAATGACAACAGCTGACGACTAATGATAACAACAAGTTATTAACTACTCGAACATAATTTGAAGAATACACTATTGAATAAGTAATTCGTATTGGAAAACGTAAACGCTTACAGAGGAATCGATGATCCCAAAATCATTATCCAAAGTATCTCCGCTTCTGGAGAAGAAGAGTGACGTCATTTTGAATTTTTTAAACATGACATGAATCATAGACTAACATGAACTCTTAAACATGACAAATGATGACAAAATGATAAACCGGAGAACTTTGTGCTTTTTGTTATTGTTTGAATATTTTTGTTTGTTAAAAAAGTGTTTTGTATTGTTAATGGAGCGTAATCTATGTGTATTTGTGGACTTTCTCACTTTTACAGTGTTATGTTATGTTTAGTGTAAAGACTATTCTTGCCATTTAATTCTGTATTGTTAAGTGTTGACTTTGTTGGCAAGTTGCGAAACGCCAATATAACTTTCCTCTTTCTTTGTAATAAACCGTTATTTGTTAAATTTCTATCAAATTGTGTCCTTATCATAAAATAGATAAAAAGCAAATTTAAAAAAATTAGAAGGAAACTGTTCTACAAGCTGCTACAATGATATGAGACAATAGATGGCACCACAAATGGTTGTTCCACCTGTATAACGAGAGTGTCCATTCTATCCTCACTATAAACCTTATTTTATGATAGAGAGCAATTTGGTGGTTTATGGAACCGGGTGCTGAAACTAAATTTGGTACTGAGTTCAGCAACTGAACAGAGTACGTGCAGCATGCAGTACACTGTAGCTCGATTAGATGACCTCCCCTCTTGAGGAGGCTTACATTGGGCCTAATGTGTCTTAAGTGCTGTGACATACCACCCTCCCAAACTTAAAGATACAGGAGATACAGACATGGTCAATAAATAAAATTCTACAAAATTATAGCGATGAATAGCTAAAAACGAAAAAATTAAATAAATAGAAAAGAATTTACAAAAATATGCGAAATCTCAAGCCGAAATTTAAAAAAATATCTTGGTAAACGAAGATAATTGAAACAAGACATGTAAATTAGGGTAAAGAAAGAGGAATGTTCAATGACACAAATTCCACACATGAAAACTGGATCAAAACTAAGAAGCTTATTAAAATCGACAAAAATTAAACAACCTTATTGACTTTAAAGTATACATTTTTTTATTATTACCACGTAAAAATTATTTTATTACAACTCTGATATTTTTATGAATCTTTGGTAATAACTTAGTCTTCCATAAAATATTTATAGGTTTCTCAAAAATTGGTCGTAGAATTTTTAAAACCTTTGCGCTCCATGCACTTTCGGAACATAAAAATCCTTTTGTAATTCCAAATCAAACCCCTAAAGGCTTATTTCAACATAGATTTTCGAAAATATCAACCACAAAAATCCCTGTTTGTTTCAACTTTTCCAATTAGTCAACGTCAACGGCAGGTTCTCTGGAAAAACAAATATACGGAATTTCACTTAGCGATTTATATTCGCGTGCCTTCAAATATTTTTCAAGAAAGTTTGTTCAATTAGTTTGCAAATAAGTGCACCTTGACGTTCGACAGCGCTTCAAAAAGTTCGATTATTAATGTTACATAAGAATAGGATAATGTTTCACTAAGCTTTTGTCGAGTATTAATTTCCAAAGGATAAATAAATTGTTGGCATAATCTAAAAAAGTATCCACAAAAAAAAATTAGAGGACTTACCTGCATGATATTGACCTATACGAGAGGCAGTAGCAATAGCTCAATATATTCCAGTGTAACAACATAAGAATGATTTATTTTAATATTTACTTACCACTTTTCTGTCAGACGGTCTCGGCACACGTGAAAGTTTAGAGGGAAATATTTAAAATACCGCCTCTATACGCTGTCACGGTTTGAAATACGATCGAGCTAAGGGCATTGGGTTTTGGAGAGGAGGTCAAAAGTGATGTATTGGAAAACTCAAAAATGTTTAGATAGGAAAATGGGGTTTGGCTTAAATTTACATGACAGATCAGTCGAAACAAAATTAAGTCTATAACCAAAATACTTTGTTAATAGAAATTTGTAGAAAATGGAATCGAATGGAACTTACATACATAATGGGTTATTTAGCTTTGGGGCGAGTAGGTTAATTAGAATTTGTATCCTAAACATCAAAAAAAAAAAAAAAAATTAAAAACCGAGATAAGCAATTCACTGATTCTAGATGACCATGAATAATGAATGACACACGGATAATCCGGCTTTATTGTGGATTGACCTGAATATAGAAGAATAAAAAAGTTATAAAAAATTCCTTGAGCCACATTCCATAAAAAATACTGTTTGCTTTCGGCCATCGCATCCGGATTTCTCGAAAAATAATTAGCTAGAGGCCTTGCAATACATGAGATATATACCCAATATTTTCCTGGAAACTCGACCGGTGAGAGATTTATTTGAGTGACAGGTCATTCATATGGCTTACTTTTCTTTTTTTTTATTCTGATAAATCAATCTCCAAGTTTGTTCAATTAAAATACTCTGATACTCAGGGCTTGAGACCCTTTTGTTGCTCCCAAAAGTGATGGACCTCGAAGCATTTTTTTTTTTGGTAGTGAGTTATAATTTCCTAGAATCTCTTCCAGTAAATTAAAAGTTTCGCGGATTCCAGATCCGGATCCAAATAGGAACATTGAATTTCAGTTTACTTAAAGGTACATCTACAAATAAATTACAAGCTGAGCTCACCTTGGAACAGTCATCATCATCATCAATCAGCCTTGTCGCATCTACTGCTAGACATAGGCTTCCTCTTATCTTCAACCTGCTTGTATGCTTAACCTTCCATTAGTCACGCGTATATCTGGGAGATACATGCCTATTATTTTTGCAAATAAATCAAAAAGGAAAAACCCTATAATATTATGGCTTGTATGTAGTAGTCCTCAGGTACCTTATACTAATTACTTTCCCAAAATTACATGGTCGTACCTCTACTTGGAATTTTGGAATTTCCAAAAAACTAGCGGTGCGCTCGGGTTTGTACCTGTCTGATACAACGCAACTTTTCTTGTTACCATCGGTACTCCTCAATTGTAACTGTTTACCTTGTAAGTTTTGCTTCTTTTCTATAAAGCTCTGTGCAGAATTCTTCGATAATTTCAAGAATAAGATTCTTCGTACTCTGGCTCAGTTTATCTTCTTTTTTTCTCGCTCTCACGCAATGATTCATCTGAGCTTCCCTTAATGATATTGGTAATTTTCAGACTTAAAACGTCCACGTTTATTTCGTCGTCTCTTAGATGTTCCAGGTTTCTGAGCTTTGTTTCCATTTCCATTTGACCATGCCATCTTACTCTCTATCACTGCCCCATTTTTCGCCCAGGATCTTTGACACCATCTTTGCTGTTTCGCTCCGAACATTTATTTCAACTTTTGCTCTAACCAGCCTATGAACGATACCTACCGCAAATTTGTTTAATACAGTGACGTCTTGGACGATATGTTTTTTTATCAGTGACAATGAAATCGATTTCGTTTTTCGTCGTGCCATTTGGGCTTGACCAGGTCCATTTACGAAGGTGGTTCATTTTTTAAAAAACAAGTTCATGACGTGCTGTCTCTGTTATAGAAGAAAGCCCAGGAACAGTAGATCATCATTTGGATTTCACTCAAATTTGATCTCAAGACTTGAACTTGGAACTAACTTGGAAACCTGAGCTGATCTCGCATTCAATTAATTCCAGTTTTGGTTTCAATTTTATTTTTCACTAACACGTGAAAAGATTCATTATATCCGGCGTAAGCACTTATCAAATTTATGTAAGTATTTGTTATCCTTCCGGAGACTGCGTAATTCTTGAGAAAAAAAATATAAATTGAAACAATCTAGTGGCACCCCCTTTAATAACAATTACAGCATCGAATTATTGACTATTGTAAATTAATCTTTGTATACCTTTATTGAAGATAGCACGATCAGACATCCATTCTGTTGTTTGGCGACTGGATAGTGTCGGATTCGAGCGTATGCCAGCCTTCCGACTAAAAAACCTCCTGCCTGTGTATCTGCGTTCAACCAAAGGTTCAACTCACACTGGGAATCGCTTTCGCATTACTTTAGTGTGGATAACGGGTGTCTTTTTTTTCATCTTCTCTTTTAGGTATAAGCCTTCTGGTATTCATTTTCCTCTCTAGTCGTGATACCCACTATCATCCTTGCAATTTCTTCCCATTTCTGCTCATTACTGACCATTTCCGCTGTCGTGCTCTCTGGTCTAAGTCTTAGTCCTATGTTTTGGTAACACACTTCTCTTAGGTCATTCCACCTCTGGCACTGGTAGATCGTGTGTTCTGCTGTGTCTTTTTCTCCGCAATAGATACATTCGTTGTCCTCGCTTTTGCCTATTTCGTATGTGTAAGTTCTATAGCTCCCGTGTCCAGACAGGAATTGTGTAAGGTAGTAGTTTGTGTCGCCATGCTTCCGGTTTATCCATAGTTCGATGTTTGGTATTTGTCTGGCTATCCATCTGCCCTTAAGGCTCTCTGTCCATATTTCTTGCCATCTCTCCATCAGTCTCTCTCTGGCCTCTCTACGTGCTATCATTTTTTCTGCATTGGCTGCTTCGTATACTTCAGTTTTTTCTTTTATTATGGGGTCGATAGGGGGTGTCTCCGCTATGACGAGCAAGGCATCCGCGGAGACCGGGCAGTATGCACTTGTAATTCTTATTGATTTGTTCGTCTCGGTTAGTCCAGTCCCAGACCATTTTGTTTCTTTTCGGGAACAACCTTTCCCTTACCTACCTGTAAGTGCTCTTCTTTCTCCTCTTAGCTTGAGTCTTCTTGTCGCAATCCTGTATCCCTCAGGCAGTTCACATCGCTATCATTACACAGGCTTCTCTAGAATTTTCTTTTAGCAGTATCTATTTCGAGTTTCAGGGCTTTTCTTTCTTTTGCATAGTCTTTCTTCTACATCTGCTGCGCTTTTATGTTTGCTTCTTTTGTTGTTTCTTTTAGCTACTACTGAAGTATGTTTTTCTTAGCTCTGCTATTACATCGGTCCACCAGTAGGCTGGCTTCTTCGGGGTACTGCGGCTTTGAGAGGCATTGACTTATTACATATTTTCACCAGTGCTTGGCCAACTTGTTCCGCTGTTCTTGGATGCGCTTCTTTTTCAGTATTTCTCATGGCCTCTTCAAGCTACGTTACGTTTATTCTTTTGGTATTCCATCCCTTCGGCTTTATTGGCGTTGGTTGTTTTTTCTGTGGGAGTTTGATTTCAAAGAATATGTAATTGTGATCGCTCATCGTGTCTAGTTCCAGCGTCTCGCAGTTTAAAACTCTGGATCCAAGGTTGCCTCTTGTCATTATTATGTCCACTATGAAGCCAACTATTCTGTCAGAAACTTGCCTCTTTGATTTGTCTCCGTCATTCCCCATTCTATAGCACTTGCGTTGAAATCAACATGAGAATATATTTCTGTATGCTGTCTATTGATAGCATGATCAGACAGACAAAGCTACAGTGCACAAAAATAACCTTCGGAAAAATCTCTAAATCACGCAGCCCAGATGCCCTTTATGTCACTATTGTGATTTTCCTCGAAGTGGCTTCCTAAGCCTCTCTGAGTTTGGTTGTCAAGGTACGTATAGGAACCGGCCAGTTTTATCTGCTGTGTTCGTTGCGAGGTATGATTCGACACTGTACGCCTGTTCACTCGCGGTGGTCCCGACAAGCCCATCCACAAAGATGTACGAAGATTGTATGACACACAGGCGTACCATCCATACTCAAGAACTCAATCCCTTACGATCTGAAAATGGCAGAAGTCTGCTCAAAGACAGTTCTTCCATTAATTCTTGTCGGAAGGAACACTTTTAGGAACTACTTGAAGGGGGTGTGCGCCAAAAATTAAAGTTTTAGTGTAAAAAAATCTAAGAATAACTGTTCAAACCTCGTTATTCTACGATAAACCATCGCTGAGATATACCGCTTTAGAGTGGGGACGACGCTCTCGTGACGTCACGAGAATTTCGTCCAGCTGCGCTCCGCATTGTTAATTTGGTTGTTCCCGGCACGCGTGAGGGTTTTTGTTTAGATTATTGCAGGTAACACAGGAAAATAGTAGATTATACCACGAGTCAATAATGATAGCTATTATTCCCGAGGATTATTACGAACTGAGCCGCGTTAGCGGCGAGGGAGTAACATTCCGAAGGAATAATAGCCATTATTGCGAGTAGTATACTCTACTTTATTTACGACAAATTAATTTATTTGAGATTTTCAATGAACAAATTTCATCCGTCTCATAATTTACAATACAAATCCACAAGCACTACACGTTTAACACTGACACTTTTGTGGAATAATGACCATTAATCCCGCTACTCGTCATTAATCCCTGGAGGAATAACATATGTCATTATACTGCCAAAATCACAAATATAATACGCACATTATACATTAGTCGTAAATAAACATATGTAAATTTAATTAACTCCACTTTCTCGTGCGTCGATTGAGCTTTCATGACGTCATAGGGTGAGAGGCGGTACCTTCATAGAGCCATATCTGCGCCACTATTTGTCATAGAGGGGTGCGGCTTTCAGTGTTATTCTTAGATTTTTTTTTCCCTTTTTTTTGAGATGAAGTTGTTTTTTTGGCGCACACCCCCTTTAATAGAGAATCAATAATTAATAATGATAATCTTCAACGAAATTCCACAGAAACCAATACAACAAAAATCGAGCAAGTTTCCCAGATCAAAGGAGGATGGAAAGGCAATCAGACAACTAAAGAACAATAAGTCTCCTGGTACTGACGGCATTCCTGTAGAATTCCCACAACCAAGTCCCATCCAAACCCACATCTTAATAAGTAAAATATGGAGTAGTTACTGAGACCATACCTGCCGAACTTAGAGATGCCTCCATAGTTTTAAAAAGGGAGACAAGGCTGAATGCGGAAACAATAGAGGAATATATTTACTTTCTGTTGCGGGAAAGACATTTGCCAGAATATTATTAAATCGTCTAATTCCAACTGCCGAAGAGAACCTTCCAGAGACACAGTACAGTGAGGCTTTAGACCTAACCGAGGTACACCTGATATGATTTTCAAGACAAATGCGAGAGAAACCCAGAGAACATTATCGCCTATATGCATGGTCTTCATAGATGTGGTGAAGGCATTCGATTGGTCAACAGAAAAGCTCTTTGGAAGATATCGGCAACGGCGCACACCCCCAAAGTACTTCAGATACTCCCTGCTGCATGATAATATCAATGCAGCCGTCCTTAGCACCTAAGCAACGATGGAAAGAGAGTTATTTCAAATAAATACAGGCGTTAGACAGGGCTGTTTTATTGCACCCACTCTATTTTCTGTATTTATAGGATCTATACTTTGACGAGGATCACCTGCTGCCAGAAGTGGAAAACCTGTACTGAATTAAGGGCGGCTTATTCAACCTAAACAGTATCGACGATATCGATAATTAAACGATAGGCGGATGATAACGTCGTGATGGCCAATACAGAGGAAGATTTTCAGGATTTTAGCAAGGCATATAGGAGAATCGGCCTAGAGGTCGACTTTAATAAGACGCAGGTTCTGCACCAACCCGCACCAAATACCCCCAAGCCCCAAACACTCTTTGCACACGTAGAAAACTTAACCTACGTCCACATTGGGAGTTATCTATCAGCGAAATTGTCAAAAATTCCATTCCATTTTATACAAAAACTTTTTCTCCTAACTTAGGAAAACGGGGAGAAAAAATTCGTCTGTTTTATGTCTAGACGAAAATTATGGTTTGTCGTTTATTCCTAGATCATAAAAACCAGTACAGCCAAATCGCATGATCAAAGAAACCTTGTCCAGCTTCCATAAAAATAAAAGAAGCGGTCTACAAGTTGAACTTCATTGTCGTCAGAATTCGACATTTTCATTACAAATAAAGAATAACTGCATTTTTGTTATAGTACCAGCACATCGTCTAATTAAAAGCGATAAAACAAATTATCTCGTTAGAAGGCCTTCGCGCGCGTTTGTTTCATTTAATAACGAAACTTTGCTGTAAAATAACGAGATCATTATTTAAGATGCCCGACTTTTGACATAGTGAAGTTGTGCAGTGAACTTAAGCTTATAACATTTTATCTTCTATCAAATTTTCCCATTTAACCTGCGTGTAAATTAAGAAAACCAATTTTCTCGTTGCCCCGAGGCTCTGAATGGCAAGTAAAAACTAATTTAAGTTTAGTTTTAAAGAGAAACTGGCGCAGAACGAATCTATTCGCGTGGTTTGTATTTCAAATGAATAGAAAATACTCTCCTATTTAAACTTTATAAGCATGTTAAAATAAATAAGGTAAACATAGACACAATAGTGTCCCATTCTCATTACAATCCTTGTTTCTAATAAATTCCAGTGATAAAATTCCAATTAGCATAAAACTGTTTGTCTCCTAGAAACAAAAAGCTCGGTTCGAGAATTCGAATTAGACGAAGACTGGGTGAGTGTGTGTGAATAGGACGCAGTAAACACTAATTAATTATACAGGTCAAACAGAGTTAGACAAACACGTTCATTTAGTTAAATTGAATCACGTTTTGGTGGCTACTTGTACTACGACGGCCTGACAGAAACTCTTGTGTAGGAAATGCTAATAGATTCAAAGTTAGGCAACTATTTCAAACAAATGAAGTAGCACCCTATTATCAAGCAAAGAAAAATTCTTGCCAATATTCGGCATCTTTTTTTGTTAAAAAAGAACCTTGCTGTAATTGAAAAGAAAATTTGATTTCTGATCATAAGCATTTACGTGGAAGAATAAACAAATTTATTGCAAAAAACTATATTCAAGGGATTCTGAAATGTAGATGAAATATTGGAAATTAAAATAAGCCTTCATTGAATGCACCCACGTTCTTTAAGCTTTGAATATTAGTTTATTGAAAAAAGGAGAATCGTACCCGCTGGAGATATGAAATATGCATGGAAAATATTTATCAGTAAACCGACTGTCACAACTGGATAGCTTTTGTGCACAAAGAAAACATGCGGGTATGTCACTTAAAAATTTATATTTTAAGTTCCAGAGCCTTGATGTTTAAATGGTGATTAAACATCGGAGGGCTGATAGCATAAAGGAGATTTTTGTGAAGTCGCTTTACTAATCCGTTTTTGATCTTTTATCTTCCTCTGTCGTACACATCCAATATCAGAGTGCTTTTCAGCGTATTGTTTTATATATCTAATTAAAATCTGATAAACTGTTTTGAGTTTAAACTAATGAATAAGAATAAAAGTCAAGAAGGCAAACTTTTGCAACGGTTTTCATTATTGGAATAACAAATCGTTCATAATCTGTCTAGGTTTTTAGCATGGTTTGGTACAGTTTAAAGATCATTATATTTGCATGAAAAAGTGAACAGACAATTTCCTTTCCCATCAACCAAAGCTTTTAGGCAAACTGAATTTCATGCCAAGTTTAACATACAGCAGGTTAGAAATGTATAAAACTGTTTATATCGTTAACGATAAACACAATTTTTCCATTAAAGTAACGGATATAGAGCCAAAGCAAGGGTCTCGAAATAATGCAAAGGCATTAAATATACATAATGCATTTTAAATAGGAAACATTTCAACAGTTTTGGAAGATCGTATTACGAAATGTTGAGGTATTATTCATAAAACTTTACCGACGATATTTATTGTGTAAAGTTTCTCAAATTATCCAAGCAACCCTCTCAAAGGCTGTTAATTTGTGAAATCTTATCCGGTATCGGTCTAATTTGGTTATGAACTAATTAAAATTCAACTTTCAGATTTAAATTGGATAATCTCTAATTACCTTTCCTTTTCATCTCAAATTATTAGTACATTTATTTTTTCTACTTTTATAAAACACACGAATTAATCGGGTCTTGACATCGATCCTTTTATAATAGTTTAATTCCATACAGACTTTTTTGTGGTGCATTATACCCCAGAAAGCTCAAACTCCACCGAGCTTTGCTGAAACGTAAATGTAATGAAGTTAGCTTTGACTTAATTTAATTTTCTCTACCAGATGGGAACAATTTACGTTTCGTGGAGTTAGCGAGGAAAAATGTGAAATGAATGAAAAATTTTAAGTGAATTAAGCAAAGGCAAAGGAAATAGGTACAGAAGCAGCTTGGTGCTCGGACTAAAAGATTTTATAATAACGTCTATAGCAAATCCGGTATATTACAGAAAATTTTAAAATCACCCCACATTCTTTCTTCACAGATTTTATCCCTTATATAGTTTATAATAGAGTAGAAATTTAAAGTAATTTTACCTCCTTTTGGTTAAAATTTTGAAATCCTTCAAGAAAATAGAGTAGATAAGCTGATCGACTCCAATTTAGTTCGGAAAATTTATTTCCAGAAACGCACCAAGCTAAGCTGTTTCATTGCTTTGTGAAACTTCAAAGGAAATAAGTAAATATTTTTCGGAAAATTGCTTTCTTTGATGCTGTGCATTTTGTTTGGAAATACATGCATGGTAAATAATCCCATTCTATTTTGTTTGTTTGAAAAAGTCGATTTAGAAAGTTTAATATTCTAGCAACAGTAGGAGAATGCTGACAAATTTCTCTTTATATTTTAAATTTATTCCTATTTTAGTTTTCAACAAACTTTGTTTGTCTATGTAGATGCGAGACTCGGAATTCACTTTGACGAATATCCGTCTTGAGGTTGAACAAATTAAAAGTTATTTAGCCATCAAGTTATTATCAGCCAAAATAATAAAACCAATTTAAAACTTTTTGACACCTTACGATTATGCAATTACAAGTTTACTAAGTTTTGTGTATTTTATCTGCTCTAATTCCGGTCCTATGGCTCTGTCATGAATTAGAAAACTAATTTTGCAATACCCTCAAGACTTTCTTAAAAGGATGGTCGCCTTTTTCAGTCTAATTAAAGTTTGAAGCGCCTCCAAAAGTGCAAATGACGATAGTAATTATTATTATATAAAACGATGTGCCTATAAAAAGGTTTAATTTTAATTTGAAAATTCCCAAAAACATTATTATTTTTTAATACAACTTCCTACAATGAAAACCCCCTTGAGGAATTATGAAAGAAACATCTAAGAGCAACAGCACAAAACAACTGCCTGGGCGAAAATAAACTTGAAACTCCCTAATGCAATTTAGTCGTAAAACAAGAGCACTGGATAATAAATTGTTAAACTGAAATTAAGCTTATATAGGTTAAGAGATCCATTAATTTTCCACCGGTTCTAATATAGGCAATAAAAATTGCGAACGCCGAATAGATGAAAAAAAAAAAACACTGAACCGCTGAAAGGAAGCTCCGACTGAAATAATGCAAATCAGAAATTTGAATGTCTAATGCTAGAGTTGTTATAAAGCAAAGCGTTTTAAATTAAATCACAATTGCATGCTATAGAACGTGAGGCATGCAATAGCCTTTGGCTTTTGTACAGAACCGAATTCAGGAAAATTGAGCTAGAAAACTTGTTTGAGCAAAGAGAGACAGTGTGTTGGTTATCAAGTCAAAAAAACATATGGTCACTCACTATAGAATCAGAAAGTGCTTGATGTCCACTTGCAACTGCACTTTGTATATCTGAAGTGGAGTAGCTTGGAGCCCGGTGTGCTGGACTGGACCAGAAAGGGAAGAATGCATTCTTTGTATTGAGAAAATTGATAAATACCAGAAATTGAGTTCAAAATTTTTTAGGTGATTGGTGGTTTTTTTCTAGGCTTCTGTAGGAAGTCTATATTTCGCAGCCATATGTAAGTGTTGGTATTACAATTGCATTGTAGATGCAAAGTTTAGTCTCAGCGCTGATGTCGTAATAGTTGAAGATTCTATCTAGAAGTTGCTCGAAAGCCGCGCAAGCACACTTCAAGTGATGTTGGATTTCAGCGACAATGGTTGCTGACATATGGCTACAATGTATGAGTAGTGTTCTGCAAGGAATGGTCATATTTGGGGCTTGGGAACTAGTATCCGGTGCGGGTTGGTTCAGAATCTGCGTCTTGTTAACATTTACCTTTGGGCCGATTCTCCTGTATGCCTGGTTGAATGCATTCATAATTGCCTGAAGATTTTCTTCTGTATTGGCCATCACGACGTTATTATCTGGATATTGAAGTTCAATTATCGATGTCGTCCTCCAGAACAAGAATCTACCAACCCGCAATGGCCAGAGTGATAGAAATAAGGCTAAAATCCCTAGTAAACTTACATGCTAGACACAACCTCAATAAGGCCCTCAATGGACCCTGGTTACAGTAGCAACAAGACCATGGGCAGGGGGTGAAAAGAATCCCCGGGTAAGATCAGGCTACCATTGACAACCAATACTGCACATAGCTACTTACAATGCTTAAAGTCAGGTCACCTATTTCACTATAACAGTGAACAAAATAGCTCTCTAGGTAGAGTGGGCTTTATGGTTCACAAAAAACACAAACAACACTTATCAAAGATTGCTAGGTATTCGCACCCACAACCGACCGCATAAGAATGAAGAAGTGGAGAACGTATTCGAGGATATCTAAAGAGCTTTGCAACAAGAGTCAGACAAGAGACAACAAACACTGCAAATTTTCAAAGACTGCAGGGGAACCCCAGAAATTCTTAACATTCTACTATCAAAATGTTAGAGGAATTAGATCCAAAATTCACACTTTGACGTACAATGTTCTAGTTGAGAATATTGATGTTATTTTGCTGACGGAAACGTTTTTGGATCCTAGTGTATCGTCCAGTGAGCTGGGGCTCGATGGTTACTGTGTTTTTCGCTGTGATAGGTCAGAACAAACAAGCCAATGTGTTACACAGGGTGGGGTGTTGATTGCTATAAAAACTGCCTCCTCCTGTCGACAGATTACTACCCCAATTAATAAAGTAGAAAGTCTTTTGATTGTGTTGTCTATTGGACCTCATAAAATGATGATCTGGTATGCATATATTCCTGGATCTTCACCCGTTAAGGTGTATGAAAGTTTCTGCCTTTCAATTATTGTTCAATTATCGAACCAGCATGACTTTACAGATGTATTTATTGCTCTGAGGGGATTTTAACCTGCCTAAGATAACATGGGTAAATAGTGCAAATGGAACCAGTCTAATTGGCTCCTTGTCAAATGAAGTTACACTAATTGCAGATTAGATGGCCTATCTTAGTCTGTATCAAAATATACATATTCCGAACAGGTATGGAAATTGTTTGGATTTATTGTTCTCGAACCACAAAGATGTCTCTGTTGCGATTAGTGCAAGTCCATTATTAAAATTCGATGCTCCACATCCAGCATTAGAGTGCATTTTCTCTCTTATTATTAATTTTTCGAAGATTGACTATTTTTACTAGAATTTTAAGAGAGCAGACTTTAGGCAAATTAATTTATACTTGTCATAATATGTAGATTGGAGTTTTATATTTGAGTGTACCGATGTAGATATTGTTGTTGGAAGTTTTTATAAAACATTGGTCGACATGATTGACTTATTTGCGTCTACAGCTCATTATGAATCACCAAAATACCTTAAGTGGATGAATAACGAAGTTAAAAACTTAATTATGGAAAAAAAGCCCATAAAGCTTCCAAAGCCACACATTCCTTGGATGATTACTCTCGATTCTCTGAACTGACATCACAGTGTAAATTAACGTCACAGTTATCACGTAAGGAATATATAACAAGTATAGAAGGTCAGCTCAAAGACAAAAGGAGTTTCTGAAAATATGTAAATTCAAAAAAGGGAGACTCTAAATATCCTCAGTGTATGAATCTCAATGGAAAGAAGAGTGATGATCCACAGGATATGGTTGACATGTTCAATAGTCATTTCGCATCGGTATACTCGGAATATGACAACTCTGAGGGTGTTACAAATCGGAAAGGATGGTTGATCTTGGGCAGCTTAATTTATCTCTACTTGATGTTTTCGACAGAATTTGCAAATTGAAGCAGAGTCTCAGTGTTGGACCAGATGGCATACCTGTTGTTTTCCTAGAAGGCTGTAGGTTTGTTCTGTCTCAAATTTTGTATGATATTTTAAATAGGTCATTGTCTACTGGTACATATCCAGCAGCCTGGAAATCCTAAGTTACTCCGTCTTTAAAAGTGGAGACGAATCAGACATTGATAATTATCGCGCAATAATAAGTAATCAAAGTTTTTGAAGGCACTGGACAACATGGTTTCAAGATCCACCGTAACAAATCTTTTAACTTATGAGCAAGCTTTATTGGAAGTTTTCTGGAATAGGTATCAAGTTGATGCAATTTATACTGATTTCTCGAAAGCTTTCGATAAAGTTATCCCTAACATCCTCTTAAAATAGCTGGAGGCTGCTGTTATACATGACATTTTAATTAGGTGGTTTCAGAGTCAGGCAGAAAACAATTTGTTAAAATGAACAATGGACGTCTTGCGTAATTTTTTTTTATTTGCTTATTGGAAAGAGGAGTCAAAATAAAGCTCAACTGTATTTTTTTCCGATTTTTTTCGGACTTGCAAAGGCTCTAAATTTCGATTTGAAGTTCAAATTTCTTGGTGCCGTGACGTCACGGCATTATTTATTTTTATTTATTTATTATAAGCTTCTCCAAAACAGACAGAAGGCAGAGAAGGCACACAAACCATCAAGAAACAATCAATAAACCCGAGCATAATGCCATTATGTCGTTCATAATTAAATACCTTAGGTACTCATTTACTAGTGTGTGCTTCTAAATTTTAGAGGTTTCTACCTAATAAGCATATAAGGGAATCATTATATGTAGAAGGTTGCTCTACTCCACCTGCATTTTACTAATACCTATCTACCAAGTACCTAAAGTCTGTTTTTTTTTTAAAGATAATTCCCCAAGTCAAAAATTTAGTAACTATGTTGGCAACACAAGCCTTTTCTACATAAAAAATTTGACAATTTTTCATTGTATTGCCAACATAATGTCATTTTGACTTTTATCTTTGAAAAAAAAACAAACTTCACCCTTCATGTGAATTTTTTTCCGAAAGCATTGGCATTATCTCAAGTCCTCCTGGCCAGTTCCCGGAATCGGTTTTCACAAACTCTTCCATCCTCCATCGCACAAACAAAATAAACAATAATTACCTTACTATTAAAATTATTATTATTTTTTTTAGTGGTTTATGGGAAATAAAACACGAGTATAATTTTTATGTGTCTGTATTCCATACCTTCCAGTTTCCCTAAAGACCTTTTCAAATTTTCCCAGGCAAAAACATAATTTTTCTTCAAATTACACTGCCCCCAGCCCCAGCCTGCTGTTTTTTTGTTGTTAATTATTGTTTATTTTGTGATGATAGGTAAATTGGCCAGCCAGGGGTCACTGACCAATGGTAAACAAAAATCGCTTTTATGGTTTTCGTACTTTATACTGTGCCGGATTAGTGCAGATATCGATTTCTTTGTTTAATTCGCATTTATAGACAAGGAAAGAAAATTGTCGATACTAGTCGATACTTCAATTAATAGATGTCGTTCTCCTCTTTCAAGCTTCAAGTCAAAAGTAGAGCTGTACCAAAGTCGATACGCAAAGCGATTTTGATAAATATATGCCTCCTTTCCTGTCCGATGTGTTCAAAAAGAAAAAAAAAAAGATTCGTTTGGAACATGGAAATTTGACAAACAGTGATTTTTGATTGGTGCAAAATTTTACCGCAAAATTCAAATAATCTGATTTTTTTTCTTTCAATTAATTTCTGACTCCAAGATTTTTTAAAAAATTAACCAACCATACTTTTATGTAGTACATCAAATACACTTTCGTTACAGATATATTATATACCTAATTTTAATTGAGTGCAAGAGGTCCATTATATCTCCTCAGAAGTGGAAGTTACTACTTCCCCAGGGTGGACTTAAATCTAGTATGTTTTTTGCATTTGCTGATGATTTGGAAAATTTCAAGATATTTAAATCCACTGAAGATTATATTTTGTTGCAGGAAGATTTAAATAGGTGTGAATTGAATAATTTGACTTAAAACATTGAAAAGTGTAGTTGTTATCTTATTCAGTAGATCTAGGAGAGTTATTAATTGTTTTCGATTATACAGTTGATTTATTGGAATTGGAGAGACAAACTCTAGTTAAGGGCCTTAGCATCTGGTTAGACAGTGAGTTAGCCTTTCCAAAACATATGGATATAATAATAAATAGAGCAATGAGGTTACTGGGGTTTGTGTTGAGAACTCTAAAGGGTTTTAATAATGTTTTTACAATAGAAGATGCTTATGGCTCTCTGGTTCGACCCATCATAGAGTATGGAAGTGGAAACCATATTATGCTGTGCACAAGGAGAGATTACAAAATAAATTTCTCAAAAGAATAAGATTTAAATTAAATATTCCTTATGAAAATATCAATTATAAAGAAATTAGAAAATTTTTGAACTTATCTTCTTTGGAGAGTAGGAGAAATTTTTTTGATACCTATCTGTTTATTGTATAAAATCTTGATATTATGGAGACCCCTAAATTACTTGCAGGTATAGGTCTACACATATCTCCTATTAATTTTAGAAATAGTCAGCGTTTTTATATTGATCTTTACTAAAATATTTTTTTTTTTTTTTTTTTAGTTTTGTAACATTTACCTTTTATTCCGTCATCTTTTTATATTTTTTCGTATTTTCATATCTTCTCATATTTTATGTCTTATGTTATGTAATTATATCTAAATATTTTGTCTAAATAAATGTGCATTTTAAAACAATTATTTTGACTTAAGGTCAAGTATGGAATGGGTCAAATATCTTGCGATTCTTGTGTTTTCTTATGAGTATTATATTTACAATGATAGTTTTGTAGCTTGAAATTTTTAATTTTGAAGACAAAACCCAATATATGATCCACATGGGAGACTTCAACGTAAAGCTTAGCTCCAAGATTGATGAAGCAGAAACTGCCCTGGGAACATTTAGTTGCGGAGAGAGAGATCGTAGGAGAGATATGTTCCTGGGCTTTCTTTCTTCTACAACAGAGACTGCACGCCATGAGCTCCTTTTTTTTACGTCGAAAAACGGAATCGATTTTACTGTCACTGATAATAGTATATTGTTGTATTAGGAGTAGAAGCTTTACTTTTTTGTGCTGAAGCGGTAGGTTTGCGAGCCGAACGTAGTGAGGCTTGCAATACTGCTGAAGCACAAAAAAGTGCTTCTACTCCGTATGCAACACGCTATTTTTTCTGCAAACGAATGGGGTAAGCTTGGGGGCAAGTGAATGGTTGAGTGGCAGTAAAAGTAGGTATGAGCGGCACTAAAACTTTTGCTGCCTCTGGGGCTGCCAAGCAGCATAGAAATTGAATTTCTAACACTTCGACAGGTGTTAACTCGCTGGATTTGCCTAGCAGCATAGAAATCAAATTTCTGACATCTTGATAGGGGTTAACAAAGTGACGTTTCTCTGACGTTTGGAGAAAAAAAAACTTATCGTCCAGGACGTCACTGTAATGAAAAAAATTGCGACAGGTAGTGACCAAAGGCTGGTTAGAGCAAAAGTTGAAATACATTTACGAAGCGAAAGAGCAAAGATGGTGTCAAAGATCCAAGCCAAAAAATAAATAGAGAATAAGGCGGCATATCATGAGAAAATGGGAACAAAGCTCAAAAACCTGGAACATCTAAGAGACGACGAAATAAACGTGGACGATTTAGGTCTGAAAATTAACTATGTCATAAAGGAAACTCAGAAAAATCATTGCGTAAGAGCGAGAAAGAAAGAAAATAAACTGAGTCAGAGTACGAAGAAACTTATGGAGGGCAACTGAATAGGAATATTTCCAAGTCTGTCAAACAAAACGTCCGAAACTACAATAAAAAACAAATATCTCAAAAAACTGAAGAGAATAAGATCTTAATAGTGCTATTTTTCGCTTTCTGATAGAATCGGCAGTATTCAGACAAGTAGAGCGGAAATTCTTAAAATTACCGAAGAATTCTAGACAAAGTGTTTTTTTTTTTTTGTAAAACGCAAAACATTCGTTGGAACTGGGCAAAGTCGTTCCAAAGTTCCACTTCAAACGAGGATTAAAGCAAGGGGGTCCTTAGAAGCAAAGCGCATGCTTTTTGAAATTTTCTGGCATCAGTTCACGACTGGCACAATATCTGGATTTTCTACCGAAGGAATGTGGTATCAAGAGACTGGGGTAATAATTCTTGAACGTAACTCACCCGATTAGCCACAAAGTTTTTTTATCTATGGGGTGAAGAGACCAACCAAGCCGGCGAATCGGCAAAGGCAAAAACTTCATCAATACTGACTAACGAGGAATACTGTCGAAGAACTAAGGCTAGAAGATTCACCAGGAGAGTAGCTCCAAGAAGTTCCAAACGGGGCAATGGTTTGCAACCTTCGATTTGCTCATAACTACGAACAGTTTATTAAATTATTGGGAAGCTCGATACGCATGTAGATGCAGCATGATTACCCAATTTCTGATGCATCACAGAATCCGAAAATTTGGCATATCTGCATGTTAGTGTCGAACAAGTAGCGTGAAAGAGAAATTTTCGAAATGGCGGAAAGTCCATTTTTGAATTGCGACCAAAGATCCAAAATAGATTATGATGAGGTTTCGTCCCACGAAACATTGGAATCCCACAGCCTATGGATGATGTGCTTTGCCAAAAATGACACTAGTGTGGAGATAAGAAATCTTATGAATCGAAGATGCGAGCTATCTCAGATAAGATGTTTCGTTAGGTGCAAATTGTGGTGTACAGGAGAACGAGAACATGTCCGAAGCTGGGTTCCACTGTAAGTCTAAGACCTTTATGAGGCTAGATTCATTATCAAAGGCAACAGCGATTTGACAGTCATCCGGGGGTAAATGTGAAAGAAGTTAAGGGCAACTTCTCGCCTACTTTCGGAATTGAAAACCTGCAGATCTTAACAATTCGATAAGTTCCTTTCGTAGCGATAATGCGCCTTCTAAGGTGAAACTTCCCACGCAAATATCGTCCATAGATATATGGTTTAACCCGACATTACACGCGTCAAAAAACTTACGTCATTACACGCGTACGGTCAAATCGACCGCATGCCTAAATATTTCTATGAATTTTAAAGTTTTTTTCGCGGAGACGATCTCAAACGTATCCTGAACGCTAAGGCATGACCTACGCAGGTCTACTAATCAATAGAGACATGAAACTTTCAAATAATACCTGCGTAGGTCATGCCTTAGCGTTCGGGATACGTTTGGGATCGTCTCCGCGAAGAAAGTATCAAACCACTATAATTCGTAGAATTCAGAATAATATCAAAGGGAATTATATTATGCAGTACAGTTATCGTATTATCGACAGCCTACCTACTCCCAATATCAGAAAATGCCAATTTGAACACAAATAATTTAGATACTCAGGTTCACGCGCCTGGTTAAAAGCACCGACTATGAAAACAACAACTATACTTCAACAAAAAACCAAAATATGCAACAGGCATTCTTGGATCGATAAAACTGCCACCCTTGTACCAGAGGCGTAATTACTGATTTTATCAATGCTCGGTCTTTTTGACCGACATGCTTGTACTGCCGGGTTAAGACCATTTTAGAAGCCTCCGAATATTTTTGATACTGCAAAGTAGCCAGCTCTAGAGCTCTAGAGCTCTACCATTAGAATGGGAGAGCTGAATCCAAAGGTTACACAATTTAATCAAAATTCCTGAATCGGTTTACGGGGGTTAAAACCTTACAGCAATCGTTGATAATCTCTATAATATGTAGAGGATTTACCAGAATTTCAAATACATTTGCTTGATATCTGCCAGAAATACATGAAATAATCAAAATTTCAAGAGGATCTTACCTATATTGCTGTGTAACTTAGGACCCACGGATTAACTCGTCCTAAAGATAGGAAACTTCCATGTGAAATGTTCGTTCGGTGCTGTCTAAAAAATTACACGTATGAGAGTTTCATGACTGCCAAAGCTATGCGGCGCTAGTATAGCAAAGCCACAAGCAAATGTCATCTGTGAAAGAATGTAATTTGTCATTGTATTTGCCATTAGTCAGCCGTATGATGTGTGTTAATGTTATTCTTATTCTATGGTGTTCTTTATTTGATTTTCTATCAATTTTTGGTAAAACTTTGACTTCTTAATATGTTTTTAACCAAAGAGACTTTCTGTTACGTGTAAACATTGTGGAAATGGTTTTAGTGATGATATTTATTTGCAATTTTTGACAAAGTCATTTGTGCACTATACTTTATTTTTTTCCAAGATAGATTTTGACATTGAAAACTTTGAAACATAAACAATAACGCTTGACCCTGATTGGTCGCAAAATGAGGTGTTTCTGCAGGTTGACATCAGTTTTACAATAGCGGCCAATAAGTGGCATTAGCGGCATTGTTTATGTTTCAAAGTTGACAATGTCAAAATCTATCTTGGAAAAAAATAAAATATAGACCCTTCAACTTTTTAGTGTTTTTTTTTTAATACGGTTTTCTGTTGTTGTGTTGAAGGTTGTTCTTCTAAATAAGGAGATAGTACTGAAATGTTTTTGTTTTATATCCAAAAAATAGGGCTTAATAATAAAATGAAATTGATTAAGACAAATTATTTGAAAGAAGACGGGAATCACGTGACTGCTGCCACAATACTGGACACACCGAAGTGCACACTAGCGCCACCATGCTGTGGCAGTCATGCAACTCGCTGCATGAGTAAGACAAGGATAGGGAAAAAGGCCTGAGTTTCCTATCTTTAGGACGGGTTAATCTGTGTTAGGACCCGTCAAGAAAGTGTCATATTGACGTAGCCCTTTGAATTCCTTGGCTGATGCGTTAAGCACAACGCGTATTTTTGAACTTGTTTTATCAGGTTTAATGAGGTAGGTAACAAACAAAGGATGGCCTGGGTTCTTTACTTGTCACGTGAGATATAATCATTCCTAAAATAGCCTCTCGTAAACTCAGAATATAGTTTATTTAACTCTGGATTTTCAAGAGTGTGAATCTCAGAGACAGAAAACATCGATAAGCTAAAGTATAAGTGTCGCCTAATCGGGTACCGAATGTTTACCATAAATCTACCAGACATACGTTTGCACACTTTTGATCATCTGGAGACATATAAACCT
Source organism: Ceutorhynchus assimilis (assembly GCA_917834065.1). Classification (NCBI taxonomy): domain Eukaryota; kingdom Metazoa; phylum Arthropoda; class Insecta; order Coleoptera; family Curculionidae; genus Ceutorhynchus; species Ceutorhynchus assimilis. The sequence goes on along the minus strand of OU892284.1, from coordinate 28,704,661 downwards.
TGTGTGGAATCGATTCCAGTTCCCAGAATTGCCTAATGGCCAAATCCAGCGAAGAATCGAAGGTTTGAAGGAATAGGATTCTATTAATGGAGGCTGCCAAACATCCTGGGTTTTTCCTAGCATTACCCAACCAAATATCGTTTCATGACTGTTCGTGAAATCCTGGTATGCATCCAGAACAAAGAATTTGAGAGTACAGGTCCGCTCCCAAAAGCATATATACCGGAACCGGTATGTGAAATTGTTCGTCTCCAAGCCTCAAATTTGAAATATGACACCAAATCTCTGGATTCACTTTGACTGACGGCATGTTTGAACAGAGTTTTGGTAGTACGGAAACCTCCGGCTCGAAGGAAAGAGGCAAAACTTGCAAATACAGGGCAGATACGGAAGGTTCAGAATTGGGGATCGGAGGATATCCCAGAAATAATTATCGACGAAATCACAACTTCGCGTTTGGAAATGAATAATAACATTTCTCCAGGAGACGACGATTTAGGTCTCGAGTCGTTCAACGAAGGGGGCCCATTAGCCTACTCTCTCATATTTATAAGCTATTCACGACTCAGACTTACAAACAAGCTCGACTACCAAGAGTACCAACCACGAGAACAAGCTGGTTTCCGCCGCAGATACGGGAAGAACGACAACCACAAGTAATGAAAATCTTAATTCAGAAATGTGTATGGTACAATAAACCGGAATCAGATCAGGATAATAAATTGGACTCATAACCAGACACTGTAGCCTGAAAAAACACCCTCACACAATGTGCATTCTTCAAGAAGAACCCATATGCAGACTTTGTGACGAGGAGGATGAAACCGCCACCCACATAATCCTAGTGTCGCAGGTATTTCTTGTACTTGTCAAAGACAAGAAGTGGATTATCAGGAAAATATACAAGACAAGAAACTAACGAGGAAGAAAAATAAGATTTCTTGTGCAAGAAATTTGTGAGAAGCAAGAATTCTTGTATAACTTATTTCGAATAATATTAATTAGTTAATAAATATTAGCAAAAAATTACACAGTTACTTATACTCGCATAACATTCAGGACCACACAAGAAGGAGACGCCTATCTATAGTGACGTCACAAGGGTATCGGCGCTTGAAAATAGGTAATAGGCAATCAACTTTGCTTATAATCCTTGGTTTGTGTCAATCATTCTTCAGCTCTTATTATTACATTCCTGTCTTTCTCCGTCTCTCTACGTTATATCTTTCTTCTCTCTCGTGTAACGAAATTTGCCAAAACGTGACGCTTCTTTAAAATTTCACTCTCAATAATTAATAATTCTCGTCCCAAATATCAGACCGCCGCTTAAGAAGTTTCACTTTAAAAATTTAACAAAAAAAAACTTTTTTATAGTTTGGTACATAAATAGGACGTTTCATTGAAGAAGCGGTTACAAAAGTGTAAAAAAATTCTTTTTCTAAATAAAACACAACAAACAAAAAATATGCTGTCTCAACAAAATTTAAAAAAATGGTGTGTGCTTAAGACCACACGATAGAAGTGAAAACTTCAATTAAGTGAGACTTAACAATACGAAATACAGGTATTTTTTATGCTCTATATTGAATGCCCAGATCGATCTACCTTTGTATCAAAGATGTGAATAGTTTTGATTTAGATCCATTTGGAGATACAGACAGATAGGGCCAGAAGACCTATCTCTAAACTCACCAAAAGCCACACGTTGAAAAGGCTCCTGAACCTGATCAAGTTTTCGAAACTTTTCACTGACGAAACGGACGGACAGGACAATATATTAAACCGACGGTTACAGTATTGGGGCCACTTAACCCGGTCTGTTCACTCTGCCTTCCAACCAACTAACAATAAACTGCTCATCCTCATCTTTATAGACTACGGAGAGAAGGCATTTGATACTATTGACCAACATAAATTGCTCCACGTTCTTCCTTATTGCCGAATAGACCATCGATACACCGCTATAATTAAAAATATCTATGAAACCGTAACATCATGTCTTAGACTCCATGAAGATACCTGCAAGTTCAAAATCGAACAAGGAGTTCGCCAAAGTGACACCATATCACCAAAACTATTTTAAAATTTACTAGAGTACATGCTGAAGTGGATGAAATGGACTAATTTGGGAATTATTATAAATGAAGAAGTCTTGAATCACCTTAAGTTTGCAGATGATATTGTCTTGATTTCGGATAGAATTGACAAAGCCACTCAGATGCTTCACGATCTAAAGTGCAACAAGTATCGTCCTACAAATATCTTGGACATGAAACTCGTGTGAGACCAAACAACCAAACTGTCCAGTTTCAGAGAAGAATAGGACTCACCTGGGCAGCTCTTGGGAACCTGAAGGTTGCATTTAGGTCGACATCCCGGTATGTTTGAAGAGGAAAGTGTTCAATCAGTGTTACATTCTGTCATGACATACGGAGCGGAAGCAATCTATTAATAAATTACAAGTGACACAACGAGCTATGGAAAGAGCTATTTTGGGTAATTCACTAAGAAACAGAATCCAGAACAATGAAATATGAAGAACAGGTATAGCGGATGTCGTCAAGAGAATAACAACATTTAAATGGAATTGGGTATTGCAAGAACAACTGACGACAGATGGACCAAGAAAATCCCTAACTTGACTGAAGGCCGAGATACGAGGCTTAGCGAAATAGAGGTCGACCACCAACGAGATGGACTGATGATATAAGGCGCATCAAGCATACAGATGGCGCAGTGCAGGGAGGAGTCGCACGGATTACGGAATGCCTATGTCTAGCAGTGGACGCGACAAGGCTGATTGATGATGATGAGTTTCCACATAGCGCCTTGTTTCCCTTTTAAAAAAGCGCAACTATGGAGGCATCTCTAAGTTTGGCAGGTCTTAGTAAGGAAATGATTATGGGAGCAGCAACAAAAAGCAGAAATTACAGGAAAATTCGGAAACCAGAAAATATTCTAGAAACAGCGACAGACAGTTTCTCTCTGGAGTTAATTAGTGAGAATAGCCAATTAGGAACTAAAATATCAGACATAGCTAGATTCAACTTAGCAATCAAACGGAGAAAATTCCAGAAAGATTAAAGCAGGCATGGTACGAAATTTTACATAAGGTACAAAGCCAATATGCAGGTGAAACTTTTTTAAGCGTATTAGGGCTTAAGTCCCCCGAAAACTAGACCCTTTGATGTTTGATCGCGCCACATCACAGGCGCCACATCATTCCATGACAAGTGTGTAACATGCTAAATGTTACTGTTTTTCTTTTTCCTATATATTATTTTATAAATTAAACTATCGCCTTGAATGCTGACAGTTTGGTGACTGCCATTATTGTAAGAACTATAAAGAAGGTTTCTTTCCAATAGCAATTTATTAACCAAGAGGGCACGCTTTTCGTTTAAATTTGAAGTACCAGTTTGGTATCAACACTTTCCATTGTTTTTTTTTTTTTGAAGGGAAGCTCTGCTTGTTCAGCTTGTCCTTTCTTCGTCCCTTTTAAATTTTGCCGTTCGCCCTGAATGGTCGACTCTGGCCTGGGGGCAGCCATCTTCCTCAACTGATTATCGTTCTCGTGAAGAAAAGTACCTTATCGGCCATCAGGCATTAGTATGGCAAAAGAAAGTTGCGCAAAGTAAAGTTCCGTTAATTACCGAAAAAATTTAAATCAAAAGTCTCGTGATTACCGTTTTATTCAAGTATAAATTTCGAAAACCCTCGTGGTAAGTCCTTCTTTTTAAGTAATGGTTGTTCATGGAATGCCTCTATTACTTAGGGCTTTCCGAAGAGCCGTTTTTCTCAAGGAATACATTTTCGACAAGCCCACATCTCTGGGCATAGAGCTCTTGAAGTGATTTCCCAGAGGAATCAGGTCCCTCACGTGTCGATACGTGTACCTCCACATTTGACGAAAACTGAGAACTTCTAGCCTTGATTCCAAGCTAGAATCTGCAACTTCCATTTGCAACTTCCCTAGTCAAGTGACCGAAAATAGATGGCTACCGAACTGTACCTTTTTGTCGGAATTGAGGCTTGTAAAGAGTTTCATTTATACCTTTTATGCACTTCAGGGATTAAAAGTACCCTTTTAATCCCTGTTTCAAGGGAGTAAAGTGGGTCCTTTAATCCCCGGGATTAAATTTCACTTTATTTCCCGGGGATTAAAAGTACCCTTTTATTCCCTGTTTTATTTAATCCCTGGGAAATAAAGTAAAGTGTATAAAGTGTATTAAAAGTACCACTTTAGTCCCTAGGTGTATAATGTAGTATTATTACCTTTTTTTTTCGAAATCTACTTTATGATCAATTAACAAAATTGATTTTTTTTTTTCTGATATGACATTTAAATATTTTATATCCTACTGAACTATTAAAACCATATAATACCTTGGTTACGATAATCATTAACAGGGTCTTAACTCCCAAGGGAGTTAAGGATTTTCATAACTCCCAAGGGAGTTAAGGAAGGGAGTTAAGGATATCATAACTCCCAAGGGAGTTAAGGATTTCCATAACTCCCGCTTTTACCTTGAATAGGTAACACTTTGACAAAAAATAGAAATTTTGATTTATGGCTTATTCCTTTATAAAAATAGACAGAATACAGTAAATTCAGTAGGATATAAAATTATCTATGTACCACGGGAATTATCAGGAGTTAATACCCACGGGCAATTGGTGTCCCTCGGGCCGGAGGCCCTCGGGACACAAACGTTGCCCTGGGGTATTAACACCTGCATAAAATTTTTCACTATTACTGTTCCTGCATCTGAAATAAAGCCATTTTCGAAATATTCGTAAGAATCTAAGCTTTTGTAGGCCTTCATTTGCTCATTATTGTGGAACTGTGGATCAAAATGTCATCTGGACATTTTTTTAAACTAACCGTTCGCCCAGATTCCGATTTTCCTGCATTCAAGTCTTTAAATATTCACTCTGCATCTCAAAAAGTATATTATAACAAAGTTAACTGTAATTAGCTTGAAAATATTCCAAATAAACTCAAGATAAACAAACAAACTTCAAATTTTCCATGGTCGCCATATTGAAAAATCACGTGGTTTGGAGAGTTATCCTCTATTTATTGATTTTATTTAAAGTGTTTTAACAATTGATTTTATATTTTGAAATTATTCAATAATTCATTTTCAACCTCACTGTGAAAATATATACTATTTTGATTTGAAAATTGCTCGAGTGTTTTATTGGTTTTACCTATGTCAAGATTTCGTTGAGTTATATGTCTTATTTATTTCCTTTTCAGAATTATCAATTACCGTTTGCTGATTATTTTTTTAGGTGTGTTTCTGAATTTTCATACTTCGATATTTAATATAATTTTTTTTTTTTTTTCAAATTCAGTGACGCCCTTGCCATTCTGTACTATTAAACCACCCCTAATAATTATTCGCTGAGCAAACTGAGCATATTATGGGCCTCCTGTTAATCTGTTAACAAAAGGGGTTGGGAGTGATAGAATAAATATTCTTCCAGTAGCTATTCTGTAATAAAGGACTTCGTTAGAATGGGCGATCTCTGTGAAAGTCGAAGGAAAAGTAAAATAATTCATACATTTTCTTTAAAGAAGTACCTAGTAACTTTTGTTTCTCGAGAACGTTCAGAAACAAAATCCAATACAATGTTTACTGAAAATTCTAGCTCATCCACATGGAAAATACATGATAACAATGAACCATTTGAATATAATAACATCCACAACGACTCTAACAAACAAAATTTCATACTAAAATCTCTAACTTTGTTTAGTCATGTGCAAAGGTTGAGATTTCAACATTCTATATCATATCTGGTACACTTTTGCTTCCGAAAACTTTCCTTAACAAAAATGAAAATAAATTCATGTAAACTATTCCTTGGTGAGAAAACTTTTCCGTATCAGTTGTCCCGGCTTTCCCAGGAGTGTGTTTTCAATTCGGATTTTGACATACTTTGTCCTCCCGTATTCTTATCTCGAGTTCTGAGATTAGATGAATAAATTCAGGAATGGCTGGAGTCCGATAATTGGTTTCAATAACTTGTGAAATGTACCTAATTGGTTTGATTTTTTTGCTGTCGACCAAATAATTGCAAAGTCACTTCAAAATTTAACTTGGCTGTATCCAAACAAAGTAGACATTTGGCGTTGGCAGCGACGCGACGATGATGTCTAATTAGCTGCGCCTGTTAGGATTTTAATTACATGCTACAGTTGCGTTGTCTGCTGGAAAATAGATTTTTGAAGCAACGGAATTTAGGGAAGGAATAGAAAAGAAGAAAACAAACTAAATTGCAACAACTTGATTAGGAATTATTTCCAGAGTTGAGCAAATGAAGTAGTTGCCATTTTGAAAGGTAAATGAGTCTTAATGATGATTTTTCTTTTTGTACCAGAGACATTTCTTACTATTACCAAGCAAGTTCGCAATTAATCCAATTCAATGCACTTTTCTATTCACAAAGCAATTTATTTGCTCAACAGTTTCTCGGCATTTTCTCTGCCAACTTCAATGTAGTTCCCGAGAAAGTATTGTAATGTGGATAATAAAAGAACTGGGTTTTCTTAAATTATGCCAGAGAAATTCCTCCTCATGGAAAATGCTCTTTTTGGAACTTTGGCTTGTAATCAAAAAGCGCAAAAAATGTTAAAGTAACGACGGGGAAACGAGCTAAATAAATTACATCGCCGCAAAAGGCGAGGGAAAGGGGAAAGACTTTAGGAAACTTTGCTACAGTTTTGCCTTCAAGAAATTTAATGTAATTTTACGAGAGGATTAACTTTAATTGATGTTTTTGCTTGTAAAAAGGATGTCGGACCTACTTTAGAATTATTTATTAATGATAAACTTGCGTTGAGGTTTTATACAAAGTTTTTTTTTTATAAATTCCAATATAATCCTTGATAATGTGACGGACAAAATCAATTTAACAATAAAATTTATATTTCAATTCATACAAAATAATAGAACATTTCGCCTTTTGTTCAAATTATCACAAAATTGTTGTACAAATAAATTTAATTTTAATTTTATTACAAAGGTACAAAAATAAATTAAATTTAAATAACTTATTGTCGAATAATCTGATACGCGCTCGAGTGGATTTTGTTGCAGTATGTTTCATATTACGAAAAACGCAATTTTTCAATAACCATTTAGAATATTGACTATAATGCGTACGTTTTTAATTTGAAAACTGTTATTTTGTTTCGCAATATTTTTCCGGCAAATAACTGGAATGTTACCAGTAATAAAAAAAAGTACAATTTTTCATTAAAAGAGTTCTTTTTTTTTTCAGGTGCAGCAGAAAGTGTTAGTGCAAAACGTTTTCGCGATTTTCTTCACGAGTGGCCGACACCAGGAACAGGACCGTATTTTGACACGTCGATAGATTCGAACATAACAGGACTAGTCGGGAATACAGTTTTGTTGCATTGCAGAGTTAAAAATTTAGGAAATAGAACGGTAAGTTTTAATAACTGATACATTTTTGTTAGGGTTTCAACAGATACATGGAAATTTATAATTTTCTATGCTTAGAATAAACATTGCAATTCGTCTAACTCTAAAGCGTAGTTTACACGAGCAGCTTAAGCTATCGCAAGTTTTTGTCTGAGAGTACAATTCAAGGCTAAGTGGTTTTGTCATAACATCAGCTAACCGCATATTACTTGGTAAATACCTAATATTGACAATACCACTATTCGCCATCATCGATCACGTTACGTTGAAATAACATTCGGTTGCAAGTTGAACGAATTATTGAATTATTAATTTGTACAAGGAACCTAAACTCATGGAAGGTCAATGTCAATGACAGTTCACCGGTAATTGTTATAATCAGCGATCACGCACAATGATCGCTTGATCAATAAAAAATAATAGTTTTGGAAGATGAAGGGGTAGTCTACAGACCAAGAATGATCCGCGTCCTGTGATAATTATTATTAGTGTCCATGCCCATATCTGAAATATGTTTGTTGTAAGCTTTGTTTCAAATACTCTTTCCTATTTTTGTACTTGGCTCTAGTTTTGATTCTCACCCCCTCATTACCCCGAGGTCCGACAATATCATAACTAAAATTAAGATCCATTGGTGTTTTAGAAGGCTTACAATTTTGCATATCAAATTTTTGAAGAATCTCTCTTAAATACTTTGTTTGATTAAGCACAAGTTTACCCTCTGAAACATCATGGCTGAAAACTATACCTAAAAAACTACGAAGCCTACCTATATCTTTCATTGCAAAACCTTCCTTTAGTTGACACTTTACCTTTTCAAATTCTTCCAAATCTGTACCCGATAGTAAAAGATCATCCACATAAATTAGAATTTTCTGCGATTTTTGTATATAAGCAATATTCGAATTCTGACCTTTTAAAATTTAAAGACAACATAAAGTTATGAAATTTTAAGTTTCAATTCTTAGGAGAACTTTTCAACCTATACAGTGACTTTTTACGTTTACAAATTTTTGTTTCATTCTCCTTAAACCCTTCAGGCAATACAATATAAACATCATTATTAATTTCTCCAAATAAAAACGCACTACATACATATAACTGAAAAATAGGCATTTTATACTGATTACATATACCGACAAAAACTCTTATGAAGATTAACTTAACCACAGGGCTATATATATCATCTAAAGACATGCCTTCAGTTTGTTGAAATCCCTTAGCCACAAGTCTGGCCTTGTACCTTGTGATGTTCCCAGTTTCATCTTCTTTCCTCTTAAACAACCACTAACACTGTATAGTTTTCTAACTGTCACTATCTTTCACCACTTTCCATGTGTCATTCCTCTCAAAGGATTTCCTCTTCTATAGCCTTTGCCTGAACCATTGACTTATGAAGATGCTACAAATGAAAGTGGAAGCTTTGGAACGCCATAGCTTCACTTCCATTTATAGCATCTTCATAAGTCAATGGTTCACTTTCAACAACACTCGCTGCTGCATTCTCAGTATGTAGTCATTTGATAATGCACGAGGTGTACGAACAACTTATCTTAAGTTGTATCTTCCTTGCCCATCTCTTGTTCTCTCATGCTCAACTACCTCATTGTCTTCGTCTTCTTCAAATATGTCATAATTTTCATCTTCAACTCCATCATCATCTTGAGTATGATTACCTCCATTCTGCGGAGCCTCCTCTTCAAGGTCATAATCCTGTACTTCTGACTCAACAATGTTAATGGGTTCTTGTTTGGATGTAATCTACCCACAATCTACCTTTGGTTGGTGTGCTTCCATTATTTAAAACATAAACTGCACTGTGGATGCATTCAGCCCATAAATTCTTTTGTCCGCCATTTAACATAGTCTGCTTCCACCAAGGTACGCATCTCCCTTTCAGCTCGGTCATTTTGTTCTGGTATGTATACCACTGAACGCTGAAGTCTGATGCCTTTTCTCTTCAAAAGTTTTGTTCGAGACTTGTTGACAAATTCTCGCGCAAGTCACTCTGGGAAGTTCTATCGCAATTTACTATCCCGTGTAAACCACGCGTTAAAGAATAATTGAAAATTGTGTATATAAATGAAACTTTCCAAAATGTTCGTATGTTTGCATAAAGTTGAACCAAATTTTATGATATTACAAACCGAGGTACATTTACATAGATATGAATCCTCAATTATTTTTCAACTTTTTCAACAGACTGGATTTTTTAATTTTTTTTTTTACCGCTGATTTTCCATGGATGCGACATTCTATGCGAAACGCAAAAAAAGGGCATTTTTCGAATTACACTCCGCAACAGCAGACACAATTCCCAAATTACGCTCGCCGTTTTTTTTTTTTTTTTAACGACAACATTTTGTCCCTGGTACAATTTCGTAATTCAATGTAGCTTAAGCGTAATTAAACGAAATTTCTGGAATTCAAAGTCAGTTCGGCTATTTATTTGTTTTCGTTAAAATGCTCTAGATTTCTGGGACAATGATGCCCTATAATGGACGGTAATCCTACGGTCGTGGCCCGAAGTTTATTATTTTAATTTTGCGCCACGGATCGCAGGCTCTATATTATTATGCTTGCGCTTCAAAATAACGATAAGCCAGCGAGGATTTTCTAATAAAAGTGTCTCGTGCCCGTTGGGAAAATATGGTGTGTTATTATGATATCCGATAGCTGTTGGTTCATATAATTCTATCTTTAGTAGATTTTTTAGTATACCTATTTTTCAGATATCAGTGAGCTGTCAATTATTTAGCTGCCTGGGAAATGGTTCTCTGCCAGCACCTTTAGCGTTTCTTTCTTAGGGGCAGTGGAGGTGCGGTGCCGTCATATGTCAGTGTGTTAAACTTTTGTCAAGTTGTCACATTATTTCTAATTTTGTAGTCGCTGTTGCTCAATATATTTCTCAATCGATATCCTGCACATTCGTGGGAAGATAATTCAATAGAAGAAACACCATAAGAACATAGAAGATCCCAATCTCCACTACATTGGCGCCCAACGTGGGGCTCTTTTAAGAAGCAGTGTGTTTTGTCTGTTTTAGACTGTCTTGGAGTGTTTTTTTTTGCGTGAACTCGACACTATTTTAGTTCAGTTTGTGATATTATTAATTGCTGAAGAGACATTATTTCATTTGAAACACTTGTAAAATCGGCGTCATTGGTGTTTTGGTCATTCTATATTTATGGGGTCCAGAAAAAAAAGAGGAAGAGTTACAATGCCTGGTAGTGATGATGCTGGTGGCATTATAGGGGCACAAGTTAAACAAATTGTGATAACACCTGAAATGCTTCAAACCTTGTAAGCTGGTATACACAGTGTCAATGTTAGTAATCAGCAGGTAACAGCTCCTGTACAAAACGCAAGTACAGAAAATTTTTCTACTTGCAAGTCACGTTTTGATGGTCATACCGATGTTAAAGCGTTTATTGTTGCTATCACTGTCTACAAAGACTACTTAAACATTGAAGATGCTCACGCAATGAAAAGACTATCCATGCTTTTAATTGAATCCGCTGCTGTACGACCCTTAACTTATGTTACTATTTAAGGTCATCATGGCTCAACTTATCTTGATTCTGGTACACAATCAAGTATTGCTGGTGCTAAATTGAGTAAAATTCTTCTTGAAGGTGATATACAGCATATAAAAAAAGAACTGAAAGTGACTCTTGATGATGGTGAAAGTACTCAAGTTGAAGCCTACTTCTTTGATGTTAAAATAATGCTCCAAGATAAAATTCATCAAATTTGTCTCATTTCTACTCCAAAACATCCTAACAGCAGAACACTTCTTGGCACAGATTTTTTCAAGCTAGCCAATAGAGTGTTGGATATGCCCAATGATTCCTGGTGTTATGGTGATTCACCTGACATTGAATATTCCTTTATTTCTGATAATGTCACTATTAATAATCTAGAAACCTCTGATGCGACCAGAATCTCATAAGATTTTTTTTAAAACCTGATGAAGGACATAACCTTTCCCCTGGCTGTTTTTCAAAAATTACTTCAAACTAATTTACATGTCTAGTAGTCAGCCTATTCCTTTTGCTCTCCCTATGCTACTCCTGTGGTTCTTGTTCCAAAGAAAGATGGTGGCATTAGGTTGACTGTTGATTACCGCGAGTTGAATGCGAAAACAATAGCCGACAGATACCCTTTACCTCGTATTGATGATATATTAGGTACATGCTGCAAAAAAAAAACTCGTCTTATGACAACTTTGGATTAAGGATCTGGTTATCATCAAATATCAATCAAACCATCTGATCGAGACATCTGATCGAGACAAAACTGGTTACATTTGACCTTTTGGAACCATTAGATATTCAAGGATGCCATTTGGGTTACGAAATGCTCCGTTCACATTTCAAAGACTAATTGATAGATTTCGTTCTGGACCAGGCCTGGATTAAGGGGGGTTCTACCGGTTCTATAGAACCGGGCCCAACGTTTCAAGGGGCCCTCGCGAGATCAAAGATTAGACAAAAAAATTTAAATTTGAATTTACAACAAACATTGCCAAAATTCCCCCAAAAGCTAGCTTGACAAGATTATAAACCATCAGCCTATAACTATGTTTCCATATTGAATCACAACATGGCACCGTCTCATTTTTGATTGGTTCTTTGAAATCCGATGTATTTATATGGAAAATGCCGCCATTTTGAAGCTTACCTCTTGCTAATTTTAAATATGAATATATAGGATTTAAATGGACATCCATGATAACAAATCGAAAACAACGTATTTGATGTACCTAATTATAGTAATCGGATACATGTTTTCAATTTTTTATTATAGATATCTATTTAGCCGTTTGCACCGACCATTTTGAGCAAGCCTTAGCGATAAGTATTCCTGAGGCCCAGTTTCACAATTGGTGTTAACCTGCACTGGTTATCAAACTAACGGCCCAGTTTCACAAACAGCCGTAACCCAACGGTAACTACAACACACTGGTAACCCACAGTAGGTATATCTATTTCATAATATGTGGTTTAGCCAAAACCATTGGTCAAGCTACAGAATATTTACTTACCTTAAGACTTATTTTGCAAACTTGTCGTCAACCCGCAACTATTAGTATAATAACCACTGGAGGTTCTACGGTTCCACCAATTGTGAAACTGGGCCTACTAGTTGCGGTTTAACCACAAGTTCGCAATATAAGAATTGAGTTAAATAACCTGAACTTTGATCAATGGTTATGGCTCAACGATTCATTTTCAAACCAGATATATTGTGGGTTACCAGTGTCTTGTGGTTAACGCTGTTTGTAAAACTAACCCTTAACATAACATTTTTACATGGAGAAATGTCACTTTCAGGAATACTGATCGCTAACCTTAAAATATTCGGTGCAAACGGCTATATTCATATTTGAAATTAGCAAGAGGTAAGCCCCAAAATGGCGATGGAACCTCTATTGTCGCCACTGTATGTAAAGGTTTATTTAGTCACTGTAATATTAAATACAGGAAAGACCATAATACATACGTATTATACTGACGTATATCACTCCTTTCCTATTCACCTAATGTGCGGATTTTGATGCAAAAAAAGAGAAATAGAGGTACCTATATGATCTCGCAAAAGTCTATTTTTGTCAAACAAAGTAGAACGAGGTCAAGAACTGCGCATGCGTTAAATGCTAGATTCTTATTAGGCAATATACTGACCTGTCAAATCAAATTCAATATGGAAGTTCAGGTCAAGCACTGTGTTTAATCTGTCACATTCTGGACAAATGTCATTTGAATTATCGGATTTTGTGTTTTTTTTTTTGTGTGTGAAGGTATTATTGTGCATATTGTTTTAATTAAAATGCCAGCGATTTCCATCGTAATTGGGTGTGGAAGTCGAGGTAACAAGGATAATGTAAAATTTTATTCAGTTCCTGCGTTTCTGCTATTTTAAACATCGGCTTTTGACCTACACACACACATCACAAACCAGTCAGAGCGAATTTCATTGGTTGAAAACACTTAGAAAACTAGTTTCAACCAATGAAGTACACTCTGACTGGTTTGTGATTTCTGCAGAAACAGACCTGTTATCATGCGTCATTTTAAGTTGCTGTGGTTCTCTGGTGGTTTCTTCATTCAATTTCTTTATGACAGGCAACCCTGCAATATCAGCTGCTTGAAATTGATGCTTACCTACTATTGGTGGAATAATTTCATATCAACGCATGCGCATTAGAAAAAAAAAATTCTCCCTAGAGAAAGATGGCGTACTTTCGTCTCATATTGTTTGCTTCACCAGTTCGAAACAACCCGCGATATACGTCAGTATGAAGGTTCCTAAAGTTAATAGGTTGTCTGGTAATGGGTAACTTGATGACACCTAGATGACGTCATAAAGTTATTCAGGCAACCTACACCTCTCTCAAACAATCTTCTGTCAGTATGATAGATTCTTTGGCAGCATATTCATCAATAGTGGATAGGGCCCCAAAAAATTAATTAGAACCGGGCCCACCAGTGTCTTAATCCGCCTTTGTTATGGACTTTAAGATATACATATTAGCGTATATCGATGATTATCAAACTCATTTGAACTTCATTTTAGTGATTTACAAAAAGTTTTTGATCGCCTAAAATTATTCAGACATCAGTTAGACCGTTCGAAATGCAAATTTTCTTGTTCTTCTGTTAATTACCTCGGTCATGTAATAACTTCTTCGGATATCACTCCAAGCCCAGATAAAGTTTTTGTTATTTTTAAAATACGAAATCCTCGAAATGTCAAAGAACTGCTTTCTTTTCTAGAAACTTGTTCCTGGTTTCGACGTTTTATAAAAAACTTCGCAGAAATTTCAAAACTTTTACTCACTAAAAAGAAAGTCAAATGGATCAGATCAAGTCAAGGCTTTTGAAAATCTGAACTCGCTTCTACCGTCTAGCCCTTTTCTTCAGCAAGCTTGCCGTAATAAACTATATAATCTCAAGACGGATGCCTCTAGCTATGCTATTGGCATATGTTTACTCTAGGGGGAAGAAGAAAGACCTATAGAATACGCCAGTCGTTTATTAACATCAGCTGAGCGAAATTACAGTACAACAGCGCGAGAAGCCCTATCAGTCGTTTAGTCCGCGACTGAAGAATTAGGAGGCTATTTAGAATGTGCTAATGTAATCAGCCCTTGAAATGGCTTATGACACTCACCCTCGGGCAGATTAGCAAGATGGTCTTTAGCTTTGCAATCTTTTGATCCATGTTTTGATAATCCTGGAAAACATAATGTTGTTGCTGATATGTTATCACGCCCTGCAATTCCTGCAGCAGAAGCTGATCTTGTTGTTGTCGATTTACCTAGACAAAAAGCAAATCAGATCAGACGTGAACAAATGAATGACCCAGATCTCGATAAAATAATCCAATGTTTTGAAAAATTTGATAATGGTTCTGATAGTGATTTTGAAAGATGAACTGAGAGTGGCTACATCATGAACTGTGACGTACTAGACCGTTATGTCCCTGAATTGTATGAAGATGAAGGTCAACAAGTAGTACTGAAATCCCAAGTTCCTCAAATCCTTGCCGAGTACCACAATTATCCATTAGCTGGTCATTATGGTGTAGAATGTACTTATCAAAGAATTTCTAGTCGTTTCTTTTGGCCTGAAATGAGAAGAACCATATCTGATTATGTTAGTAAATGTGTAGACTGGCAACGTTATAAAGCTACAAATCTTAAACCTGCAGGACAAATACAGACTCCTATTCAAAGACAGCGTTTTGAAACTATCTCTATTGATTTATTTGGTTCATTACCTAAAACACACGATTATTACAAATGGATTTTCATAGTAGAAGATACTACAAGTAGATGGATAGAACTTTTTCCATTGACAGCAGCGTCCACTGAAAATTGTGCTCGTTACTTAATAGATGGAGTTATATTTAGATATGGCGTTCCCAGACGTGTTATAAGTGATAATGGTTCCCAGTTTGTAAGTGCAATAATGAAACAAGTTGCATATTGCCTATAGAATTTGACCAAATTTTAATTCCCATATACCACCCAGAAGCTAACCCTAATGAACGGAAAAATCGAGACCTAAAGCCTCAGCTTTCCATACTTGTTGGTAATGACCATACAAAATGGAAAGAAAAACTTTCAGCAGTCCGTTTTTCTATGAACACAGTGTATTCCCAAGTTACAGGTTATTCTACTGCTTACCTCACTTTTAGAAGAGAGTTAAGAACCCCTGATGATGTAAATAGGAATCTTAGAAGCATTGTGGAAAATGACAATTTTGTTTGTGAAATCACCCCTTACCCGAGATCTTTACCTACCATTCTTCATCAAGCCAGAGATGTACATGAAATTCAACAGGATAATTCTAAGAAATATGCTGACAGGAACAGAAGAGAAGCACCTGTATTTCAGTGTGGTCAAAAACTTCTTGTTGATAGTCACTGCCTTAGTAATGCTAAATATTCTTTTGCAACTAAATTTGCTCCGAAAAGAGATGGCCCATATCAAATTATTGAAATGGTATCCCCAACTACTTATGAAATTGCATCACTAGATGATTCACAAAAAGTACTCGGACACTATCATGTGTCAGCATTGACCAAATTTAAATCCTACTTAAAGTTGATCCAGCACCTATTAGACTATTGAGAAAACGTGGCAGACCCCGTAAAGTTATAATTGAAGATGATGAGTTTGAAGGTGATTTAAGTGATAGAGTTTGAGGACCATTATACCTGCTGTATTTTTATTTATTTATTTATTTATTTATTTTCTTGTTACTCCATTAATGGAACGTTCTATGGAGTAAAGGGGGAGTAATATATCGAAACTACTTTTATTACTTTTTTTTTATTAGTCATTCTTTGTACAGGTTTTTCATTTTTAATGTCAGTGTGTTAAACTTTTGTCAATAGAAGAAACACCATATAGAACGTAGAAGATCCCAATCCCCATTATAAGATTTTAATAATTTTCTGCTATTGCTAAAACCTTTATTATATATATTCTTTGGTATAGCCATAAAAACACCACAGGTAGGATCATGAGGCAACAGAATGGAGTATAAACAGTTGTCCATCGACAACCAATATATCTTCGAAGTTCAAGACACGAATCTAGGCAGAATATTTAGAAATTATCATCTATTGGTAATATACTGTAAATCACTCCTGAAAAATACCATGCTAATCCAGTTAATCCACTTTTGATTATAAGCTGAAACATTCCCAAGTTATTATTAGAGAGACTAGATACTATTTCCAAGAAAACCCAATAGTCATCAAAAAACTGAGACATTCAAATAAATCGAATGATAACTACCAAACGAAATGATTATCGATGCTCCGCGATCCCCTTCAAATATACAATGCAATCGAGGCTCATTATTTAGGCATTTAATTATACCACTAAAGTTAATGGTGGCTGGGATCGAATTACTGTCGTCGTAAAATCAGTAAATTTTAGTGTCAGCCAAAATGGAAGCATGTTTGCTGATTCCATTTGGTTATGATTCAGCCAGCAAATATTACTGCATCTGTAATTTTAATGATGTATGTAGTTGGACGGTTGTTAAAGTGAATAACTTGGTGAACTAGAATGTGTTTATGGGTAATTCTATGGGAAAAAATATCTATAAATTATTATGGTCCATTGTTGAAAATTCTCCTTAAATAAATTTTAACCGATTTAAAAGTTCGCTTTCAATTTCTATAAAAGCTTCGACAATTCCTGCGAAGTAAGTTTAAACTAAATCCTAACAAAGAAATGGTCTTCTGGTCCTGACATTCGCTTAACTGTGAAAGTAATTCATTGAAAGCATAATTAGCGTAACCGGGATATAAAAAGAAAAAGCGCTACATTAATCATAACTTCATTGCGGTTTTGACCTTGCTTCTACTCGTTCATTAGTTGCGAAGCTGATGTTTAGAATTTAGAGTTAATCTTTGTTGTTGCAAAGTTGCAAAATTTACAAAATAAAATTTATAACAAGTAGTACATGAAATGGGATGTTTTATTCAAAATAAAAAAGACATGAAATTGACATTAAAGGCAATTCTGGGGTGTTATATAATATATATGAAAGATAAAAGTACAATTTCCTTTGAGAATATGTTCCGGCTTTTTGAGAGTAAATCGTAAAAGTATTTTTATGCTTTGCCAAATCAAGGACGAGCAATTGCAGAGGAAATGCCGCAATTGTTATCGCGGTAGAATTTTCACTCATTTTTTTACGAGATTCGAAAAAATCGTTACACAAATTCAATTTTAATAGAATAATGAAAATTGGTACATGGTAGATTTTAAATGGTCCAAAAATCTCGAACACTTAGCAATTTGGAATAATTAAAGCTGCTACACACACGATGTATAATGTTATTTTTTCCTTCTTATCACGTAGTACAGTTTTTTTTTTCACAATCTGAGGCTACGATGGGCATTTTTTAAAAGGAACTCATTCCCAATTCAAGCAATCTATTTTTGGCGCATCTTTCATAATAAATACGACTGGCCTTTTACAGATCAAATTAAGAAAAATTGATGTTCACGAAATTCTCCCATAAATTCTGATTAGTAATTTTGTATACAGCCGGCATCCAAACCATAATAATTGATTTTAAGGATAAAGCACCGGTGCTTTATCATTAAAGTTTGTTTTCGATAAATAATGGTAAATAAGCTAAAAGTATTATTTATTTACTGTGCTTTCTCCAGAAACGCCTCATCAGGCCCTATATAAATTATGACGATAATTCCAGCAGAAAACTTTGCCAGAGACTGAACGAAGATATAATATAAATTCTAATAAGTTGGAACAATGTGAAAGTTTAAATTTTTTTGTATTGTTCGTGCTGTTGAAAATCAATGTCCTTTTTAAAGAATTGAATATTTTTAATATAATATAAACAAACCTTCATTGTCCCACTGGATAAAAAAAAACTTCGAAAAGTTTCGTTTGAGCAAGATGAAAAAAGCCAAACGATTTTCCGCGATTCTTTAGAATTATTATACCTAATTTAACGTGAACCAACTTTTACCAGTCCAACAACGCCTTTCCGGAAACTTATTAAATAATTTCAAAAGCATTTCCCAACTTCCATTCTTATAATATTCTGTTTTCAAGGGTGTAGAGATAAAAATAAAAACATCCGCTAAGGTAATTTAATTTATTGTCAGCTGAATAAACAAAGAAAATTTTACACTTAACTTTGCTTTTTATTATAATTCTTAAATTATTTTTCTCTTTTTTACTTATTATAGCTATTTTGATATCAGCAAGCGATATTATTTAGCATAATTTACAATGATTATTTGCAAATTCCTATTATAATTATTTATGGCCACTGGAATTGAGAATACATAGAACAGCCTGATAAGGATAAGTAAATTCCGTTCCTGGAACTTGCATTTGCATAATCTTAGGCATTGCATTTGCTCGAGAGATGCTTTCCCTAAGCCTCAAAACAGAATCCCAAAATAAGTTTGCAAGTATGAGGTGTTTATTTGGTATTTTAACGAAGCATTTGCATACAACATATTTTGGTGGGTTTTGCTTTTCGTAATATTGCTATCACAAGTGTACAGTCTAAAGCTGGAAATGTTTAACGTAAATTAGAATTGGGATAGCTTCAGGAACGTCAAAGTTTTATAGAATCGGTTTTTGATTCATAATTATTTGGATAATACAGCATTTTATGATTTAAACTGTCTATAGGGTCTCCAGTGTTAAATTAAAAAATTTTGAATTTACTTAGGGTAATAAGAGAAACATTTTCAAATGACAAGTGGCCTGGACATCGAGATCAGGAATTGATCCAACAACCAGTTCCAAGATCGGAAAATAACAAAAGTAACGAAAATTATGAAAAAAAAAAAAACATAATATGGGTGAGTCGAAAGCTACTACACCAAAAACTATACAAGAACACTCAGTTCCTAGCACTATTTTTCATACCTTAGAAAGGAAGCATGAGCTTTTGTTGGAAGAGAACAAAGTTCTAAGACAACAACTCTTGACAGTCCAAACTTCAATGGATGAAATTCTATCTAAAGTTAGAAAAAACTGAATTCAGAGCAAGGACACTATTATTACAGACGTTTCTGAAACTAAAAGCAATAATGTACTGACTCAGACAAATTTCGACATAGACTCAGACATTCAGTTAGACTGCCCCAATCCTGAAATGGGCAACACTGAACAAGTAACAGAAATGGACATCACTGATATTGATGTTCCTTCTATAACCCAAAAAAAGACAGACTGTGCTTTAGCACACTCAGAAGGTTTTGATTCCTTGTCCGCATGCCACTATTGATACTTGCATTTGTTGTAAAGTACTGTTTGTGTTTATGTACAAATACTGATAAGCAATATACATAGGTATAGTGAATACACTGTCATTATTTTTAGATCAACAAATAAAGGTTTGCAGTGAGCCAATTAATCCTCCCCAGCAATCTGTCTCACAATTCTTTTCTGAAGGATTAGTAGCCTTTCAGTGTATGCCGATGAGCCCAAGAGAACAATTCCATACTGCAAATGACTATTTATTTTCGCGTGGTAGCACATCATAAGAAGGTTTGGACGGACAATCCCCTTTAGACTCATGACCGCAAAATGCCCACTCTTAAGTTTTGAGGCCACATTTTCAAAGTGAATCTTCCAGGAAAGATGGCAATCAAAACAAACTCCCAAGACCTTCACACTTTCCCAACAGGCAGGCTTTTACTGTTGATTTTAGAGTAGACACTTTCAAGTTTATAGTTTTTATTTCTGGGGTTTTTATAGTGTACTATCTCAGTTTTGTTAGAATTCAGAATTAGTTTGTTTTGTGTGCACCAAAGATTTAGAGATTCTGATGCCCTTGTGCTTTGTCTTGATAGCTCAACTATATCCTCACAGCCAACAGTAATTGAATTGTCATCTGCAAATTGAGCCAGATGATGTTCTTCTTCTATTTTGTCCCGGAGGAAGGCCCGCAAATCATTGCTGAAGATAAGATAGAGAAGTGGAGACAAAATTCCACCCTGCGGAACACCTTGGGAAATTTTTTTTCTTAGTGATTTGACTTTTCCGCTATTTTTGTCAAGTATTTCGACATATTGTTCTCTATCTGTCAAACAACTCTTGAGCTAGCTTGGGGCAGCTACCTTCACTCCATACGAGTCCAGCTTTTCGAAAAGCAATTCAAAATTTACCATGTCGAATGCTTTAGACATGTCGTAGTAAATGCCAGCGGTCAGTAAACCCTCATCCAAGTCTCGGTGTATTTTATTTAATATTTCAAAAAGGGCTGTTGTTGTATTTTTGCCTTTACAGAAGCCATGATGGGTAGATGAAAGTAAATTTTTTTCTACAAAATATGCTTCTAGTTGGATTTTCATGGCTTTGTCAAAATTTTTGACAAACACAGATAGATTTGATATTGGTCTATAATTAGACAAGTTTGATGTATCACCCTTTTCAAAAATGGGAATGGTACGCGCTACCTTGAGAGTTCTTGGGTATGTTCCCTCTGAAAAGGACATGCCAACCATATCTGTCAAAGGAGGCGCAATCAGATTTACGATTGACTTTAATAGACTGCATGGGACCTCATCTGGACCATGGCTTTTTTTTCTGCGTAACAGATAATATTATATTTATCATTTCGGGGATACTAATGGGGCTTAATTGAAAAGAAAAGGGGACCTTTTCCAGTATATGATGTGAGTTTTTATATGATGCTAGGGTTTGACTATGAGAGGCTACAGAATCTATGAAAAAATCATTGAAGAGTGAACAAATTTTTGTGGGAACAATCATTTCCTGACTATCTTTGGGGTCCTTAATTTGTAGATTTTGAATCAAAGAAGCAGGAAGTAGAAGAACGATTTGTACTCTCGTTTATGACCTCCCAGCATGCCTTTCCAAAGTTTTCAGACTTTTTCAATTTGTTTTCATTGAAGGATCTTTTGGTGTTACGTATGAGCTTTTTGTATTCTTTTAGATCACTTTTATATTTTTGTTTTAGAATAGAATCATTTGTCTCTTTAACCGACTTGTGGGAAAGTTTTATTGATTCTGACATGGTTTTGATCTCCGGGGTTACCCAATTTTTCCTGCTTTTCTTTTGAAAGAGTCGGGTTTTTTTTTTTTTTTTCAGGGGAAAAGCTATTTGAAAGTGATGCATGAATTCTTTTTAAAATTCGTCAAATTTGCTGTTAGTGTTGGTCGCGTCATAAACGGGGGCCCAATCGGCGTTCCTCAAAAATGTTTCGAAAGCTTGAATGTTAACTTGAGAAAAAGTGCGTTTGTAAGTAAATTCATTTCCATGGCCTGTTTCAGAAAGCCATGGTGCAGACAAAATAACCGCGCCTTGATCTGAGAAATGACAGCTGTGTACATTGGAGGTTTTAGGTTCCTTTCCGAGGGTTCTGTCTGAATTGATTTGTCAACGAATTTTCAAAATGGCATTTCTAAAGAGTAGATCCTCCACCATCTCGTCGTCAAGTTCTGTTTGTGTTCCACATGTTTGGGGCGAATCAACATGGATGTCCGAGGATTGAGAAAAAGCTGTTTTTTGTGTTTGGATTTGGCACACTTTATTTGATTTCAAGTGGGTCTGTGTATTTTGTGAAGAGGCAATTTTTTTTGGACTGTGAAGTGTTTGTATTTCAATGGTGTGATTATTAGTTTGCATTGCTTTTGTAGCAGTGCTTTCCTTTGTAGCACCTTCTATGTTTAGATTCCTTTTCACTGATTCTAGTTTTTGCTGTAGTGCTTTAACTTGCTATTTAAGACCATCATTTTTGGAGATCATCTTTTCTTCCATTTCGTAGGCTTCTGAGAGAAAGATTTGCCACTTTTGTTCTTGTTTTCTAATAAGATCATGTTTTTGTTTTAGTTCCGCTTCCAGTTCATTACAGATGCTTTTAAGGTCTTCTAAATGATTTACACCCGCCTGTTGTTGGACGTTGAAAATAACATTGAAGGTCGTTTTCAGAAACAGCTGATTTAAGTAGACTTTTGCGTTGGTCGTTGGTTGCCGTTGAATTTTAACGTCGTATGGTTAGCGTTGATTGTGGTTAGTTTGCCCCTGTCTAAGCTCTAATCCAATGTGAGGTTATGTTTTCCGCCGGCAAGATTTTCGGAAAAACACCTTATTCTGCTGGAAAAACTATATTCACTAGAGTATTTACTCTTTTTATCATTCGTAGAATCTGGCACAGCTTTTGAGACGTCTTCTTTAGATTTTCTTGTCTGTTTTACGGGTTTATTTGCGATTTTTTTTGGTTAAGAAAATATGTTGATGTTGATGATTTAGGACAATATACTTGACATGTCATACTAGCCAATTTTAATACAATAGAATGAAATGTCAAGAAAAAGTATAAGATTAAATAGGGAGCGAAAACGATTTTCCCTGTTCCACCTCCAGCATGAAGCGCTGGGAATGCTAGAAGTGAAACAGGGGAAATCGTTTTCGTTCTCTATTTAACCTTTGACTTCTTCTAGACATTTCATTCTATTGCATTGAAATTTGCCCGTAAGATGTTGACTTGCCAGACCTGTATAAATACCAACATTTGATAAACAAACGCAACCTTTTAATTCGTATTCCCAAAAAAATAATTACAAGTATGCCTTGATGAGAAGATAATTTTAATAATCTGCTTTGAATAAAGAGTATTCAGAAACTATTTAATACCCGAAGTCCAAAATTATTGCTAGTGACTCATGATTTTAGGTGAGCAATATCCAGGAAGCAGCACAATTATTTATCGTAGCTCATACTTGGAGTGATTGCGCCGCTTCCAAATGATTGCTCGTTGAAGCCGTGAGTTACTGACAGTTATTTTGGATTTTAAGCACCTACCTAGACATTTTTTATTTATTCTATTGGTTTGCCATTTTCAAATTTTCATAGATCCAGCAGAACAATTTCTTTAAATGAAAATACAAAATTTGCACTTATCTATGCACTTACCCCTGGATAATTCTGATTGAAGTAGTTCTGCTATGAGAGAGTCTGTTTGATTGAGAGGTTTTACTTTTAATTGTGTATACCCGGTTAAATAAATCGTCGAATCCTTTTTCCACATCCACCTCAGAGAGAGAATGTAGTTGCTCGAAGTCGTAGTTAATCTAAAATTCAAATTTATTTTAGGAGTGTTCTAGAATGTAAGCTACATATCTTTTTTTTTTAATAGTAACATTCCAAAGAGCATTTTAATAAGACGGTTGCCATGTAACTGAAAAAGTGTTTAATAAATAAAGTAAAAACTTACTAATTCCGGAGCAATTTGTGATTTGAGTATTGGCCAATCATCCAAATATTCATTAATTGTACAACTTCTAACAGTTTTTCTTAAAGAATAAGATATTTTCCAATGACCGAGAACATCTTCTAGGGGGTCTATGTTATATTTCAACCATATCTTGCTGTCTTTTACATCATCCGGAATTCCTAAAACAAAAACACTACATAGATTTGTGCAAAGCTTTATACAGAAATATAAAACACTTTCTAAATAGAATAGAACAAAATACATTACTAATAAGTACCTATATTATGATTAATCACACTTTCTTACCAATATCAGCAGTTATTGATTCTAATTCTTTTTGCTCTGTTGACCCTTGAATGGTTCGAATTAGATGCAATCTATTCCTATACTTTTCGACGAGTTTCTCTCGAGCTCTTTCAGATTTATTTTCTTAAGAATCTTTTTTTCTGATTGGCTCTACAAAGTGGCATCAGTTCTGTTATTTTTTCAGAAACTCTTCTAAAATCCTCATGATCCATTCTACTTGATTGATTGAGAAAATGTTAGAAAATTATGATGTCAGCCAATCTGTCTCTAACTTGATTATTGAGTAAGGCGTTTTTAGATTTTTGAACAACTGCAGACCCAATAAAATCGGTTTGAAGTATGTTTTTGAGATCCGCGGTATTTTTAGGTGTTTGCGCATTCTGCTTCCCTTCTGTATTTGAGGAATCTATATCTATATCTGAATCTACTGTAACTGTTGATGCTGATGAGGTTATCGACGCCAAAACGAGCTGATTTTCATCATAGGTATTTAAAACTATACTGTTATTATCAGATGGTTGCTGGTTAATGAACAAAAATGGAATGTCTGCTATATCCTTTACTTGTGTGTTTGATGCATCTTCTTTCTCTTCTTCTATATTTGGTTTTTTCTTTTTTATTTCAGGCTTGGATCCGACTTTCTCATGGAAAAAAAATCAATTTAAATGTTTTGCTATAATGATTTAGAACCTTTTAAAATTGACAGAAGAAAAATTTGATATCTTAGTATTGAAAACCGAGTTACTTTGACCAACATTAAAGGAAGAAATCCTATACGATTTTGTGTATAAAAGTGCTCGGTTTTTATCAAATATTATATTTTGTCCATGTTGGATAAAATAAATTTTATTTTCAGTAAATGCACATACTTGTACGTCAAACCACATACATACCATATTAAGTTCTTTTATTCCCCTTTCGAGTCTTATTGGTGTCTCCTAGTTTTCCCTGAGTAACGAACTAGATCTGCTGATCGGTTAAATTTTGCAGGAGGTACATAATAAACATTATGTGTCTATATGTTTTATGCTAAACCATGAAAGAATGTGTTTTTAAACAAAAATAATTAACTCTATGCTCTTTGGACGCTACAAAAATTTCCTACTTCATTATTTAAAACTTTTCCAAGCTATTGTTCAAGCTTTTTACTTCTTGTGAGTTGAAATAGAATTAATATTACATTATATACATATTTAAATACAATTAATTTTAATAGAATTAGGCACATTTTCTTTATAATAATCCTATTTGCTTTGTTTATTTAAAACCACAGAACGTCTTCAAATAGCCAAAGGTCTAGCCAAAGCATTTGCTTGGTTATGTTTTATGTTACATATTAGTTGTTTCAATGGACAAGTCAACACTGAGGATAACTTAATCTCAATTATTTTCCTAAAGCATGGAAACTGGCAAGCCGACCTAGGCAGTGTAGTTTTTAGTGTATCTGCTGCAGCATGCTGCGGGTCCCGGGTTCGAATCCCGGCTTGGGAATGATTGTTTGTTTGTTTAACGGGCTCGTTGACCTGGCGAGAGGATGTGGAAGGACTTTCTCAGGCTTGAGTGATGTCGGTGGAGTCTGAATGTCCGACCATGGATCCGAACCATCTTAGGGTGGGGGATGCATGATAAGGCCGACCATTTAGATTCTAGTATGAATAAGAAGGAGTAGAGTCCATGCAAATGATGTACAATATGCCACAAGTGCGGAGCATGGGCTCGAAACGGTGGAAATTAAAAAAAAAATGGAATTTGGCAACAGTGATACTAATTCCAAAATCGAATAAAGATTACCACTTTCCACAAAATTACCGTCCAATCAGTATTCTGTTTTCACTTTCTAAAATTCTTGAGAAAATAATTCAGGAAAAGCTCAAATCCCAAATTTATCTTGATAGCATCCTACCTGATGAACAATTTTGTATTCTTTCATCACTCTACTGAGATTTAGCTTGCCAGGTTGGGTGAAGAAATCACTCGCGCTCTGCAGCGCCACTTCCAAACAGGTGTTGTGCTGCTGGATGTCGAGAAAGCCTTTGATCGTGTCTGGCACGCTGGTCCTATAGTCAAGCTTCATGACAAATATTTTTTCCATTATCTCTTGTAAAAATTATCATTTATTTCCTCAAAGCCAAACGTTTCCATGTCAAACTCAAGATACCTTCTCAAATGTCAGACCTATAGGGGCAAAAGTTTCTCAAGGTTCTGTCCTAGCTCCACTGCTCTATAATCCTTATACTAAAATTTCCTTCTACGCAGACGACACTTGTATTCACACTTCACAAAAGTAACAGACATATTGACAACCTGATACTGGACGATTCAGAAATAACATGGACTAATCAAATTAAATACTTAGGACTAATAATGGACAACAAAGTTTCTTGGACTCCCCACATTAATCATAAATTGAATAAATGTAACAGATTAGCCGGATTGCTTCATCCACTACTTAACAAGAACATTAAACTGACTCTCAAAAACAAACTGTTACTACCTATACAAACAAGTGATCATACCTTCATTACTTTATGGTGGACCAGTTTTCTCACAGATATCTCGGCAAAATAAAAAGAAACTGCAGGTGTTTCAAAACAAGGTAATCCGTAGGATTGTCGACGCTCCGTGATATGTTCGCAATGTGGACCTACATACGAATCTGAGCGTTGACACAATCCAGGAATACCTTGTTGGGAAACATACTGGGTTTCTTGAGACAGTTACTAAACATACTAATAACACCATTAAAAAATTATTCGACGATAACTTTACTATTAACGCTGACAGAACTACTCTCAGAAATCTAAAGGCTCCACTTCTTTTCTAAAGAATGAAATCCCCTTCCTTCCTTTCCCATCCTTTCCTATCTTATCCTTGCTTCCCTACCTCTTTCTGAACAACAAATTAACTTTAAACACAACATAAGTAGCAATTAGACTCTTCCATCACAGCTCAAGAGTGTCTCGCAATAACGCTACAATAAACTCATAAGAAGAAGAAAGCTGCACCAAGAGGGGGATAGCACAATTGGCCACATGCGCTTCTACGTGCTGCCTGTAAAGGCTTCCCTTTCAAATCAATCAATCAAGACTCACAGCATGAATAATTTTGGATAGTGTCTAAACAATCTAGTGGACCACCGCAAGTTAACAACCTCTAAAGATAACTAGACTGATTATGTATGAAAGTGTTTTGAACAATAATGCAATCCAGTTCCTTTGTATCAAAACTCTGCTAAATAACAAAAAGGGAACCTCCGAACATTTAAATCAAAATTAAAGCGTTTTAATAAAAGTTGATGATGCTGCGGGAAACTAGGCGAGGTTTGCCATTATAAATTTTAAAACTTTCCCTTTATCACAAAACTTATATCATAGAGACAATATTGCTGCAATTTACAATAATTAACCAACGCCTCGCCAACGCTCGTTCGAGATGTATGTAGTTTATTAAATTTTTCAATTATCCTTTGAGATATAAATTGAGATTAAAATGAAAGTTTGGTGAAATACGCACAGAGTTTATTGTTGAAGTGGATTGTTTTAAATTTAAAATGTGTTACTCAATTCAAATTGAATTAAAAGTAAATATCTTGCTTCGGAGTTCTATACGGATTAGATTCTCTAGGAGCTATTGTTCTTTCACCGAATATAATCCACAAACAGTTTCAGGAAATCCAATTTTCATTAAGGAACACAGTGAGTCGGAAAAGTGGTAACGCGTATGTTTATATTGGGCTGCAGGGGCGAAGGGGAAACTGAAATAGTTAGTGGTTTGGATGGGAACAGCTTTGAGAAATTTCTACTTCCTTAGCTGCAGGCGGCATAACGTAAATGAAAAATAAACAACAAGGTAGAGGCGTATCGATGGCAGAGCAAAAATTGCAGTATGTTATTAGAAAAAAAGACGCAATACAAGCCCTATGTGTACAATGCTTGATTTGATAATCGTAGAAAAGGACCCAGTCTAATGCAATTTAAATCTGCTTTTCCATTCTTTTCTCGACCACAATCGAAATAACTTGGTTTATGCTCAATAAATCAGTATGCAACAAGTAAAACATTTTCAGCTCAGCTAAAATCCGGAAAATTACTTCCAAACGAAAGAGATTTTAAGCAAATAAAACAGATAGTAGTAAGGCTGCAAAATAAACCCTTATTTATGGGACAATTTTATTTCCCCCTTCGCGTTTTCTTGTGTATGCAGTGTTTCTAGTATGTATAAAGATTGTTTTCATAGGAAGAAATTTATTTTGCAAAACAGGTAACCTTTATCTCCAAAGCTTAAGCCTTGCAGGTCGAAGTTGTTACACAACTCAATTTATTGTGGATTGTTTGATTATGACCGTAACAAGAGTTACACTATAGCTTTGCCCAGTCTAGTAAACTTATTTAATTTCGCAGTTTCCTGTAATATGGAGAGAAAACTTCAGAAACTAGTTCTTGTTCATGATATATTTCAGAAACAGAATGTCATTGGTTTAGTTTTGAAAGGTTTCGCGTTTCCATTTAGCAAAAACAAAACACAATCATTGTCCTTGTAATAATTGAGTTTTATATTGAAACTAAAAGAGATTTCAAAAAAATAGCAGTTTTAAGTGATTAAAATGAAACACAACAAAGTCCTGCTTAGAATCGTGCAAAACTTTTACCTGATTAAACTAAAATATTTAACCGCAAATAGACCATTGTTTGTCTTAGGTAGGATAGTCTGAAAATGGTGAAATACATTAGGGAGTAGGGACTTCAATTATTCAATAAAGCAAAGTTTCGCCTCAAAAGTTTTCAAAATAAATGAATCTTGGAATATCAAGTTGTTTCAATCTTTTTATGCTGCTATGGTGTTGGAAACTCATTGTTTCCACGAGTCAAGAGAATTACTGTTCTACTGTATATTTTATTTTCATTCAATTTCTTAATTGTTGGTATCAACTTATATTATAATTGGTTTATGCTGCTTTCTGCAAAGTACCGTGATATATTACTTTTGAAATGAATAGTCCGCTACCGTTGCCACTGGGAACCATGCGGTTGTCATTGGGCTAACGTCATCTTACGTCTTGCTGTTGGCCAGGGCTTCCGTCATTTTATCCTCCCATTTTGGAATATCGATTTATATTGAAATGTCCAGTGGCGGGGGTTGGATTATTGTCGATTTTCGTGTACGAGTTGCAACACTTTCAAAAAGTTCAGCACGCAGGTGGGTATTTTATGAATGAAATCAGCCATTTTTTTTACAACTGCATTCCCCTTACCGTTGCCCCGTAAACACAGAGTCGCTGGGCAGACATTACAAAAACAATCAGCAGGCTAACTCTCACGCGCATCTTTTGTGCGCACGCCGCCATTAATGGATACCATCCTGTCATTAAACGGCAGGGACGCCGAAATTATATTTTATTTGTTTATTTCTGACAGAGGTCATAGGCGTGCGGTGTAGAGCGGAATTTTAGCTATGATTTTCAAAGTGATTTTAGTATACTTATTCGTGTTGTCATTTATCGTGTTATCTGTTAACATTGTTGTATATTTAATAATAATAATAAATTACTAATTTATAAATATTATTATATGTAAGTAATAATAAATTAGTTTATTTAAAGCGAATACGACTCTGTGACACGAAAGAAAAAACCTAAATTATTGTTCATATACAGTGTGATTTTTTAAGTGTGCAACATATGGGGATTTTTTTTAGTAATAGCACAACCCAAATACAAACAAGGCCAAAAGTTAGTGCATGTCTGATAATTATATTAGGTGCACTTAGAATGGTTGCAAGTCAAACAGCATACAGGGTAGCTCAAACAATATCAAAGCTGGTACTGTAAAGTACCCTTATTTTAGAAAATTCAACAAAATGTTATAGAGAAAAGTTGTTTGGAATTAAAAGTTATGCCTAAATACCAAAACATAGCCTCTTAAGATTTTTTTTATTTTTTTCTCGAAAAAAATATATAATTTCTATATTTTTTTACTTTTTATTTCCGCCCTTAATACTTTCAAAAATTAATTAAAATTAAATCAATTTTACATAACTTTGTTCAAATTCAAGCATATTTGTAAAATTACGATAGATTTTTAGTTTTTTATGGAATCACAAAATTCATGTTTGTTGCAATGATATTCAACACAACTTTAAAATGACGCAATTTTTTTTTCTAACAAGTTAAAACATTACTACTGATAATAGCCATATTAAAAAAACTCTCCTTAAAGTGCAAAAGTTTTATTTTATTTAAGTAAATATAAGTAGAATTTTGATATTTTTTGAGCCACCCTGTATGCTGTTTGACTTGCAAACATTCTAAGTGCACCTAATATGATTATCAGACATGCACCAACTTTTGGCCTTGTTTGTATTTTGATTGTGCTATTACTAAAAAAAAATCCCATATGTTGCACACTTAAGTAATGACACTGTATATGTATATTATTCATATATACATATTCGTCTCGTATCCCAAGATGACCGCTAGTGACATCCTGACCATGAATTCCTTTATGGGTCTGTTCCCACAGGAGTCTTTGACAGTTTGCAAACTGTCAGTGAGCATCGCCCATACATGTTTTCAATGCTGTCGTTCCAAGATGAATCTGTAACTCAGCTGAGCGATTGTTTCTGACAGGTTGCAAACTGTCAGAGACTCCTGGTGGGAACAAACCTTATAACACGGGCTGTCACTCAAGTAAGCCTGCTCTGTGGTATAACCTCAAAAAGGGAAAAATAAAACAAAACAAAAACAACGTTCAACGTTTTTCGTTGCTTACTTTCGAAAAATCGAATTGTTTCACATTTTCTCTTATTTTCTTGTGGAAAATTGAGTGAGTGTCTTGTGCGTCATTTGGTCGATCGACTACGGTCTGTGTGTCAGAATCGGTGAGTTCATTTTTAATTAATTCTGCATTTCTTCATAAACATAAATAAAAAAGATGAGTAAAACTGAGAAAAACGAAATATTAGTTTTAAAACGCAAGAGCTGTTTGGCCAGGATAGAAGAAATATTCGATTATGCCAATAATAAAACGGCTGATCAGTTTTATCAACAAAATCTTGCAGCTCGACTAGAATACTTGGACACCCTCTACGAGGAGTTCCAAGAGCTTCAAAACAGCATAATTTCTTTGATCTCAGATCGTGATTTTGATACACATGACCTTGTCAGAGCCACCGCGAACCAATATGTATATGGCATTCGGGCAAAAAGAAATGAACTTGTTTTGACCCCTTCGTGGTCTCGCAGGATAAACCATCAACAGCCGTCGTCTAATGTAAACAGAATTATTCTAAAGTTGGACATTTTTATTCCCACATTTGACGGGAATTTAGAAATGTGGCCCACTTTCTTTGAACTTCATAACAGCCTTGTTCATGGTAATACAGACGTGCCAAATGTTGAAAAATTCCGATACTTAATGACACTTTTACAAGGGGAACCTTTCAAAATTTTGAAAAAATATTGTTATATCTGATGATAATTATTTAATTGCATATGACATGTTGGTTGAAGGATATCAAAATAAGCGTATATTAGCTACTTCTTATTTCAATGCTATATATGAGGCCCACTTTATTAAGAATTCAAATTTAAAGGATTTAAGACATCTTGTGGATACCTTTTTAACTTTCAATATTCTTTATAGAAAACTTGATAACAAAACCCGTCAAGATTTTGAACAAGAGCACGTTAAAATTGACATGCCCACATACGAGCATCTTAAAACATTTCTGTCCAATAAGTGCAAGGCTCTAGAAACGGTTCAAGACATAGACTACAATTTCTCTGAGTCATATTAAAAACGGAGCGCACGAACACAAGCATACTTTGTATATTTTATTTTCATTCAATTTCTTAATTGTCGGTATCAACTTATATTATAATTGGTTTATGCTGCTTTCTGCAAAGTACCGTGATATATTACTTTTGAAATTACTAGTTAGCGTTATTTTTTGACGCACAAGGTTATAGTGCAACCATCCCGCACCTCCGTGGTGAGCTGTAGGGAAATCTCACTTACTTCGTGTCTAAGAATACACACGGCAATTCGCAACACGCGACTCCGAAGAAAAAAAGGGGTAGAAAACAGCCTGCCGGCTAATTTTCCTTACTTTTAATGTGCCATCGCACATACTGCTCAGCTATCGAAGAAATTATTGACAACAAAGGTCGAGGGGTGCACCCCAGCGAAGAACGGAGCGTCTGAAGTCAAAGGGTGAGTGCATTTTTGTAGCTTTGTGTGTCCGACATCTTTTACTCTATTCAATTTAATAGTACTGCAATCAGCAAAATTGTTAAATGTAATAAATTACGGTCCTTCGTGTTTTCACCAAAGTCTCGTGGTGACAATGGATATGGCTCTTTTTATGCTGAAAAACTATGAAAATGAACGATTTTTTATATCACATAAGAATGATTGAAAATCTATAAAATTGTTAAAAATTGATCATAAAAAATGATTCGATTTTGTTCGCTCACCTTTTTCTCGTGCACCAAATCTCGTGCAAATTAAATCTATTTTAGCCGTAGAACAACTAAAGTTCAATTTACTTTCTTACTAAAGAAATACCGGTGGAATGCACCGAAATGAGCCTTCACTTAGCTGCTACCGAGGATGCTACTAATCAAGATTTATCAACTTCTACCTTATATTTTCATGTGTTTAAGATTTAAGTTCACTATTTGCTCTTTTTTTGCCTATTAAAATCACGAAGCTGAACAAACTGAATTTAAACGTGCATTTATCTGAATAAAATCGTTCCAGGTTCGGGTGATTTTCTGCATCATAAAAATCAAATATTATGCAGGATATGAGAAAGTTTACCTTAATAACAGTCACGGTATATAAAGAGAGCCTGAATGTTGAAACATGCCACAATGAATAATCATTTTACTTAAGAGGGCCAGTAATAATGATAGAGGCATTTAATTTTGGTCGATAGGGCCATTTCTTGGTGGTTGCTGATCGATTGTAATGCGCGGAGCTTTTGTTTTTGTCCTCGTTTTTTGTGGTTTCCTATTTTTACGAGAAGCTTTACAAATCGTTTGTTTGTTAGGGGATTTCCGGTTTATTGTGTAACGGTTTCGATTAGTTTAGGATTCTGTATATAAAATGTACATAAGTATCATAATTGACCACCCTATTTTGTGTATCTTGCTTTAGGGGAAAATTGGAGGGTGGCAATTGATTCTCACTACCAAGATAAAGTAGAATCAATTCAGATTTTAGAGTGAAAATTACAGTGAATATCCTTCTTTAATGTAGCTGAGTAGTTCAACAATAGCCAAAGATAATTTTTGTCTCGCGCAGTATCGATAACCATGGGATTTTTTATCGAATTGGTAGAAGACAATTTCCAACTTACCATTACAGCCTTCAATAAATCGGTTTCATGTTTGGAGTTGCCAAGTTTGTTGACTAGAAAGCCCATCAGAATTCAACAAAGCCAGAAGAACCGACCAGTGAGATACAAAGGTATAAGACCACGTTGAACAAGTTCAAGAAAGAGCTGGGAGGATCCGAGAGGAAGTCTTGAAGGAAGTACTGTGAAGATATAGAGAGTACTCAAGATTGTGCTAGACTTCAAAGAAATCTCTCAAGGGGCCCGAAGACAACAACCTACAAGACACATTTACTGATATAATTTAAAAACTATAACTTCAATTATGAAAAATAACACTGTCAGTTGTGGCCCCTAACACTTTCACAGACATGTTTTATTGGGTTAATTTGGAGTACATTTCAGTTACCTACTTTATTTTATTTAAAATTGGTGTGCTTTCAACCACTCCACCAATTATTAGTGAAGAAAATCGTTTTTCCTCTCCAACATCCACTTGATATTCAAGGCATTTATCTACAAAACTGGAAGTTTTATATTAAAATAAAACACAAGTTCCAAATTGGATACTTGATACATCGTTTCGAGAGTTGAAAGAGAAATATCCTCAAGACGTTCAATTCTTTATTGGAAATAAGCCAAAATGCAAAAACCTTACGACAATAAAGACTAGGATTCGATGTATCTCTTCTGCATATAAGTCTGCTTCCTTTTGTTGGCACATCTATTTGATATTTCAATATCGACGAGGAATATATACGTAAAGGTGAAGCAAAACGGTTAAGATTTAATGCTCAATATTTAATTTTTCAATTTACGTATTATGCTAAATCATAAAGAAAATTTGTATGTATATCTTTTGTAAATACAAAAGTTGAGTTTTAAAAAAAAGCTGATATACTTATACTTTCTGGGAATCATCATCGTGAGCAACTTACTATTCCCAATCAAAAATACTCACTCATAAGTTCTCACAAGGTTTTTACCTTTTTGAATTCTGCACTGTTAAAGACAAATAAATTCTAATTTAAAAAGGATGTTCGTTGACGCAATACTTTCACTTGAAATTCATACTTTGACAAACTATGATATACATTTTTATAATAATTATTTTTGCTTCAACTTTTATACACTCATTATTATCAAATTACAACTTTTCTTCTACTTTCTGTAGAATAACACCATCTAGAACTCAAAATACACTCAACGAAAAGCTGTTAACCATTATTAGATTTCCTAATAAAACAAGAGTCTTGGTCTGGCTCGCAGCGAGAGAAATTACACGAAATGTTTAACCCTAATAAAATTGTTCGGTTTGGAAGTTCCAGAGTTTTAATAATGCCGTAGCAAGTGCAGTCAGTTTTAGCAGAAAATTTAAACTAACTAATACAAGGGAAATCGAAATTTAGAAGTTTAGGTTAAGGCTAGGGGCAATGTCACGTTGTGTGCATTTAAATGGCGCTGATTTTGGTTAATTCTAAATTATTTTACATTTGGAGAAAAAGAACTTCACCTTCCGCAGCAAACTTAAGGTGGAATAACGATTTTCAATCAGCGTTTTAAATATGCTTCATTAATCTTGCCTTCCTCTTGAGTCAGTTAATTACATGAGATGTCTTAAAAGATAATTCCCACCGAAAGAAAATTCAATTTCTAGAGAAATGAAGTGAGAACTACATTAACTCCTGCCATAAGGTATAACAGAATTTTGTGAGAAGTAAATATCGCAAATACTCTCTAAGTTTCAATTGATATTGATTTATTGAGGTACTCAAGTTGAATTGCCAGATGAGAAATTTTCTACAAATCCGCGACCAAGGGCCAAGGTTTAAGAACAATAGTATTGGAATAAAACAACAATACTTATCGATAATCGATAATGAAAAGACTGATAGATAAAATGTTAATACAAGGAGAGTACATACAGAAAATGTGTTGTAGTTTATCAATTTTTTTTTAGAATTAGAATATATTATGTACCTAGTTTATATGTTTTTCTATTATCAACTCATAACAGTACACAAGACCATGCATTATACAAACTAAGTAAATTTCTAAAGGAGGTCACCCTCGGACTATTAAAAACAGACTAACTTTGCTTATGCCAGCAATAATTTTGATATAAATTCACGCACTGCGGTAATGCAAGGTGAGGTTGGTCTCGACTGCTTTATGCCTGATAAGGTACGAGCCTAAAATACCTGCTTTCTTAGCTGGATAAGACTAGGTATGTTCGAGACTGTGAAACATGTGGATCAAAGTCTCGTCTATAGCAGCCGTGTCTCAGCGTCCCCAAGTTTAGACCTACAAGAACTATGCTTCTATTATTTTAGTGCTTCTTGGGTTCATGAAACATTCTTACATTACCGAGGGGCATTAACGTATTGACAATCTAACATGGTCCGTCAGGGACGAACATCTGCGGTGTTGGGATTTTGGTAAATCTTCTTGAACTATAAAGTGTAATTAAGGTTTAGTAATAAAGCATAATAATATTAGTGGTGTTATTCCTTTCCCCATACCCTCTCTTTTCAGATAAACCCTTAGTGGGCGCAGCCAAGTGTAGTAAAAGTGGTGGCATCGCTGACCACAGCCAACCTAAGCCTGACAAATGGTGAAGGCACCTAAATGAACCGGGTGTTGATATCCATATTAATCACCTAAGAATCAAAGGCGGAGAAACCCCAACTAACGATACCTAATGATTTTTTCCCATCCCCCAAACCACTGAATAATAAAATCACATATTAGGTGGTATGAATAAAAACGAAGTACGTGCTACTACTACAGGTATTAGTATATTCTTCGCAGTATTTACTTCACAAAGAAGCATTTACTAATTTCCGGTAATTTCGAAATGTAGTATCTACTTCGTTTTGAAGTAAATACTACGTGGAACATACTAATACTTGTAGTAGTAGCAAGTACTTCCTTTTTATTCATACGACCCAATTGAGTTGCGACACCTTTTTGATAATAAATGTTCAGGTATTTTTACTTGCATACGCAAAATCAATACCAATTAGGAAGTGAACCCCATATTTGGCCAAAACATGAAGTAATAACATCTTCGAGTATAGAAAAGAAATGCGGTAAAAGAGATTAAGTTCGAATATCTGAATAAAAAGTGATTTTTGGGTATCAAAATTAAATAAAATATTTCAATTTACCGACAAGGAATTACGAAACTGGAAAGACAAAAATTTGTTGCACCCTAAATGCGCAAATCAACGTACAAATTAAGGAAAAAGACTTCATCGGAGAAATCCGAAGCCTCCATAAATCCAGCCGCAGAAAGTACCCGCATCACAAGCGATTTGATATACAACGTTTTACAACCAAGAAAAAGTTCACTTTCACCCTAAGCTAGTGACGGGGGAAAACAAGAAAAGTTACAAGGAATTACGAGCATCTCAATAAATAGCAAAGAGGACAAAAACGAAGACGGTTCATCCTCAGAGGAAAATCGTGAACTAATAGCAATGGCAAATGTAACTATCCAAAACGCAACAACAATCGAAAGGACAGCAGTAATGCCACAATTCCTAAGCCCACCCACCTATAATCCATGAAAAAACAATGCAACGGACTTCATCAACAGCTACGAGAGAACAGCCATAGCCAATGGATGGGACGAATGCGTGAAAATCGCATACTTTGAAGCATTTCTAGATGAAGCCGCGAATTTTTGGTTTCAAAGCTACAAAACGGCACATCAAAGCAAAGGCTGGGACGACTTATGTAAATACTTCATAACCGAATTTGAGGACATGGGCTACCTCTCTAGGGTAAGGAGAAGATTTGAAAAAAGGAAACAGGCTCAAAACGAACGTGTTAAATTACTTATACGAATTGCAGGTACTACCACACCTATAAAGCCAATATGAACATGAAGGAATTTTTAGAGGTATTTGGAGAAGGATTGAATGAACAATATCAGGCAAGCTACTAAGACACCAAATAGAAACCCCGACACCATCGATGAATTGAAACGAATAGCCGTTACAATAGATAAAGCTCCAAAATCAAGATCATCCGACGCGGATACTTTTAATGCTCACAGAGAAAAGAATAGTTTTGACCAAAGAAGGTTCGGCAACCAAGGGTATACACAGACATCGTCACACCAACAGAATTGGCCGAAAAGAACAAATTATTCCTCAGCTCATCCAATACAGCATATATAATGGATATGGATCAGGGCATCAAAATAACCGATATAGGAATCAAAATTCGAACAATAGTACAGGAGGATGGCAGAACAGAGGGACCACGCAAAACCACCTGGCAGACAAAGATACACAAACGCATAGGGATGGCGAAATTTGAGGCCCTAGCCATCCTAACCGAAAGGCACAGCAACACATAATGGCAATTATAGACACTGGCTCCCAAAATAACATGATTAATGCAGACTTGATTAGAAAAAACAGTTTAACAAACTCAAATGTGATTAATAACAGCAGGGGAACATAAAGTACCGGTAACTACTAGGAGAGACAACAGCAGCGAATACAGATAGCAGGCAACACAAGATCAGAAAGACTATGCTATTGTGTAACATAACATTCGATGAGCATCTAAGCTACGTGAAACTCTGTGTAAAGGAGGATCACTTCTGCACTACACAAGAATCAAGAATAATAGAACTACGTCCAACAAAAAACACCAGAGAAAACATCACAAAATGCTGTAACTACAACTCCAATATTCTGGCCAGAAAAGCACTAACTATAGAATCACATAATATACTTGAATGGCGAATCATTAAGTAGTCAAATCAAGTCGTCAAACGAGCTTACGCAGTGGCACAACAAGATTTTCCGTAGACTATAAAAAAATCAATAGTGTGACAAAGAAGACAAACTATCCATTACCTCAAATTGATGACATATAAGGTTACTTGGGAAAATCAAAATATTTCAGAACTTTAGACATGTTCTCAGGATTCTGGCAAGTACCTGTAGAAGAAAAATCAAAACAATATACGGCATTCGTAGCACAAGGACATGGCTCGTACGAATTCAACGTCCTCCCATTCGGATTGTGTAATGCACCCTCTACCTTCCAAGAACTCGCGGATATGGTCTTTTGGAATTTAAAATGGGAGGAAATATTAAAACAACATCATAATTTTTTCAGAAACCTTAGAAGAACATATTAAACAGTCGAGAAAAGTATTCGAAAGACTAAGAGGAGCAAATCTCATCCTAAAACCAAGTAAATGCACATACCTCCAGGAAGAGATAAAAATGCTCGGATATATAATCAATAGTAGAGGGATAAAACCAAGCGCGGAAAAATTAAAAGGCGAGAAGGAGTTTCCGAGACCGAAGAAGCTAAAGGATGTGCAAAGCTTCTTAGGGCTTTGCAATTTTTATCGAAAGTTTATAAAAAAATTCTCGGTAATTGCAAAACCACTAAACGAGGTGACAAGAAAAAATAATTTCAAATGGGGTCCGAGGCAAGAAAAAGCATTTAACATCTTGGAAAATAAACTAACGATAGCTCTACTACTAAGACACTTCAACCACGACATAGGATGCACCCTTCATACCGATGCCTCAATAAATGGAATAGGAGAAATCCTTTTACAGAAAGATGAAAATAATTGACACCCAGTAGCGTATGTAAGTAGAAGTCTATCAAAGGCGGAACAAAACTATGCCATAACAGAGCTAGAACTTTTAGCAGCAGTTTGGAGCTTAGGATATCTTAGACACCTAGTACATGGACGACTAATAGAAATTATAATTGACCATTACGCATTGTGCTGGTTAGACTCAATAAAAGAAAATAATAGGAGACTAGCGAGATGGGCAATAAAACTATCTGATTTCGATACAAAGTAAGGTATAAAAAGGGTAGCACACACAACGACACGGACTGTTTATCTAGGAACCCAGTACTAAAAGCTTTATCACCGTCCGAGGAGAAGGGAATAAACGAAATCCTCACCTTCGCCACAGCCAGTAATAAAGACGATCCAGAGGAAGCGATAAGATAATTTACAAATTTAGATGAAGATGTAGAATAACTAAGGAGAGCAGTAGAAAATCCGGATGACGCGGATATCCCAATAGCAACAAGAAAGAGAGCAAAAAATTCTAAGATAATAAACGACACTTTATACAAAACAGGCAATACGAATAAAGGATTGGAGAACTTACTAGAAATCCCAAAAAATCTAATAGGGGAAATACTCTGGCACGCGGCTCCAACATCAGGACATCTAGGATTACCGAAAGAGAACCACATTACCGTAGTGGATAGTGACATGGAGACAGATATGCTACAACTTAAAGCGCCCTAGATTTAAGGAATATAGCAGCGGAAAATATACATAAAAGACAAAGTGAGTTTTGATAGCAAAAACCAGGGAACTAGAATTTGGTATAGGAGACAAAGTTAAGATTTTTATCTCAGTCAAGAGATGTAGATAACGAAGCAGAAAAAAATTGGAGGGAAGAGAAAAGACACAGTTCATGTAAGTAGGATACTACCCTATTACGACCCGTGGATCGCAGAGTCTCCTATTTTGGAAGAGGTACTAGAAGAATCAGAGGAATCTCACACAAATGACGTCGACGAAGACCTCTGCACGTTCAAAAAATGATGTCCAGGAGGACAAAGCGAAGGCTACACGTCCACAAAAGAAACCCTAATCTGGGCAAATTCAAACCGAAGTCCCTGAAAGACACAGAAGAGGAATAACGAGACATAAAGGGGAAAATTAAAATAAAACCTGCCTTGGATTCGGGAACTCTGCGATGCAGCAGCCGCAAAATCCTCTTTCTCATAACCTGGTCTATGAGAAGAATTGGAAGAAAATAATAAATAATAAGAAGAAAAAATAGTACAAAGACGAGCGAAACTTAACTTATAACAATAGTCCACAAATCGCTACAAGTGTCCACAACCAAGGCGAACAATCCGCAAGGCACCGCGACTGTCAGCAAACAACTGCTACAGCCGACAAAATCGCTACAAGTGTTCAAAACCAAGGCAAACAATTCGTAAGCCATTACGACAGTCCGCAAACCAGTACGATAGACGCGAATCCACTACGACTACCACGAACCAATGGAATAGCCGACAAAGCACCACGAAGGTCGACAAAGTACTGTCCACGCAGAAATAGGCACGAAACCAATATCAAGCACACACGTGAAGTCTAGCACATCTTCCAAGACGATACTCTACATGACGTACATGAAACATAAGAGTATAGCACAGCCATAACAGACCATCCAGACGAGGATAACGATCTGGACGAAATAGAAGCTCTAATTTCAAGTTTTTTAATTGTAAACCCGTAAGATGTTCTTCCGCTGGCATTGGGGACCAATGATTTCACGAGAGGGGCAAGTACACACGTGAAGTCTAGCACACCTTCCAAGACGATACTCTACATGAAGTACATAAAACATAAGAATATAGCACAGCTTTTTGAATTATTGTAAAACCGTAAGATGTTCCGCTGGTATTGGGGACCAATGCTTTCAAGAGAGGAGCAAATGTCAACTCATAAAAGTACACAAGACCACGCATTATAGAAATTAAGTAAATTTCTAAAGGAGGTCACCCTCGGACTACTAAAAACAGACTAACTTTGCTCATGCCAGCAATAATTTTAATATAAATTCACGAACTGCGGCAATGCAAGGCAAGATTGGTCTTGACTGCTTTACGCCTGATAAGGCACGAGCCTAAAATACCTGTCTTCTTAGCTGGGTACGACTAGGTATGGTCGAGACTGTGAAACTTGAAGGTCTCGTTTAACGAGAACTATGCCCTCAGGGGGCCCGTTCTTTTAGTGCATCTTGGGTTAATAAAACATTCTCACATTACCGAGGGGCTTTAACGTATTGACAATCTAACATGGTCCATCAGGAACGAACATCTGCGGTGTTAGAATTTTGGTAAATCTTCTTGAACTATAAGGTGTAATTAAGGTTTAGTAATAAAGCATATAATATAATATTCGTAGTGGTAATCCTTCCCCCATACCCTCTGTTTTCAGATAAACCTTTAGTGGAAGCAGCCAAGTGTAGTAAAAGTGGTCGCACCGCTGACCACAGCCAACCTAAGCGTGACAAATGCTGTATGAAAAATTAAAAGTGAGAAAAAAAGATATTCAAAGACAAATTTGATGGATGCCCCATAACCAACATTCTAAGATGGTTTTAGTTTTACATGGACATACACCACAAGAATTCTAAAGGTACCGGAGTTGAACATGACCCCTGGATCGAACCTGTATGAAAACTTGGTGTAAAAGTAGTGCCAGCACAGTATAACTGAATGAAATCT
Organism: Ceutorhynchus assimilis; assembly: GCA_917834065.1. NCBI lineage: Eukaryota > Metazoa > Arthropoda > Insecta > Coleoptera > Curculionidae > Ceutorhynchus > Ceutorhynchus assimilis. The sequence goes on along the minus strand of OU892284.1, from coordinate 28,662,988 downwards.
AGATTATTACAAGGACGTACACAAAAAGAGAGCTTTACCTCAAACGATCAAAAACAAAACAACTTAACATTTGCCTGAGATCCTACATGAAATTTTACATTAGGAGATCCTAATACCTTATGTAACGACTACCACTTTATCTATACCACGTCGGAATTTAATTTGTGTGTTCAAGTTTTTATATTTCCAAAGAATATTCGATAGATCTAAACGAGACGTAATACACGTCATAATAATGGTTTAATATCCATTTCATATGCCATAAATTTAACAATAGTTCTAGCAAAACTAAAACCACAATTTAATTTTCTAGTTTCATAGCACAATATGACTACTATCCCAGTAATTAAGTTTAAATTTTCTATGTATTATCATCTATTTCGCATAGATAAAATCCAACGTAAAATAGAAACCTACAATAAAGTCATCTTAATTTCGCCTTATTATCCATCAAAACTGGAGAGAACTACCGTCGTGAAAGAAAGTATATCTTATCCAGGCAAATATATTCAGGTTTTAAGTGCATTTCTTGCAAAAGAAGGGTGGCGTTAAACGTATTAACATTTGCATTTTATCGCGAAATAAGACCGCAAGAAGTTTATATCCTCTCCCGAGCTTCTAGAATAATTTAAATAAAACATCCTAATCCCTGAAATTGTTCGTTCTCGAAATAACGGCTCAAAAATAATAAAGCTTTAACTTAAAATACAAAAACGACGAAAAAAATAATTTCATTTGTTAGAGACTCATTGTCATTTCTTTTCGTCGTCTTGAAATGATGTTTTTTTTTGCTTGTGTCTATTTAAAATTAGCGCCTTGAATTTAGCGAATAGCTTCAAGTCCTTGTTACTTTTTCTAGAACTGAATTACAGGGATTTTGATATTATTACTCATATACAAGCCTACGGCTTTTCTGATATTTTAGGGGAGAATGTTTGCCTCGCGACATAATTTTATTTTTGCTCTTATAACCGAGATCATAAAGTCATGTTCTTTGTTATTTAATTTCATACATACTGAACTTATTGGATTAAACTAATGCTACCCTCGCTGCTACCTATATTATTTTGTGTCACGATTTAGGATAGGAGTTTACTGAAAACCGTAATTGATAATGTCGCCCAATCCCAGACGAACAAAAAAACAAACATTAGTAAAAGCTGTATGTAAAGATCGTAAAACAAACTAATCTCGCAGCCCCAGAAGCATATATTTTGGGGGGCGCGAGAGAATTAATGTTTGCCGTCCATAAGACTTTCCTTTATTGACCAATCCATTCGGCCTGAATATTAATCACCTGGCTAGTCTGGACTACCTAAACATTGTCGAAAAAGGACAAATCAATTCTATTTTTTTCGTTCATGAGCTAGACGGAATGTGGGATATCCTGTTGTTTTTATTTATTTTTTCAGATCTATTATAGGTACTTTATGTATGTAGTGCTCAAATTACATATTCCCTATCAAAACAAATTCGAAATTAAATTACCAATAGAAATTCACGGGTCACTAGGGGTTAAGATTTAATAATATAGAGTACAAAGTACGCGAATAGAGTGTCTAACGAACTAGACCGAATTGCAGAAATTACGGTCGGCTAATTCAATTGTTAAGCAAATATAACCGTTGTTTATTAACGCCAGCTGGTACAATCTGTTATATTTCAGTTAGTTGAATACAATATCATAGCGTTTTGTTCTTGCATGTATTCGTCTATTGAAATAAATTCAGTGTGAAATATTGAGGTTTCTTCCTCATTGTCGCTAGAGCCCCATTACCTTTTTCGTCGGCACATTGGCCATGTTATTCCTGAAAATATGGCTATTCTCTCTTGGCAATGTAATAGAATATGAGATATTGTAGTTTGCAAGTAATGCAAATGGAAATGAAAGTTTTTCGAGATAAAATAAAAGATTCCATAGATATTTCCAGCATTGCGTTTCCATTGGTATACACAAAGTAACAAAGCTTTGTGTTTTCTTGGGGAAATTATAATGTCAAATATCCGATTATTTTTGACTAACAGCATTGTTTGCTTTGAATGCAGTCACAGAGATTGAATATTCTCTTAAATTTTAAATGAGTTCAATACAATCTAGTGGCGCCTTCTTCAAACTGCGCCTTCTTCAAACTGCGCCAGTAACAAGGAACATCTCCACAAAACAAGATGTTTCCATAAAGTAGATGAATATTGAAGTCGATCTATAACTAGTAAAAAAAGCCCTGTACAAGACTATTATTTGCAAGCAAAATGAGCTAAGTTTATAAAAACAAATTTTAAATTAACTAAGATCTTGTCTCAATATTTTATTTACATATTTTATTACTATGTCGCATGTGTCTAAGTTTGAGTGCGTGTTGAGAACAGCTAACTTTATCTAATGAGGTGCTATCTATTTCAGCAAGGAAAAAAGTTAAGTTCAAAGAGTGTAACTTTATTAGGTCCGGAAAAAAAAACCGTCTCGTGTTTGGCTGAAAAATAAAAGTCGCTATCGCTATTACCGCCTCTCGAATAAATGGCGGCCCATTCGAGCGTGTTACAACAAATGATTACATACATCGAGGTCTCTTTCTCTTATAAACTATGTCCGTTGGAGCAAAACAATATTTTAGACAACTTTATTTTTGTCGCTCTCAAAAGATAAACGTTTTAGTTATTGGAGAATGATTTGAAGATATCTCAAGTTGATAGCTAAATATTAAACTTAACACAAACAGACAACTAATAAACCTTCACCCTTTTTCTCTCATTGCGAGACACACACACCCACACCACCTGCGCCACTGAATTCGGTGTGTTTCATAATGAGCATCATCCAACCATATTGAAGCACGCAATAGGGCGAAGAGTAATTATTTTTCACTACAGCGTTTTGTGGATAGGGGTGGGAATTTAATTTAAAACAATAGTTTTGGAACAGTGTGGAACCCATAAGGCTCTGACACCTTCTATGATCATATCTTAGCTGTGATATCTTTTAAAACACAATTCAAGTATCTGCTAGCTAACGTACATACAAAATGGATTTTCAATTTATGTGGTTTAAATTGGAAGGGGATGTTTATTTTTTCCTCGCATCAATCATTCTCCGAATCCGCAATTACGACGGAGTTTTTCTTCAAATACTTTGTTTTCCTAACTGGTTTATGTGTCCAAACTCTAATACACTTCAAACAGGTAACCCCTCTTATTGATTAATTAACAAGAGACCCATAATATGCTCAGTTTTCTCAGTGGATGAATAGGTGTGGGTCAATAGTGTGTACAGAATGGACAATAATGCCACTGAATTTTTAGAAAAAGCAAATAAAATTTATGTCCCATTATCACCTCATTGGTATGGTGGACAAAGACTCAGCAAATTACTGCACAGAATAGTCCACGTTAAGTACAAAGGCTAATCTGTCAAGAAATAACAGGGGCTATGTCAACCTGCCCCACCGCAGCCTCAGAGGCACTGCTGGACATGCCTCTTCTTCACCCATAATATGTGAAAAAAGAGGCACGATGCCACGCTTTTTCGCTGATTAAAAAGTTTAGAAAAAAAAAAAAAATAAAAATAAAAAAATAATAAAAATAAAAATCAAAATGAAAAAAATAAAATAAAATAAAATAAAAATGGAAAAAAAATAAAAATGAAAAAAAAATGAATGAATGAATGAATGGAGAACTTGAGATTGTAGGACTGAATGTCGAAGTGCGTGCAAATTATGCCCTAGCTCAGAACTAAATAATTCGGAGAGTAGGGGTGGGTTTTAGTTTTGGGCGCCACCGACTCTGAACAGATGAGTCGGACTCTCCAGGATGGTATCTGGCTTCAGGTCCTTACAATTCAAATAATAATTAATAAAAAGAAAAATATTAGCAAAAACCAGGCTGTGTTCATAAAACCAAATAAAAGTCAATTCAAATCAAGTGCTATAATAAGTTTATTTACCAAATGCTACCGTCCACAATGTAACGATATGGGCATTGGCATAAAAAAAATAAAATAATAATAATCAAGTAAATGAGCAATTAATAAAATGACCTTGTCATGAAGCGTTAACTAACAAATACAGAAATGCTATACTTTTGAAATAATTGCTATAGTCATGAACAATTAAATTTAAATGCAAAAATGTTATCGAAACTCAATAACCAAATGAATAATAAAAAAAGGTATAAATAGAAAAGTTGTAAATATAAATTGAAGAGAAATAAAAAATAAATAAATGAATAATAAGTTGTTGGAGCGGTTATCTTACACTTATGTAACCAGAACTACCCGTAGGTTGACATAATTTCATCAGGTTATGTCTAGCTAAGTTACCTATTAATAATTCATTTGCCACACTAGGGCAAACAATGAATTACTCCCTGAAATACCGAAAGTGATCACTGTGGTGCACAAATAGGGACAGAATGTAAACAAACAATAATAATAGTCCCCAGTACATCGATCTTGAAATTTTGTAACTCATGTACACGCCCAACTTCCTGAGCGGCTTCATAACACCAAGTCGGACAATATTTTTCATGTCTCCACCCTGGGCGATGGGACATTGCTGCGCTAGCTCTTCGTGAAGTTGTCGTTCTGACGTCCCTAAGGAAGTTGATACATGTACGTGTAGTTTTAATGCCAATCGACTGTTTTTTGTATTACATTAACGATATCATATATGTCGGACAAAAATCACGTGGCTTCGGGGGGGGTCCGACGCTCTCAACATGTCGCTGTGGCGTCCCTAAGGAAGTTGATACATGTACGTGTGTTTTTAATACCAATCGACAGTTTTTTACATTACATTAACGATATCACATTTGTCGGCCAAGAAATTTGAGACAATCAATGAAAAAATTAAAATTAGTTTGCCTTAACGCAACATGCATATTAGTCAGTTTATTATTTACCTACTTTGTCAAATACCTGTGGGGCCCTGTGTCATATTCCCTAATCTGTTTTTTTGATAGTTCTCCGAGCATTTACGGAAATTATTCAGTAAACGGTCATTCAAAACCACGCGTGTGAGAAAGAATGGATATTCAGTCGTGTTTTTTGTGCAATCTCAGGAGTGAAGATTCTGAATTTCGGCAGAAATTGATCAAAACGACTTTTGTTGTCCGACTGACTTTAATACTCATTTTATTTGGCCGACATTTACTGCACATGTTTTAAAAATACATCGTTATTCATAATTATTTTTGTCGGACATACATGTGTCAACTTCCTTAGGGACGTCACAGCGACATGTTGGGGGCTTCGGACCCCCCCAAAGCCACGTGATTTTTGTCCGACCTATGTGATATCAATAATATAACATAGAAAACAGTCGATTGGCATCAAAACCATACGTACATGTATCAACTTCCTCAGGGACGCCACAGCGACATGTTGATGGCGTCGGACCTTCCCCAAAGCCACATGGTTTTTGTCCGACAAATGTGATATCGTTAATGTAATGTAAAAAGCAGTCGATTGGCATTGAAACTACACGTACATGTATCAACTTCCTTAGGAACGTCAGAACGACAACTTCACGAAGAGCTAGCGCGGCAATGTCCCATCGCCCAGGGTGGAGATATGAAAAATATTGTCCGACTTGGTGTTATGAAGCCGCTCAGGAAGTTTGGCGTGTACATGAGTTACAAAATTTTAGGGTCGATGTACTGGGGACTATAATATTTAGGTTAACTAAAACTAGTACGATACCAAAATGTTCCAGGTGATGGTGGTTCATACAATTAACCAGATTAGTCCTGGCTACTGGTTGTGGTTAAGTTGATTGAAGACCTGAGTAACCGCCCAATTACTTAGGCTGGTGTCTGATAGCCTTTTAGTTTGTAACAAGCATTTTAATATGCTCGTTCCAATTAAACAAATCAGTTCTAAATTTTGCACCGAGTAGGATTATCGAGCGCGCTCGGACTACATTTGTCAATTGGTGTTCGAACCACTCTTCGAGCACGGAAGTAGTTTTGTTGGTTCCACAAAGGGATTTCTTTTCGACAAAGTAGTACATCAAAAGTTATTCACACAATAACCTCAATTATTGGATTTTTATTGATTTTTGTGCTCTCCACGTGGAAATGTCATTTTTTATAACAACAAAATATTATTTAAGGGAAAAAGTGGAATAGGTCGTTCCCTTTCAGCTGCCAGAACTTGAAGAGCAGTGAAGTGACCTATATATAGGCGATTTAAGCCACAAAGTAAAAATAAAATTTTAAAATTTCTCATTGAGATTTCACAGCAATGCTGGATTAAAAAATAAGTTTTATTTTTGGTGGAAACAATCGTCCGCGAAAAGCCAGACCATCAGGTTTTTTTTAGACAACTTTTAAACTACCTTTAAAGTACTTTCAACCACTTTAAACGACTATTAATGACCTTCATTTCACCTTTGTCACTTCGAGTTCAATGTTTTATCCACTGGTTGTAGCTTATTTCCAGCTAAATTTTGGCTATTAGTCAGATTTTATCATAGTCAAAACACCAGTTTAAATTTCATTTCCTCCACGCCAATAATTGGTAGAATCGACGAGCTTGAGCCGCTAGAAGCCCTGGTTCCCTTTCTTTGAAAGCAGTCCTTTTGACGACGAGTCTACGTTTCTTTTGGCTGGTGGCCGACTTCGTCACCAATATCAGTGGCGGCTTTAAGAAAATTTGTGGGGAGTTTTCGTGGACACCGCATTTTGCTGTGTGGCGTTTAGAAGTTCCTGACGAGTTATTGTGAGGGAAACTTCGCGGATGTTCCACAGGCAAACCCTTACAAGTCAAGCCAGGACCTTCAAGATTTACTGCACAAGATAAGTTACTTTTCTTAATTACATCTTGCACTTTTAACTCCTCGTAATTGATTCCCTGATGAAACCAACAACCATTTATTATCGAGCATTTTTGTACCATAACTATAGCTTATTTTATGTAATTTTATAACTATATCTGTATGTTTGGTATAATCATACAGTCCAATATTGGTTTGGCAGTAATTATTTGATTTTCATAATTTTTTTTTAATTCACTGACTGACTTTGGGCTAACTTTGGGAAAACTTCAAGTTTTTTTCTCTTATTTTCATTTCTTTGTTATTTTTTTTTTTTGAAGTAATTGTTTTCGCAAGAGTGTAACTAGAAGTTATTATATAACTAGGTTAATGAACGAAGCCAATTAATCATTAAGTACATTGCGAGACAAACTTCAAGTTTTATATCATTTTCATTAATTTGATTTTTTTTTAAGTATTTGCTTTGTAAGAGTGCAACTGCAGGTTATTTAACCAGGTTATTGAACAAAGCCAATTAATAATTAATGCATTACAAGGCAAACTTCAAGTTTTTTTTATCATTTTCATTATTTTATTATTTGAAGTAAATGTTTTACGAGGGCGTAACTGGACGTTATAGTATAGCTAGGTTATTGAACAAAGCCAATCGATAATGATTGCATTGTAGGCAACTTCGAGTTTTCTTTATTATTATCATTTTCATTATTTTATTATTTGAAGTAAATGTTTTACGAGGGCGTAACAGGAAGTTATATTATAGCTAGGTTATTGAACAAAGCCAATCGATAATGATTGCATTGTAGGCAACTTCGAGTTTTCTTTATTATTATCATTTTCATTATTTTATTATTTGAAGTAAATGTTTTACGAGGGCGTAACTGGACGTTATAGTATAGCTAGGTTATTGAAGAAAGCCAATCGATAATGATTGCATTGTAGGCAACTTCGAGGTTTTCTTTATTATTATCATTTTCATTATTTTATTATTTGGAGTAAATGTTTTACGAGGGCGTAACTGGACGTTATAGTATACCTAGGTTATTGAACAAAGCCAATCGATAATGATTCCATTGTAGGCAACTTCGAGTTTTCTTTATTATTATCATTTTCATTATTTTATTATTTGAAGTAAATGTTTTACGAGGGCGTAACTGGAAGTTATATTATAGCTAGGTTATTGAACAAAGCCAATCGATAATGATTGCATTGTAGGCAACTTCGAGTTTTCTTTATTATTATCATTTTCATTATTTTATTATTTGAAGTAAATGTTTTACGAGGGCGTAACTGGAAGTTATATTATAGCTAGGTTATTGAACAAAGCCAATCGATAATGATTGCATTGTAGGCAACTTCGAGTTTTCTTTATTATTATCATTTTCATTATTTTATTATTTGAAGTAAATGTTTTATGAGGGCGTAACTGGACGTTATAGTATAGCTAGGTTATTGAAGAAAGCCAATCGATAATGATTGCATTATAGGCAACTTCGAGGTTTTCTTTATTATTATCATTTTCATTATTTCATTATTTGAAGTAAATGTTTTACGAGGGCGTAACTGGACGTTATAGTATAGCTAGGTTATTGAACAAGACCAATCGTTAATTGATTGCATTGTAGGCAAACTTCGAGTTTTCTTTATTATTTTCATTAGTTTATTATTTGAAGTGAATGTTTTACAAGGGCGTAACTGGACGTTATATTGAAGCTAGGTTATTGAACAAAGCCAATCGTTAATTGATTGCATTGTAGGCAAACTTCGAGTTTTTTATTATTTTTATTATTTTATTATTTGAAGTAATTGTTTCTGCAAGAGCGTAACTGGAAGTTATTGTATAACTAGGTCATTGAGTAAGGCCAATTTTATTTATTGCATTGCAGGGCAATCTTCAAGTTTTCTAATTTTCATTATTTTATTTTGTATTATTTGCAGTTTGATTTAATTTGATTTTTAACTTGCCGTACCGACCGGAAACTCGCTCAGTAGGTTAACAACTTGTAAGTCGACCTTGGTCTCCATCGTGCATTGTTGTTAATTCTAAAGGGTTTCGTTACAACCAACTGTTGTTTCTCAAAGTTATGTTCAGGTTACGTCAGTGAATATTTTCTTTCGTCTTACTTACAACTTCATTGTATGTAAGAATTTAACTTGATTAGAGCCTTAGGTTAGATTTAGGTGACATGGATTCACTGTAAAATCTAATTGCTCGTCCTTATTACTTACAACTTCATTGTATGTAAGAATTTAACTTGATTAGAGCCTTAGGTTAGAATCAGGTGACGTAGATTCACTGTAGAATCTAATTGCTCGTCCTTCTTACTTACAACTTCATTGTATGTAAGAATTTAACTTGATTAGAGCCTTAGGTTAGATTTAGGTGACGTCGATTCACTGAAGAATCTAATTGCTCGTCCTTCTTACTTATAACTTCATTGTATGTAAGAATTTAACTTGATTAGAGCCTTTTGTTAGATTTAGGTGACATAGATTCACTGTAGAATCTAATTTGCTCGACTTCTTACATATCAACTTCATTGAGTGTAAGAATTTGAACTTTGTATTTTACGTTTTATGTAATAAAATAGGTTAGTAACTTGTAAGTCGACCTTGGCTGCCATCGTGCATTGTTGCTAATCCTGAGTATTATGTATTTTGCAATTAACTGCAAATTGCTTTCAATTAATTGTTTGAATTAATTAATGAATTAATTCTACTTTGTTAGATTCTATTTAAATAAATAGTTATCTACATTGTTTTAAATTTTTGGTTTTATTGGCCTTATTATAGGCCTGGCGCCCAATAGAAAATAACATCAAATAAAGATAACCCACGCCCATTGCCTCCTAAACTTTTGTCTGAGCAGCTGTAGGGCAACCCAAAGAAGTGATAAACTTACATCATTTCAAGTTCAATTTCGGTTACGATTCCGGGAGTAAAAACTCGGTGGTGAAATAAAACCCCTCGTAAAACCCTAAGAGAAAAATTGTTATACACACTGTATTTGTAATTGAACCAATAGCGAAGCACTTCATGAATAGATTGAATTAGAAAATGAAACTATAATGTAACTCAATTAGTTTCCAATAGCAAATTTACCTGATAAAAAGACTATAGCTCTTGAAAATTATTTTAATAGAAAAATTGAACAATAATGTAATAATTAATTAAATTGGATGAAATCATAATAAAGCTTTGATAGTAATTAAGAAAAATGTGCCTCGAGTTTGCAAAAATTTAAGTTAATAAGGTTATATTTTTACCTGTTGGAAATAGGGTTTGTTTGCCTCGAAAATCTCTGGAAATCTGGATCGAGGTCTGGATTGAATATCCTGGAGTGAGTGAGATTATTCTCTACTCTTTAGGGCAGCTTTCAACTAATAATTGAATGGAAAAAGTCAGAATCTTCTATGGGAAAAAAACGTGTAAGCAACTTACCACAAATGACTGTTTTTTTAATGCCGATAACATCGGCGAAAATTATGGCACTTTACGAAAGTATAACACAACGCAAGGTAACTCAGGGTGCCATAAATTAATTCAGAAGAAAATCAGGCCCAAAATCCCTTTTTAAGGTGAAGAAAAAAATAATTCTTCTGAAGGACCTGCTTCTTCAAACAGTCGAACGTGAAAAGAAAAGTGCTACACATTCGATTAATAGGCTAACCTTAAGGGAAGAATTCAGACTCAGAGATGATTCAGAATAACGACAAACATCAAAAATTAATCGATAAAATTTTCACTTACCAAAAATTGCACACAACAATACAAACCGAGAAAAATGGCAACGGCTGACAAATAATGATATTAACAACAAATAATTATCCCATAAAACAATCAAAACTTGAAGAATACAACATAGAGTAAGTGATCCGTTTGCAAAATTAGAGGGCTTGAAGAATCGACGATACTAAAAACATTACTAATCGACCGCCGGTTAACAGAAATTATTGACAATCAAAAGTCAAAAAACCGAAAGCAAGGATAATGCATAAAATCTCAAAAGGCTATCGAACCAATGATCGACCCGGGGTTCACTAGAACTTGCACCGAAATCAATAACTCAATAACCGAACAGAGTAAGTACGAACGGAGTAGTTCTGTACATACACTTGAAAACGGGTCATTATGATTTCGGAACATAACCCCACGAAATATTTTTGACACATGAATTAATTATTTTTGTTATGAAAACAGATGGTTGAATTTAAAATTGGAATCAAAATATTGATTTGTTTTGATTTTGAAATCGAATTAAAACATGGATTAACAGGAACTAGTAACAAATGAAAATAGAATTTGCCCATTGAAAATTAGGAAATTTACAGGATTGTACAACCGTTGAGATTGTGCAATTTTGAATACAAAATTGAAAGTAGGTAAGAATTAGTTGTGCAATTTGGGCCCGTTACAATAAATAGATGCCTATAGGCTATTCCAGACAAAAAGATTTGGTGATCTGAAAGCCACTCACGCATCCTTCAGTCTATAAAGCTTGAGAGCCAAAGTAAACCAACAAATCATATGATAACGTCACTGGACTTTGACACTCCATATGAAGTGGTTGTGAAAGAACGCCAATCGTATGGAAAAGAAAAGCTACCGCAAGCGGACAGACAACGCATCGCTGTGGTACACGAATGGTTCGCCGCTAACGGAAGGAGTCGGTCTGGGAATAACTATCCAAACTTTAAACTATCCCTAGCAATGGGTAAGACGCCTACAATATTTCAAGCTGAGGTACGGAAGTACTGGCAATAAACATCTGTGCACAATAGAGCCTTAAAAGAGGCCTTTAAAGAGGGCACATTTACATACTGTTCGTCGGTCAGCGGCTCTAAAGGGCCTAAAGGCTCTAGGAGCCATCAAGTGCAATTCGCAGCTAGTTTGGGAGGTTAAAAATATCCTTCAACAACTGGCTGTGAGGAACAAAATAACCCTGATGTTGGGACAACAGGGTCCCTATTCTTGGAACAGGAGAGCAGCGTTTTCAGGAGAACGAGTGTTCCGTCTTTGTTACCTATATTATCCTTTCCATATCATTGACAAAGACAGAACACTCATTGTCCTGTTTCAAGAATAAGGACCCTGGGCATAGAGGGCAGCGAGGAGGCAGACCGTCACGCAAAGCAAGGCGCTATAACACTTTTTCAAGGCCCAGATCCTTTTTGTGGAATAATGGAAAGCCACGTCTCCGAAGAAATGAACAGATGGGAAAAGGACCGAATGCTAGCTCACTAGAGATCCATTCCAGGTCTGAGACAGGCAAAAAGAGTCATATCCATCTCAACAAAGAGATCTGAACAACTTCTTAACATGAACAGAAGAGACATTATAAAAATCGTTGGACTGCTCACTGGACACTGACTGCCTGGTGAAATATCACCTAAAAACAATAGGCAAATTAGACAACGACCACTACAGATCTTGCGAACGAGCAATAGAAACTACACAGCATTTAATCTGTGAATGCCCTGCTCACTTCTTCAAGAGGTGGCACTTTATCACCCAACCAGCTGGTGCCCTTTGGGAGAAGCTTACAAATCTTGGAGAGCAACTAAAAGCAGAGTCACGCACCATTTTTCTGGAAAGGTGACATTCTTGAGAGGCTTGAGCAAGCTGAAACGGGTCCAAATGCAATTTACAATCTACTACCAAAATGGAAAGAAAAATAAGATTTATAAAATACATACACTCGCCCAAGTGTCAAGAATAATTAGGAATCAAAATATTGAGTGGGACATCAGAAATTCACCAAGTTGGGATTATAGGTTTATAAAATGAAATAGAAAGATAATGATAAAGGAGCACACACCTTAAAAGTTCGCACCCTTGATCTTGCCAAACAATGTGCCTGGAACCAACTTCTCAAAAGAATCAGCTCTAGTGAATCATCTCCTCGATAGATTATAGCTCGTCTCATAAGAATCACCTCTAGTAAATAGTCTCCTCGATAGATTAAATAGCTCTGTTCCAACCGACATGAGAACCGTCCTTGAACGGTAATTTGCAGTCGATCAATTCATTCGTCAAGTAGGATAAACGTTCGACTTATTGAAAAATATTTAGGTGGGCAACTAGAAATTACTGGTTCTGGAACGGTTCTCATGTCAGTTGGAACAGAGCTAATTATATTTAATGTTAAAACAAACTCAAATCAAGATTATAACAATATTTTAGTTCGCATTTGTACGGGTAAAGTATTTACGACCACGGTCAATCAGGTACTATTTGCCTTTTTGCTTTTAATCCCTTTTCTGTTTAGCAAACCTCTTGATTTTTGGTACCTTACAGTCGAACAAAAACACAAGGGTTTTTTCATGACTCTTGGGTGTCCTTCACTTTTCTTGCAGTCGCGGGTTGATTGTTCCAAGCCGGATAAATATAGCCAGTGGTGTAACATTCGGCTGTCCTGACTTAGGAGCGGCCTCGTGACCTAAAAAAGCTGATAGCTCACTAGGCTATTTCTTACTCTGAAAAGTAAATGGGTTTATGTACCCAGTACATAATAGGCTTTCAGCCAAACAAACTTTGTAATCCCATCAATAATAGGTAGAATGTGGGAGTTGCTCTCAGCACTTTTACAGAAGGGTCCTACATGATCTAGATGTAAGGTATGAAACGGTTGCTCTTTTTTTTTCAATTGGATGAAATTCAACTATACGTTTTCCTGTTGGTCTTTTTGACACCATACAAGGAATACAGTTTCCAACAAACTTTTTAAAGAATTTGCTCATATCCTTGAACCAGTACATTTCTTTGCCCGGATACCCATTATTATCATCATGAAACATCTTGGTAATTCGCCATCTAATATCTTTTTTGGTTGTTCATTGATAACTTTACAAACTTTGTCCTCAACGATAGAATGACCTTTTTCAACTATTTTCTGAATAGCTTGTTGTCATAGCAGATATATATTTTCATCTTGATTTTGTACTGCTACTATCCATTCATTGGTTTTTATTGTATATATGACCACAGGATTGCGACTTAATGCGTCTACGTCTTCCAGGTCGGTAAACTACGGTGAAATCGTATTCCTGCATCGATAGCCACCACCGACCTACTTGTGGCGTGAGCTCTTTCTTCGTCCATGTTAGCTTCAATGCATTGCAGACGGTGATTATTGTGAAGTGTCTGCCATAAAGATAATTACGAAACTTGTGTACTGCTTCATAGACTGCCAGTGTTTCTAAGTTCATAGCTATGATATCTAGTTTCAGTGTCGCTAGTTTGTCAGCTTATGTGAGCTATTGGTTTCCATTCGGCATTCTCATATTTTTGCAATAATGCACCTGCGATTCCCAGTTTGCTGGCGTCAGTATGTAAATGAGTCTCGGATTTGCTATTGTAAATTGCCAGCACAGGTTTAGCCGTCAATTCCTCCTTCAACGTGTTAAATGCCATTTGATGTTCGGTTGTCCAAACCCATTTGCTGTTTTTCCTCAGGAGAGAAGTTAGGGGTTTAGCCTTCTATGCAAATTTCTCTATATACTTCCTAAAATAGGAGGCCAATCCAATAAACTGTCTGGTCTGATGCACATTTGTGGGGGCTGAAAATTTTTCAACTACCTCAAGCTTTTTAAATGATGGTTCAAGTATCCCTTTCGAAATTTCTACTCCTAAGTATTCCAAAGAATCTTTAAGGAACTCACATTTTTTCTACGTTTTTTCTATGTTCAGCAAGATCCATTAGACGTAACACATTATCCCATCTTTTCAGTCCCTGTTCGTGTGTCACAGCTACAATCAAGATATCATCCAGATTTACCTGAGCATATTGATGCCTAATGTTACCTAAAGCGAAATGGATAGCCCTCTGAAATACAGCCGGTGCATTAGATAGGCCAAATGGGACCCTGCTGAACTGATAGTATCCATCGGGCGCAGTATATTTTCGGCTTTCATCCGCCATTTTTATTTGATGATATCCGGCCTTCAAATCTAGGGTTGTAAAAATACTATTTCCATTTACTCGTTCGATCAGGTGTTCTATTAAAGGTAGTGGGTACTGGTCTTTAACTAAAATTGCATTCAGTCTTCTATAATCACATGCCATTCTATATCCGCCATTCTTTTTTTTTAACAATAAAATTGGGCTGGAGTATGGTGAATTCACTGGTTCTATTATTCCCTTTTCAAGCAGCTATTGGATTATTTCTCGGACTTTTTCTCTTTCAAACTCTGTTAGGCGACATGGTTTACTTGATATGGGGATACTAGAGGTTAGTTCTAGTACCATTTCTATATCTTATCACATAGAAGAGAGCTATTCTCCTGAAAACATCTAGGATATTTTGTTAAAATATTGTTAACTTCTTCAGTGACCTTGGTGGAATTATTGTTGCTTCCGTGCCATCTCCCTCTTGCCACACATGTATCCTTTTTTAGAGTTATTTTTTCGAGGCCCATATTTAATACTCGCAACTTAGTTCTATCAAGAGTCATTTTTAATTTATTTTCAGATTTTCAGGTACAATTAAAGTAGAATTGTTTCGATTCTGCTCCGAGAAATTAGCCCTCTGATTTACCCTCATTTACTCGTGTAGAAACGCTGATAAAATTCACACATGGATTTAAAGTAGTTTTTTCCAAAACATTGATTCGGATTTCATCATTATACAGTATACATCCTGCAAGTTCTTCAAAAAAAATGGTTTCGGTCAAATATAGATGCTTTGCTGTCTCGTAAACAAATATTCCTTCTCTTTCTGTAACCGGACGCCCTATCAAAACCTCTACATTTTGCATTTTATCAGGAACAATATAAAAGTCACTAATAATTTTAATTTCATCAATTTCTATCAACTCTGTTACAATACCTATTGGGCCAACGGAAAGTGTTACTACTAACTGGTACCTCAAAGTTGAGGAAAAACGTGCCCTCTAGGTTAATAAAGGAACATGACCAAATGATCGTTGGACACTCTTTTACATTCAAAATTGATTCGGCTTTAATGGTAGAAAATTTACATATTACTACCGAATTCTTCATTGTGCTGATTAAAAACAATCCTAATGGTCCTTTTGGGTTTGCATAAAAACAAACCGGTCTTTAAAGAAAATGAATACAGACATAAAATAAATCCACCACTCATTAATGCTCCTTTAACTTAGCCCCTAATTTTTCTCCCAAAGTGCAAATTTAAAGTGACGCCACCAAGATTGCCTCTCACGAAACTCTGTAGACCTCTTAACGGCCTCCGGGTCTATTCAAAAAAGGTCTCCTGGGAGACTCTGTTTACAAGATATCCTGTATTATAGTCCATTGTCGCTATACGGTAGTTCTAAACAACTTTAGCTTTTCATAGGGGAAGTTTACATTCGAGAAATTATAATAAAAGACTTCGGGTGAATTTATTAGCTATGCTAAAAATAATTTGAAAGTTTGTCTCATAAAAGATAAATTATTTTTTCCTTTACAAAAACATTTTAAAATTATTTTTCAATTAGGTACACAGCGTTAGCCCTTTTTCGTAACTTGACAACCTTAGAAGCTGCAAAGGCCTTAAGCTTATCACTTAAACTAAATTAGTGTCCGAAACGACTGAAAGAAAACAGCATTTATTTGTTCTTGTAAAGAACAAAGCAGTCCAGCTAAAAGCTTCCCCCAAGTGGATTTTATTGTATAACGGCTGGTAATGAGAATATGGCTTGGTTTTCACACTTTAAAATCGCTTATAGTTCTAGAGATAAAATAAATTTTCTTCAAGACAAGAGTTAATATAGCTGAAAAATAATAAGTCATATTATCTTGAAGAAGATTTATTGTGTATGTGAGAGACGTTCTCTCTTTTCCTTCGGAAATATTTTGATAAAAGTCAAACTCTTGATTACTTGGTATGTTTCCATCCAAAAAGAACTCTTCGTTTTTTTATTGTTGAGTCTATACTCCGGTGCAATATCTCCATAATCATACAAACATTCTCTCACAACTATACAGAAATATAATATGATAAATATGTCATATTTAAAAGAAGAGGAGAAGCAAATTCATATTATAATGGTAAAAACAACATCTGATAAACAACGGACAAATTTTATCTTTATAATTGGATTATCAATGTTGATGTCGTCTGGAAAATGCCAAAAACTGCGTTTTTTGAATACCAAGCCCGAAGAATAGGTATTTGTTATGCACGTCTTGTATTATGCAAATTTGACTTTTGAATGATAAATGTATTTTTTTTTTTGGAAAATAATGAACTCTTGCCTTTATCATTCTCGAGTGCTGCAGAGACAGCAAAAATACAAAAGTCACCCTTCAGAATGCTAGTTTAATGGCTTTATTGTGTTCTGATTATGCCATCTAGGGAATAGAATTTCACAATGATTTTTGAGTGATTATTTTAAAAATAATAAAAATCAAATTTACTACTTATTGGTTTATTTGTATTCTATTCAAATAACATACCACATTTACATATTTGAAATTTCGAAATGCAAATTTGAATAAGGCTAAATTTTCTGATGCATTGTTTTCCAAAAAATTCTATATATTTATTATAGCAAAATATTTCACTTCATATAAAACAGCGTATAAAATTTCGAGCTCCCATATTGCCTGTATTAATAAAAATTCAATAGCTTGCAAACGTGATTTGTTATTTCACTGGGCCCCAAGGACCTGAAACTTATTAAAAGATTTGTTTGTTCATTTTCCATGTTTTTATTATATTTGTGTGATGATCTCAGTGGAGACAATGGTTTCTACATGATACTATGTATATGAATCTGTAAAGTGATATTTAGGTATATCATGTTACGGTTTTATACCGTCCGGGCATGAAATTAGTTTAGCTTTAGAAAAAAAAATTAAGTACGCGTCTTGAGCTTAGTTACCTTTAAGTGAGGTTTTGCAGTGTTTAACAGCAGATCAGTTCATGTTTTTTTTAGGAGCTGCAGTAATGCGAAGTTTTTGGCTTGTAGGCGCCGTTTTCTGTATTAGACCTAATTTTTCGGTTGAAGGACATTAAGCACATCAACCATCACGATCCTGTAAGATGCGCTAAACACCAATGCTGTGATGGGTTTATTATCAAGTTATTTTGTTTACCTATGACGGCTTCTTTTGCTCAGAAGAGAGCTTCATTGAGGGAAGCTTTGAGACCAGAAAGAGAGGGTCATATTCAGCCACCATCCGGGACTACATTTGGAACAGATAGCGAGTTGTGCGTTTGTAGAGGAAAACTCTATACCTTGGACCGTGATATTCAGCATTTTGAATTTGGAAATGCAGAAAATGAATATAATAGAATAAATGCTTTAGTAACTCACATAAAATTACGTCTTGACCGAATACAGGCAATGGACCACCGATTAGAGTTTACAGCTAAGCATGAACAACTAAGGGTCTGTGACAATTTATTCACGAGGTTATCATTCACAAAAGCAAGATACTTGAATAGGGAAGAAATTTTTCCCCCAGTTCAGGAACCACATGTGGCTGTTACAATTCCTATTGCGTATGATTTAGTGGATGTTAGGGATCATATCGAGGCTCATGAGGACGATGAGGTTTTGTCACAAGCTACGGATCCGTCGCTTACTGACCCAGAGGTTTTAACGTCTGGTAGACCAGAAACCCTTGATCCTGCATCAGGTTTTGCACGTAAGCAATCAGTGCCTCATTCTGTGTTAAAGAACTCTCAGGACCCTGCTCCTAATACCTCGTCTAGAAACCGTATAGACACTCAACTTAGACATTCTTCCATACTTCGATCAGGAAATGATCTCATTTCATTTCACAATGACAATCCATTTCAGCCACAGCGGCCTTCTAATGGGAACCTCGAGTTTAATCGATTGACTCCGGTCAGGCATAATTTCAATAATGCTTCTCCATCTCAGCAGGTTCAAAGTGAATCACAGCCTCGCTCTGATCAAGTTTCTAATTTCTACCCTATGGATAATCGTCCATCTCAATCATTATCTGAAGCACAAACCCTAGCGTTCTCTCGTCAGGTTGGTTCTGGTAAGTCATTTCCACATCGTCGAACTCAGCATGTCCATTTTACAAAAGCAGATCCGCAGATTTCGCGGATTGTCAACTACGACTCCGTACCATTGGACGACTCGCTTTCTTATTCCAATCCTGAGGTGGATCTGGGTGAACGCTTGGAGAATTTTCAATTTTCGCGTTTACGTGGAGGTTTTGACTTTTCTCGGAGATCTGGGTTCCATGGATCATTTGTGGATGCAAGCAAAGGAATTTGAAGTTTAATGGTCACTCTAGTGTCAATGACTTCTTGGAGCGAGTGGAAGAGCTTCGTATCTGGAGAGGTATTTCAAAAGACTCATTTTTGCGTTCAGCTGCTGAACTATTTGAGAAGGATGCATTACTTTGGTATCGTACTGGTTTCTTTGAGTTGGGCAGTTTGACAAGACAACTCAATCACCATATGATTATGAATTCTCCTTATGGGATGACATTCGTCACAGGACCGAAGGGGCCAAGGAGCGAGTGCTTAATTATATAGTAGTGATGGAGAATTTGTTTAAAAAACTCCCTGATGTGCCGTCTGAGGCTCAGAGATTTCCAATTATTCGACGAAATCTTCTACCATATATTCAAAGTCGACTATCTTTTCACCAGATATCTTCCCTTCATGAATTAACTCATCTCAGTCGTGCTATTGAGGAAACTGAAACACGAATTCAGAGGTTTATACCTCCTCCAACCTCTCATCGACAACTGGTTGAACCTGGCTTGACGTATCGTAGACCTCAGGTCGCCTCAATTAACGCTTCTCCTCCTGAGAATCAGCTTGCTTCTAATGTGGTTTCTAGCAAACCTGTATTTTGTTGGAATTGTCGCACCAATGGTCATCGATTCAGGCAGTGCCAGCAACCTCGTACTGTATTTTGCTTCTTGTGTGGTCATCTAGACGTTACGTCGAAAACGTGTCCCAAATGCTCAGAAAACTCGAATGCAGGAAGTTCTTAGGTCCAGTTCCTTCCTCTGACGTATCCTCTTGGGCCCCAACGAATAAGTTTATTTTGGATAATGTGTTGGCTCATGCAAAGGGAAATCAACGTCCATATCTTCAAGTTTCGCTTTATGGTCGGCCTATGTTGGGTCTGTTGGATAGTGGTTCTACTCGTACTATTATTGGCGCTAGAGATTGGAATATTCTCCAACCCTTTTGTGAAATTAATTCCTATGCTCAGGTGAATTGTACTGTGGGAAACGGTCAAACCTGTAAGAGTATCGGTAAATTCCAATCTGTCTTCGAGATCGAGTAAGTCTTATTGAAGCTTTGGTTGTTCCTTCTCTTTCACATGGTCTCATTTTGAGAATAGATTTTTGGTCTGATATGGGCATTATTCCTGATTTGCATTCTGGCGAATGGTCCTTTTGCGATGACACGACGTCATTGGTGAATCTTTGTGCAATTGAGTCACTCGATTATCTTTCATTCAGAGACAGACCCTCGATGCTTTTCTAAATGAGACTTGTCTGCTGGTTTAGGATATACCAAAATGGTGGAGTTGGAAATTAAGGCCAATTCGGCCTCCATTAAAAAACGGTACTATCCTCTGTCACCTGCTTTGCAGAAAGAAGTCCATTCTGGACTTGAACAAATGTTAGCTGATGGTATAGTGGAACCTTCTAGCTCTCCTAGGTCGTCACCAATTGTTATGATTCGGAAAAAGATGGGAGGCTGGCGTTTTTGCTTCGATTATCGACAACTAAATAAGGTTACCGTTCCGGATGCCTATCCGATTCCTTTTGTCAGCGCGACTCTGGATAAGTTTCGTGAAGCTAAGTATCTGAGTACATTAGATATAACATCTGCATATTGGCAAATTCCAGTTTCTGAGTCTTCTAGACCCTTAACGGCTTTTACTGTACCTAATAGGGGTCTATTTTTATTTCGACATATGCCTTTTGGCCTTACTAATGCACCATCTGTGTGGCAGCGTTTAATAGATCGCGTTGTGGGCGTGGATCTTGAACAATATGTATTTATATACTTGGACGACGTGATTGTTTGACTCTGACTTTCTAGAAACACATTTCAATACTAAAGGAAGTAATAAATCGAATAAGAAAAGCAAGACTAACTCTTAACCGTGACAAATGTAATTTCTGCAAGAGCGAACTTAAGTATTTGGGGTATTTAGTAAATTCTTCTAGATTATTGGTTGATCCTGAAAAGATCCAGGCTATCATCAATATTCTCCCTCCTAAATCCGTCACTGAGGTGAGAAGAGTTGTCGGGTTGGCTTCATGGTACCGTCGCTTTGTACCTTACTTTAGTACTTTGATATCTCCGTTGACTTCCTTTACTCGAAAAAATGTTAAATTTGTATGGTCGGTTCAGTGTGAACAAGCGTTCAAGAGTATCAAAGAGCATTTGATTCGAGCTCCTGTTCTATCTTCTCCTGA
Source organism: Ceutorhynchus assimilis (assembly GCA_917834065.1). Classification (NCBI taxonomy): domain Eukaryota; kingdom Metazoa; phylum Arthropoda; class Insecta; order Coleoptera; family Curculionidae; genus Ceutorhynchus; species Ceutorhynchus assimilis. The sequence goes on along the minus strand of OU892284.1, from coordinate 28,641,826 downwards.
TTTCAATGTTCCCCTTACTATTCAGACAGATGCTAGTGATTTCGGTTTAGGTGCCGTACTTTCGCAAGTTATCGATGACGAGGAACGAGTTATATGTTACCTCAGTCGCTCTCTCACTAAGAATGAACGTCGCTATAGCACTACGGAAAAGGAATGTCTCGCCGTACTTCGTCCTTATGTGGAAGGTACCAAGTTTACCGTCATTACGGATCATTATTCCCTTAAATGGCTAAATAATGTAAAAGATCACGTTGGCAGAATCGCCAGATGGGCTGTTAGGATGCAATAATATGATTTTGACATTGTGCATAGGAAGGGAAAAGATCATGTTGTCCCATACTTTTTGTCTCGTTCCAGTTGTTGAAGGCGATGTTGACATTTCAGCTGTTGGACTTTCTCTTAAAATTCCGTCGGATGATGAATGGTACATCAAAATGGGTGATAAGGTTCGAACACAACCATCTAAGTATCCACTGTGGTGCGTGAATGGTGAAACACTCTATAAACGAGTTAAAATGCTGTATCCTTCTTTGACATTTCCAGAAGCTGATGGCTGGTTGTGGTTCCTCGGGAAAAACGGGCGGAACTAATTGAAGACAATCATAACCCCCCACACTGCGGACATCTGGGTGTGTATAAGACAATGGCACGTCTTTCTCAGCAGTATTATTGGCCTATTATGCGTTGTACAGTGGCTAGATATATCCGTAAGTGTAAGGTTTGTTTGAAAACCGAACCAAATCAACAGGCTGCTGCAGGACAAATGCTTAGTCTTCAGCCTCAACTTTCGCGACCCGGATAATTGACTAGTATTGACTTAGTGGGACCTCTTCCTCGATCTTCATCTGGTTATTCCTACGTTCTTTCTGTGTGTGATGTTTTCAGTAAATTTGTCTTATTATTTCCGATCAGAACTGCCACTACGGGTAATATTCTGAAATGGTTAAACGACTATTATGCGTTAATTTTTGGGATTGAGACGATCATTTGCGACAATGGTACCCAATTTCGGAGTGACTTGTTTAAAAAGACTATGAAGCAATATAATATTTTGGTAAAATACACTGCCAATTACCATCTACAAGCTAACCCAGTTGAACGGGTTCATCGTGTGTTGAAGACAATGCTCTCCAGTTACGTAGAAGAAGATCATAGACAATGGGACCGCTACCTTGTAAAAGTTGCTTTTGCGATTCGTTCGGCTAAACATGAAGTTACCGAATTGACTCCCAATTTTAGTATGTTTGGTCGGGAGCTGCGATCTCCTAGTAGTAATTGTAGTAATGGTACTCTTGTCGACCGTCCAAATGCGAGTCGTGTCGATCCTATTACGAGATCAAACGAAATGGCTAAAGTTTTCGCTGATGTCCATAAGAGGCTCGACAACGCCTACAATAAAACCAAACATCGTTACGATCATCGGAAACGCAGTGACAAGCTCTCTATAGACCAACAGGTGTGGAAACGGAATTTTGTATTGTCGGATAGCAAGAAGAAGTTTCCAGCCAAGTTGGCACCTAGATTTATTGGACCATTTATCATTACCAAAATTGTCTCGCCGTGGTGTTACGAACTTGCCGACCTTAATGGTCGAAACATTGGTGTGTGGAATGGCAAAGATTTGAAAGCTCATCCACCGGATGTTTAGGGAATGTATCATCAATTGGAAACTTTGTCATTTATGTATTTTTTTTGTTTGAGGATTTGCTTAGCTGAGAAAGCTGCTTATCCTCGTGGCATATTGCCGATTTTAAAAGGGCATTTTGGAATTCTGTCCCCCACTAAGACTTGTTCTGATTGTCAGCAGTGATCCTGCTTATTTATTTGGGAATCAAACAGAAATCGTTCCAAAAACCCATTTTTAAATTCACCTATAAAGGGCCATACATCATCCAGGGCACAAATAATTGTCCTCTTAGGCCCTAATATTTGGGCTAGCTAACTAGCTACCTACCAAGCCACCAGTCTCAAGCCTACGTTACTTTTGGTAGACTTTGGCTTTTTTTCCTGAACATGGAATCCGTACCATGCGGTCGAGTTCGAAAGCCCGATAAGCTTTGACCCAGGTCAACACTAAGAGGCTCTTCTCAATCACTGGAAACCGACGTAAGCTACTGATTTTAACCCAACGAAATACTACTGCCAGGTTAGTCCGTTCCATAATGGATATTTTTGGATTTTATCAAGTTTTTTTACATTTTATGACATATTGAAATGCCATCTTTATCAGCTAGTCATTATAATGAATTACTCATAATTTAAATTATTGTGAACCGAAGATATGCGCATATACAAGGGCCCCTTTTTACTGTATTTATTATTTGAATATTAATTTATTGAACATTGAATATTGAACAACGATTCACCTAATTCATGCATAATTGGGATTTAAATAACTAGGCACATTTCACAGTAAGCTTGAAAGCCATGCACATACATGCATTTCCAGTTGATTTTCTTTTGCAAACTTAATTAATTTAAATCAATCATATTTTTAATGCATAGTGCTTTATATTTTGTGAATTTTGGCTGATAATTTAATTGTTTTCTGGGTTAAAGCCTAGTCAAGTACCTATAAAATATTGTTCCAGAACTACTCTGTTGTCTATTGATATTGCCAGAAGGCAGTAATTTAATTGGTAATCATGGTAATTATTAATAAAAATAATAGCTTTTTCTCAAATTATTGAACATTTGAAGTTCCATTTCTAGAGAAGGCTAGAACTTTCCCGCTTTATTTTTTTTTTCAGTAGACACTCATCTTACTAAAGGGCTTCTAAAGCGGGTGGCGCTTTTTATAATATTAATTCACGACCACTATACGCTGAATAAGCTAATCCGGCATTTGCCAACAAGTTAAGTGTTTTTAGGTTCTCAATTTATAGTTTTGGAATTTCACCCGACCCGTTACTGTTAGTGCAAAAAACACACGTAACAATCAATAACAAGCAAGTGTTGATTGAGAAGTTTGCAAAAGTAGAATATGAATATGATCCGGTATTGTTATTTCAGTCGATGAATCATAAATTAGAAAACCAACGAGAAATATTTCTGAATAAAAGTTGCAGCCACACAGTTTCATCACCAGTTGCGGACATGGAAAGCGATGAATTTTCTTTATAAACCCATAAAGAATTTAATTTTGATATTTGAAGTGTGCCGCAGAAGTAATTAAATACTATGAATATTCGAAGCCCTCACTTGATGGAACTCCGTTTTAAATAAACGACTTATAATTTGAATTCCACCATTATTATTAGACTGGAAATCAACTTCTGAGAAGTTTTTTTATTCAATCAGTAAATAAAATAAAACAACAACAAAAGATTTCACTAATTAATCAAGATCCGCTTCAGTTTCTCGAACCTAATTAGAATATCCGTATACCCTTGACAAACTTGACAAAATCCCTAAAAAAAAAAATTATCCCGCCAAGGATCCAATTATTTAAGCTATGCTATCGAATAACTCGTTCTAAAAGGCCAAAAGACGATGATGTTTTCGTATGAATTTGGACCTCTCCCAAAAAGCCACAGGGAAATTGGTACGCTTTAATTAGCTATGTAAAGAAGGATTTCGCAAAAAGAACAACACGAGCCTACTTTCCTGCAGGGTAGTGTAATTTGACACTATTAACTTGGATCCTTTATTTTTTTCGGTTTCTCTTCAATCTGGTGGAATGCTCATTTGGGATTAATGTGATATGTTTTCTTCAAGACATACCTACACAAAATTTCAATTAAGTATTTTTTTAATATAATTTACACATAAATATAAAATGTTTCAGTAGTAGCTACTTAGCTAATGGTTAGAAGTTTATTCAACACACCCTTTAAACTTTCAGCCCAGATTGGTTAGGATACCAAATCCAACGACAGGTTTTCTAGACGTGCATAAAACCCAGTGGCATTTTGCTGAATTTATTGTCTGTACGTGGCGGATAAATTAGAAAACTCAGTTGTGGCGGTATAGATTTTTTTTGCGGAAAGTTTCACCGCATTTTTATATTTATGGACGAAGTTTGGTCTAATACACTGAATAAAAATAGGTTTGCTTAAACTTACAGCTTAGAGTTGGGGTTAGATTGTCGGTGTAGTATGATAGTTCGGAATAGGTTTCAAATCATACTGCTAGATACGTTTCGCCCTCATATATTTTCAACTACTTCAGTGAATGCCAGTCTGTACATCAATTTTATCAAAGTGTGTCGACCAGTCAGCATTAAAATCTGTTTTTTTTTTAAGATAAAAGTCAAAATGATATTATGTTGGCAATACAATGTAAAATTGTCAATCTTTCAAATTTTTTATGTAGAAAAGGCTTGTGTTGCCAGCATGTTACTAAATTTTTGACTTGGGGAATTATCTTTAAAAAAAAAAACAGACTTTATTTTGGTATAACTACCCAGGCCTCCACCAAATATGTCACAACCCCTATACATTTCGTCCTGGGACGTCACAACAGGTGCGGGAGCTGGGGGCGTAAGTGGGGTTCAAGTAGAGAGAAACTCGCTTGGTATAAGTACAATAAGATATGTATTGAATATATAGAATAATATTACCCTAGAAATAATACCATGTCTCTTCTACGGAGGGACGTACTACTTAGTAACACCACAGAGGACATATTTTTGTCTGGAAACCATAACTAATTTAGCGGAGGAGGTTCCGTATTGGATGTGTTTGACGATCACCCATGAGTTTAACGAACTAAGTTTTGGATTATGCAATGCCCCAGCAACCTTCCAAAAACTTGCGGATCAGGTCTTTTGGGACATCAAATGGAAGGAAGTGCTAATTTACCTGGATGATATCATCATATTTTCCCAAACTTACGAAGAACACTTACAGAAGTTAAGAAAAGTTTTGGAACGATGAAAACAAGCTTCTCCTACGCTTAAACCAAGTAAAGGTGAATATTTGAAACAGGCAATCAAGATTTTAATGTAAATGAGTAAGGAATTTTACCTGATAAATAAAAAATAGTTGGCATAAGAAAATTTCTCATACCAAAGAAAGTTAAGGACGTACAAAGGACTGTGCAACTCTTATAGAAAGTTTAATTACAATTTCGCGTCAATAGCCAGACCGTTGCATGAAGTAACAAAGAAAGGCATAGGCTTCAAATGGGGTACAAAGCAGTACTACAGCATTTTAATCCAAACAAAGCTACTATCCTATACACTGTGGAATAGAGACAGTTCTTTTACGAGAGGACAACAAGGGAGAAGCACACCCAATAGCCCATATAAGTCGAAGCCTGTCAAACAGCGAAAAGAACTATTCAATTAGCGCATTAGAGCTCCTAGGCGTAGTCTGTGCCTTAGGTTATTTAAGGCACCTAATATACGGCCGACCAGTGGAAATCGTGACTGTTCACCACGCGCTCTGCTAGATGGACACTATTAAGAAAAGCAACAGACGCTTAGCCAGATGGGCACTGAAACTAGCCAAATTCGATTACACAGTTGTGTATAAAAAAAGCTCGACCCACAAGGACGCGGATTGCATGTCTTGCAACCTGGTACTGCAGCCACAAGCGCAAAAACAAGAAGACCAAAAAGAACTTCCCACATTTGCACTACAAACATCGAAAATATCCACGGTCCAAAAAACAGACACAAGCTCAAAACAAATCCTTAAAGCTGTGAGAAATCCAGACGATCCAGAAATTGACATTGGTACCAGACGAAGAGCAAAAAATTTCAGGATCGAAGGAGGCCTATTATATAAAGCAAATAAAACACAGAAAGAAGTAGAAAAAATACTGGTAGTGCCACAAACAATGAGAAAAGAAATTCTGTGGGAGCTACATGCATCACCAACAAGCGGACATTTAGGGCTCAGCAAAACGACAGAGAGAATTGATAGCAAATTAATAATATATCAGTCAATGTGTATGGGTTGCTATTCGAGAATAATAGAATAAAATATGAAGTTGATCCATTAAGATATTCGGATCGAAAACTGCAACTGCATGTCAATTTATTCTTCGTAACTGAAGATTTTCGTATCAAAACTGATGGTGATGAACGACATAATTGTGGTGTTAACTGTTCCAAAAGTCATTATTGTTGGATAAGAGACTTGTCGCGCTTGCGATCCAGTCAAATATTGAATCATGAAAATAGTGCGGTTGTCTTATTCATTTCGAGTCACCATTGAAGTTGATGATGCATCATGAAAATTATTGTAATCATGTATACACACTGACGCCAACAAACGATCCGAAGACAAATTTGGGAGCATTGTACTGGAGAATATAATGAAATTTGAAAATATTGAAAAACAAATATGCGTGTTCCATTTATGGTTTATACAGACTTCGAATCACTTTCAAAACCGATGGATACTAGTGAGCCAAACCCTCGTAGCTTTCACACAATAAAAAATGTCAAACATGAACCGTAATTTTTTGATGATTCAGTTTCTAAATTTGAACTATATCGCGGAAGTGATGCAGCCCAAACCCAAATTTCTGTTTCTCGCTTGGAAAACGATTTGAGACATCTTTACAATACCCATTGTGAAGATATAAAACCAATGAATCGTGTCACACCTGACAATGAGTTGGATTTTAAAAATGCAATAACATATGGTATTTGCGAGAAACCATTTAACAAAAATGATGTTAAAGTAAGAGATCACTGTGATATACAGTGTGTCCACTTAAGTTCGCAGCATATGGGAAACTTTTTTATTATTAATTTTACGAAAAAAAGTTATTCCTTATAAAAGTTTCTGCTTCTTGAAAAAATACTATTAAACTATTTAAACTTGAAATAGCATATACAGAGTGGTCAAAAAATGGAAAAATATACAGGGTGTTTCCGAAGTACGGTTCGTAACTTCAGGATGTGATTCCTTACAATATTTTAAGAAAAAAAGTTTCCGTAAACATGTATCCGGAAATGCGTAGTTTCTGAGATACACGGTGTCAAAGTTTTAGAAAAAATCGTTTTTTTAGCTCAAAAATCCCTTATCCAATTTTTTTTTTTTTTCAAATTTGGCAGGTTTGTTTGTGATAACGAAAGGTATCCTCTGACTGTGATATTACTTGCTTAATCTGAGAAAAATATCAAAGGTTTAAAAAAACAGTGACGTGCCATTTCTTTTATACTTTTACCAAAAAAAACCTGTATATTTTTCTTTTTTCTGACCATCCTATACATACTATTGCAAGTTTTAATGGTTTAATAGCATTTTTTCAAGAAGCAGAAACTTTAATAAGGAATAACTTTTTGTCATAAAATTGATAATAAAAAAGTTTCCCATATGCTGCGAACTTAAGTGGACACACTGTACATAGATAACGGGAAAGGAAAGATTTGGTGCTGCTCATTCCATTTGTAATTTGAATGACAGATTACCTAATTTTATCCATATGATATTTCCCAATTTGATTGGGCATGACATGTCATTTGTTCATTAAAGAATTGTGTCGTCATTGTGATAAAATTGATGTCATAGCAAAGAGCAAGGAGAAGTTTATATCATGGACAAAAAAACTGGATCTTAAAAAAAAAATAAAGTTATGATTTTTCGTCATCTTTGGGAAATTTGGGGGAAATTTGGAAATTGACAGTTTCAGGGAAGCACGCGTAAATTTTCCCAATAATGAGAAATTCAATTTAGTATGTCAAAAGGCTGATTTCCCGTATCATTGATTCAATGGAAAAAATGAATTAATTTCCAACCAAAGAACAGTTTTTGATACTTTACGTGAAGAAGATATCAGCGATAAATATTGCGAAAGAGCAAAGAAGGTTTGGCGTTTGTTTCAATGTAAAAACGGGTGAATATTCAGATGTGTATCTCAAGTCGGATGTGACATTACTGAGTGATGTTTCCGTACAATTTCGCGATACATGTCTGAATGTTTATAAACTGGATCCAGCGCAATATTATACACTTCCAAGTTCATCATTTGATTGCATATTGCGTATGACTGAAGTAGATTTGGATCCATTGACTGATATTGACATGGTTCACTTTTTTAAAAAGGGTATTCGCGGCGTCAGTGTACTGAAAGGAAGCATGTAGCAAATAACAAATAATTACAAAATTATGATCCCGCGAAACCATTATAATTTATAGTGAAAAGGAGTAGCGGGAATAGGACAGCAAAAAAATAAAAAAAAATAAAAAATAATAATAATAATATAATTTATCACATATCTTGGTGCAATAAATTTGTATGGGCACAGTGTCGCAAGTGAGGTCTCAAGCCTTACCATTGGTTTTAAATGGTTATTTCGACATGAAATAAATGATTTAAATATTATTAATTTTAATGATGATAAGCCAGAAGGCTATGTTTTGGAAGTTGACGTATGTTATCCTGGAAGTTTGCATGATGCACATGCCAATACAAGTAGGAATGATTTTCGACAAGATTGGCATCGACCTATTGGGTCCATTTAGAAGAAGTAATAAGGGAAAAACAATGATAGTAGTAGTTACCGATTACGCCTCACGATATGCGATCACAGCCACCTTGCCAAATAGAAAAGCAGGACCAGTCGCGAAATTTTTATTAGAAAAAGTATTTTTGATATATGGAATGCCAAGAAATCTGCTTAGCATAGGGGAAAAGTCTTTCAATCGGAGTTAGTAAGAGAATTAGGAAATTTAATGGGAGTAAGAAGCCAGTTTACGACAGCATATCATCCATACTGTAACGGATTAACAGAAAGGCTAAATAAGTCGATAGCTGACATGTTGTCGATGTAACACACAGCAAACAAACTGGTGTAGCTATTTACCATTTATTACGTTCGCTTATAATACAGCAATGCAAGATACAACTCGATTTAGGCCATTTATGTTAACGTACGCAAGGGAACCTACGTTACCTGCTGAAACTCTGCTATTGGATGCTGAAAACGGAACGGACGTACTACAAATCAGGGAAAAGGCAAAGACAAGGGAAAGATAAGGGACGTTTTGAGGAAATACATAGAGAATTAGACTTTGAAGCTGGAGACAAAACTAAGGTGTTTACCCAATCAGAAAGGTCGGAAGAAGTGAAAAGTTACTTTTAAGATGGTTTGGACCATATAAGGTACTTAGAAAACTTGAAGAAGTAAATTATGAAGTAGAAAAAAATTGGTAGTAGAAAGAAGAATAAAGATACGGCCCACGTCAGTAGGATGCTGCCCTACAATGGCCCGTGGACAGAAGGTATCGAAGAGTATAGTGAAAATGAAGAAGACGAAAAAGAAGAAGTAGAGAAGAGGAAGAAAATGAGCAGTAGAAGAAAGTGGCCACATGTACATTATAAAATAGAGTTCAGGAGCGCCACAAGCCAGGAGGTAAAAGTATCCGCCGGCGCAACCCGATAACTTCTACCAGATACAATTTCGAAGGGTTAATCCCATTAACATACAGAGTACCATGGCTGGAAGAGCCTTTGGAACCAACAATACTGGGAGGCAAGAAGTGTCAAGAATCAGAGGAAGTAGGATGTAAGATTTAACGTATATGGAAGGAATAGCATCGACTGTAGACAAGGAATTAGGTAGTCTAACTAAATACTGGAATATAAGTGTGTCGATGAGTCAGCATTAATTTGGTATAAATACCGCGCCGAGATCCATTACCGGCAGACTAAGGCTAGTGCAGAGTTCCTCGATTGGGAAAAGCCCCTCTAGCTAAGTCTCCTCCTAGTGCAAACTACCTTTATTGAGAAACGCCCTTCTGGGAGTATTGAACGCAGCAGACTAGGTCCAGTGCAAACTACCTTTATTGGGAAACACCCCCTCTGGACCTGTCAAAAATCCAGCTTCAGTCTTCAGTCACGCCAAGAGTTTTCATAATACAGATTGGCCTAAGTAGTACGTCCCTCCTTAGAAGAGACGTCATGGTATTATTCCTGGGGTAATATTATTCTATATATTCAATACATATCCTATTGTACCTATACCGAGCGAGTTTCTCTCTACCTGAACCCCACCTACGCCCCCAGGTCACACTCCTGTTATGACGTCCCAGGACGAACCGTATAGGGGTTGTGACAATATTTAAACTCCATACCAGTCCAAACTTTTCACACTGAGATGTTTCGTCCTCTGAAGACCGTTGAATTTAATCTGATACTTCAAAAAAATGTGAGCTGGTGGTTCCCTACGTTAGAACGCCAATGGTCACCTGATGTCACACCTGTTTTTGCCATAGACTTCACCTCCTCGCTCCTCATACGGAAAGTGTCAGATTAAAATCGACGGACAATATGTATGTTTTACTCAAATATTCTCTTCTCGATTCGTGGAGATTTGTTCATTTTTCATTCCGAAACACAAAAAAGAACTTTCCCACGAATGCGCTAATAAATGTGATGTCAACAAAAGTAAACTTTGCTACTAGATTCAGGCCTGGTTTATTCATCTTCAGATAAACTTGCTGGTAACTATCTGCAAGATAAATTTACCGTTCTATAATTCTATTGATAACTGACGGACCAATCGGATTACAGATTGCGTTTTTATCCGCTAGATTGCATACCTGATAATTTTCAGAACCGGCCTTCAGAATGCATAAAATACTGGAAAGTTTCAGTTGCGAATTTACATAAATATATCTAATAATAATCTCTAAAACTAAAAGAAAAATTAATTATTTACGACATTTATATGTTAAATTTAATTCAGATAAAGAGATGGAAGTATTCGTGGAAAATTGTTACGGTGCATATTATGTAAATTAGTGGCCACTGGTATGGTATTTTACTGTATATTTTTATGCATAAATATGAATTTTATTTTTTTCAAGGATATATAAATTTAAATTAAAAAATTTGCAATTTATAAAATACTTATACCTACGAGTGGCTTTATGAGAGACTAATCTATTTACTGAAATATGAAACTAGAATTATCAAAAAGAATCGCAATGCAAAAGTCTATTTGAAATTCCATTATGAAACTTTTTTTATAGGACCACGAACAAGAAGTGGGAAACCACAAATTAATTTAATTGAATTAATTTTATATTGTGGAACAATCAAAATAATTTATTGTCGACTGCGCCACATATTTTAACGATTACCGCATAGGTTTTAATTTTTAATGAAATCCTATTTCCAACCTAACTAATAATCTGGTGTAATAATTCAATATTTTGCACGTTTAATGCTTCAATAAGTCTATAAATTTTCATTTTCAGGTTTCGTGGGTCAGACATCGTGATATCCATCTTCTAACCGTTGGCCGATATACCTACACGTCCGATCAAAGATTTGAAGCTCTCCACACGCCACATACAGAGGAGTGGACTTTACGGATACGATATCCGCAGAAGCGAGATTCCGGGATATATGAGTGCCAAATTAGTACAACGCCGCCTGTGGGGATACCAGTCTTCCTTTCAATAGTCGGTAAGAATTTACATACTAAAAAGGGAAATAAATTGAAAAAAATGTATACTGTATGCAGCACATATAATGTAAACTGGGACATGTTTCTTTGCAAGAGATGCAAATAATGATAAACTTGACTGACATCCGTAGAAATAAATTCTTTGAGCATGTTGCTTTGGATTTAGAAAGCCATTTTTCGTTCTCCCTGTTTTTATAGTAGGAAAGTTTATACAAGGTGATTTACGGTAAATGGCCTATTAGACGATAACGTATCTTTTTGAAATTCAAGTCCCTCATCAAACCTAAAAAATAGCATATTATACGATAATATTATATTCAAAAAAAATTCGCGTTTTTTATTCTCTGTTTTTATCTAGGATTATGTTGTCTTTTTGAGCCTAGCTTAAAAAATATAAACCTCCCAGAAAGTTTCTTCATTGTAGGCAACCAATATCCGGAATCTACTTACTCAAATCTGAGTTATATTATAAAACCCTATGTTATTATTATACAAATAATTCTCCTTTCCGATCTTAAATATAAGCATACCCCACTGTAAAAGCCCACATATTATAAAGCTGCTGAGTAAGAGATAATCAGAACCGTCATATCAAGGTTTCACCCACGCAGTTGCAGCGTCAGCAGTATTTGAATATAAATACGGCGCGCAGAGCTCGCTGTATTCATTCTTTTGTTTTTAGTTGAGCTATAGCAATTAGAATCAAGATTCTTTTGTTTTCGGCATTATGCCGCGGCAATTTAGTCTGGAATGTTGTAACTTCTTAGTACTTAATAAAATAAATAGTTTTTAAAAACAAGATTTACTGAACGAAAAATATAATTTCTGCCTTCGATTATTAGTAATCAACAATTTTTTTATTGGAACCATAAGTTATCCACAGCGATAGATGCGGCTCCGCCGGCAAATGATCCTAGAGCAGAGAGCCCTGCGATTATAGGTACAAGAGGCAACAAAACAAACAGAAATAAACTCAATCTTGCCTTGTGAAATATTCGTTCACTTATGGAGTTAAAGCCAACACAGGAAGGCGTACCTACTGACTTTTCATTTTCTCGAAATTCTGAAAAAATAGGCGCTTTAGGAATTTTTGATCCACATGTTTTGCAGATTCAACAATCGTTTTCAAAAATTTCTAATAAGTTAGAGCATTTCAGAATGTTTTTTTTTTTTTTTTTTGAAACTGATATTGGTCCAATTCTGTATCAAAATTAAATGTAAATCCCTATAATTTAAAATTTTGGGAGAAAGATTGGTAGTAGGTATGCAGTTTTGAGGTTAGTGAACTGGTAACCATGAATATTTGTAACAATAAAAAAGTTACATAGGGTCGGTTTCTCAATAGCGAGTCATCTCCGGGCTGGTTTCAACTCCAGGGTAAACGTATCCAGTTACAATGTTAACCCTGGAGTTATGCTTAAAACAGGCGTGATTTGCTATTGAGAAACCGGCCATTAGCGAAAATAAAATTAGACCATGCCTGCCTATTATGAATATGAAATTTATTACTTGATAATTTAAACTTGAAGTACTAACATAATGCCATTTTGCCAGAAAAATTACGGCTAATAATTAAGGCTAATTTGGATTTTGCTCTAGTTTGATTCCCTGGCTCTTGAAGGTGATATTTTTGAAAGTCCTGATCCTGAAGTTGAGCTCTAAAATGTGGTGAACCTGCTTTAACGTCAAACACTGACTTATCCCAAGAACATAGAACCAACAACAAATCCAATCTTCCTTGTGGAAACTATTGTTGATAACAAATCACAATTACCATAAGTAGAATCTTTTTTCTTCTTTATTACTTCATACATACTGGCTTCTGACGAAACTTGAGGTGAGGTGGTAGTCGGAAGGAGTCATGTGTCTTTAAAACGATGTCGCATTTTTCCAGCATTGTTAGATGACAAACACATCTAATTTCTCTACACTACACTTCAATTCTCTAATAAGTTAGAAATAAAAAATGAGCTCCAAGATTTTGTTTAGATGGCTTCCATTCCATTGCGAGTAGTTTCCGGCGAATTGACTAGGATTTCCAACTCTTTGGAAAATACTTTGCAATGCTTTCCGAACATCCAAACCTGTTTCGTGATATTAAGTGTAGGTACGATTAGTGACTATCAGTTATTCGATGCACCATCAAGGAATTACATTTTCTGTCTACTTTCTTCAGTTTATCCTACTCTTGCCTCGGAACCCGAAGACATGGAAGTAAATAAATCAAGCAGTCGTTATTTGAAGAAGAGGGATCTGGATCAGGATTTCGAAGAGGGTGTCCCATGATAGGTCATGGTACTAAGGCCCCATTGGACCGCCTACGCAACCTACCGGTCTTGCCAATTCTTTAAGCCATCGTCCAGCCTAATGTTTTGAAAAAGGAGGTGATGTATTCTGAAGGGGCTTCCCTCAGAAAGGCTGTATCAGGTCTGCACTTTCCCAGAATGGAGTCCCTTAGATCCAAGTAGCAAAACAGATGATCCACTGTCTTCTGGATATGTTTTCTTAGCTGGCACTGCTGGCAGGGGCCTGTCAGAAACCCTGTGATGAAACTGAGGTTTTTCCTCGACATGTCTAGGTACGTTCTTGATGCAACTTCATTAGAGTAGCTGAGCAGCTTCCTAGCTAGTTCATAGGAGCTACTCTCATTCCATCTGGACGTGAAGTCATCAAGGGTGATCTTTTTGATCATCTGAGTCAAACACAAATTTGGCGTCCGAGAGGGACAGTTTAGATTTGAAGTAGGGAGTTCTCTGACCGTATCCCCGACCTTATGAAGTTCACTGATTATTTTTTTTATCTCTTTTAATTGTGTTTTTTTTCTTTTTTTTTTTCTTATTCAAAAAATCAATTCCTCGTTGCTGTTTACCGACCTGTCTATTAAAAATATCAAAGTTGCTGATGCTTTCTGAGGAAATCGGCAACACAGCAATGAAAATGTTCAATATAGTCGGTTTTTCATTCAAATCTTCAGTGTGAATCGGGTGGTATATTTGTTTTGTTCTAAGGATTAAAAAGAAAACAGTCCAACTTTATTTTATTGTAAAAATCCCCATGAAAAAAAGAAAACAAAAAAAAAAAAAACAATATGCAGACTTTCGAACCGGAGAGCACTTGAAAGTTTTGCCGGAGAACAGGAGCTTAATTTAAATTCCTCTTCAGCAACATTTTTCATTTCGTAAAAAAATACAAATGCTTTTTAAAGCGTTATGCAACAAAAATACCGGAGGATGATTTTTAACGAAACTCTTTCTCCATGGCTTTTGTATACTCGTTTTTTTAATTAATGAGCTTTCATTAGTTTTAAAATAACAAAAACAAAAGATTTTTCCTATGTTTTAGGAATTTAAAAAAGATTAAATATGCATGCATTAACAATAAATAATCTCTGCCTATTACCTCCAACGTAAATTTATGAGAACAAAATTGAAATTTCCATCATATTGTAATTTATTATTAGTGTCTAATAAAGCTCTTTATGAAGTTAACTTGTCGAAATTTTAATATTCATGGGCTAGAAAATATTTAAATAAGTACAGAATTACGAATTTTAAATTATTCCAATGCCTGTAAAAAATGCATTAAATTCTGTTGTTAAAATCTCAAGAACACGATTATGAGCTTCAAATCCCTAAAACTTAAAATAGAGTTAAAGTAACTTAACATTTCCATAAAAATTAACAAGGATTTTATTTTACAAATTTAAACAATAATTTATTCAGTAAAACTGTTTCTATCCAAAAATAAAAAAAAACAAACTTGTGTTTTATAAATAAAAACTTTAAACCAACATGAAATATTGAATAATAAATCAAAAGAAAGTTCTATTCTCAGATTCTCAGTTAAAGATGCTGGTTTTACACAGTACCGCATCGCGGTGTTAAAACTGTATTTTGTATTCTTTAGGCGAAAGTTTTAATGAATAATAAATGGGAAAGCAAGTCGAGGTAAGTTTGTGAAAATAAGCAAGCTCGAAAACTATATGAATTGTTTCTGCATTACTCTGTGTTTCAGTTTAAATTAAGGCTAGTGCTATTATTATCATTTAAATAAATGATAAATCCAATAAATGTCCCAAGGCAAACTAAGGAAATTCGGAATTCAAGTATTGGATGGCCAAACAATACAATTATTAAAATAAAATCCTTATGGATTTTATTTTATACCTCCAAACTTATTGTTCAATTCTTCCGAAACCGCGTCAAAAAAAATCCTTTATAGTATTATTTTCAGTAAAACCGTTCATATTCTACGAGCCCTTATCCTCGTTCTTTTGTATCGCATAATTTCACGCTTCGCTTAAGGGCAACCTATTATAGGCCGGATTTCATCTGGCATAAGAAATACGTAAGAAGCTACGTTATGCATATGTGTCTCAACTCGAAAAACCCTTATAAATTTGAACCCGGGGTTTTAACCGCCTCTTTTTGCATGGATTATCTTTTTAGTGTCAGTTTTTGAATTGCTTCATATCTTTTTCTTGAGCTAGACGTAGGGGCTACTTTGTCCTGTAAGATATATTACAAAAAATTTCATATAAACTTGTGACTATACGCAATTAAAAGAATATAGGCACTATAACCGTACTATTGACTCATTAATACGGTTATATTATAGTACTCCAACATTGTTTTTACTAGTTGGAATAATTAGTGTTTATGAAATAATATAGAGCTCAAAGCCAAACAAAATGCAATTACTCCATGTTGTGAAACAGCACAAAATTTACTGGGGCTATTATTTTGAAACTGTCTTATGATTTACTATTCAATTTTGCTTCTCTAAAGTTTTCTGCCGTAATTTATTTACCGCAGTTTCGTAACAAACGTAAATCCTGGAACGCTATAACTGAGTAATTTTCATGATATTAGCCATTATTAAATGTTGTCAATTTTTTTTATAGAAACTTAATAAACAGTAGAAATATGCTCAAAGCACTTGGTAGTTTGTTGGTTTGTGGTTTGTAGGTTGGGATAATACACCCGGGAAGCGGGAAGTTTGGTAACTGAGGAGTAAGAACCACTGTGCGGTGCGTTGGTGTCGATGGCCTAGGAGTACCTGGACACTAATAATTAATTAGTTTTTGTAAGGATTTTGATATACATAATATTATCCATTCACAATTCGATGTCCACAAGTATAGGTAAAATGTATCACCTTTCAATGCTATTTGATATGGAGAGGTGATAAATTTACCTGTACCTGTGGACTGAATTTTGAATTTAGACATCCGGGACATTCTATTGCCATGGCATCAGTGTTCAGTGCTGTCATTGGGCAATACTGGTTCGAGGACTCTAGCTAATCTCTAATTGTATTTAATCGAATGTCTGCCGCATCTCTGCTTCTTTGTATTGGAACCTTTATTCTGTTGTCCTTTGTAGAACCTGAATAGCAGTATAAGTGTGTGATAACAACAATTATAGTTACTAATGTAGCACTGAGGCTCTTGACTAGGAGGTGATTTTTTACTGTTACCCAATGCGTAGTTTCAAGTTGTCGTTTGATGTTCATTTCTTCATTCCTGAATTTATTGAGCTTGTTGGATGGATCAATTACAGGTTCGTCAATTAGCGTGATTTTCCTTTCATGCATAACTGAGAATAATTATATATTATGTAGTATGGGCTTAGAGAATGCTTCTAAGACAGTTACAGTATCTGACCTTTTAGGAGTTAGGATGTTCTTCTTAGTTTTAAGGCCATTTCTATAATAGCTGTTCGATTAAGTGCCACATCATCCCGGGTTCCATCGCAAATGGCAATTTTTGTTTTTCAGGCGTAGTTGCTATCCATGAGGTTGGAATGTGTAGCTGCTTCCATATTATTGATGATATGGATTACTGTAGGATTTTGCACGAAGTATTGTCTTCTCTTTGATATATTTAGCCTATTATGCAATTAGGAGTTGTCTCTATGCCTCTTGTAGTGGTTGGTGAACATACGAAAACATTTTCTGCAATGTTCAGACTGTTGCTCAACTCATCTTCAGATATTTGGAAGTATAGCTGTGAATCATAATCTATTGCTAATATATCCAGGATCTAGTATGACTCTTTTTCTGTTTTTAATGAAATTGGAGTCGATCTGATTAGCATAAATTCGTTGTGTTCTATCATCACAAAATATCCATAGACGTGGATAAATTCTTCACTGTGTTCAACTTTGGTCTGGAGCACAGGATAAAATATTATCTCGATATTGGACGGAGCCTTTTTTGATGCAGATGCTATTATCTCTTTGACGTGAGTCGGAGATATTAGATCATAATCTTTATAGTAGTGAACATCTAACAATCGTCTATAAGTTCATCTGTGTAATTGGAGACAATTTGATATGAACTGAGAACGTGAATTTTTAGTTTATTTGCATCCACCGTTCGATATCATATTTTCATTTCATTTATCGAAGCAAGGATTTCATTGATTTTTTCCCGGTATCTCTAGAGTTGATTGTTGATTCTGGATTCGGTTTCATTGAAAGTGGATAGAGCATGTAGCGTGAATTTGGTTTGGTGTTAGGATGCCTTGATAAGCTCCTTCTGGTTCTTGTCCAATTCGTCAATATTCATGTAGATCTATTTCATCGTTTACTCCGAATACTGCAGTTATAAGTTTTCCCAAAACTTCTTTTTGGATACCACAGTTTAGAGTCCGTTTTGTATCCACTGAAATCTTTTTTCCTTTTCTTTTAAATGATGGATCAGCGACATGCATTGTGTGTCCATTTCCATTGATTTTACTCGCTGACAGAGGTCGTCTAATCGTTTATTATTTTGTTTTTTTTCATATTTAAGGTCAACTCTGAAAGTGCCCCTGTCTATTTGTGCATGTCTCATGTGCTCAATGTACATTATCCTCAACCAGGATAATGTATCGAATATTGATTTGCTTTGGATCCTTGGAGCATCACAATGAATAGAATGGTGATCAATATCTTTTTCCAGTGCTATCTTGGGCTTCGTTTGTTATTGTTGTAGAATATCTGTTGTTCAGCCTTGGCATTTGAAAATATTGGAATTAAGTGATGCGTAGATCTCTTGATCGAGCCTCTTTCTACTCTCTTTATAGTGACCACTCTAACAGTTGTGTCTTTACCGGGATGCACTTCAGTGATTTTTGCTAGTGGCCATTTGATTGGATTGATATTCTAATCATTCAGTAGAACTTAATCTCCAATTTTGAATGATTCCCGGTGATTCTTCCACTTGTAACGCTGTTGAAGTTGATGCAGATAGTCATTTGTCCAGCTCTTCCGGAAATCTTTCTCAATTATCTGAACTAGTGTCCATCTTCCAACAACGTTTAAGTTTATGTTTGTAATTATTGGGTCATGAAAAGATATAATTTCTCTTCCAATTAGAAAATGTTTGCTAAATCATCTGGATAATGGGCACAGAGATCGAGAGTGGAGGCAAGCTTCTGGTGAGTTAATGTAGTCATTTGTTCATAAGTAAGTGGTGTATCGCCAATTATTCTTTTTAAATAGAATTTCATAGACTTGACGCCAGCTTCCCATAGTCCTCCAAAGTGGAGAGAAGCTGGGGGAATGAAGTGCCATTGGATTCCGCCTGCAACTAAGGTATCTTGAATCTTTGACTTCTGTATTGTATTGTAAATTTCATTATGGAGTATCTTACTGGCTCCTATGAAGTTGGTGCTATTGTCACTATATAGATAAGCACATTTTGCTTGTCTGGAAATAAATCGCCAGAAAGCTGTCAAGAACGTGTCTGATGACATATCACTGACAACTTATATGTGAATTGCCTTTGTAGCAAAAGAGACAAAGATTGAAATATACTCTTTATAGGATTTGTAACATTTGCCTTTTGTAGTTTTGATTTGGATAGGTCCTGCGTAGTCGACTCTGGAATGCAGGGATGGGTGCTTCTTGAATCGCAGGCCTCTTACATAGTTGCTGATAATCGTCTTTACTCTGCGTTTTCGTGTATTGGCGTCAGCGTTCAATATTACTAGCTTTGTCAGGTGACTCGCATAGGGTAAGATAATTGGATGTTTGCTATCGTAACGTAACATTGAGTTTTGTAATCTTCCTGCAACTCGTAAAACTCCGACTTCGTCCAGCCATGGAGTAAGATTGAGAACTCTGCTATTACTGTCCAGCTGAGACACTTGTTTCAGCTTTGTATTTCTGCTCTGAAATGTTGGATCTGATCAATCTTGACTAGGTGTGTTAGGGTGTCTCCCATTTCATCAACTGTGAGTAGAGTGTGCGGATTCGTTTGTCTCCAGGGCCCGTATTCTCGTAGCCTCCAGAGAACGATTGCTCTGTCTTCTTCTCACCCATATTATTATTTGCGTAATACTGACAAAGACAGAGTAATCGCTGTTCTCTTGAGATCACTGTTTCCCGGATACGAGAATACGGGCCCTGCAATTTTGAATAAATCATCTGCAGTACGATACAGCTCGAATCATGTGGTTTAATGAATAAAATCGCTCAATAATTTCATTTGTGGTTTCATTACTTTGAGCTGCAATAGGGTAGTGGACAATTTTTTGAAATATTTTTTTAATTAATCTTCATAACAAAATAAGCAGTAGTTGATGATTCTTTGATTTTAGAAAATAAAAATATACGTGAAAAAAATGTAGCAAATTTGTACTTATTTAAACGCTATAATTTGCCGCCCGGAAATTACGTCATAGCTGTTATGATAAGAGTGGCGAGAGCGCGGTCTGCGCATCCTTATATTTTACATGCTTTTAGAAAAAGATGCCGATAAACTCAGTGCGCACTGATTGACAAATGAATATCTCTCAAAAAGTGGGGTTATGTTGATGGTGCGCCTAATTGTAATGATATCTGACAGACGCTGATATATCTTTCTTTTTTGCAGTAATGAGTAAGTTTGTGTCGAATATCGGACGTAGGTTTGATTTAATTCATACTCAAATACAGCAGTTATGACGCAAAATCAAGGCGCGAAATATTTCCGTTTGAATAGTGCGTCCCAAAACACTACTTTTACAACCGTTTTAAACAAAGTTAATAATTTTATCTGAAATTTCTTTTAACACGAATATCTTTCATTTACTTCATACATGAAGAATAGATCATCGATTTCATTGAAATTGAACCTTGTCCACTACCCTATTGTAACATGGTGACACGTTCTGAAGTGATGATTCAAATGTATCTTTGTTAGCATACCGTACCACTCCTTTGGAAAATGGTTTCAATCCAGCAGAGTTATTATTTAGCAGCAAGATTCGTTTTGACTACATTTTTTAATCAAACGGTTGATACAAGCCCATTTTTACAAAGGGAGGAAAAGTATGGAGAAAATATGAGGCGGACCTCATAACATATGGAAAAATTATTCAAAAGTTTATTAAGGAACCGAAGTCTTATCTTGTTGAAACTCAAAGAGGTAATTTTCGAAGAAATAGATGGTTTTCAGTACCAGCAAACTATCAGGACTCTGTTCCTAATGAAACTATTTTTCCTTGCAATAGCCTCTTCCTGCACTAATAGTGAAATCTATTAGTAAGTTCAGTGCGCACTGAGTGTATTCATGTCCCTTTCTACTAGCATGTAAAAGAAAGTGACGGAGATACATGTTTTTTGCCGTAATTCTACCAATAATTGTTTTCGCCATAATACACAATCATTTTCCAATATAGATGATTCCACTAACGCTAGATTGGAAAACTGTGTTAAAAGGGGCGTCAGATAAGAGCCAGCGCGCCATCTTTCGGGATTTATGATATACGTTAAATATTTTTCAATCTCTGGTGTGCAAATTCTCTGTAAATGATTGACTTATTTATAAATAGATGGCGACATCTTCAATATCAATTTGTTTACACAGTAATATACAGTGAACTAAATAATTTTATCCAGATGCAAATGAAAAAATAGTATTCCACATTATTAGCTAGGTAAAAGAGTTTTTACTGCCGTTCGAAAGAAATAACTACCCTTCTCGAACACAACGACATCTTTAAGAGAAGCGCTGAACACACGTTTGGTTTGAGTTTCTGCTTAAAATGACAGCAATCACCTCGTTGTTTGGCAGGGTGTACTACTCTAGGTATTTGTTCCTTTCTCATTTAAGTCCATGACCGAAATTTTCATATTGTTTTCAACAAAATTGTTAATAATTTCACTATTTAGACTGCGTATTTTGCAACCAAAAATGCGTCGATTCTTTAATCTAATCTATAATTGTTATGAACATAACTTCATTTTACTGAAAAGGTCTAAATTTGGAATAGAGCAGAAATTTGCGAAGGTCTTTGAATGACATTTTATTTAAACGCCCCTCTTAATCAAAACCAAAATGTTGAATTTCAACCTGATGTATGTACAATTAGATAATAGTTTCAGTGAAAGTGTTGCAGAATCCGAATTTCAATCGGATGATATGACAAGTGATAAAAATAGGGATGAAAATGCTAGTTTTAGATTTAGTAGACCAAAACGTCACATTGAGAGACTCTCATATTTAAAGGACTATGCTACTTAAACTGTAGTCCTTTTCTCATTATAAAAGGGGGATGTTCTATCAGGGCTTGTTATGATATATATCAACCCTGCCATGTTCCTACGCCGGTTGTTAAGGTATCTATTGTTTGGAGGTGATAGAGGATGTTATTAGTTGATATTATAGTTTTTGTATTGGTTTCTTGTATACCGTCCTCTGTCATTTGTGAAGCTTATTACAAGATCTATTGAAGATGGATGTCTATTCATCATAAAAGAACCCAACATAACAGTTTCCAAGATATTGAGCCTCAAAGTGAAAACTTTGTCTCAAATTTTGTAAAACCTTCAAAGTCGATTATCTCGAAAACGAAGCTCTGCGGCTCGGTGCCCTAAATAACCTTTTTTAAAGTTCCAATCGAGATCTACAATTAGACGTACTTTTTTGGTTTTCTGGTTCAGTGAATTTTACATAAATATTATTAGTATTCACATAAGATTTACGTAAATATAATATTAAAAACCTAAGTACTTAAATGTTTAAAATAATTATTATTACATAAATGTTATATAGGTGCCTATATACGACTTCAATTCACGTAAATGTCACATACCTAGTGATTATTATGTGATTATGAAATTATATCCTCATTTTTATTAGACTGTGCTGCCTATTGTTTGAAGATAATATTATTAAAGGCATTTAATTCAAAGATACAAACTTTTGCTAAAGGTTATAGAAAAAAAAATAGGTAACGTATATTATTTTATCCCTGGCTTTTCAAAATAAACTTTTAACACTGGATGCTGTTAGCTTATTGGTGAATACGCCTCTGGGTGGGTACACATTTTTTTACAATAATAATTGCTTGGTGACACATTCTGACCTCCTCTGTGGTGACTGATATCTAGTCTGTCGGTGTTACGGTAATCAATTTCAACCACGATGGATCAATCCGCCACATTGTATGATTTTTTAATAAAGTTGGGCTTATCTCTCTTGGTATAATATCATCTAAGTTGTCGTCGGTTCGCACGTGGTGCCTATTTTGATGTGAAATAAGTTTGTTGATTTCTGTTACTCGGTTGGCTACAAAATTCTTCCGAGTCTCCTTTTATCCATGATTGTGCTATTGCAGATTTAGACCGTCAGATAGTGTCATATTTAGGTGCCATATTTTCGCATACAAGCCTCGAAGAGGGTTGAAAAGTGCATCGATTCTGAGTAGGATGAAGGTATTTCCACGGGTGGCCCCTGGGGATAACGCATGGAAAATACGATTTTCCATAACAGAAATGAAAGACGTCCTGGTGCCCATATTTTCTCGCAAGCTGTGTTCACCAAAGGATTAAATAATAAATTCTGGCTTCGTGAAAACAAAGAAGGGGGTGTTGCAGGTGGCTAAAGGTTTGAAATAAGGGCGTAATCTTGTAAGGAAAAATCGAGATTTTGGGCGATTTTTCCACACAAGCCCATCGGAAGGATGAAAATCTACAAAGTTGGTAGCAAGAAAACATATTGGCTTGAGTGTCGCGAATGGCAAGTACATTATAGGGTAACATAAGTAAAATCGAATTTTCCATATGTTATCCGCAGGAGCCACTCCTGAAAATACCTTCAACCTACTCAAAATCGATGTACTTCTCAACCCTCTTCGAGGTTTGTATGCGAAAATGGGGCACCTAAATATGTCACTATCTGACGGTCCAAGTCTGTCCAGGGTTGTACGGGGGTATCTTGTAGTGATAAGGTTGAAGCAGTCTTCTTGAGTAGATGTGAAAGAAGCAGCACGGCAGAACATAACTCTAGTCTTGGCAACGTAAATATAATTTTTGCTGGTGCTACTTTGGATTTAGCTGTCAGCAGAACAATTTTTGTTTCATCCAGGGAATTCTTGACTTTCATGTAGGCTACGGCTCCATATGCCTTTTCGGAGGCATCACAAAAGTTATGTAGTTCCACCTGACTGTTTTTCACTTGGTAGGTCCACCTGGATATAGTAATTTTCTCGACTCTCTTTGGTTCTGTTTGGAAAATTTCCCATTTGCTTTTAATGAAAAGTGGCACAGGATCATCCCATTTAAGCTCTTGCAGCCATAATTCTAGGATAATTATAGGATTTGGAGGTTCGCTCTGATGGAGCTAACCATCCTAGTGGGTCGAATAACTTAGCAACCTCTGAAATAATGCTCCTTTTTGTAATGTTATCACTACACCATTTCCAACAGTATTTCAAAATCGGTCAAATGTATTTCAAAATAATCAGTTTTATGTTCGATTGACCAATAAAGTGCTATTTAGTTTTGCGTCAATGAAGTAGCACTTTATTTTACTAGTAAAATAAAGTAAAATAAACTGCTACTTTATTTTACTATCGGGTCTTCAAAAAAAAAAACCAATCAAAGATTGCTATGGGTTTTAAAACGTACGTCGCATTATTGTCCCTTTATTGGTCAAGATTTTTGACATGACATTTTGACATTTAAGTTCATTGACAAAATTAAAGAAAAATATAGCTAAGACATACGTTTTAAAAACCACAGCAATCTTTGATTGGTTTTTTTTTTGAAGACCCGATAGTAAAATAAAGTGCTACTTTATTGCCTACCTGGACTACCTGACAACCTGCCAAGGTGAAACAGGTCCTGACAACTTGCCAAGGTGAAACAGGTATACCTACGCAAATTTTCATTTTTTCATTGGATTTTTTTAATTTATAACAAAAACTAGGTGCAATCGTACATAAAATCATGTATATAGTGAAATTATTTAAACAGTGTATGCACGTGATCAATGACGTTGAAATTATTGCCAATTGCAGTTTGTAAGAAATTAAAATTCGTTTCAAGCTGAGAGCTCATTCTCCTTTTTATTTAACCTTAGTTAAAAAAAAGACAACACTGTTGGCATTTAACCGAATCGGCCGATAAAATGACATTCAGTTTGGCACTCATGGGTTATGTTGCCAAATATTGCTGCAAATCTGCGGTTACTGATTTTAATAATTTGAAATTATTTCTATTTGTGTATCTATAAAATGCCAAAGTCATTGAATAGTCAGAGTCAGAAACTCGTTGTGTCTCTAATTAGTTTCTTTGAACGAGATAATGGGGGCCCCTTTTTGCCATTAAATAGCGTTAGTGCGCGTTCACATTGACACCGCTCGAGCGGTGAGCGTTGCGCGATGCCGCTGTAGTGATGCCCAAAAATAATTTTAACATTATATTTCAAATGAACAAGTTCACACTGAGACGGCGTGTCGCGCGGTGTTAACATGTTTATTTGAAATATAATGTTAAAATTATTTTTGGGCATCGCTACAGCGGCATCGCGCAACGCTCACCGCTCGAGCGGTGTCAATGTGAACGCGCACTTAGAGATGTGAAGTATATTGATACTATCAAAGTGAGTAGTTTTTTTAGATTGTGTTCATAATACACTATCTATACATATAAAAATCGATGTTTGTTTGCTTTAGTGATAACAAATTTTACTAGACATGGTATGTCAAAGTAAAACGAAAGTTAATAGCGGCAACATTGCGACGTGCTTATGTCATTAATTTTGATCACGTGCATACACTGTTTAATTAATTTCACTATATAACGCTTACATAAACAAGCTTTATTGACTCATTATTTAATAGCCTCGCTCGCAAGCTCGCTCGGCCATAAAATTATTCGTACAATAAAGCCTTACTTTATGTACTTGTTATATAAATAGCTATTATTTCAAAAATTGATATTTTAATTTCCAATTTGTCACTTTTATTTCCAAATATGTCATTTGTATTTCAAATTAATCAAATGTATTTCAAACTGTACCATTTATACTTCCAAAAGAATCAGATGTATCTCAAAATCATCATTTTTTATATCATCAAAAACTGTAAGGGAGGTACAGGCACTGTCTGGTTATAATTTAATTTTTTTAAATGTACGATATAAACACAATAAACATGTACTTTATTTTTTTAACCGAATTGGTAATCTTTGAAATAAAACTGAGCATTTTTGGAATACATTTCACTAATTTGAAATACATTTGATGTATTTCGAAATAAATTTGGTTATTTTGAAATACATTTGACGTATTTTGAAATAAAATTGACGACTGATGATTCATCATTAATCACTGGAAGATCTAAGATCCTAGTAGTTTGGAGACTATGTCTGTTATTACTGTATCTGTCATTGTGGATATTCCAAGCAGGGCCATAGCTGGTTTCTGCCATAGGGGGTGGATCAGTCTTCCAGCTTTTCCTCTCATATGCATTTTGGGACATTGCATTTTCTATATTGTCGTTATTGTTGGATTTTTATGAACCACTTTGATGAAAATGTCTCGAAATGTGACCCACCCTTCATATCGGCCAGACAAGGCACTTGCTATACTAGGAACGGGATGCTGTAACCAGACAAGGCACTTGCTACAGCAAGGAAGGAATGTAGGTATTTTTGTGTGGGGTATTTAGACCGGTGCCTAAACGTTAACCCCGAAGGGCGCGAGTGTATGTATGTAGGGGAAAGAATAGGAATGAAGAGAGAACTATTGGGAAGTGCTGGTTTTCAACCTTTATCTTCTTTTTGCTCGAAGGACCAATGTAAATTCCTAATATTGGAATTTAGGAGGATGCTCAGAACGCTTGGTAGTTTGTTGTTGGTGGTCTGTAGGTTACACCCGGGAGCTATTTATATTAAAAAAATGAAACTTTGACAAACGTCATGAATAATGGTAATTATTTAAAAAGAACAAATCGCTGACAAAATCTGTTGTGTGCTCCACATCGAAAGATTTGGTAATTAAACTTTTGATGACGCTGCGTCTGGTATAGATCGTAGTATTGCCTATGTTTCCTGATGACCCACTGGTTGGTGTCGATGACCTAGAAGTACCTGTACGTTAATAATTAAATAGTTTTTGTGATTGATATTGTGATTTTAATATACAGAATTTAGGGCTTTTGCACATGACTACATTTTGCATTTAGACACATTGTATTAATCTAAGCACCCGTTATAGTTCCTCGAAAGTTTTGCTTGAAATTTGAGAGTTTGAATCACCAAATGGAAATTAAAAATAAAATTATGAACCACTTTTCTCACACAGTAGGTAACTTATTTATCAAATTTCAAAACAACTTTAAGTATCCCTTACAACTTACATTTATTGTGGACATTTTCAAATTCTACTTAAAATTTGTATCATGCTTTGGAAAGCTCATTTGGCTTTAATGATATCAAAACATCGCATCTAAAGATTACCCAAGCAAGAGTAGCGTTAGCTTTTAATGTTTTGGTTTCATTACACTTGTTCCATTGCAAATTACAGACCGATAACAAATTTCCATTTAAACCTAAAGATGCAATTATCACAGCTAAACTACTTCGCAAATGAAGCAAGTTTCAAAACGTCTTTCTCTCTGGATAATGCATATAGGTTATTATTAAAGTTTGTGGCATTTAAATGCGGAGAGGAAATCATATTCGTTCAAAGGACTTATTAGAAATTATTAAATTTGAGTTAAAAAAAAAAGGTATTTATTTGGTTTATTAAAACGTTTATACACTGTGCCAAGTAAACTCTGGCACCATAATCGACAGTGGCGGTTTACCGCAAACGTTGAAAGTTTTCAAATCTAGCTCTTTCCGACTTTGAATGTGTGGCGGGGTTAGGGTTGAGCCAAACTTTAGGTAGACATTTCAACTTTTGAAGGCAATGGGTGAAATGAAATTTTACTCTAAAGTTTTACTTATATCGACTGACCGAGGCAGATATTAATTAAAATCAAGTCAATATACTCTTAAACATCTTAAAATATTTAAGCTTTGAAATGACTCTGTCCCTACCAAAAGCTAGGTACTTAACAAATATTGCAGCCAGGCAGCAGACAGATATCTATCTGGCAATTAAGAGTTGTTGTAAGTACGGTGGAAAACCGACCGAGAGGTCTTTGCATAATTTACCAAGTCGGTTTTCCGCGAATAGTCCCTGTTGAAAAATGCAGAAGCCTTTCACTCTAAATAGGGGGCCCCGATGTATTTACTAAAGCAGTTTTTATCTTAAGTGTTTGCTACTTTCAGCTTGTATTACCCTCGGGGTATTAGTGGCGAAGTTTGTATTTATGAGTTTTGGAATAATGCCCACGAGGAGAAGTTTAAGCGCTCAAACATTTTATTTGCTGCCTTTAAAAATTAAACTTTTCCAACGTCAAAGTTTTAATAAAACAAAACAAGAAGTGGGAGTTTCAAGCATTGTGAGGTTTTAAGAATATTTTCCCCTCATTCCAATACCTTTTATTACCCCCAATTGGTATGCAGCCTGCTGCACGTGTATCATCCCCGGGCCCTGGATAACGAATCCTGCAAGTGTTGGGCGTTCCACTTTGCTGTTCTTAAGGCCGCCGACATTCCAGGAATCCTTCGAGATCCCAGAGGATAAAGTTTAATGAGTCCAGGGCCGTCTGTTCTCCTATCCGACGCTGGTTACGTGAAGCTATTAGGAATTCGATAGTGGATATATATGAATTTACTCTGAATTATAGACAGAAATAAAGATATTCTATTATATTTTGTCTTTTATGATTTACTCAACAGATTTGAAATAATCTAAACTCTTGGTTACATACAGTTTTACAGCGAGATTAAATATTATCATGACAAACCATCAGGTCGTATATGCTCCTTTGAGACTAGCATTGTTAATAAGTTCATGTAATAAATTATTTATAGTTACTTGAAGTAAAAAAAAAACATCTATGGTTTATTTTTTTCCAAGATAGATTTTGGCATTGTCAACTTTGAAACATAAACAATGCCGCTAATGCCGCTTATTGGTCGTTATTGTAAAACTGATGTCAACCTGTAGAAACACCTCATTCTGCGACCAATCAGGGTCGAGCGTTATTGTTTAAGTTTCAAAGTTTTCAATGTCAAATTCTATCTTGGGAAAAAATAAAGTGTAGAATACAGGCTTTAATAAACTCAAAATATTACTACACAGAGTAACATTGACAAACTGTCAAGGTTGAAAAATAATTAAGGTAACAAGATATAAAATACAGGACATCTTAAAAGTTTCTAAATATATAGCATTCACCCGTAGTCGGTTTTATAATCTTTCAAATAGACAAGAGGCTTCTTTTGACATTTTGGTCGGTTCAAGGAATAGTCAGTTATATTTTCTACAACTTCATCGCCTAGATTCCTTAATGGTATTACAGGTATCCCATCAAGATTTCGAGCATCAGAATCATTGTAATTGAATTGTTGAATGGGATCTGGTTCACTACATTGGTCGTTGTTTTGATCATTAGGTTCGTTTCTATATGTTCTACATTCTACATCCATATCTTCATTCGACGTTTCTTGATGCAGAGCAGAATCTCCTCTTGGCGCAAGGTGGCGTATTGACACAGTTGTTTCTTTACCATTAGCATTAACATTCTTTCATGCGGTGAAGAATTTGTTGCTGTACATAACAAAGACCCAAAGACCTTATTGAATGTAAAGAGTCGACCAGTACCAGCGGCCAATATCTTATATCCATGCTTCATGATTTTAGAGCTAACTGAATGGTTTTCCATATAATACCATTATACCTTTCACACTGCCTGTTTCCTTGCGGATTATAAGGAGTAGTGCGACTAGTTGGAATCCTATATTGTTTTAAGTATGTTTTCAGATCTTTATACATAAATGATGTCCCTCTATCACTATGCAGGTACGATGGTATCCCAAAAACAGAAAAAAGTTAAGTTAAGCAATTTATAATAATTGATGAGGTCATGTCAGGACAAGCAAAGCCAAATGGGAATCTAGAAAATTCATCCACAATAGTCAAAATATAGCGGTTTTGGTTCTCAGATGGCAATGGAAATTCAAAATCTACGTTTATTCTTTCGAAAGGGACAGTAGCTTTTATGATGGTCCCTTGATTTCTATGAAACCTTGGTTTGATCTCAGCACAAACGGGTAAGGTGTCTGAAATTCTCTTGATATCGTCTAGTGAGGAAGGTAGATTCTTACATCGGACCAGTCTTGTTATACCAGGATGACAAAGAGAATTATGTCGATTATACAATGTTTTGTCACTAGAAGAAGGTAAAATCGCAGAAGATATTCTTGAAAATGTATCTGCCGCGATATTTTGATTACCAAATCTATATATGATATCATATTTATAAGATGATAGTTCCAGATGCCACCGCATTATTTTTTCATTTTTGATTTTAGAATAACTTAGTGAATTAAACATAAAAGCGACCGATTTCTGGTCAGTTACGAGCTTAAAGTAATGTCCGATTAGAAAATGTCTCCATTTACGAAGTGCTTCCACTATAGCATAGGCTTCTTTTTCTACGGAAAAATGTCGCTGTTCCGATTTCGTCAATGTTCTAGAGAAAAACGCCACTGGTTTTCCAGACTGTATGAGTTGAGCAGCAATAGCATATTCCGATGCGTCAGTTTCAACAGTAAAAGTGACTTCATCGTCAATGGAAATAACAACAGCGTTTTGTATATCAGTCTTCAACTGTTCAAATGCAACAGCTTCACAAACAGATAATGGAAACTTTTTAACTCGAATCAGTGGATGTATTTTCTCAGAAAACTTATGAATGAATTTGGAATAATGGGCAAACAAACAAACTTCCTTGTGACAATTTCAGGCATATTTTGTTGCTATTAACCTCCTAATATGATTATATTCTGCTACGGCACTGTCCTTCCGCAGCAACCGAGATTTTGGTCGATATGCGCCCAAGTTTCAGGTACCTTTCATGGTAATTTGCATCGTAGCAATAGCAATTGTTGATAATTATATATATATTTTGTTGCTAAAACTCTTGGAATCGACTCCGACCATTTTTCGGTACTATGTTGAAAATTTGATTGTGCTGGTAGATGGCGTCAATGCGTCCATTATTTGGAAAATTCAGAGATTTTATGGATTCTGTGGCCGTGTTTTCATGTGGGATCCATTGATTCGAAGTATCTAATAAGGGGACAAGATGTGATTATTGGTTGTTTCTTGAAGAGACGTTTTTCTTGTGCCACTTACACTTATTTTTAAATTAGGCGCGCTTTCCTACGCCAAGTCCTTGTTGTTGGGTGCGGTGGACGTGTGACAGGGAATTCTGCCCAAAAAGCTATATATTATATATTTGTCCATTAAAGATACTTTTAGACCATTTGTTAGTTATCTTAAGACTATTTACTGGTGCTCAATAAATCTTGTAATTTGATCTATATAAAATCAACTTCTTTATTCAATTATTAGACTTTCAGCACTCACACAATCAAGAACCAACTCCTATCTCGACTGAGTTCGCGGTGGGCCGCAAGTGTACTTATCATAGCTCACAATAGTAAACTCCAAATTCTCTGGTTTCCCATTTTATATTTGCAATAGTTTTTCTTGAATAAATAGACGGTAAGGGTACATCATAACCTCGCACGGCGCACTTAAAAATAAATCTTTGTTGTGGTGGATTATTGTATTTAATTAGTCAGTTTCTTAGCTTCTATTTCTCTTATAATATTTTAGTAATTTATCATACCCTCTTTGTTTTTGTTTTCAATTAAATAAACCGCGACAAACTCTCCCTGAGCGAAGCAGTATTAGTAGGTAGTGACAACTGAATCAGTGGTTTAGAGTCTGTCTATATCTGGTTTGATTGATTTTCGTTCTATTGTATACCCTAGTATATTGATTTTAGTCATTCCAAGGTTGCATTTCTCTTTGTTAAGCGTCAGATTATATTTCTTAACAACTTCGAAAAATCGTTTTAGATTTGTATCTTGATGCTCTTTATTTTTACCACAGATGGTTACGTCGTCAAGAAATGCATATAAGTGTCTTCTAAATGTTCTTGTTTGATAATGTTATTCATATTTCTCTGAAAACAAGCAACGCCATTAGGCACTCCAAATGGAATTCGAATCAATTGGTATAGATTTCCACATGCTTCAAAGGCAGTGTATATATGTTCATGCTCTAGAATTGGTATCTGGTGATATGCACTCTGAAGATCTATCGAACTGAAATATTTATACTGAGAAATTGGTTGACCATATCTTCAATCCTGGGTAACGGGTATGTATCCAAATGTGTATATCTATTTATGGTCAATGAGTAGTCTATGACCATTCGCTTCTTATGATTTTCATTACTGATCACTAGCACCTAGGCTCTCCACGGGGAATTGCTTTGCTAGATTATTTTCTCTTCTGAAAGTCTTTGCACTTCAGCTTCAATGAATTTTAAATCAACTGTGGAGTATTTGCGAGATTTAATTGCAATAGGCTTACAATTTTCTGTGAATTTGTTACGTTTTTTTTAAAAGGAATCTATTTATGTATTTATGGGGGACTCATTCAAATACTAGGCTGGAATTATTTTCCATGTTCATGCAAGTGGTGGCCTCTTTTGATGGTTCCTTGAAAGATCATTATTTATTTCTAGGTACGATTTTGCAAATTGTCGCAGTTTTGTTGGAATTCGTTTTTTTGCCCCAAGGTGTCGGCAGTGGTTCCGATGGTACCTATTTAAATTATTAGTTTTTTTTTGGGTTCTAAGTACCGAACAGAAAAAGGTCGGTCAGAAGTCATTTGGTCGCGTGGACTGTATCGTCACAAATTAAACCACATTTTTGGTTTCCAGTTTTGGGAAAGTGAGATACTTTTTTTTGGCAGTAAATTTATTTGGTTTTGCTCCTGAGTGAGTTAGTTATCGGTGAAATTTACCGCTATCGGCTTATTTGCCGGATTTATTCCGCCTTCCACTTTGACCTCTGAGGTAAGCCCAAACGTGTTTTTTTTATTGGTAACTAACACAAGATTCCTTCTGTAGAATATTTCTCGTCTGGAAGTATTATAGCTTTCCAGCTATAGAGGAAATAAACTACTTCAAAGCCACACAACAACCACGTAAGTCAAACTTTTTGACCCCAACGAATTTTCTAGAAATAACTATTTCCCTTCCTCCGATCTTGTAGGGCTTCTCTTCCTATTTGGATGTTAGTGTAGTCCTACCAATCAACCACCATTAAATAGACAATTCGATCGGCATTCAAAGAGAAAGAAAACCTATTGGATTCGATTTGGAACTGGATGTCCTGACAGATAGCTTCCATTCTCGGATTTGTAACACAACACGTGTTCCAGCTAAGTACCTAACTCATAGAGAAATTTTAATAAGGGATGAAGAGCAATCTTTCTATATCAACTTGGTGGAGAAGCAGATAGATTATTTTTATTTTCAAATATTAAATTATTTCATAAAGTCTCAAACAAAAGGTGGCCTGTGGGCCTTATAATAAATTGTAGGCAATTCATTAAATAATTATTCGTATAAAAGACCGTGTAAACCGGTTGTGATCACAACTGGGATTGGCCAATATTTTTAGGTTTTATAAATTTATTAATTACTACTAAACAGAATCATCTATTATTACTTAAATTAAATATTCAGGGAGTTTTGTTTCACAAGAATTGTGTGTTTGTCTAATTAGGGTTTTGGGGTAGTACTGAAAACCAGTAAGCTCTCTGGCTCAAGCTGCGTCGAGCCAGTGGCGCTCGAACTCACACCGGACTAGCTAGGCATTATTTGCTACACCCCGCTGACCCCAAACCTGTTATTAAAGAAACATAATTAATAAACTAAATCGATATATATAATATATATATATTTTTTTTATTATCCTTATTTGATTAACTTTTCTTCAATATATAAATTAGCGTGTAGCAAATTTTGGCGCCCAACTTAAGGGCTGCTTTCCACCAAGGGTAGTTTAATTTAATGGTAGGTTTTTGTTTAAAAGAATTTTTTTTGGCAACTATAACTATTTGCGTTGCTTAACTATAATTGCAATAATAAATGCTTGCCATCCTATTTTTTTTGCTATTTTGGGATTAACATAAATTTCATAGTGTTTTCTGGAAATGTTGGACATACAAAATATCAGGTAAAATATTTCATTGAATGCATATAATATTATATTTTAGTCACTTTTCTCAAATTTATTCGAATTTTATTGACTATAGGATTTGAAGGTTTTTTTTTGTCCTTCTAAGGTGAATTTTATTGTGTTGACCTATTTGAATATCGATGAGTGATTTTCTTTATTATGTAGGTTCAAGGTACTAATGTTGGATTGGTTTTTTTTGTAAGTAAGTTTTTACTGGGTGGATCGATTAATTTCGGTTCGGTTATTTAACTTTTTTTTGAATTGCCAAAATAGGATTTCTTTTTTTCCCTGTCTCTAAGTGGATGGGAGTAGGTGCATTTTCGGGAAAATTTTGTTGGAGAAATTGGCAGTTTTTTTTTTTTGGACTGTTTTTCCCGTTTATGTTTTGTTTCCAAGGTTGTATTGGTAGGGTTTTGTTTTGATTTCTTTTCTTGCTTTTCTCTGATATTTTTTTTTTTTTCATATTACTAGATATTGTTTTTGTCACGTTATCATGTTCTGATTTTTTTTTTTTTTTGAATATTTTTTCGATTTAAGAGTTAATATGGCTCCGCCACAGTACGAAGTGAATAGATTGAGTTCTGATGAGTTGACGTATGAATTGGCGGTCAGAGGAGTTACTGATCAGACGACGGTTGAGCCTATGAGGCAAACTTTGCGAAATCTTTTGAGATTGGAAAGAAGGGGAACTCCAATTGATTATCCCGATCACCCGTACGAGTTTGCGGCCGATTGTACTGCGTTAATTGCAAAAATTGCGGAATTGAATAGGCTGTTAACAGATTTTGACGGTTCGGATGACAATAAACATAAGAAGTTGGTGTCTAAAGGGGCTTTTACATTAGGTCGAATAAATCGTAGTAAGCCTACATCTGCAGCTGAAAAAGCGGTTAGATCTAATCACCTCGTTACCGTTCTAAATATAAACTCTGAGGTTGCAAAAAGGGTTAGGGCATTTAGGCGTATGGAACTTAGTCAGGAACACTCGGTCACTTTTGGTTCAGGCTCTTCCTCAACTGACGAATCTGAAGAGGAAATTTTTAGTTCCACGGTACAGGGTAGCACGAACAACCCGCCAAGACCAAAGTCAGTGCCAGTTTCCCAGTGGAATCTGAAATTTTCGGGCGAAAGTAATTCGATGTCTCTTAGTAGTTTTCTGGAGAGAGTAGATGAATTAAAAATGGCTCGTAACGTTTCTGAAGATGAACTTTTCCGATCTGGCATAGATCTTTTCCAGGGTCGCGCATATATTTGGTACTTGTCGGCGCGTAAAAAGGCACAAGATTGGCGATCGTTAGTAGTCTTACTTAGGAAACAATTTCAGCCACGGGATTACAACGACAAGCTTTTCGAAGAAATAAAGAATCGAACTATGGGTCCTAATGAATCCATAGGGATATATATCGCGGTTATGGAGAATTTATTCAGTAGGTTATCAGTAAAACTCTCGGAAAAGTCTCGTCTTAAAATTGTAATGAATAACATAACTCCATTTTATCAAACCCAACTAGCGCTAACTAATAAAGATACAATAGAGGAATTGTTAGATTTTTGTCAAAGATTAGAAGCGTGCAAAACATCGGTCGAAGGGTATAAGGTACCTCCTTCTAGGAAAACCGATAGGTTACTGGAACCCGATTTAGCCTATGTAGACGAATACCGCGCGGATCCATCTAGTTCTTATGCCGACGAAGTTAATACACGAACTGTGATCAAATGCTATAATTGTAAAGTCGCAGGGCACAAGGCATCGGAATGCAAGGAACCTCATCATCGCCGCTGTTTTAAATGCGGTAAACCCAACTTTACTGTGCGCACTTGTCCCTCCTGTAACAATAAATCCATCTCGGGAAACGCGAATGCGAGGCATTAGGTGGTCGACTTAGTGTCTCCTTAAACTCTTTATCGACCGTAGATGCAAATAATAAATTGATATTAGATTATATTTTGACACATGCTCAAGGTGATCAGCGACCATACTTGCGAGTTACAATTTTGGGTTCAGAATTTTTGGGACTACTTGATAGTGGTGCCTCGCGAACGATTTTGGGTCGGAACGGTTGGGAAATTTTAAAATCTTTGAACATAACATTGAATCCTTCAACGATACCCTCTTGTACCGTTGCGAACGGCGACCAATGCGAAGTTTTAGGCACGGTTACAGTTCCAATACTTTTAGAAAATAAAGTAATTTTAATGGATATGCTTGTTATTCCAATTTTACCGCACATGCTCATTTTGGGAGCAGATTTTTGGCGTCGAACCGGTATTATTCCAGATCTACGAAATGATAAATGGTCATTCAATGGAAGCTGTGACATAGCATCGATCAATTCGAATTCGGGTAGTCTACTGGAGCTGTCATTAGATCAGCAACATAAATTAGATGAATGTGTTAGGGATATTTTCTTAGATATGGAGGACGGTAGGATAGGATGCACTCATTTAGTTAGTCATAAGATTGTTACGGACGCTGCCCCAATTAAGCAAAGGTATTATCCGGTTTCACCCGTCATACAAAAATCTATAGATTCAGAACTTGATAAAATGATTCAGGAGGGAATAGTGGAACAATCCTCTAGTCTAGGGTGAAGCCCAACCCATAATTTTGATTTTAAAGCAAGATAAGAAAACTTATCGATTTTGTGTAGATTATAGAAAATTGAACAAGGTGGTAGAAATCTTCAAACCACTATAATTTGAGACGGAGGGATACTCAATATGTTGTGGGCCAGGAGGTCTATCGTCGGAATTTTGTACTCTCAAATGCCGCAAAATATTATACTGCAAAATTGGCTCCCAAATTTATAGGTCCCTTTGTCATATCGAAAAGAATTTCTCCATGGACTTATGAACTAAAGGATAAAGATGGCCGTCCCAGAGGTGCGTGGAACGTTAAGGATCTTAAACCAAATCCTGGAACGGATGATCTCTAGTAGTTGCAGGTTAGCTTTTAGGTTTAGAAAGAATTTCTACGAAATTCTTTTAGAAGTAAGAGGGGGATTTGTTACGTTTTTTTTAAAAGGAATCTATTTATGTATTTATGGGGGACTCATTCAAATACTAGGCTGGAATTATTTTCCATGTTCATGCAAGTGGTGGCCTCTTTTGATGGTTCCTTGAAAGATCATTATTTATTTCTAGGTACGATTTTGCAAATTGTCGCAGTTTTGTTGGAATTCGTTTTTTTGCCCCAAGGTGTCGGCAGTGGTTCCGATGGTACCTATTTAAATTATTAGTTTTTTTTTGGGTTCTAAGTACCGAACAGAAAAAGGTCGGTCAGAAGTCATTTGGTCGCGTGGACTGTATCGTCACAAATTAAACCACATTTTTGGTTTCCAGTTTTGGGAAAGTGAGATACTTTTTTTTTGGCAGTAAATTTATTTGGTTTTGCTCCTGAGTGAGTTAGTTATCGGTGAAATTTACCGCTATCGGCTTATTTGCCGGATTTATTCCGCCTTCCACTTTGACCTCTGAGGTAAGCCCAAACGTGTTTTTTTTATTGGTAACTAACACAAGATTCCTTCTGTAGAATATTTCTCGTCTGGAAGTATTATAGCTTTCCAGCTATAGAGGAAATAAACTACTTCAAAGCCACACAACAACCACGTAAGTCAAACTTTTTGACCCCAACGAATTTTCTAGAAATAACTATTTCCCTTCCTCCGATCTTGTAGGGCTTCTCTTCCTATTTGGATGTTAGTGTAGTCCTACCAATCAACCACCATTAAATAGACAATTCGATCGGCATTCAAAGAGAAAGAAAACCTATTGGATTCGATTTGGAACTGGATGTCCTGACAGATAGCTTCCATTCTCGGATTTGTAACACAACACGTGTTCCAGCTAAGTACCTAACTCATAGAGAAATTTTAATAAGGGATGAAGAGCAATCTTTCTATATCAACTTGGTGGAGAAGCAGATAGATTATTTTTATTTTCAAATATTAAATTATTTCATAAAGTCTCAAACAAAAGGTGGCCTGTGGGCCTTATAATAAATTTTAGGCAATTCATTAAATAATTATTCGTATAAAAGACCGTGTAAACCGGTTGTGATCACAACTGGGATTGGCCAATATTTTTAGGTTTTATAAATTTATTAATTACTACTAAACAGAATCATCTATTATTACTTAAATTAAATATTCAGGGAGTTTTGTTTCACAAGAATTGTGTGTTTGTCTAATTAGGGTTTTGGGGTAGTACTGAAAACCAGTAAGCTCTCTGGCTCAAGCTGCGTCGAGCCAGTGGCGCTCGAACTCACACCGGACTAGCTAGGCATTATTTGCTACACCCCGCTGACCCCAAACCTGTTATTAAAGAAACATAATTAATAAACTAAATCGATATATATAATATGTATATATTTTTTTTATTATCCTTATTTGATTAACTTTTCTTCAATATATAAATTAGCGTGTAGCAAATTGTTCGAATAATGGATATGGTTCTACCTTAGCGATAGTCAAATTACATATAGAGATCGTTGGTTTGCTTCCCCCGAAACTGAATTCTACTCCTGAATGTTGTTTGAGAATATCATGTCCAATTATAATATCAGCACATAGTTCTTCTAGAATGTAAAGTCTAGTATTTTTATAGATATTGTCAAATATCTTTATATTAGCAAAGTCCACGTACCAAAAGAGTTAAAATTTGAAGATGCCATTGTAACATTCAGTGTTGTAGGAAACATTTTCATGTTTTTCTTCTACATCTGTATCGGAAAAATAACTATCCGAACTTCCTATGTCGACCATTGCCTTGACCATAAATTGATTTGCATTTCGATTAGGGCTTTTGATAAACTGACAGGAGTAGTAATTCCAGATATCCCCATCAAAAGAGCAGCAGTTTTTATCTTAGTAGAATGGGGCTTTTGATTTTTCGATTAATGGACCTGGGTGAAATGACCTTTCTTACCGCAGTTGTAACAAATAGAATTTTTCGATGGACATTTATCTCTGGCATGTCTAGATCTACCACAAAAATAGCATTTAGAAGCGACGGCTGCTAAAGCAGGGTCATTTTCGATCTGTACATTCGAAGATTAATTGTCAGGAGTTTGATGAGAGATCGCAGCATTCATATTTGAACAGAAAGGTGTAAGATAAAATTCGGAATGTTGCTGAGCAATTTCAAGTGCTCTAGCAGTATTAAATGCTTGTGTTAAGCTCAAAGTACAATGTTCCAAAAGCCTCTGTCTTATATGAGAATTAAGACCAGTTATAAAAGTATCTCTGATGTAATTGTCCCTATTTTGATCTGCATTGACTGCTTTAAAATTGCAGTCTTGGCTCATGGCTTCAGGGCTTGTAAATATTGATCTATAGACTCACCGACTTGTGTTCTTGACAATAATGATTGTCTGGCAAATATCTCATTCTTTGGTTTGACATATATGTTTTTCAAAATATTAATCGCATCTTCATAAATGACGCATTCATTTATAGATTCAAAAATAGTAGGACTAACGTAATTGATTAGCAGATGAGTTTCTAAACATATAACATTACTCAATTTATTATTCTAACGGATAATCAGGAAGTGGTTGCTTTAACATTTATTATCACACAATTTATAATGAAATTATTGTTAGATATTTGCCAGTCTATAAATATATACCTAACTACTTTTCTAGCCGTATAAATAATTATACAAATCTTGATATGCATACTAAATGTATTCCCGACATAACAATACTTCCATACCATTATTGATTTTACTGTAGCTTATACATTCGCTTGATAAGCCGAAACTATTGAATAACTTAGCTCCGAGTTTCTAGAGTTTGTACAGCATTTGAATCTATAGCAATTTCCTTTTCTTATTACTACACTAAAGCTAGTAAAATTTGAGTGAATGCATGGGTAATTGATAGGCTTTTATATAACACCTCGAGCTTTATTAATTGAAAACTATATTAATTGTTTCAGAGCCTATAACGGAGATTCTTGGCAGCCCAGAAATGTATATCAACATGGGATCGACAATAAATTTAACTTGTATAGTTCAATATGCTCCTGAACCACCTCCCACGATCGTCTGGGCTCATAATTCACACGTTATTAATTTTGATTCGCCCAGAGGGGGAATTAGTTTAGTTACTGAAAAGGTGAGGATTTCAATTGAAAAACTTTTCATATTGTTATTTTCGAGGCAACAAAACTCGCTTTTTTGCATATATTCGATAAG
Organism: Ceutorhynchus assimilis; assembly: GCA_917834065.1. Taxonomy (NCBI): domain Eukaryota; kingdom Metazoa; phylum Arthropoda; class Insecta; order Coleoptera; family Curculionidae; genus Ceutorhynchus; species Ceutorhynchus assimilis. The sequence continues at coordinate 28,601,834 of OU892284.1, read as the reverse complement.
TTTCAAGAACATTCAACACGTTATGATATGGATATCATTTATCAGTCTAGAAACTTTTCAGTTTGGAGTGCCATTTGAAAGTTTATAACTGGAAAAGTTTCTGTTTTTGATATTTTTGTCAAGTAGGACCAGAAACTTTTTATGTATACTTAAATTTATATATATTTTAAGAAAATTCATTCGAGATTTCTGCCTTTGTAATACACACTCTGAACGAATCGAATAAATACTGTTAAAAAACTATATGTGATGTCAATCATAAAAAGATAAAATTCAAACTAAGTATTTGATTGAGTTGGAAAAGGAGAGTCATACCTAAAAAGATTGTGAAACTTTGAAGTAGTTTTTTTGAAAATACATAGGTACATAATTTTAGATATTTTACTAGCAATGAAGATAGATTTTGCTTTACTTGTTATAGGAAATTCAAACAAAGGTTAAGATTAATGATCCAAACTAGTGAATAGATCTACCTTATTTCAATAGCTTTCTGGTACAAACATTTTCTCCATTTTGCGTGGACAAAAGCGCACTCTATCCCATTCAAAAAACTACCATCGATTTGAAAACTTGAGAAAAACTTTGGCCGCAACAGGGCAGAAGAAAGAGCAAGCCGGAAATTTCTTTGCTTAAAAGCTTCCAAATGGCCAGACACAAAAAGTTTCGTGACTGATAAACACTATTCAAATCGTAGCGTGTTTTTAAGGAGTTTTTCGTTTGGAGTAAAAAATATAGATTATGAAGGACTCAAAAAACCAAATGGTTTTTTTTGTGCTAGGCTTTAGTGAAAAATGTCATTTACAGAAAAATATCTTTTTACCTGGATTTTTTTATAGGGATTCACGACAACCAGTCGGCTGCTTATCCAGAAGGCGATTCAAAAAGATTCTGGTTTTTATACATGTACTCCGTCCAATGCCAATTCATCTTCTGTGAGGGTTCATATATTAAATGGTAAGTTAGTATTGTGTAATTTTTTTAAAAATTCTTGGCCATGTTGAATAGTGGTTAAATTATCCGCTTCAAATCTATGCCAACCGGTAAAAATAGGTCTATTTCGAGGGTAGATACACTTTAAATTTGATTTTTTTTTTAAATAATTTTTTATGATTTACCAAATCTTAATTTTTATAATATAATTGTGTACTGGTAGCTACAACTACCCTAAATGAAGGGCTTCAACTTTCACATATTTTGTAATTGCGTACATTTTTTATGCCATTCTCATGCTCTTCAATATGGTGTCTGTATGTTGCGTAACAGTTCCTAGTACTTAAACTTTCTATCAGTTTTTTTCAAATTTCCATTTCCTTAAACAAAATCAGTTTATAATAGATCCCATTCCTAGAATTATTAATTTAAATGAACATCGGAAATACAAAACTTACAACGATACAGCTTTCCTTGAATAAACCAAAGGTGAACTTCTCTGAGTGGCATTTTACGAGACAAGAAAATATAAAATTTTCAACAGAAAATTCTCTTATAAGTTTTCTCATATATTTTTGTGAGAGCATAAAATTTTGTTTGTTTTCTACGTAATAACAACGAATAGAACTACAGACAAGCAGCAAACATCAATAAGGTAAATGATTTTAGCTTAAAAAGCTTTCCACCAATAAACCTCAAACCAAAGACCCACATTATTACAATCGCAAACAAAAACTGGATAAACATTAGTGCCTATTTTTGTCCCTGTACCTTTATAAATTGTTTTCTGAAAAGGACAGCAAATGCCCTAGCAAGGGTTAACTTTTAGCAAGTTTTAATAGGATTCAATTAGGACTTTTCACATTAACGATAAATTTGACCTTTTGTGGCTTGAACAAGTTAATATGTCATGTCGTTGCTCGTTTTAGACGTGCTGGGGAATGAAATTAGTTTGGAATTAGTGGAACCAACTTTGAAGCTATATATTTTGTATTGATAGTTAATTGCCTTGCATAATTTTTTTTTGCTACCCTATGGCTTTTGGTAATTGTTTCCAAGGAGGTGATTCGTTCAAGTCCGATTACTACTTTTTTTTTTATCAAGCATCGGCTTCTAATAGAAAAGACTACCGCATGAAGTTTTTATACTGTTTTCGGGTTAGTCGATTTTCGACAACTACAATATTGTCCCAACGCTTTCATATCTGATTTTGCAATCTGATTGGCTTTAATTCCTAAACATTTGAACCGTATCTTGTAGGTACTCTTGTTTTATATTTATTTTTAAATCGCGCAATTTTGCAGCCTCCTACTTTTCTGAAGAAAATGTGTAACCGTTTTTGTTATCACAATAGAAATTCGTCCATATTATGCTAAGCACGATCGGTCGTTTTGAATCGGAATGGGAAAGAATTTTAAGAGGTTTTAATTTGAAAATTTGGAGCAACATTTTAATTTATGTATTCATTATTGAAATTATTTACAAACAATTCTGAAAGAGAAATAAGTTAATATACTTAGCTATGCCTTGACATTAGCTTTTCAAGAAAAACAATCCAAAACAGTTTTCAGGGAAATGTATCATCATTCTCTAATTCAAAGATAAATCGTCATAAGTATATCACATGAATTATGTGAAATTGAATAAAACATTTTCCTATAACAACCCTCTCTGTATATCTTCCAAATTTTCAGATTTGAGAGATGAAATTAAATCTGAGCTGTGATAACAAGTGTAAGCCCCTTTGTTAACAAATTAACAGGAGGCCGATAATATGCTCACTTTGCTCAGCAAATAAACTAACAGTAGCATTTCACATGCTACACAACTCAGACAAAAACTGGGTTAGCTCTCAGATAGGAACTGGTACAAATACTATGAAGCTAGGTAAGATTTTTTGATTGCATTTTAAATATTTCTTGTATACTATTGAAAATAGGAATTGAAACACCCAAAACTACTTCCATCTTGTGACAAAAAGCAACGCAAAAACAAATTGAATCCGTTTCTTGTTCATCTGCTAGTTCGACTCATATTATTCTCGAAAGTACTTTTGCCGAACAAGGCAAATAAATAGCCCAATCTACATAATATTTGGTTAGTGGCAAACTCATTTACGCCTATTCTCAAAACTTAGTTGGAGTCCTCTGGTGCAATCAGTCATTAGCTAGAACAGGAAGAGACCTCTCGGTCCGGAGCAATCACCCTAACAATATTAAATTAGGACCTTTTGCACTGTGACTATAAATCTGACCCTACTTTACCTTTACGTAGTAAGTAAAGGGCGGCAATTTGTTTCGAATTTATAATGGCTCCTATTCAAATTTGCAGAAATTATACCAGTGGGAAAATTATTCGAAAATATAATCACAAATAAGGCTCTGGTGCTAGTAGGGCATTCCTTAAGAATCTCTTATAATATGTTAACTACTAGTTATATTATACTCATAACACAAAAAGTGACAAATCATTGTTTTGAAAACTTTTCAATATCGATTCTATAAAGATAACCAACCCCTCTTAGACTGTCTGCCATCAAAATAGCGTAGGTCATTCGATAAAATATAGAAAATTCCTTCAAGACCTTCGTTTCGCTCTCGCCGATCCAATATAGGTCAATTTGGGCGAAGATGTTCTGCCTTCTCGATAAAAGGAAATATCAGCCAAGGGTGTATTTAATGCAACATTGAGTTTGCACGTTTCGCCCCGTTCCTATTTTTCCAACGAAATTTTATATCGGTCTACAAAGACCACCTTGAATTATTGACTGGGAGTGAGAGGAAATTGTTTACGGGTAACTAAACATTGGACCCTCCTGTCCGATATTACTTTTGGGATTATATGGTTTTTTCAGCCACAAAAATAATTTTGTCCCGGTTTACTTGGGGTGTATAAAATATTCAACCTCAAACGAAAAAACAAATAACCAAACTGCCTTTGCCGCACTCAACCCTTTTCATTCAGCACAACCACAAAAGGCCTAGGGAGCTATTTAACGCTACATTTGAGTTTAATGTTTGTCCTGTTTCCATTTCGACCATAAAAATAAATTAATTTGGATTTTTTTCAACGAAAATCATTCACCATATTACAAAACACATAAATTCTATGAGACGGCAGAAGATTAGGCTAATCCAAAAACACAATAAACAGTATGACACTGTTGGCTTTTCGGATTAAAACTAGTTTAACAGCTATTTTCTCACGATCCTTCCACGCTATGTTAGCTGATCTTAACGAGAAAACTTAAGTTTGTGACGAGAAAAGGGGTGAAAGATTACAGCCGCTTGCGGTTACATTTAAATGCTGACGAGATATATGTGGCACCTATTTAGTGTCATAAATTTTAAGACTGAATTTATCTCAGTCGTGGAGTCGTGGTTTTTATTAAACTTTTCTTTAACATGGGATACAGCATTTTTATTTATGTCCTCATTCAAAATGAGTCACAGCAATAATTACTTCAGTTTAATTTTATTGAGTTCTATTAAGAGATATTCAATGCTGTCTACGAAATGTTTAAAGTCTGGAAAACTCCTATCTTTATTTCCATCTTCCCGTTACCTACTAACGCCCAGTTTCACAATGTGTGGTCACTGGTCACCAAATGGTTAAAAAAAGACCGAAGGGTAAATGAAAAAAGTGTTTCAGATCATCTGGTCAAGCACCTTCTTTCAGTTAACTTTAAGTTAAGTTGACCATAAGGCCCAGTTTCACAATCGTTGGTAACCATAGGGGGTTAGATAACCACTGCCTGTAGGTTACCATACCCTTCCGTTCAAGTCTTGTTTCACAATGAAAATATTCCCGGAGGTTATGAAACCACTGGTTAGATTTTCATTTTTACAATTGGTAATGTTTTTTGACAGATTTTCACCTGAAACGAAGAAGTCAAGTCGCAATAACCTAAAAAAATTATTGTAAACAAAGTAATTAGTATTCTACTTTGTTAGTTTGTCGGAATATGGAGAAGAATAACGAGAAAATATCTGCCAACTTCTCAAAAGAAGAGGAATACCTCTTGGTCTCACTTATAGGAAAGCACAAATCGATAATAGTGCCAAAAAAAAAGCGACTCCCATACCTAATACCTGTGTGGAGCTTTATTCTTGACTTTACCTAGGTAGAAAATTTGACAGTGTTAACAGTTAATGCACTGTTTAACTGTCAACTCAGTCAAATTTTCTCTCGAGAGAAAATCAAGAATAAAGGCCCTTGGAGAGAAAAGGAAAACACTTGGAAATTGTCGAAGGGGCAATTTAATTCGCAATGTACCTCAAACGGAAGAAGAAATGTGACTGTATTGCTGCTTCTAGTTCACGGTCCATAGGGGGCAACCTATAATTCTCATCACAAGCTATGTTATGTAATATGGTAATGTAACCTTATTCCCATGGCCAATGCAGGAAATCTTCTTTTCCAAACTCTATATTTCCTTTCAACTATACGTTTCTCGTCCTCATTAAAGATTCGTTGTACAGGGCTTCAGCTTCATTTCTTACAGCTCGTAGGGGTGTTAGCGAGTAAGGTTACACTGGATACCCACTGTCTCCTATGATGACATTGTCACCAAACTGACCTCTTTTTAAATTAGCATACAGGACTAAATTTCAGAATAATATGTGAGCATCATGAGCTGAACCTTGTCATCTGGTAACGATGTCCCCAAGTTTCAGATCTGCGTCTGCGATTAATTAAACGTTGAATGAGAAAAACTGTTTTCTGTTTCTAATCTAAACAGTTTCGAATTTTCACCTCCTGGAGACTAAATTTCAACGTGGGTGCAGTCATATATACCTTAGAAATCGATCTAAATTGAGAAACTTTTGACGCGCTGTTTCAATCTCTTCAGCAGCAAATAGGAAATTCCTAACCTAATTTTATTTGTGCGTTCAAGAAGCGACATACGTTTAGTCTCTAGAACGAGTGGTACTTCTAAATTGGTATTGAAAATTCTATAGTAAATACTGTTTCAATTACTGTGGGCCTTAATCGAAATCGGCTGACAAAATCATAATCATCATACTCCTCCAAATAATCAATTCTAGGCCTAAATATTCTTGGTCTTCGCACTTCTCCATTGCTGCTATACGCATTTATGTCGTAATTGTCCATGTTCGGATTATTTGCATAAGAAAACAAACGTTTCCCAACTTTCAAAGCTGACATGAAAAATTATCTAACCTACAAATTGAACAGAATTCCCGCTCTGTGTCGCTTGACTAGAGTAACTCATGTCAAAGCCTAGGTTAATTTGACAGGTGGTGAACTATAAGTTCTTGAGGCAACCGGTATTTAACTAGTAGTTACAGGATAACCTATAGTTAACCAACTATTGTGAAACTGGTCCTTAATCTATATCTAAAACATTCTCTTTGATTCCAAGTATATCATTATATCGTACGATCTTCAGATTGAATAAACGTTTTTCTTAATAGTGGTATTTCAACGGTATTTGCCAACATTACCAGTAAAGCCTTACAGAAATAATTCCGAATATAAATCTGAGTCTTCGTACTTTTTATTTTTCGTCTTTGTCTTTATTGATTATTCCTTAATGCCTTTTTATCGAGAGCTTGAAATTTCTGTCCAGACACATTCGATTGATAGAGGCTTCAACCTTCTGCCCAGAACCCTATGAGTCCTTCCCAGTCTGTGGTAAATCTGTTGATAACTTTTGGGACATCTTCGAAGGTTTATCTACTTTAACATACACGCCTGGCAAGTAAATATCTTACATGCCAATTTATTGCGATAGAATGAAATGTTTAGAAAATGTCTAAGGTTAAATAGAGAGCGAAAACGATTTTCCCTGTTCCACCTCCAGGAAAAAGCGCTGTGAATGCTAGAGGTGGAACAGGGGAAATCGTTTTCGTTCTCTTTTCAACCTTAGACTGCCAGGAGTGTATAAAGTAGTCTGTTTTGCTTCTCTATCATACCGTCTGGTTATATCCATATACATTTTCTGTTGGGTTCTTGGGTTGAGCAACTCTACATCTTAATAATTTTGATGTTCTGCGTATATATAGAGCCTCTCTCCTGTGTTATTTCTAGATCCGTATCCGAAACTATCAATTTTTTTATTCGTAGTAAAGTCTTCCATTATAATAGTTTTCAATGCTCTGTCTTTGTCTGGCTGTTCAAGGAAACTTTCCAAGACCTGACTTGTTGCGGTCAGTGAATTGATCTAAAGTCCGTCACTTTTAATCTGATACTCCAAAGGAATGTAAGCTGGTGGCAACCTACATTAGAACGCCAATGGTCACCTGACGTCACGTCCCATCTGTTCTAGCCATATGCTTCACCCCCTTGCTCCTCATATGGAAAGTGTCAGATTAAAAACGACAGACAATAGATGGTCTTCATTTTTAATGATGCTCTTTGATATACGGAAGCGTAAAGACTTCAGGAAGCTCTTAACAAAGACCCATTTCGGAAAACTGGTATTCTGTGCAAGGAAGATGGGACCGTCACTGTCAACCTTCATTTAAGCACAAAGTTTCACTGGCAACCCACTTCTCTGACTCCACAACCACAATTTTGGAGGACCAGATGCAGGTAACATATATACTTATACCCTCTGGCGTTGATTGGCAACTAGCAAATCAGATAATATTCGAGGAGAAAATACGGGCAATTTCAAGGTTCTCCGTTTTCAAAGCACCAGGACCGGACGGCATCTATCCAGTTCTATTTTAGCGGGGCCTGGAGCTACTCTCGTCGCACCTGGTAGGGCATCTTAAGCGCTGAGAAACATACCCATAGCATGAAGAGAAGTAAGAGTGGTGATGCTACTGAAACCAAGGAAGATAGACTATATGAGCCCCAATTTCCAGAGCATATCGCCCCATAAGCCTCTCATCTTTTTCTCTAAAAATATTAAAGAGGCTATGTGAAAGGTACATAAGGGACGAAGAGTTGTCAACCAATCCACTTAACATGCTTTCGAAAATAATCATACCAGATAAGGGTGCAGAACGTCAACATTAAAAGAATGGTCACAAAAGGGCATCTCGGAGGCGCAGTTCTGTGAAACATGGTTTTGGACAGCCTCATTGTTTAGCCCAAACAATGGCAATCACTACACATAAGCTCACGCAGATGACGCGTAATATTGCGAAGCGGTAAATTCGAGAACTCGCTCTGCGAACGCATACAAGATGCTCTTCGAATTATACAAAGAAGGTGTGTTGAATAACAATAGTAAATCTAGTAGAAATTGTTTAGTAGGTAATACAGAATGTATTTAAGTTTGTACGCCGAATGGCTTGTGTCACACTGTATTGTCAGCAATGAAGTAGTAAGAAGGTTGGAATAGCTCTTTGCCTATCTACTCAATACATACATTAGAGTGAGACAACAGGAGAGATCCGTGTAATTTTCCTGCCCCTATTAGCGCTATCTCACTCAGGGTTAGAGTGAGAGATATGGGAGATCTAATAGATTTTTTGCCGTTACTAGCGCTATCTCATTCTGGAATCAATTGAATGACGCAAAGCCCCTTCTAAACCTTCTTTCTACTTCATTGATTAGCAGTGATTTTTATTTGTCCTATTTTTCTTTTAAATGAGGTTAAGGCCGCAACAACGATGAGAATGCTGTGCTCTGATTGGTTGATTTTTCGAAACTTGGTATCTACGATTTTCTACAATCTACAATTCGCTTATTTTAGTTTTTTGATGTTCTGCCTTTTTTTACAAGCTTTTATTTAACTTCACCTGTATGTATGTATGTATGTATGTATGTAATCAAATCTTGCAACTCATTTTTGAAGAACTTCCAAACATCGGATTGACTTCAAATTTCGCATAGCGTCTTAGTTCCGATGACAATACAATAATATGGTTTCATCGGGTACCTACCTCCCCCCTAACGTGGGGGGTGGAGAGGGGGTAAAACTTTAGTTTGTCCGATTTCAACCAAAATTGGTATCTGGGGGTTTTTGAGGATGAGAATTACGAATTTTTGATCAGATTACAAAAATTCGATATGGCGGATTCAAAATGGACGATTTAATGTCAAGTTTTTCTGATTACTTTCAACTGACTTCCACGTATCCGATTAACTTCAAATTTCGCATACCGTTATAGTTCCGATGACAATCCAATAATGTGGTATCACTGACTGCCTACCACCCCCCTAACGTGGAGGGCGGAGAGGGGGTAAAATTTTAGTTTGTCGGATTTCTACCAAATTGGTATCTGGGGGTTTTTGAGGATGAGGATTACGAATTTTGACAGGAAAGACTCCCTGCGATATCGATGCGCTAGCTGAAATGCATAGACTTAGACAAATCTAAAAATTAAAAAATAAATTTAGAAAAAAAAACTTTTTGAAAACAAGCTTTTATAAAATGGACTAAAAAACATAAAATAATTTTTTAAGTGTTCTGATATCATAATAATAAAAGCGATGGGCGTATTTAATATTAGGTAAATGGCTTTCCATGCGCATTTGGTGGATCGTCCACAACCAATAATGGGCCGACTCTTCTTTTTCAATGTGACAAAATAAATCGACACATTGCCGGTCGCGGATGATCTGCCTAATATGAAGCAGGCGTAATAATGTCCATCCATATCAGAAAAATGTAAGGGTAACTTGAGTAGGGTTGGGTTGGGTTGGGTTAAATTGTTTACCCTTACATTTCTCTGCTATAATATAATGAATTTGGATTTTCACTAAACTTCGAGTTAACAAGGCTAAAACAAAAACGGGTAAATTTCCTTTAATATGCCCATCGCTTTTATTATTATGATATCAGAACACTGAAAAAATTATTTTATGCTTTTTAGTCCATTTTATAAAAGCTTGTTTTCAAAAAGTTTTTTTTTCTAAATTTATTTTTAAATTCAAAAATCATGTTCGCAACCACCAAAACAACTAAATGTGTTGGTGGTTGCATATTTGCATGTTTATCAAGCTCGGATCCGTGAAAAACATATTTTATTGATAACCACGAAAAACTTAAAAAAGCGAATTGTAGATAATCTATCAAATAATGTTTATAGTCGGAGAGCCAGCGCCAAAAAAGTGCAAGAGTTTCATGAAAGCTGAAAATTTAATATAAGCTTGTAATTGTGATGTATATAACTATACTCGAGTCAGCAAGTGAGGTAGCGGGACAAGCTACGCCCACGCACCTTTGAATGTGTAAAAAATTAATCGCGATGAAAGAGTTTCATGACAGCTGAAAATCTCTCAATCCATTGTTTATTTGATAAAAAACATGACGGACATGGTCAGATAGCATTATGTTAGGACAACTAGAGTCAGCATGCCTATACAGGGTGTCCCACAGTGGATGGCGTATTAGACGTTTATGGAGAACTAAAAAGCGGATCATTTTGAAAATTTGGCAACCGGGATCAACGACCATGATCTACACTTTAAAAATATCTTTGACCATGCGGTGTTGCCGCTTCTACTCTAAACTAGTGGCAACATGACTATTTTAAATGGAACACCCCGTATTAAATTGCATATTTGGATTCTACGTAAAATTCTGAGCAGATTTCATGTGATATACCCTATACCTAAGTTCAACTGTTTTGGAAATATTGACAGTTGAAAATTGACTTTTTGCAACTTTGACAGACTGTGAAACCTAATTGGTTAATTTTAGAGGAAAACCGATTTCACATTCCTATCTTAGATTTTGATAAACTATCATTTGACACCAACTTTGAACTTAACCGGAGATTAAATTTAACTGAAATTTTTAATCATGGATTTAATTCAAAGATGGTGTCAAATGATAGTTTATAAAAATCTAAGATAGGAATGTAAAATCGGTTTTCCTCTAAAATTAACCGTTCCGGTTCTACAGCCTGTCAAAGTTACAAAAAGTCAATTTTCAACTGTCAATATTTCCAAAACAGTTGAACTTAGGTATAGGGTATATCACATGAAATCTGCTCAGAATTTTACGTAGAATCCAAATATGCAATTTAATACGGGGTGTTCCATTTAAAATAGTGATGTTGCCACTAGTTTAGAGTAGAAGCGGCAACACCGCATGGTCAAAAATATTTTTAAAGTGTAGATCATGGTCGTTTATCCCGGTTGCCAAATTTTCAAAATGATCCGCTTTTTAGTTCTCCATAAACGTCTAATACGCCATCCACCGTGGGACACCCTGTATATAGGCATGCTGACTCTAGTTGTCCTAACATAATGCCATCTGACCATGTCCGTCATGTTTTTTATCAAATAAACAATGGATTGAGAGATTTTCAGCTGTCATGAAACTCTTTCATCGCGATTAATTTTTTACACATTCAAAGGTGCGTGGGCGTAGCTTGTCCCGCTACCTCACTTGCTGACTCGAGTATAGTTATATGCATCACAAATACAAGCTTATATTACATTTTCAGCTTTCATGAAACTCTTGCACTTTTTTGGCGCTGGCTCTCGGACTATTATGTTGATGCGGATTTTTTGAGATAATCCTAAAACGAATTTTGAAGGTGAAAATTGGTGAAAATTTGACAGTTACAGTTCAAGCAATTTTAAGTAGATGGCGCCACGGCAACAAAGCTATACATTGGGACCATCATAATTGTCTTTCTCTTTCACTAAGTGTTTCACCGACAAACACATTTTGTTTTGGACAAAAAATAAAATATTGAACCGTATGTGTAGACTGGCGCATTCGTCATTTCCGAAAAATAAATTTAAACATGGTGGCCATTAACACGGCCTTGAGGTATTCTTAGACAGTTGAAAATATAATTGTCATCATCATAAGTTGTTTTTGTGAAAGTAATGTTTCTTTTCTTTTGAAATAAACAATTTAGTAGTTTAATACAGTCTTTATTTATTGTCTTTCTAGTGGTTATGGGCTCAGACATAGTTAGAAATAAAGGCTGGTAGCTTAAAAGTGTGGGGGCCAGAAAAATAGAAAGGAAACTTGTTGTGCTGTGTAATTTGTGCAAAAGTACGTCCTTGTTGGAATATGATGGAGCTGGACCAAGGCACATTGGTCAAGTTGATTGACAAAGAAAACTGGGTGTTGTGAGAGTTTCAGACAAGAGTCATGTTAAAAGGAAGAGGGCTTTATGAGGTTGTTAGTGAAAAACAAAAAGCTTCAGCTGCAGGAGCGGAGCTTGAAATTTGGGTCAAAAAAGATGCTAAAGCTCAAGAATTGATTGTTTTAAGAGTTGAACAAGGCCCGTTGACGCATTTATTGTCCTGTGAAACATCATGTCAAATGTGGACTAAGCTGAAGTAAATTTTTGAGAGGGAATCCCAAGTAAGTATGCATTTACTGCAGCAGAGATTTTTTAATATGTCCTTCAGTGACAATATGACAGTGGCCAAGCTGAAATAAGCTGGGGAGGAACTGTCTGAGAAAATGCTTCTAACGAAAGTGCTAATGTTCATTCTTACATAACAAAATTGCATGCTTAGAATGTTATGGGAATGTTCTTTTTTTAGGAGGCATGTGCCTAGAATGTTCGCCAAAACCATTGCGAATGTCGTGAGAATGTTCTGAGAAAAGATTGTAGAAATACTGTTTGCAATACCCAAGAACTTCCTGGGAAATCCATTAGGATATTCCTGGAATATACCTATGAGATTCTCAGTACATCCTGAAAAGAATATTCCTGTTCGATTCTAAAAATATGATTGAAATCAATAATTGAAATATATATTCTCACAATCAAAGAATGTTTCTGTGACATTATAGCTATGTTCTCAAAAGAATACCTATTATACCAATATGCTTGAAATATTCTTAGAATAGGTATATCTACATATATCATTCCCAAAATGCATCCTAGACATAACATTCCTGTGTGATTCTAGGGATATACTTGGAATGTTGATTTTCGCTTCCAAATAATGCTCCCTTTACATTATGCAGTGAGAGAGTTGTTGGAATTATTGGAAAACTTCTTTGGAAAACACAAGTGTTTAACCAAAACTCCAGTTTCGAGCTTGTTATGCTCTCGTCGCGGTAAGCACGACAACTGAGAGAAACAGGTTCCAAGGTGATTCAAACGCTAGGCAAGATGTAGATCTTTAATAGCGCGTGGTTCCCTCTCTTGGAAGTCCTACAAAGCAAAAGAAAAAGAATATACCTATAATATTCTTAGTAGGTTCTAGATAGAGCATTATTGTTTAATTGTTCAATTAAGATTTTTGAGTAGGTACTTTAGATAATTAGGTCAACAATATGAAAATATTCTTATCATGGTTACCTACCTACATAAACTTCCCAGTAAAACTTGGTAGGGATATTCTTGATACTTGATAGAGATATTAGCCGAAAGAACATTTTTTAGGGTACATTATAATAATGTTCGAATCACAATATTTAAATAATGTTATATAAAGTAGCACAATCTTTCAGGTAGGTGCATAGAAGTACCTAACATTCCTAGTACATAAATAGAACGTTCAAAAATGAATATTTCAATCGAAACAATCTTAGAATATTCATCAAACATTCCTAAAAAAAACATTCCAAAAAGCACTTTGAGGGAATATTCTGTGAATAAGAATGTTCTTTCACTGTTACGTGGGATTCCACAAATGTTTAACCATTTTCGGAGTGCATGGGAGTCCATTCCTGAGAAAGATTAGAGTTCATCTGAGTTGACATAAGTATTGCTAGTAGAGGAAGAAAGATATAAATTCAATGAAGAACACACAGCTTTAGCTTCTGGTTGTAGCAGAGGGAACTTGAGAGGCAATTCAAGGAGCAACGAGAACAGAAAGTGTTTTTTATGTCAGAAAAGTGGTCATTTGGTAAAAGATTGCAAAAACAAAAATGACTCAGCCAAGTGTTATTTTTGTCAAAAACCAGACCACAAAATTGAAAACTATTGGATTCGAAAGAATAAAAATCAAAATAGAGGGAGAGGAAACGATGATCCAGTAGCCCTTGTTGGAATCTCAGGAACAGAGACCTGTGAAGATTGGTGCTTTGACACAGGAGCGGGCGAGCATTTGTGTAGTGATCCAAGCCTGTTCGAGAATTTCAATGAATTGAAAAGCAACCAAAAAGTGAAAGTTGGAAATGGAAACCTGCTAGAAGTAAAAGGGGTTGGAAGTACAAAAGTTTTAGCCTACACTAGATTCTTGGAAAGAAGTTATCTTGAATGAAGTTTTTTATGTACCACAGTTGAAATTTAACCTGTTTTCTGTGGGTCGAGACCTGGATAAGGGTTTCCGAATGATCTCAGATGACAATGAGTGCAAAATTGTAAATAAAAAGGGTGATGTATGTGCTATGGCAACTAGGGAAAATAAAATGTACAAGTTGAAGTTTTTTATTGATAAGAATGGAAAAGAAAAAACAGTCAACCCTGAGCTCAATCCAAAGAATAGTGTTCTGGATTTCAACAAAATTGCAAGTGTGGAGAAGCACCTGGCATAAGAAAATGGCATATAAAAATAATTATGCTCATGTGAAAGATGTATTGAAGAGGCACAATATCCCATTTGTCAACGATAGTGAACTGTGTGAACAATGCTTGACTGGTAAGCAACATAAATTTCCCTATCTTAGTAGGAAGTAGAGCCACTAAACCTTTAGAACTACTTCATGCCGATGTATGTGGCCCCATGGAAGTCACATGCTTGGGTGGTTCAAGATACTTTTTATCATTAAACGATGATTTTTCCTCATATAGGCATGTGTATTTTTCATAACATAAAGATGAAGTCAACAGATGCATAGAAGAATTTATACCCTTAGCAGAGAATCTTATAGAGTCCAAGATGAAAGTTTTAAGGTCGGATAATGACTTAGAATTTATCAACAAGTCTCCAACAGAACTTTTGAAGAGAAAAGGCATCAGACATCAGCGTTCAGTGGTATACACACCAGAACAAAATAGCCGCGCTGAAAGGGAGATACGTACCTTGGTGGAAGCAGCCAGAACTATGTTTAATGGTGGACAATAGAATTTATGGGCTAAATTCATCAACTGTGCAGTTTATGTTTCAAATATGCCAGAAAGTACACCAACCAAAGGTAAATCTCCATGGGAATTGTGGGCAAAACAAAAAGCAGAGTTATGAAATTTTCATATTTTTCGTTATCGAGTTTGAAATGGGACGCGAACAATAAAATTGGAATTTTGTTGGGTATTGTCATGACGTTAAAGGATACAGAATTAATTTTCCACAGACACAGAAAGTAGAAAAATACAGAAATGTGGTTTTCTTACCTGAACAGACTACATCCATGCTTACAAGAACCTAAAGAAATTGCTGAGTCAGAAGTACAGGAATATGACCTTGGAGAGGAGGCTCCGCAGAGTGATGGTAATCAAACTCAACATGATGGTGCAGTTGAAGATGAAAATTATGACCTATTTGAAGAAGACGAAGGCAATAAGGTAGTTGAGCATGAGAGAACAAGAGATGGGCAAGGAAGATACAACTTAAGACCAGTTGTTCATACACGTGCATTATCAAATGACTACATACTAAGTTCACCAGCGAGTGTTGTTGAAGGTGAACCATTGACTATGAAGATGCTATAAATAGAAGTGAAGCTGTGGAATGGGCAAAGGCTATAGAAGAGGAAATCAAGTCCCTTGAGAGAAATGACACATGGACAGTGGTGGAAGACAGTAACAGTAATAAAACTATACAGTGTAAGTGGGGTTTTAAGAGAAAAGAAGATGAAACTGGGAAGATCACTAGGTACAAGGCCCGACTTGTGGCTAAGGGATTTCAACAAACTGAAAGTATGTCTTTAGATGATATATACCTTAACTTAGCCCTGTGGCTAAGTTAACCTCCATAAGAATTTTTGTCGGTATATGTCTATTTTTCAGTTAGTTGTTTTTAGTGCATTTTTATTTGGAGAATTTAATGATGATGTTTATATTGTATTGCCTAAAGGGTTTAAGGAAAACGAAACAAAAATTTGTATACCTAAAAAGTCACTGTATGGGTTGAAAAGTTCTCCTAAGAATTTGAACTTGAAATTTCATAACTTTATGTTGTCTTTAAACTTTAAAAGATCAAAATTCGAATATTGCTTATATACAAAAATCCCAGAAAATTTTTTGGAAGAAACTGAAAGGGTTAAGTGTCAACTGAAGGAAGGTTTCAAAATGAAAGATTTAGGTAGGCTTAGTAGTTTTTTAGGTATAATTTTCAGCCATGATGTTTCAGAGGCTAAACTTGTGCTTAATCATACAAAGTATTTAAGACAGATTCTTTGAAAGTCATAAAATTGTAAACCTTCTAAGTCACCAATGGATCTCAATTTTAGTCATGATATTCTGAAAAGAAGTAGCTCTGAGAGTTCTGAAATAGAACGTAAATGTAGGATGTTGATTGGGTCCTTGATGTACGCAATGGTCTGTACAAGACCTGATTTACGTATTTGTATAAGTGTTTTGAGCAGATATTAATCTTATGCATCTTTACAATTGTTCCAGGCACTTAATAGAGTATTTCGTTATATCCAGGGTACTTTAGATTATAGTTTAGTGTATAGGAGACAAGCTGTTATTGATAAAAGTGCTATAAATGGCCATTTAACCCCAGTGTACAAGTACCTATTTGCCTGTATTCAGTGCAGCATGTATTTATGGGATATTAAAGAGATATAGATCATTAATTAAAGATGAAGTAACAATACGTAACCTGAGGGGCAAATTTAAGATTATGGAATAATATAGGTAATATGGATAATTATTTAAAATTGAAGTTACAATACATAACCTGAAGGGCAAATTTAATATAATATCTGTAATATAGAAAATTAATTGAAATTGAAATAACAACACATAACCTGAAGGGCTTTAATATTGTAGTAGAAAACTGCGTCGCTGTGGTGATTTATTCCAACAAGGGGTTGGTAAGGTTTGATAGGTTCCAGATATTGAGACAATACAACACACTTATCAAACCTGAGTAGTCCCTATTCCCTTGAGGTGAACCTGCAGGATTGGATTGATACCTTCCAGTATTTTCGATGGCCTGGGACTGGATCAAGGGCCGCAACAAGAAGCAACTGGCCCTGGGTAGTGAAGTTCAGTAACTAGGAGTCATTAAAGCTTCCAATTGTCTAGAGGAGGCTGAAGATAGGAGGTACGACTTGAAATATACAGTGACCTCAACGGTTAACTCTTTACTCAAAGTTAAGGACTAAAGCGTGGCGAATAAAGGCCTGCAAGAAATGGACGTTATGAGACTGGGCTTGGAGCTACCTATCGCAGTATGTCCAATATTCGGAATTTAACCATATAATTAACAGTGGCCACGTTGTATACAGCGGAGTACTATGTGAGGAAATTAGCGAAAAAGAATTTCATATTTCGGTTTTTACACTTGAATAAGTTTTACGTTGTGTGAAATAATACCTTAACCCCTTATGGTATGCTTGTGTATTTAAAGTCGTTTTACTTCAGTAACGTGTATTTTTTTAAAATTTATCCAGAGTTCATTTTCTCTAATCAAAAATTTTTAATTAAAATCCTGTTTGCAACAAATACGCCACATTTTACCTCGTTCGATATTACCATTCAAATAACCACATTGTTTTAATCAATTCGCATCTGTAAGCATAGGTACCTATGTCGTTTATTAACAAATATGCGAGCCACACATATTGTACAATTTTTGACAGTAATTATTATCGGTTCTATTTTATAGACAATTATCTGGTAGTATAATTAAAGGCGTAAAACATAATGTATAGGATTAACAAAGCCCAATTTGTATAATAAAAGCTTAATTAATTTGATATGCAATATGTGTTTCAAATCCATGATTTCCGCAGCTACGCATCTTATACCAAAAATTGTACCCAATTTTGGAATTATCCACATTCTCGTTTCACTAATCCGTTCGTAGTTGGCAGAGTCCAAAGACGAGCGCCATCTTGCTTATTGCTGGATCTAAACTGTTAAGCATTTGAGGCCATAAGTAGCTTACGCTGTATTTCGCGTTAATATCAGTCTCCATCCTGCTTTGTCTATGGTACCGTAAACTACTTACCTACTTACATTGTTAATTTTGCATATAGAGTATTTTAATTTGCTATACAGCAGCCTACTTAGCATAAGTTTCCGTATGTGAGAATTAGGCTTTATTCAATATTGGGACATTTTAAGGCTTTGTAATAAGTACCCTGTCGGAAATTTGAAATAAAATTTAGTGAGATATTCTCCTCAAAAAATAAACACTGTTGCGCTAAATAAGTAGCAAACATCATGCTCAATATAGGTCAACATCTGGCTTTGTCTTGTACCGAGGGTACATTTAGAAATGGTAATTTCTATTTGGCTCTTGTTCCTACATAAGTTGAGCGCTGTTTCTTAGTGGGACTAAATATTTGATTGTTTCGGATTTACATTGTCATGTTTGCGCTATTGTAAGCTTACATGGTACGGAAATCTTACATAGTATTCTAAAGTTGGAGCATTATGAAGTAAGACTAATACGTAATTGAACAATTGATATTTGAAACTAATATAGGATTTCAACAGAAATCATAATTGCAAAGTAAAGCCAATATGAATTGAACTGCATTAGTCGTGCTTCCGTTCTCAGGGGAGTTCATATATAATCATACCACTAACGAATGTGCATTAACCAAAATATATCAAGTTCCGTTGTTAGGGGGTTATTTAAATTAAACCTAAAATACAAGAACTATATTGCTGGCGTACAATCAACTAATTGAAATATATTCTCCGTCAAAAACCAATGATTATTTTGAGCGTATAAAATTACATCTGCTCCAAGACAAATTTGTAATCGTGAGCAAGTTTTGGGGTTAAATTACTTACACATCCCTAAATTTAATAAGGTTAGCAAGTGCGAACTGATTAAACACTGAGAATAAATACCAAAATTTAAGCAAAGCTTAAGAATTTATTGAAACCTTTTCCGACGCATGCGCTCCGTAGGTCAATTAAATAAATCCGAGTCACTAGTAGAAAAATCCAAAGAACACAGTTTTTATTACCTACTGCTTAACACAAGAATTTTGAAATATTGAAAAAACTCCTATCCTTGATCGATGCGTATAATATCAATTCTTGCAAGCCCAGTAGGTAATTTCTAAATTTTGCTTGAGCATTACCAACATATTTATTACTTCACTTATCCCTTGGTATTCCCAATGGAGATCTCCCTCGCTTCGAGTATCTATATCCGAGACTAAAACAAATTTAGCACTACCAGCGCCTCACACAAAATAAATATTTGCCCGTTAGCCGTCGTTCCGCGTTTAAACTTGCTTGCCCTCCCCATATAATGACAAACTGGCATCAAAAGGCTCTCTCTCTCTCTGTGCCAGGATTAGATTTATCGTTAGGTGGAAAGGGCTTAATTGAAAGACGTTAAGGATATCCTTTTAGACCAAAAATTAGGTCCCGAGATCGGCCATTTGTTAAATTTTTTTTATGAATTATTCGAGTGCGGCTTTATTTACATTTCAAAGAATTTCTATTCCTGGAAGTTTATCTACTATTTATGAAAATAATATAACTATTCAATGAAGTTTCTTAGCTAATTGCAATAATAAATTAGAAATTTCTTGAGATGGCGACGTTTATAGTTGCTTAAAGCAAGCAAGTTCACGTGAGTTATTTCTTGTAAAAGTTGATTATTTAGTAGTTAAGAGGTATGCTGTGCAAATTGGATTTGAAGTACAAAATGCTACATTCTAAATAGATATTGGATTTTCTATTTTATGCTCGATACAAACAAATTAATAGAGAAAATCAATTTCAAACAATTAGCAATTAGCAAGTTTTGTAGCCTTTTGTAGAATTCTAGTGCCTGCCATATTGTTTTGTGCATTCCATTGCTCTTGGCACGATTGATTTAATTTTTAGGGATTCAATACAGGATTGATTGCGATAAGTCGTCTGTTGCTTGTTTAAGCATATTTTCTTTAGTACAATAAATTTGTGCCTAAGAGCCTCTCGCGAGAAAGTTTTGGGGTAGTTATGATTTTCTCCATTCTTAATGTTTTTTGGGGTGCTGAATCCGACTCTGAGGTTTTCTAACAAAAATTCGTGACGCAACATTGGAAAACATGCGAAAAAAGTGAAAAAAATTGTAGTTTTGGCAGTCTTTTGCGTATAACTCGAAAACTGTAAATTTTTTGGTGAAAACACCTTTATTCAAAATGAAAGAAAATAATTTTTTTCAGGGATGTGTCATTTTTTTTGTAGGACGAACCGTTTGGGCTCAAGCACTAGTTGAAAATGTTCGTATTTTATTTGTCTCTCCAAAAATTCACCCTTTTCACTCGAAAACTTCAATTTAGTATTAAAAGCTCATTTGATGAATTCCTCCTTAAATCTGTTTTTTTTTTAAAGATAATTTCCCAAGTCAAAAATTTTGTAACTATGTTGGCAACACAAGCTTTTTCTACATGAAAAATTTGATAGCATTGACAATTTTATATTGTATTGCCAACCTAATGTCAGTTTGACTTTTATCTTTAAAAAAAAAACGCACTTTAGTTTTAAATTACTAAACACGTTCAATTTAATAAATTTTTTTCGGCCTTCTCAAATAATTTTATACCTCCTGTCCAACGAGAGGTAGACATGGACGGAAGCTCCCTGTCTCGCAACCCCCGCAGTAAAGGGGCTATGACATAGCTGGCACAATCTCACCTATTTTCCCATGTAAATCTCCATAAGAAAATCTAAGGTCCATTCTGCCTTTTTTTTTGTACCGTTCAAGGTCGTCCGTCCATTCCAGCCGCCGTTAAGCCCCGCCCCCTTTCCAGTGCCCGTGACTTCCATCGTTCAGGGTCATTAACCTACTAGCTACTTATAGTGAAAAGACAAATTTAATATTGAAATAACATTTATTGCAACCGCAGCAAAATCACAACTTGATACTTTCCTGTGATAAACAGAACAAAACTTTCCTGTTTATCACAGGAAAGTATCAGGTTGTGATTTTGCTGCGGTTGCATTATTAGTATATCAAATACCGAGTAGGTAAGTGTTTCATAACTGTCGAGAGATTTATATAGACTATTAATCTCGAGACAGCCAAAATCTGTAATTTACTGTTTTGACGTTTTTACCTGACAGGTTCTCATTGTTCCCAGCAAAGGTGAATGAATTAGGTGAATCGGTGAGGGAAATCGAATACGGAAATCGGTGAGGGAAATCGAAGAGGCAAGTGACACAGGTAAAGTGACACTTCCAAATTTCTGAAAAGTCAGTAATTTCAAGATTACATATATGGTTGCAAATAATCGTTATTTATGTACCAAGGCTTGTAAGTACACGCTACAAGTCGAGGTGCATATGATATTTTTTGTGCTACCGTACATTCAAGATAATAAATATCATTCCAATATTTTAAGTTCTTCAATACAGGAAAGTATCCCTGTGCTAAATGTGACTAGTTGTAAAAATGTTTCTTTTACTTTCAAAATTACGAAGTAAATAACTATGAAGTATCTCATTTTTATATTATTACGTATCTGTTTATGCTAATTTCAACTTTTTGACGTCTAGGTATTTTCTATTTGTTTCAATAAAATTGTATCCTTAATTTGTTTTGGGTTTTTTATTTAAGAAGTCGAGTGTTTTTGTGACATTATTTTGACAGATATAGGAACCAAGCAATTTTCACCTTTCATATCAACACTTTTTTGGCCCGGTCAAAAAAAGTAACTTTTTTGACCCGGACTGTAAGTGACACTTACAGTTCATGGACGTAGGTCAAAAAAGTCAACTTACAGAATGGGTAGCACAAAAATGTTATTTCAATATTCACTATAAGCAGTAGGTCTTAAAAGTTAATTTTATACTTTTTCGTTTTATTTATTATTTTTTTAGCCTATATAGATTTTTCCTAGAATTATATGTTGCGGATAGTGGAAGATTATAGCCGCAATATTTTCAAGTACAAGATGGCTTATAGGTTAGCGCACTTGACTTTCACGCAGCGCTCCTAGGTTCGACTTACATCGACGACGATGAGGATGCCACCCGATGGTGGAACGACGATTTTATTATTAGTTACGTCATCATCAGTACGAGGAACTTTGAATGAGGTACCAAGTTACGAGGTGCTATGTGTGTTCGATGAGCTGCTCGGAGCCAGGTACGATCAATGGCACTGGAAAGGGGGCGGGGCTTAACGGCGGCTGGAACTGGACGGATGTCCTTGAACGGTACAAAAAAAGTGCAGAATCGACCTTCGATCTTCTTATGGAGATTTACATGGGAAAATGGGTGAAAGTATGCCAGCTCTGTCCTAGCCCCTTTACTCCCCGCCACAAACAAAAGAAACAGTGATCAACTGCCGAAGTTCCGAGTTAGAATACAAGGATGAAGACCGACTTATCAAGTTTGTTTACGCGTACTGTTAGAAATGCCCTCGAACGTGTGTTTTATTTGTGATGAAGTAATGGATAATGATGAAGAGAACACAACAACGTTGCGGGAAAAAGGTATGAATACGTTCATCGTGTCAAGTAAGAAGAGGAAAGATGGTGAGCATGTTCAGATAAGCAGAAAAACGGAAGATGTGGTTCATGAGCGTTGTCGTAAAAAATATACTAATGAAAGAATGATTGCCACTCATTTGAAGAAGATGGAGCGAGGCAGGGAACAGGTTAAAAGACGTTCAACTGATTTCTCTACCAAAACTCATTGCTTTATGTGTAGCCTCCTCATAACCCCCGAGTTTATAGAACAACAAAGAAAAAAGAAAACCAATCGCAAAATTGTGTTTCAGGTTCAAACTTTAAAGGACAAGGAAACCATCATAAAAAGAGCATCAGAACGCGGTGATGAGTACGGACAAGCCATAATTAAGCGCCCTGTCTCGAACTTGGTGGCCTCCGATTGTCAGTACCATGGTTTATTTATGAGAAAACTGTACAATCGCCCAAAAATTCAAGACAAGAGATCAAGAGGTCCATTCGCCAATGATGTTACGGCAGCAATGGAAGATGTCTACAGTTATCTTGAGGATGGTGATGGACAGTGCCAGTGACAGTGCCAGTTTCCGTTCGAAGAGTTGATTGATCAAAGGATTGTCCTGACAAAAAAAAAATAGTCAGAGGTCATCTACTGAAAAAATAAGGAAGCGACATACTAATCACTTTTTTCCCAAACAAGCCGCAACATACTATGTTCCAAAAACATAGGATATAAAATTTTGTCTGATGCTTGGTACCAGCAGACAATGAAAAACGAAGAGGAGGAAAGACTCCGAATCAGTAAGGCAGCTGCTGCAATTATTGTTGAGGAGCATCAGCAATCAAGGGCGATTCGCTGAAAGTTGATCAGCCGTGCTTTTCATAGCACGTTTACGATAACGCTGATTTCAACGTACAAGCGATCGACGGATACAACACTTTTCACGTCATGGGTGACATCTCCTGTATTGCCCCAAAAAGGGCAGTAGCACCCAAACCAATTCATTCCCCGACCCAAAATGATCGAAAAACACACTCGCCTGAGGTTTCCGGCAGTTATGGAGCAATTAAACTGGGACAGAGAACAAAACCTAAAGGCGTAGTTGGATTGAAGATAAACGATCCTAATGAAATGTTTACATCGAGTGAAACTGCGATCCCCTCTGTGCCTGATCTTCTGTGGCTTTATGGAAAAATTATAGACATTCCTGGTCTCTTTGGATGGAATGGATTTATGGAAGATATTTAAAAAAACATACCATATGAAGTAACTTTTATTAGCTATCAGACATTTATCAGTGCTCATGCTCCAAGTGAATATGATACAATATTCACAGCATCGTTGGCCGGAGTAGAGAAGACCGAATCTTTGAGCCAACTTACCTGCCTAGTAACATAAAACCTAACCCTCTATTTCAAGGCTCGAGACATTCTTGTTAGCCGTCCGGATGATCCTGCTTTTTCAAATGTTGTGATAAGGCTAGGAAAATTCCATTTACTGAAGTCGTTTATGGGGTCAATTGGTTCCATTATGCAGGGTAGTAAATTGGATTCTTTCTAATGATGTGAAAGAGATTGCGAAAGATCTGCAAGATGAATTCAAAACTAAGCTTCAATTTTTCGCAGAACGTGGCCCAACTGCCAAGCTCTGGGTTGTATATTTCGAAATGGTGACTTTGATGAAGAACTTTATTGAAGCAGAAAGAAGCAGCGTCTGTTAAAGTTAGTTATAGAACGTACTACAGGTCCCCGCAGGTCTGTAAAAATATAGTGACAAATTCTCAATCAAGTTCAAAAAAAATATATATATATATATTAAAGAAATACGCTAAAATCCTCCAGAAGTTTATGAGAAACTTGAATAAAAGTCTGTTTTTAATGAAAAGCTAACTGGTTTAATTGACTATAAATTAGACTACAAGAGGTTATGGGCCCAGGCATTTTACAGGGCAGAAAATTAATTAAAAAGTTGAAGTTCCATCCAGAAGCCCGATCCTCGGGCCAGGGAGAAGAGCTCCCCGATGGAACGAATGTTTTGTCTTTGTCAACGTAATCGAAAAGTAACTGAGAATGATAAAGACGAAAAATTTGTTCTCTCGAGGAGCTCCACTCCCTAGCTCGAGGATCGGCCCGCAGGTGAGCAAAGAAATAAAAGAAATCTGAAAAAAAAAAAATCTGGCTGCTGCAAAGAACAATTACAATATTGAATTACTAAATGGTAATAATTATGGAGCCTGGAAGTTTAGAGTGCAGGTGTTGCTAGAGGAAAAAGGAGTAGCAAAATGATTCGAATATGAATTTAATGGTAATGGAGACAGAGATAGTAGAGAGAAAGAAAAAGATAAGAAACAGGACAAGCGATGCTAATCTATAGTGATCCAGTGTTTGGATGATGCTCAACTTGATATAATTCGAGATAAAAATAATGCATGCCAGATGCACGGCTTTGAAAGATCGATATGAGAAGAAAAGTATTGTGTATTTTCATCTTGGAAGTGGCCAGTTTAATATTCAAAAAATTTCAAGAATATTCTAGACCAGAACTTTACAACTTGAGAAACTACAATTTGCCATTGCCAATCCCAAAGCTAAGCCTGACCAAGCACTCAATTATATATGAAGGTATAAAAATATTCAATAATCTTCCTCAGGAAACAAGGAATATTAGAGAGTACAGAGCATTTCGTACTAGTGTAAAAATTTCCTGATAACAAAAACATTTTACAGCCTTCAAGAATATTACGGCCAAATTTAGTGTGGCTGTTTACTGCGTGTTTTTAATTGTGGGTAGGTACTTTTCAAAAACCTAATTGTTTTTGGTTGTTTTATTTGTTGATTTTATTCTGTTTTGTTTATTTTTTGAGACATTTTTTTAGTTTTTTAGTATTATATTACTCTGCTGCTTTCAGCTTTGACCTTTTTAACCTTTTTAACTTTTTAAACTTTTTATTTTTTCTATTTTATCGCAATAGTTACTAAGCCCTAATATATATTTTAGTGATTTATTGGTTTTTATATTAAAATCGTCATTACCTAGGGGGTTACCGATGTTGCCGATGTTGTTCTATTGATAATAACTAGTTTATTAGTAGATATATTTTTTTATGTAAGTACTTTATAACTGTTTGTTTCTTCTTTTGTGTATTAAGTATTTTCGTCTCTTTACATATTTAATCGTGACATATAAAAATGTTTTGTGTGTTTAATTTAGGTCTTTTAGTTATTATATTATAAGATTGCTTTGTCAATGAATTTTTATAATTTACCGACACTAAAGCTTTTTTGAATTGAATTTTGAATTGAAAAAAGGCTTCCAAGATAAATGTTTTTGAAACGAAAGTTAATATCACGGAAATTGAAAGAAGGCGAGTTACTTGAGAAGCATTTTAGAATTTGAAGATATTGTTAGGCAATTGATTGCATCAGGTTGCGAAGTAAACGATGAGGACAAAGTAGGTATGTAATTTGTTATTAACATTACCAAAGTCTTATGAGACTGTTTATGCGATTGTTGAAAATACAACTGATGTTAAGTATGAAGATGCACGGAATAAACTTTTGGCAGAAAGTGAAAAGCGGATGTTATTTCATATGAATGTAAATAGCAGTGGATTGCCAACAGCCTTTGCGACACAGAAATATGGTGACAAAAAATGTAATGGATGTGGCTCAACCAATCACATAAGACGTTTTTGTCTACAAACTAATTGGCAAAATAGTAATTACGGTAATTACAGTGGATTAGGCAGAACCTACATTCCACCAAGGAGCAATGATCACAGTAGATGTTTAATACGAAGAGGTTCTCAAAATAGAGGTTACCATGGAAGAGGAGGTTACAATGCAAGAGGAGGACAACGTAGGAGGAGGATTTATTGCAAGAGGAAGTTCCAATACGAGAGGTTCTACAAGAGGCTTCAGTTCAAGAGGGGGTTACAGCAACAGGTTAAAAGAAGGTGGATTTCAAAATAGTGAAAGTAACTTGGCAGAAGATGAAACTTTACTCCAAGGTTAACAGTCAGATCCAGTGAACAGGACCGTTTGTTTTCTTGGAGAAAAAGAAATAGAAGAAAAAAGATATGTAAATAAGATTTGAAAATTCCACAGTGAAGATAGTAGATAAGGATGGACAAGTAGTAGGAATGGACAAACGAGAGAATTTGTATGAAATTGAGTTTTCTTTGGTGAAAGCTAAAACCATGAATATTGAAAATAGCGAAAACGATTATGTAAAATGGCACAGAAGATATGGGCATATAGGATTTTTAGGATTGAGAGAAATAATCGAAAAGCGGATAGTCGAAGGGCCTGATGATGTTAAAGTACAAGATGTCGAGTTTTGTGAAAAATGACTAGATTTCCATTTAGAGAAAGAACCAAAAGTAAACGAATACCAGAAATAATACATTCCTATGTTTGTGAACCTATCTCACCATCAAATTATGATCTTAGTGGATACTTTGTTTCATTCATTGATGATTATTCAAATTTATGTGTAGTTTATATGAGAAAAGAATAAAAGGAAGTATGTATTTGGAAAATTTAACCCGCGAGTACACGCGTGTCGGTCAAAAAGACCGACCATTGATAAAATCAGTAATTACGCCACTGGTACAAGGGTGACAGTTTTGTCTATCCAGGAATGCCTGATGCAGGTTTTCCACTACCCATTGGCCTAAAAATATTTTGGTTTTTGGTTGAAGTATAGTTCGTTGTTTTCATAGTCGGTGCTTTTGACTAGGCGCGTGAACCTGAGTATCTAAAATATTTGTGTTCAAAATTGGCATTTTCTGATATTGGGAGTACTTTTTGCTGTCGAGAATACGGTAACTGTACTGCATAATATAATTCCCTTTGTAATAATTATGAAATCTAGGAGTTATAGTGCTTGTACACTTTTTTCGCGGAGACGGTCCCAAACGTATCCTGAACGCTAAGGCATCACTTACGCAGGTAATATTTGAAAGTTTCATGTCTGTATTGATTAGTAAACTTGTGTAGGTCATGCCTTAGCATTCAGGATACGTTTGGGATCGTTTCCGCAAAAAAAGCTAATAATTCATCTAAACTTTTGGGAAGTCGGTCGATTTGACCGAACGCGTGTAACGACGTAATTTTTTTGGCGCGTGTAATGCCGGGTTAAAGACTTTGCAAATATGGCTGAGGCAAAATTAAATAAGAAAAGAGTAACTTTGAGATGTGACAATGGCGGAGAATATGTTTCGAATGAGTTTAAAAATTATTGTGCCAGAAAAGGGTATGTTTTAGATTACACTGTAGCATATACTCCTAAACAGAATGGCAAGGTAGAGAGAAAAAATAGAAGTTTAGTAGAAAGGGCTAGAGCAATAATGGTGGAATACTGGAATACTAAAAGAGGGGAGAAGCAATTTTGACAATTAATTACATTATGAATAGAGGGATATCTTCCGGACTAGGCAAAACACAAATGTGAGCAATTTCAGAGTTTTTGGCTGTACATGCTACAGTCATATACCAAAAGAATGTCGAGGAAAATTTGGTTCAAAAGTTAGGAAATGCATAATGATGGGTTATGCTCATACAGGTTATGGATTATGGGATATAGGAAAAGAAAAAATAATTATTGCAAGATATGTGAAATTTAGTGAGAATGAGTTTGAGTTTAAGAAAAAAGAATATTTGACAGAAAGGTTCGATGAGATAGACATATGGCGTTTCCGATTGGTAGATCTAGTGCGGAACTAGTGCAATTTTTTTTTTCTATCTTTTTATTCTACAGATTGATTAAAAGGATGCAAATACACTCATTGTGCACTAAATCTACCAATCGGAAACGCCAATAGTAAATGAGCCAATAGGAATGGTAAATAGACAAAAAGAGTATCAAAGTGAGACAAATGATGATAATGAGATTGTAAATAGAGAAGAGAATAAAAGATTAGTGGAAATACCACGAAAATACAAGATTATGAATTATACATGGTATTTGGTGCATGCAGTTTTGTTGAGAATGTACCAGTAAGTTTCACTGAAATAGAGAATAGAGTCGACAAGGAAAAATGGCTAGGAGCTATAGAGAGAGAGTTGAAATCAATTGAAATTAATGATACATGGGAAAAGGTGGAGAAACCAGAAAATTGTCAGATTAGATACAAAATGGGTATTTTCTTATAAATCGATGAAAGGAAATGAAAATCATGAATTCAAGGCACGGTTAGTTGGGGGTTTTGCACAAAAAGATTATGATGATATATTCACCTGTAGCCAGAATGACAACGATTAGAGCTTTGTTAATATTAGGAAATCAGTTTGGATATGTTCTCCAACAATTAGATGTGCAAACTGCATTTTTAAATAGGATTTTACATGAAGATGTATATATTTATGAGCCAAATGGAATAGAATTATCTCAAAATTTTGTTTTTAGATTGAAAAAAATCTTTGTACGGATTAAAACAAGCATCTAAATGTTGGAATGATGAAATAAATACATTTTTGTTGGATAAAGGATTTTTTCGTTCAGAAAGTGATTTTTGTCTTTATATGTTAGAGACTGATTGTGACAAAATTTTTCGGTTGATTTATGTTGATGACATAATTTTGTGTGGTTCAAATGAATATCAACTAAATGATATCAAATTGAAATTATTAAGTAGATTTCGAATGAAAGATAAAGGAGCATCAAAATATTTTCTAGGATTAGAGATTGATTATAATAGACAGGGAAATTAAGAATAAACCAGACAAAATACATTAATGATCTTTTGAGAGGATTCAACATGGAAAATTGTAATGATTGTTCAACTCCAATGGAAAAAGATCTCAGAATTGAGTTATGTAATGATTCCAATAGAACAACAAAACCTTTTAAAGAACTAGTAGGATGCCTGATGTATCTTATGCTAGGAACCAGATTAGATATTTGTTTTGCAATAAACTTATTTTTAAGTAGGTTTCAAGATAAAGCATTTAACTATTTGAAAAGACTTTTGAGGTACTTAAAATCAACCATTGGAATAGGGTTAGTTTATGAGAGAAATACTAATAAAGACTTGTGCTGTTATGTGGATGCTGATTGGGGAGGTGATACAATGGATAAAAAATCTGTTACTGATTTTGTTTTCAAAATTTTTGATAATACTTTGTGCTGGACAACGGAAAAGCAAACATGTTCTACAACAGATGTTAAATTTAATTGCATTACTTTTTATGAGGACAATCAGGGATGTTTAACTTTGGTTAAAAATCCAGCAAATAATAGATCGATTTGAAATTCAATTTTATGTGTGAGAATAGTGAAAATGGAAAAATTAAATTGAATTTTATTGAAACATCTAAACATCAGGCTGATATCCCCACAGAGGGTTTGAATTTTAATTTGTTTGTAAAATTTAGAAATAAGTTGAATTTGAAAGATTTTAGCGAGGGGGAGGGTCCCCGCAGGTCTGCAAAAATATAGTGACAGATTGTCAATCAAGTTGAAAAAAATAAAATATGTGAAAGTAATACGCTAAAATCCTCCATAAGTTTATGAGAAACTTGAATAAAAGGCTGTTTTAATGAAAAGCTAACTGGTCTAATTTACTATAAATCAGACTACAAGAGCGACTGAGAACTCCACCTTCCAACAATATATGAAATGATTCCTTTCTTTCCCGCCATGCTAAATGCAGTCATCTATACCTCCAGGATATGCTAGCCTTGAAAACTATAATGCCACCTGCTGAATACGAGCGTTTCACTACAGCAGGATGTTCCACCATTCGGAGGACTGATAAACTTTGGTGCGGCACCTGGACTGATATGACGATCGAGCAAACTCTGATGAAGTCAATGAAAATAAGTGGTGGTCTCACTCATGGCCATGGAGTAACTCTAAATGTTGTAACAAGATGGACACAAGGGATGACAGCATTACCTAATGTATGCCAAAAAATTGAGCACTTCACTAGAGTGGAACACGCGACGTCTGAACAACACATTGACAGCAGCGATACGATGCAAGAGCGAGACATAACCGATGCAAAAAAGTTGCTGAATTGTATCCACGAACATCTCCCTTTTCCAGAGACCACTGACTTGATGTCACTTACTTCAGGTGTTGTCGCAGATGATAGAATCAACTACCACTTGTCCAAGGAGGTTGGCATTCAAAGTATGCAGCGCATTGTTGGAGGTGACTTCAAAACTGTGAAATTCAAGCGAAGAGATAGAGCGCAGCCTGCTGCAATCATGAATAACTCGATCCAGATAGAAGACAGGGCTGTAGTCATCAATCCTATCACACTTTTCCAATGAATGACCATCGTGAAACATACACATGAAGAACTACGAGAACTTTTATGTAACGAACTTAGCCCCTACCCTCTCTCACTTTTCGATGAGCATGGAATGAGGAAAGGAACCAAATTGAGTTTGTAATAGTATATTACATACCGAGGTAGAAAATGTTTCATTACTGTCGAGAAATTAGTTAGTTAATTGAGACGCGAAGCGTCGAAGTTAACTATAATCTCGAGACAGGAATGAAACTTCCTACCGAGGTTTGTATACTATTTTATTTACAACAATTACAACCATCACAATTTTGTCCAAATACTATATAAAAATTTAAAAAAATTGTTGACAAGTTCTGACTTATCCAAAAAAACGTTCGACATGCAGAACTTGTCTTAAACATTCCAGGAAATAAGGGTTCACTTTCCACCTGGGTGGAAAGTGAGCACTTTCCACCTGGGACCACTTTCCACCCGGGAGGAAAGTAAAATTCAAAAAAGCATCACTTTCAAACTTTTGAAAAGTTAGAAATGTCAACATTACGTATGGGTTGTAAATAAAAGGTTTTTGTACGATGGCTACCCCGGCAAAGCTCGTGAAAGCACCAAGCGAAAGAGCGATTTAGAAGAGCTTATGAAGAAGTCGAATGAAGGAAACATTGAGTCACAGCAAGCAGTCGAAGATGCTGATATTCTTATAATTACAATAGCAGAAATAGCACTCAAGTTGGCTTCTTCAAATGAATACGTGACAGTGGTGAGGAAGTCATCGACGTTTTGGTGATTTTATTTGGCCTGTGTAGTCCTACTATGAAAAATGTCTCTTTCATGAAACCGAGAAAATAAATGGTGTTTCACACCATCTACGATCCTCACCTACTAGACAAAATCCTATTCTCGCGATGAGTGATTGTGACTCCACTTCCGCTCTGTTCAATCAGAGAAAATAAAAATTTCTCAAAGTCATGCAAAGAAACAATGACTTGATACCAATTATTGAGCAGGCAACATGTTTCTCATTGCCTTGTATGGGAAAGTCCGGGAGACTAGTTTGAATAATTTGAGATACAGGCATTACATAACAACATTCTTTAAAAGCAAACCCAACATTGCCGCACTACCTTCCACTGAATCTGCTGCACGAGAACCTTCACTGAGAGTGTAGTTTCAGGTGTAGCAGTAGTTATCTGGACCAACCATATCCGATAAAGAGCAACAAAAACACCCGAACGAGTGGCTTTGGAAAAAAACTAACAGTGGTCTTGTACCCGTTACAACCAGGTCCAAACCAGCACCGGACTCGATACTACAGAGCATATCTTGCAAATGCAAGAAAAGGTGCCAGCGAAATTGTGGATGCAGGAAGACAGGCCTTTATTGCTTGTCAATATGCACAACATGCAACGGTTTGTGTCAAAACGTCAAGTCCTCGGATGACAACGTTGAGATTGACGAAGAAGGAACCGAAGAAAGAGACCAAGAAATGTCCGGAGAAAAACGCTCACACGATGTGGAAGGTATGTGCAATCGCAAAATCCCGAGTTTGTTTTTCATAATTTTTCTTATTTTCCAGCTCAATCTCCGATATTTATAGAACCCGATCTTCTGCCAGGACCTTTCGCCATCGAGGAGCCTCGGCCAGGACCTTCCAAGAGAAAACGCCTTGTATAATATGATCTCTTCTTCTTCTTCCTAGCCATTTTCTATCCTCTCTAAAAATAGGCCTCTCTCGGATAATATGATCCTATGATAATAAAATTAATAATATAATACCATAATAATGAAGTGATGAAAATAATGTTATTTGGTAATAAATAAGAGTTTTGCAGATAAAATATGGGTTTTTGTGGAGATAAAATATGACCATTTTCAACTAGCGTTTGAGCCGAAACGGTTTGTCCTACAAAAAATTTAATGGATGTAATTTATAGAAAATTTTATGTGATTTTATTTTGAATAGAGGTATTTTTCCAAAAAATTGATAGTTCTCGAGTTATACGCAAAAGACTGCCAAAACTACCATGTTTTTTAATTTTTGTTGCATTTTTTTCATTATTGCGAAATTTTGTTAGCAAACCTCAGATTCGGATCCAGCAACCCAAAAAACATGGAGAATGGAAAAAATTAAAACTACCCCAAAACTTTCCTACCAAAAAAATACTGTTTGATTGGACTACTTGTATCTTATTGCATTTTCAACTGGTTCCTGCTCTTTCTGAACAATTTCAAGTGGATATGTGAGCTTTACTCTCAAATGTCTACTAGTGGTTTATAAATTGAGCTTCACTGAGTTTTGGTTAGCCCTTCCATGAAGACCTATTTTGGCACCTTGCTTCTGCTGGTTCACTCGGGTATACCAGATTACAAAGTAACTTCTGGTTTGAGAGATAAGATGTCTAACATCATGTATAGTTTGTAATTGATTGATTTCCACACCTAATGCTCATTACTGTAATAAAACCAGCTATAAATTTTTCCTAATTCTTAACTCTGATTTTTGTTTCAGGTGAGTATCCTGCAGCAATGCACCACGGACATGGTACTCTCACCAGGACCTCGCACGCCACTCTGCTGCTTAGTTTGGTGCTAATTTTATTGGTGTTACCTGGTACGTAGCACTAAATATTATAATTGGTGATTCGAAACAATATAAAGAAAAACTTTGTTAGTGTTTTTTACTTTTTTATAATATTATGTATATTATAAGTAGTAGGTATTTTTTTTTTTTTACACACCAACCCAGTCTAATAATAATTAAAATAATTGATAAATGAAATTATAATCCTATTAATAAATATTTTTTTATAAATTAATGCTAGAATATCAAAAAGAGACACAGGTATGTGAAAATATGAAAAATAAAAAAGGTGAAACTACTCTGTAGTTTGCTGTTACTGTAATGACAGATAAAAATGTTCTATACCTGTATGTATTGGGTTGGTTATAATAATCTTGGTTGTGTACAGTTCATATACTGTAAATTATAGCATTAAAACCAAAAATATAAAAACCATCCTTGTTATTCATACTTTTACAATTTATTTGAAATAATAATTATTAATACACACATAATATGTACAATTAATTTCAAACAGAACCTAAATACATGCTATACGGTACTTTGGTTATTAAAAACTACAAAGTAATATTAATATAAAAGTTTTGAATATTAATTTGTACATATTTAAACAAAAGTTAAAATAAATTTAATGTATACTTATGTATGTTTTGTATATAAATGTTAAAAACAAAAACATGTTTGCAAAATTAAATAAGTATGATACAAATATTATTATTTTGTGATATTATATCTGTGCTTACTTTTGTTATTTGTTTTGTGATTTGAAATATAAGTGTGTGGACCAAACGATTTTATGTTTTATTGTTTTTGAGTATAATTTTTTAAGACAAACATTAATTGGCATGTTCATGTTCATTCAGTTGTTAACAAATAGTTATTATGAAAATCTAAAACATTTTACAAATTTTGTACATATCAATAAATTATTACTGAATTAATTATACAACAAATTAAAAAAAAAAGTGTTAGGTTAGATAAGCAACGATTTTTCCTGTACATATTGTGAAAATTTCCCATTTTATAGATATTACGGACCGTTATGAAATTTTTTGTAAATAAATTTTAGGTAGATGTTCGATTTACTGTATAAATTCGTAACAAAAAAATAAATAAAATTATATCGATTTTAGTACTTTGTGTTTTATTTTTTGATGGTATTGCTAGGAGGCAAAAAAAAAAAAATAGGGAAGACTGAATAATAAAAACTTGTGTTCTATAGATATTTTCATGTCGATTTTGGAATATAAAAATAGGATCCTCTGTCCACAAAGATTTGAGAGGAAATAGTTATTTTCCTAACAAGTGCGCAAAGTGATACTTTCCCGCACGAAAAAGCAGTTAGAAGAACGACGCGAAGCGGAGTTCGGATAAGCTTTGAGTGCGGGAAAGACACTTTGCGCAAGTGTTGGGAACAATATTTTTTCTACGAGTAGGTATCTTAAAAAAGTAGACTTTGAATTGTTAAAATATTAGAAAAATCAATCAAATCAAAATCTTCAAAAATCGTTTAAAATCTATTGGAATTCTTCAGAATGTCTTTTAAATTAAATCCCAAAAAATCTTTTAACATCTTCTGGAATTTCTAGAATACCAGCTAGAATATTTCCATGAGAGTCTCTTAAATATCAAACATTCTACAAATTCCTAGCAGTACAGGCTGGTCCAATTTGGACACATTTGATAGGAAACATCATGTTAACTAAGCGCTAATTTCAACTAAAACCCTTCATTTTGAGTATTAGTTTATTCAGAAACCATCAAACCATTGGAAAATCAAGTATAACTATGGTAATTATGCGTAACAAAAATGAGTGCGCAAAGAGTTTCCGTGCGCAAAGTTCAACTTTGCGCACGCAAATGAGTGCGCAAAGTGATTACTTTGCGCACGCAAGTAGAAAAAATACATTTTCCTACGAGCGTGCGCAAAGTAGTACTTTTCCGCACGCATTTCCGGGCTCAAAGTTACACTTTTCCGCACTCAGTGCGGATACAGGCCTTATCCGCACTGAGTGCTGAAAAGTAATTATAATTGTCAAGCAACAATAAGTGTACCTGTCGACTTTGACACTGATGACAAATTTTTCCTGTTTCTATGTCAGCCAACATCTATACAAACACCAAATATAAATTAACTTTGACACATTGTCAGATTTGTTCTCTATTTATATGCAAAAATCTAGAAACTTTCTCATCAAATTTAAACGCTTTAAGATGAACAGCTCTGACGAGGATTTTCTGTTATTTTTTTTTGTTATGTAATTTTTTGATAAATGCATAGGTTTTCTTCAAGTTAATTAAAAATAATTAAACAAATTATCGATTTTTTTTTTAAATTTTTGTTATTACTTACCTGATATGAAGCTCGTAGGAAAAATGTTGTTCCTAACACGTGCGCAAAGTGTCTTTTCCGCACGCAAACACGTATCCGAACTCCGCTTCGCGTCGTTCGTATAACTGTGTTTGCGTGCGGAAAAGTAACACTTTGCGAACTTGTTAGGAAAATAACTATTTCCATGCTATGTAGTCGAATCCTGGAATTTGCTATTTTCCCATTTAAAATTATTCCCAAATATTTGTTCATCCTTTGTGTTAAAATTCCGTTTCACACGAGCTTTTTAAATAACTATACATTTGAATTTGTTATTTGGGATAAATCCAATGTCATATGTTTTCTTGAATAATTCATTCGCATGTAGTAAATTTAAAAATTATACATGGAATGTGTCTTGGGCCTGCTGCTTCACAACATCGACCAAGGCATTATCACCTGATAAGATTATGAGTAATCTTCACTGACCTATAGTTATTACAAAATTGTTCCTTTCTTACAAGGTACAATTTGATTGGCCAAGACTTAACACTCTTCTTGAAAACGACTTGAATCTGGAACTACAAGTTTTTCTTCCTACCATAAAAAGCTATACCCACTACCTTTTTGTTTCGTTCTGTAAGACCAAAAAAGCCATTTGATATTCCACTAGCGCTATTGGAGATTCCTAATAATTCAAAGATAATGATAATTTGAAAAATATAGAAATAATTCATTAAATTAAAACCTAATAATATATTCATTTGGTGCCCTATTATTCAAGGACATTTGCTATTGCTAGATCCCATAATTCCAAGGATATGTTTCTTGCGCCCTGATTGGCCCATTTAAAAATCAGGTGAGTCGGGTGCACCAATCAAAACTGCACGATCTTGTTGTCGTCGCGTAGCAGGTGGCGTAGTAAAGAATTTGCTCCGATTTCTATTTAAACAAGTGAAAGTAGTTGCCATTAGACCTTGGAAAGGTATCATTGCTCCTGACGCGGTAAGGCCGCACGCTTCTTTCTAATCTTTCTGCTCTCAGTGATCTCTTCTCTAACGTTCTAAAAAAATAGTCGAGAAAATCGGATAAAATTTCCAGTGAACTCGGTATCGAACTGATTCACTAATTATTCAAGAAACTTTAGTACGAGCTTTTGTTATTTACGTGTTAAAATTTACCCATACACTTTCAACCGGGCGCTGTTGTTCCGGTTTTTGCCTTTGATTTGTGATTATGAAGCAATAGATGGTGTTTTAATAAAGAGCTCGCTCTTTTGACTTTCATTCTCTTCCCACAAAACACACAAAAAAGAAACTCTCTTTTTTTTAGTAAGGGTATCCTGTTCCCCCTACAAGCGCCTTTTCCCAATTTAGAAATTCAAGATGTTATGAACACAGTTTCCCAATCGATAGCCAGCTTGATCTCGAAAGTTTCTTTCCATAATAATAATTGTTACATAAATAACTACTTTTTTATTATGCTAATAATAATTCATTTATTATTTTTATACCTTTCTCCATATTATTTCAAGTCAAGATCCCTCTCATTCTCGTTTTAAACAAGAACAAAAAATCTGAGGCCTAAAACACTAATCGTAAAAATAATAGACCCTAAGGCTATTAAATTAGGCTCTACGTGCTCCTTTTATAAATCTATCAAGGGGGTTACCGCAGAATAGCATAAGCCGCATCAAAAAGATTGAGGGTGTCTTTTTTATTTTCAATTTGTACCGATCCTCCTGATTCGCTACTCATCTTTACGTGACTAAATAATTAAACAGTTACAGCTGGTATTTTTCTACCCCAAAATGGATAAAACTCAATTAAAGTACGACAGAAGATCTTTATCCAGCAGTTATTTATGGTTTGTTCCAAAATGAACATACCCAGATTTCAAGGTTTAATAATGGTGATCCAACCTACTTTGTAACTTATCCTAAGCCTAAAATCTCTCTCTCAATTTCTAATTATAGTCGATTTTTTTTTCATGAATTAGGCTTAGCAAAGGCAATTCGAGCAAATTGAGACAAAAAAAAAATTCTGCGGGAAATTTATTACGATCAAAGTTTCTGGAAGGCAAGAAAGAAATATTGAATCGGACCCAGGCTTCAAGACGAAAGACAGGAAACAAATTACAAGGATTTAAATTAGTCTATCCGAGGATCTTTAACAAGGCGGAACGGGCAAACTTATCCGAGATTTTGGGTTTTTGCAGAGTCGTACCTAATCAGTTTTAATAAAGGAGAATGATTCGATAGATTATTTATGTTCACAGTTTTGGCCAATATGTAGGCTTATTAAACTAGGATCTTGGTTGAGAATTATTCGTTGTTTTGGTAAATTGGAAAGTAACGAAAAAACGAACGCCTTTATGTATCATTTTCCTAATTTGGCTAAAAATAATTTAACAATGGACCTCTGTCCCCTGCAGACTTTGGTTGGGTTCAAGACATGAGATTGTAGCGATTATTTGGTTTTCCGGACGGTAAGGGGTTTTCGGAAAACTCGGGCGCCACCTTTAGTGGTTAAGGGCCCACGTGCTCAGGTAGCTTGTTACAGTGGAGACGAAAAACCAGAGGTCAATATGCGCATTTCCAAAATGAAACACAAAAACAACTAACAAATTGAAGTTTTATTTGCCCAATAACAGATACAAAATGCAATAAAAAAATGATAAGTAATAGTGAATGAAGAGGGAGAGAGCGAATGTGTAAACGCATACTAGCGTGCCTTTAGGTGGTAAACATGAAAGCTTATACGGGACGGTAACGGTAAGCGGGGTTAAGAAGCTTCGCAGGTCCACTCACGGTGGATTCAGCTCCCCCAGCCGTCAGTGCAGGTGTTTGGCCTTAGGCGGTCTGCGCGGGATGCATGACATATCTAAATATACAAAAGGTATAAGGATAGAGAGAGCCACCCTGTAAACGGTCCAGCTCGTTACCCCTCAGTTCGTCACAGAAAGAATAGGGCCACCCTGTAAATGGTTCAGCACGTAACCCCATTTAATTCGTGCATCCCCCAGTATAGCAAGAGCATCATACACGAAAGAAACTATCTGTGTGAAGTGAAGAATACTGAATATACATTGATATAAGGACGAGTGCCACCCTGTAAGTGGTATAGCTCGAAACCCTCATTGTCCGACACAGAGAGAATAGGGCCACCCTGTAAATGGTCCAGCGCGTAACCCCATTCAGTCCGTGTATGTTTAACTGACAAGAAAAACTCGATTAGGGAATGATTCAGATTCTGGTCAATAGAAAAGTGGACTCGTGAGAAATGGAGCGAATCTTTAAACAAATCTTCATTGGGCCCTGGATAAAATATATGAAGGCCGCAATGCTAATCTTACCAAGTAGTTGGAGGAAATTGTGTGTGCCAAATACATGATTATTTAGTACAGCATTGATAGCAATGTATACCAATGCAATTGCAAGGAAGACAATATGATTCCTGCATCATGTACCATCGTCACCAAAAGTAACTGGGACAGCATCACATTAGCTCTTGTCCTATTATATGAATTTTATTGTCAAATATTTGTCAAACTATGCATAAATCCATTGAAATGAATGACAGTAGAATTAGTCCAGGAGATTATTATGCATTATTTGTGTCCCAGTTACTTTTGGTGACGATGGTACATAATGTGATGCAATATCGCATCATCAAAACTTGACCTTATCTTTTTCTCACACGTAAAAAGCAAGAAACCAGTTCATAATTAAAAAAGACAATCCAATTTCAAAAATATCTGATACGCCCAACCCAATGGTCCACGATAAAAAAATAGTCCAAGCCCAATAGGGGACCGCTATGGCTCTCAAAATCAATCAACATTGGATGATGAAAATAGTCTCCTTCATTTATTAGAAAAACATAAATTGATTCAGGAAAAGAGAAATTATAGATTCTGACAGTAGTCCAAAAAGAAGTATTTAAAAAAAAAGAAACAAGACAAGTCGGAAGTATCTGCACAAAAATTGTTATAGAAAAGTGAAAGAAAACATTGACATCAAAGTACAACTTGTCAAATATTGGGAAAGACCTGCGTAGAAAACCGAAAACGTATTCTTTACGTCAAATTGTAACCCCTTTTGTTAATGAATTAACAAGAGGTCCATAATATGCTAGTTTGCTCAGCGAATAATTATTAGGGGTGGGTCAATAGTTAAATAAGTTTAGAATGGCAAGGGCGCCACTGAATTTGTGAAAAAATAAATAATTAAATTACATAAAATATTGAAGTGTGAAAATTCAGAAACATACTTTAAAAAAATAATCAGTAAACGATAATTGATAATTCTGAAAAGGAAATGAATAAGGCATATAACTAAACCAAATCTTGACACAGGTAAACCAACACAATAGGGTAGTGGACAAGGTATAATTTCAATGAAATCGATGATCTAATCTTCATTTATCAAGTAAACGAAAAATATTCGTATTGAAAGAAATTTCAGATAAAATTACCAACTTTGTTTAAAACGGTTGGAAAGGTAGAGTTTTGGGACGCACTAGTTAAACGAAAATGTTTCGCGCCTTGATTCTACGTCACGGTAATCACAAGACTTTTGATTTAAGTTTTTTCGATATTTAATGGATTATTGCCTTACGCAACTTTATTTCATGAAAATAGCGCCTGATGGCCGATAAGGTATTTTTCTTCATGAGAACGTTAATCACAGTTGAGGAAGATGGCTGCCCCCCTGGCCAGAGTCGACCTATCAGGGGAACGGCAAAATTAAAAAGGGACGAAGAAACGGACAATATCTACATGCAGAGCTTTCTGTCAAAAAATAGCCAGCGGAAAATGTTGGTAGTAAACTGGTACTTCAAACTTAAACGAAAATCATGCCCTCCAGTTTAATAATTGCTAATATTATCAGCAGCAGAAACTTTTTTTTTAATGCTAGCCACCAGACTGTCAACATCAAAGGTAATATAAAATTATATTTGAAAGAAAAAAGAATGAGTAATATTTGCAATGCTACAAAATATACGGACAAGACCTGGCGATTTACAATCTGCGTAGAAAACCAAATAAGAACGCATTCTTCCTTCATTCTTCACGTCTCTAGGTATGTTTGACAAGTTGTACTCACACCTAGATGGAAAAACACAACTAAGGATGGAAACAACACAAAGCGCAATTGGCAACATGGGTACTCCAAGCTGAAGATTGGTAACCCAAAGCAAAATTATGCCAATTAGAGCTGAAAACGCCCACTCCATAGGTTGTTTTTGAGTAAAGGTGTCAATTCAAAAACGAATCGAAGTTGAGATTCGCATTTTGAGTTATTCAAGGAGTTTCGATTGCCTTTGCCGAAATCGGAATTACAACAATTTCTTTCTCTGTTTGGTTTTATATTCATGGCACATTGCTCTAGCAGATTGAGAAAATTTGTGTCAGAGATAACCAATAAAAATTGGGTTCTTTTATGAAAGAGTGATCGAAAAAGGATAAAATATTTATATCAAAAGAAAAATAATCTAAAAATAACTAGAAGAAACTTACTTGCCTACATTATTTTTCTAACTGACAAACAGGCCACAGAAAATATTTGAATTGATGTAGTAATTGGAAGTCTATAATCAATAGTTAAGAGAAATAGAAGTCAATCAAGGATGCAATCTGGCGTAAGCTGGGTCCAATTAGGCTTAATGGTCACAAAGGACCATCACTCAAATAGACCATAACTGTTGGCGAGATGGACCCAGGCCTCCAGCGAATTTCGTGTAATCACGTATTTTGTTATAATGATAAGTGCGCTTCCATATGATTATGTATGAGTCCTACTATAAAAAAAAATGATACTTTTGAAGTATTTGATCTCTATTGGATTTGCTTTTAAATTAGAATAGCTCCTGTTTTTTGATTTGATTGCCTTTGAACATTTTCAAAGTGTGTATGTTGTCATACCTATAATGACATTTATAGCACAGCATATACAAAAACAATCAGCAGGCTAACTTGAGTGACAGCCCGTGTAATAAAGGAATTCATGGTCGGGATGTCACTAGCGGCCATTTTGGGATACGAGACAGGGTCTGATTAACAATAATTCAGGTTTTTTTCTTTCTGGTCATAGAGTCGTATTGGCTTTAAATAAACTAATTTATTATTACTTACATATAATAATATCTATAATTACTAATTTATTATTATTATTGAATATACAAGACTGATAACAGATAACACCATAAATGACAACATGAATATACTAAAATCATTTTGAAAATCATAGCTGAAATTTCGCTCTACACCGCACGCCTATGACCTCCGTCAAAAATATACAAATAAAATAAAATTTCGGCGTCCCTGCCGTTTAATGACAGGATGGTATCCCCTAATGGCGGCGTGCGCAGAAAAGATGCGCGCGAGAGTTAGCCTGCTGATTGTTTATAGTGTAGCTCAATCCTGTTTCCTGATTTGGTATACGCTGTTTTATCGCGCTCACAAAAACTAAATGAGTTCGTAACCGGTCTGTAAGTTTTCAATGAATAGAAACTCGATTTTACTCCCCATTGTCAAT
The DNA here is from genome assembly GCA_917834065.1 of Ceutorhynchus assimilis. Lineage (NCBI taxonomy): Eukaryota > Metazoa > Arthropoda > Insecta > Coleoptera > Curculionidae > Ceutorhynchus > Ceutorhynchus assimilis. The sequence continues at coordinate 28,559,831 of OU892284.1, read as the reverse complement.
CAAAATCTAGTAATGGATGTGGTAATAGCAGTGGATTCCTACACTTAACGCTTCTACTGGACCAGATAATAGTTTAATTGGGTTAATTTTTCCTATTAAGCTAAAGTCTAATCGAAAAAAACTATAAGGAAGTTCGAGAAAAATTGCACAATAAAACATTTTAAATTAGTGGAAAGCCTTTTTTTTTTCTTCAAGAATATTTACAGCAATTATTAAATCTGAAATAATCTAATCGTTTTGCCGCAATCCGAAGAAAAAAAAGACCCATAGCGAAATCCGTTGCATCTTTTTCTTTTGCTTCGGACAACAAAGAATCTTATTCAATTGCACTCGATCAGAAAGAGAAATCTAAGACCTGGAAATAATTAAATTCTCTATTTAATGACGGGAGGGTTCCATTTAAAAAAAAAAAAAAAACGACGCTCTTAGATCCCTCCTGCTTTGAAAGATTGTGTCTCAAACTCGTTAAAAATACACGAGAATTTTTTCGTTCAAAGAGCGAATTTCTATTCCGAAAAGAGCCTTTTTTTGCATTAAGTCCCCTAAGTAGAATAATATCGAAAATTTTGTTTTCAATTATAATTAACTACTACATTTAAAAAAGGCCTTATTATGAACACAATCAATTATTTTTATTAAGTCTCGTATTCAAGCCTCAGTTTCAGCTGAAGGGTCTCGGACGGATATAGCTTGAGGGTAGCTAATGCTCTTGACGAAGCCAGCGGATTTGCTTAGTACTCTTGTCGATTCCACACGGATGACTTCAGATTTTGAGGGATGCTCGAGTAATTCAGTTTTGTTGTAGCAACATTTTCCCATTTTACGTTACTTAACCGACGAATAGGAAACTTGAGAGATAAGTGAGAGTAGGTTTTGAGTGAGTTGTTTAATAAAAAAAAAAGATGATAATAAAAAAGGATTGTACATCCGTGTTACGTTTTTATTATGGTACAGTTTAATAGTTGTGCCATATATTAAAGTAGACAGTTTATTTGAGTCGTGCTATGGTGATTTAGACAAAAAAAATATTCAATAGGGCTAAACGCACCAACGACTGGAGCGAATACAAAAGAGCCCTAACAGAATACAACAAAGAACTGAGAAGATCTAAAAAAGATTCTTGAAGGAGATTCTGCGAGGAGATGACCGACGTCCCTCGGATGATACGCCTCCAGAGAATCCTCTCAAAAGATTTCTCAAACAGTTTAGGGCTCATTCAGAGATTTGACGGTAGCTACACCAAAAACAGACTGGATAGTGTAAAACTGCTTCTGCAAACACATACTTCCCAGGGTCTATCAAGTGGCAAGCTAATGGAAAGATAACTATGGTGGTGAAAGGAGTTCCGCGATTGACCAACTGCACTAAAAGCCTGGCCTAAGATGAAATGGACTATAAACAGCTTCCAGCCCTACAAATCACCAGGTGAAGAAGGGATCTTCCCCGCCCTCCTACAACAATGTCTGGGAGAATTAACACCACATCTAGCAAACATGTTTGAAGCTAGCAACAAATTAGGTCACATTCCCTCCAGTCTTCATTCCAAAGGCTGATAGGCGCCCTACAGTACAGCCTAAATCATTCAGACCATTAGCCTGATCTAATTTCTCCTAAAAACTATTGGGATTATCATTGATTCATGCATCAGGAGTGAAGTGATGTCATTGGAATTCCTAATGGAAAGTCCGCTCCAAAAATAAATAATTTGCATATCAGCCAGGTAAATCAAGTGAGACACACCTATACAGTCTGCTCACTAAGATTAAAAGGGCACACTCAAATCAAGAAACCGCTCTATGTGCATTCATTGGTATAGAGGGAGCTTTCGATAACACCTGTAACATTGCAAATGCCACTTGCTTTTTTTATATAAATAATTTTCACATTTTATAATTTTATATAATTATTCAGTCCATATGGCGGCATCTATCGCCGGCTGAATTAATTATTTTATCGGTGACCTCGAGAAGGGAGTAGGCGCTTTCTTTTGTGCTGCCTTGATCTGCTCGACGTAGTACTTTGTTGCTCTTTAACCTCGTTAATAGTTTTTGAACGTAGTACCTTTCACATAGCTGAGGATTGACAGGTTGATAGGTTTTGCTTCAGAAATGTCAAGTGAAATCTATTTTTTTCTAGAAGAGAAAACTGAAGAGCCTCTTTTCTAATCTTGCCGTTGCCCCAAAAAGGTCGATTGTGGCTGGGCTGGGGCAGCCATCTTACTCAAGTGTTATTACCGTTCTCGTGGAAAAAAGTAGGTACCTTACCGGCCTTCAGGCATTATCTTAACGAAATAAAGTTGCGTAAGGCAATAATCCGTTGATTAACGGAAAAAAAAAATGAAATCAAAAGTCTTGTGATTACTATTTTATTTGAGTTTGAATTTCAGCCCCCCTCGTGGTAAGTTTCTTTATTTTTTTTTTAAGTAATAGCTTTTCAAGGACTGCCTCTATTACTTAGGGTCTTCCGAAGAGGCATTTCTCCCAACAAATGTATTCCTAAAAGGCGACATTTTCAATAAGAACATTTCCGTGGAGTGTGGTATAGAGCTTTTGAAGGGATTCCTAGAAGAATCAAGACCTCACGAGTCGATACGTGTGCCCACATTTGACGACAACTGAGAACTTCTAGTCTCTTATCTACCTTGATTCTAGGCTAGAATCTGCAACTTCCACGTGCAGTTTCCTCGTCAAATGATCGAAAATGGATGGCTACCGTGCTTTACCTTATGTTGGAATGGAGGCTTGTGTAAAGTTTCATTAATAACTTTCAATACCTTTTTTTTTTCATAAAATCAGTTTTATATACAATTATCAAAATTAAGATATTTTTTCTTATATGATTTTCATACGCCTTTAATAGCTATTTATGTAGCTTATAATGCCCGAAGGCGAAACTAGCCCTCAGTTAAACTTGTGTGACAGAATATTGTTTTGTATTTTGATATGCACCTGTACCTAGAAAAGAAATAAATTAATATACCTATAAACATCTCATAAGGCAAGGCAACGGTGGTCATTTGGGTTAACGCACTAGACTACATCGGAAACGTTGATGGTAGACCGGGTTCAAATTCTGGGCAGACCGAACATTATTTTCGGTCGGACATTTAGTGGCTGCCTAGGGTGAAGTGCAAATTAATAAAACAGCAACAACAAAAACAACTCTGGGTATTATAAGCGGGCGTTATAGATCATAACGCCCGCCGGGCTTATAATACCCTCAGGTTGTTATAGGTATGTTAACGTATTTCGTTTCCTAGGTCTTATGGATCTATAATAATAAACCTATCGAATTTATTATGGATTTGTCTTTGCATAACTTTTAATATCGTCATAATTAAATAATGTACTTATATTTTATCATTTTTATCAATAATAATCGATCAGTAATCTGAACAAAAGTCAAGGTTGGACAACATGTTCTAAATTTGAAATTGTTGAGTAAGAGCCTACCGCCGAAAATTAATCAATTTTTAACCCGAGGTCCTATAACTTATACACTGGAGGATTTTCCTTATTTTCCAGACCATTTAACTGTTAATAACCCAACTTTGGATTTTTCAAACGTATAAATTGATTTTTTTGAATTTATTTTTTTGCAGAAGCTGGCCATATTTATAATTCATTTTTTTTTTAAATTAGTTTTCTGGAAACCTAAATCTTTTATATTTGCATTTCCTGATAATGATATGGCCAGCGACTATTAACGAATTTATATGGCAAGTATATTGAGGTGAATTGTTATTTACCAAGAATAATTGATTTTATATTTTGAAATAATTCAATGCTGGATTTTTGATTGACTGTGAAAATATATACTATTTAAATTTGAAATTAACTCAACTGTTTTATTGGTTTACCTATATGTCAAGATTTGAGTTATGTGCCTTATTTAGTTCCTTTTCAGAACTACCAATTACCGTTTGCTGATTATTTTCTAGGTGTGTTTCTGAATTTCCACCCTTCCATATTTTAAGAAATTTTATTATTAATTTGAAAAAAAAAAAATCTTTGGCGCCCTTGCTATTCTGTACTTATTGAACTATCAACCCAACTCTAGTAATTATTCGCTGAGCAAACCGAGCATATTATGGGACTTTTGTTAATTCATTAACAAAAGGGGTAACACACCTCACATGAATCCATAAGAAGAGCGGCTAGAAATAAGGGCTTTGACGAAACTATAATTGCATGAATTGAAGCCATGCTTGAGAATAGGAAAATCAAAGCAACTATTGGAAGTGACTCTGCTACGGTCTCAGCAGTCAAAGGTTGTCCCCAAGAGGGTGTACTGTCCCCATTGCTGTGGTAACTGATAGTAAATAGATGAATTTCTTTCTCGTCGCGCTGAGCGCCTAAGGGATCACGTTCCTAGGATATGCTGGCGACCTCACAAGTCTTGAGGCAAGAGCGCGATTTGAGGCAGGAAGTACTAAATCTTAAGAAGGAAAATGATAATATACTTGAATCATTGCAGCAACTAGAGACGGATATTGCTACTAGAAAGTGAACCAGAGATGACTAAGATGAAAAATTATAGGAAAGAGATAGACAACTATAGACCTCTAGAAAGTCTATTTAGAAACCCTCAGGTAATAAGCAAGCCAAATGCAAACTTTTCACAAGTGACTAAGAATGCGAAACAACTATTTAAAGATTTTGGACACAGGGATTTCATGATTGTAATAGCTGGAGTGAGAAGAAGAAGAACTGAAGCCCACCACTCAAACCCATCTTTGGCTCTGAAAGAGGTCAAAGATGCACCCCGACAATATTTGCGAAATCCTTCATTATTGAATTTAAAAGCCAAATGCGCAGTTTAGTTTGAGTGTTGATCTTTTCCTATTATGGGTAAAACCCAGGAGGTACCTGAATCCCTCCTTTGTGCAAATGAATAAATTAAAAGTGTTTTTAATTGTGATCTTAGGTTCCATATATTTTAATGACTTAAGCTTTGCTTGGCTTGTGCAACGAATTGTTCTTCCTTATATCAATGTACATTTATTTATTAACTGATCGTTACATATTACTCCCTATCACCTCATTACCCTAATTGATGTCCTCAAAATAAAAGTCCGCCAATTACAGTTAGCGCGAAGCGAAACGGATCCCAGCGATTACCATATCCTCCAGTCCAATGCGTCCTCAGCAACCAAGAAGTCGAGAAGATGTGCAGGGTCAACATCATGCAGGTTACCTCGAAAATCCGGAACTAAGTTGTTGTTTCCCATCTGTATCAAATTGTTGTATCTTACATCCAGCAAATTGAGGATCTTCCTACGTGTCACCATCTGTTCAGGGCAATTGTACAGCCTGTAAATCGGGTCATCAGCCTCATTACTGTCACAAACGTTGCATGCGTCCTCTTCTGTTTTTCCTATTCTCTTGTGATGAACCATGAACTGCCTATGGCCAGTCAACATCTGTGTTACTTTCCTGTTGAATTTTATGTGGTTCTTCTGTCTTTCCATCACATTAGGAAACATTCTATGGGTGACTCTATCTGATTTGTCCCAGATCCTTCGCCACGTCATTAACGTCCTCTCTTTCTTTTTTCCTTAAGCTTGTTCTCACTGACCCTAGGTTCTGCATCGAATATAAATCCTTCCTCAATATATCAAAAGTGTCTTTTGGGAGCCAATATTGTGAACCAATTATTTTGATTTTGGTTCCGCAGGCGCCATTGCCGGAAGCTTATTGTTAAATTGCGTAAGTTTTAATGTCTCAATTTTCCTGTTGACCACCAAAATGCAAACCTGCAACGCCGTAGTCTGATTGGCCACTAAGGAGTAGCCAGCAGTTGATACCGGTGAGATATATTTTTCTCCGACCTTATGTGTAATGTGTATAAGGGTCCTGAATAAGAAGGATGTGTTTCATTCTATTCTAATGTAATTTAAATTATTGATAATTATATGAGGCGTTTAGTGTGATCTAACAAATGTTTAAAATTTAAGAAAAAAAAAATTGTACGTTTTAGTATTAGCTTTGTCAATAAGTTTAAGTACTTCGGACAATAAAGCACAGTTTTATTCAATTCTATATAGGATAGGCAAAACAATTCATCTCGCCCCAGTCATTAAAGACAAAGGAAATGATTGACCTTATCAAAATGGATCTAAGGCTGCTTACAGGCCTCCTTTCGGGTCCCTGCCCTCTGGGTTACCACCTGGAAAAGATGGGCAAAACAAAATCAGACTCGTTTTTCTGTATCCAATAAATCAAATAATAGTTTCAAGAGCACGCCTGTTGTCAAATCTAATATAACGGTCGAAGAATATAACTGCCTGCCAACAAATCTCATTATTTTTTGTTAGCTTGGATAATCCGGTAAATACCAACTTCGATGGTCGATATCTAATAAGGTCAATGTCATTATTCTTTATGATCCATATTTCAATAATCAAAGTTTAAACGCCGATTAACCCAAATCCCGATAATCATATAGCATTAAAGGGGCATTAATCAAAATGAGGGAGTTGTCCATTCAGCGAATATTCCGAAACATTATTGGTGGAGGAAAAATATGAATTCAATTTTCAAGAGGAATTTGTATTTATTTTGTTGTTGATATTTTAAAATATTTGATACAATCCTTATACCTTTGTAATTAAAAGCTCAAATTGATTAATCACCCCGGAAGAATATTTATTGATACCGAACGAGGCACGATATTAAATCCTCCAGCTGAAATATTGCAGCTGATGCAAGGGCATTCGTGCTATAAATTATGTTAGCCTTTCCCAAATTGCATCTTTGTCATTGATATCGTGTTGCTGTACCTACAGTAGTGGTTTATTTCGGAAATTCTTTACGAGATTTTCTAGAAACCATTGATTTTTCAGTCTTGGAAAGAAAACTGCCGCTTTGTTAATTTAAAAGGAAAAGAAAAATGAACAATTTTTCCATGAAATAGCTGTGAAAAGGCGTTGGTTTTTAATTTCAAAGAATCTCTTACGGGTCACTGCTGGTCTCTCTAATGCTTCTAACGAGAAAATATTCTCCGTTCATTTTCTAGCTTAAGATGAAAATAAGGCCTCAGTTTCCCGGTTTTTTTCTCAGTTATTCCTTTTAGCTTATTGTTGAAGTCTTTAAAGAAAAAAAAAATTAAAACCCATCGGAATATTCTTTCAAGGATAATAATTGGGTAACAGGATTCCAACATTCTTTTCAGTACTGTAATTACGACCCAATGGTAAAACTTGTGCTTTTTTCGTAAAGCCTTTTTGGTGTCGTTTCATTAGTCCCCTGACACAATCGCGCTGTAATAAAAGAAAATGGACATTTTAAATCAATTAGCGGAATAGCTTTCGAACATTAAATGTTATTGGTACGAAATTAGTTCGCTGAAAATGCATTAAAGGACTCGAAAATGAACACCTACGTTCTGGTGTTATTGGTATTATAATACGACTGGTTCATGTATTAAAACTTTTATTACGTGGGAAATAATCACATTACATAAAACTTTTTGAAATAGAATGAGCGCTTCAATATTGTCGGACCTGGGGGTTATGAGGGGGTGAGAATTGAAACTAGAGCCAAGTACAAAAATAGGAAAGTGTATTTAAAATAAAGCTTATCACAAATACATTTCAGATACGGGCACTAATAATTATCACAGGACTATCATTACTAACTAACGCGGTTAATTCTCGGTCTGTAGACTACCCCTTCATCTTCCAGAAACCATTATTTCATATTAATACGTCGCCCTGGTGCGTGCTGCTGATTATAACAATTACCGGTGAACCGTCGTTGACATTGACCGTCCATGGGTTCAGGTACCTCATATAATTTATTAATTCGTTCAACTTGCAATTGAATGTTATTTAAACGTGACGTGATCAATGATTTTCCTGAAACCCATGAACCTTTTTTGGGAGAAGATTGGGTTTAAATAACCGAAGCAAGATGCCCTATTATCCTAGATACGACAATATACTAAATGACGAAATAGCATTGAGAATTTGTATTTTTTTCAAAATTTGTATGAAATCCTTTATTTTGTTGGACCAAATAAACCTTTCTACAAAACGTGATGTGAAAAATAATACCGATAAGTTATATTGTATTGTATGATTATGGACACTCGACAATGCTTAAGGATATATCCGAAATGATGGACCACCAAGAGGCCGAATTGTTCCTTAGGGCAACGGACTACATAGTAGTGGCCAAATATTCTTTCGAGGCCAGAATAAAGGTCACTATGCCTTCAAGAGAACATTGGAAACAAACCCCTAAACATGGGAAAAATGAGATAGCAAACTTCAAAGATGCCGCAAAAACAAAAACCGGAGTATACTCAGAAGCACTAAACAATCAAGCAAGATTCATACAAACTCAGGGATGATTGCAGTATGCTGTATGCCGAAATAATTGCTATTGAAAAAGCAGCAAGGCTATATAATCCGCTGAGCAATGCCATGTGGATAGCAAAGCAGCACTGAGACTATTAGAATCACATATAGTGAAATAAAAAATAGTGATGAGCTGTCGGGAAGGGCTGTCCTAGAACAGTAATGTCGGACTAAGCTGGGTTCGTAGACATAGTAATATTGAAGGGAATGAAATGGCAGATAGACTGACAAAACTGGAAGAAGAACCAAGCCGGAACAGACGACTTATCACAACCAACGATCAAACTGTTGAAGGATTAAGTAGACAAAACCATGACGCAGCTGCACAGTAGAAGATGGAGCAATCTCAATGATTACGTAAGATCACGAGCTCTGTGGCCGTACGTGGATATAGAGATTAGAGGAAACCAGAAAATTATTAAAACAGAATAAAAGATCGATAAGTACCTTAGTAGGAGCAATCACAGGACACTATGAAGTCGGAACAATGAACTATGTCAAGAATGCTTTGAGGAGGATGAAACAATAGAGCTCCTACTATGTCACTGCCGAGTCAGGACAGGAACACCTACACCATCTGTGGAAAAAAAATGAAGGAGGAACAGGTTGAAGATTTGGGACGGAACCATACCCTGAACAAGTTATCACAATGAGCCTCCGAGTGCAACCTCTACAAGTCTGGGGCAAATCCAACTTAACCTAACCTATATTGTTTGTAACTCCTTGATTTCACCGATATTGTTAATTCAAACTAAAGATAATAGCCCGTACTTACGGTATAAGAGGAACAATTAAACAAAAATACACAAAGAAATGAAATCGCAAAAAAATATATGTAGCAATTTTACAAAGCCAGGGCAGTGTCAACTGGAAAATTATACATTATATTATAGCTTTGAACAGATTGCTCTGCAACGAACATTTTAATTAAAATATTTAATGATGGTCATACATTAACGTTGGGAGTTTTGTTTTATTTTTGAGCAGACATTTTTGCAGATGTCTGATTAAATAGCAAATTCGTTTTAAAATAATATAGGTACCAAACGTGTTAGTTTAATTATTTAAACACTGCGATGTGTCCCGTTTTTATCCAATTAAATTACATTGTTTAAGTGCAATGATTAATTGGAGGTTTTGAAATTTAGCACCTCTATGTTAGAGAAGAGATCGGCCAATGCTGAAATACTGCTGCTTTTAATAATAACTTGGTATCTTGTATTCACCTAAAGTATACATTTGAAATAAATTAAGTCGTTATACCCTCCTCATTTGTGGTCACAGTCCGAAAATGTTAATACGCCAACCTCATTTAAATTCTGTTCCGATTGGTGACTTTAAAGCGCAGCAGCGTATTCTAATCTAAATTGAATTGCATGCCCCAAAATGCATGGAATCGCAAAGGTCTAGAAAATTGAGGTACCTACATTAGCTTCGATATATACTTCACGAATTTATTATCTTTTCGATTTGGGATTTCTATTTGTACAGAGCGATGTCGGTTAAGAGATCTTGAAAGATTTTCTAAGGAATAGCAATACAACCGATTTTAATATGTTTCTCTACCACTAGGGTGCAAAATACGTCATTGACGTAGTTTTTTGTGTCGATTAAATATACATGCGATGTCAAGTGGTGATGTAAAAGCCTGTTTTGTTAACAGGTTGTTTCACTTTCTCATATTAAAGAGCTTTTGCCAACATGACTGCTTCGTGTTCAAGTTAATTTCCAATGGCATTTTAATGTTGGCCTCAAAAAAATTATTGATTAGTTTAATGCCAGCTATTAATTAATGCTTAATCCGAATATAAATTTATCTAGGATGCGCCAAAGATGGGTTCAGACTGAGGTTAAAGGAAATTTGCCCAAACAGGATCCTAGGCTATTCGAAATGCAAGCTACGGCTCAAAGTTTAACGCTATCTGGCATGAATATTCCGGAAGACGTCTATCGGCCAAGCGTCAGGACGGTCAAATATTTATATTGACAATCCGAACTTCTAATCACAAAGGGATTCACTAATATTGTTAATTTATGGTTTATAATTGTTATCTATAGCAGTTAAATATTGGGAACAATACAACACTAAAATAAAAAGCATTTATAAATAAACTGAAATTAGTTAAATTAAACAATCATCACAAGCATGTGTGGTTTTATTGCACCCATATAGTAATTTAGCATCCACTTAAATTTTGACCCCGACCAATGTGGCTTTTCGAACAGCTGTGGCAGCTGACCGAAAGCCTCCGTGATGCGTGAGATTTATCCAAAATTCCACTAGTAATTGTACTGCGTGGCTTTCATTGGTGACACTATGACTGGATAGATTTTTTTAAAAATTAGTATTCCTGATTAAATTTTGATTATAGGATGTTTCTCTACTAGCATATACTGATTATCGTAGTTGAATGTATGGTGAAACAATATGGGAACAAATATTTTTACTAGAATTCCAAAAAGTTTCAGTAAACTTACCTATGCATCAACTCCAGTATTTTCTCAGGGCAAAAGTCTTTATTCTCAAAATGCTATTTTTCAATTACTAAGGAAAGAAAGATGTGTACAAGTGTCCGAATAAGGAAGGAAACAATGTGTATTCCATGAATTTTGCATGAAATACACATTGTCTCCTTCATTTTTCAATTATCAAAGCGATCTGTTTCGAGATCAGATAACTTCAGATCCCATCATAAGATTTTGTCAGTTCAAAATGCTCAAGAATGAATCAACTCTCTTCTTCAGACGTCAGCCAAACTTTGGAAATCAGCGGATTATTGCATCTCAACGAACTTTGGGAAGCTCCTATACTCGCAATTCAATAGAACATGGCCTATCATTTAATTATCTTTTAAACTTCTCTACTACTAAGATACTCCTAGTGATTTCTTTATTCAAATTTTTCACGGAAATTAAGCCGGCCTATCCTGGGAATCCAATCAGCTGGATTCCCAGCATACAGTACTATAGAGCCACTTGTACTCTTTCTGTCGTTCTTGTATCCAGCCCAATCTGAGTCGGAATATGCTACTAAGTTTTCTGCACCCCTCGTATACATCAATCCAGTGTCAACGGTATTTTTTAAATTCCTCAGGATTCTTTTGCCTGCAGTCCACAACACTTGAGTTGGTTTGTGCAAATATCGGCTAAGATAGGACACCGCATACAAAATATCCGGTCTGGAAGTGCATGCCAAGTACATCAACGATCCAACTAACTTTCTGTATGGGACATCAATGATTTCTTCTGATTTTTCAACTTGAAAACCTGTTATCATAGGTGTTGACACTCCTTTACAGTCTGCCATACCAAAATCTTGTAGAATTTTATTAATATACTTTTTCTGAGTGATACTCATATTTTCAGAAGTTCTTGATATCTCCAATATTTTTAAAACCTACTCAGAAAAACGTTGTTGTTCGGAAAACACAAGTAATAAAATATTTTCCAATGCGCCTTTTTTTGCACACCAAAATAGCATCTACAATAGTATATTGTGTAATAAGTTTTGAAAAAGGCTCTTTGCACACGGGTGTGACGGTTTATTGCCACGAGCCGTAGGCGAGTGCAATAAGTCACACGAGTGTGCAAAGAGCCGATTTCAAACGTGTTGCACACTATAGTTTTTCTACGACTGCATATCACAAAATAACAAACATTCTTTGTAAATTTATTTAAATTTCCAACAATATTATTTAATGGCAATAACAGGTGAACAAGTTTTCTATTTTCTACATCTTTGAAATAACAATAAAATTGAATTACTTATTAAAGTTATATTTAATGGTAACTTTGGACAGTTTTTAAAATTAACTCTAGGAATATCTCTTTTATTTTCATAATTTTCTGTAATATTTAGAGAATATTCGGACGAATATGATTGGGTCGCTGGGTCATTCTTTGGCAAAGGCTGCAAAGGGATTTTTGAGGGAATGTTGGACGACGATGGCTAAACAGACTCCATTATTTCATTGGATACTTGTGTTTTGTTTTCAATGGACTCGCCAATATATCCCTCGGCAACGGCAGTGGAATGCCAGCCCCCATGGCGCTTTAAAGTAAGCAAGTCACCCCCTGGATTGACTAATTAATATTGTGACTAATGATCGCCGAAAGCAGTGCCCGGTGTATTTTTCTGGATTCGGAAGATTCAGAAATTCGGTAATTTTTCTTGCCATATTTCCTATTTTGTTGACACCAACAACCTGTTTTGTCATTTACCATTGCAATAATTGAGAAAAAAACTTTTTTCTGTTATATTTTGGGGACGAAGACTAAGATATTTCTTGCAAATTTCATAAAAAGTACCTGTAATGTTAAAGGATCTGGGTACTTTTGTTTTTGTGTGTTTTATTTTCACCAGCATTGCTGAATCAAAATCTTTGATATCCTCAGTTGTTAATCTGCAGAGCTCGTCCCGCCTATAACCTCCTGTTAATCCAATTGCCACAACAGCCTGAGAAGTTGAGATATACTATATTAGTTTCTAATTTATTAATATTATAGTAAAGTACCTTAACAAGCAAATATTTATCGTCTGGAGCAGTAGATAGGAACCGATGAAAATCCTTTTCAGTGAGAATGTTGGACTTCTTTGGAACATAATTTTCTGATTTTCTCTTTCGGAAAGCAACCAATTTCATATAATTACCCAAATCGACGTTGTGTTTTATCCTCAGAGTACTTTTCAACATTGAGTATTCGGACCAGAGAGTGGACGACTTATATTTCTTCGAAAGTTTTTCAAAATAGACTAGCGCCGCATTTTCAGAAAAGCATTTAATATTTTTGTTGTCCCTCCAAACCATAAACTTGTTATATGCAGTTTGTTGACAATGTTGTTGTCTTTGGTTACGCGGCGACAACCTTAGATATACGAAATTTCACCTTTAAGGTAAGCGTGCGCAAAGATTGCACACTACAAAATTTGCGCACGGCGTGTGAAAAACGTCACTTTCAGATTGACTTTGGCGTGCGTTTTTTAACGTTTTACATAGCAGTCGTAGAATTTTTTTTTTTTTTTATCAGATCTTTTTTGAATATTGTAAAAATAAAGTATAATAGTTATTTATGCAACAAGTGTGTAAAGTGTGATTGTCAAAATTCACATTCGTGAAAAAAGGTGCTTTACGCACATATTGCATACAAAATTTTTTCTACTACCAATCAAATATGTGTAAAAAAATAGATTTAGACAAATACTTTACACACTAGTGCGTGAATTATTCTCACTTTACGCACTAGTGCGTAAAGGAATTTACCAGAAAAATATTAAATTGACAGTGTCGACATCTGTCATTGACATTACTTTACGCACTAGTGTGTAAAGTGAATTACTTCACGCACTAGTGCGTGAAGTGAAATTCTACGTCTTCTGAATAGTTCGTAAAGTGAGTACTTTACGCACGGTAGTAGAAAAAAAAACATTTCTCTCATGATTTCGAAAATATTTTTAAAATGTTTTTAGTCTACGTTTTATTTTAAACAATATTTGGATTTTTTAAGCCAACAACAGCAAATAATCCAGCCTTCCTATTGGTTTAAACGCCCTACCACGACCAGTGCGCATGCACGGAGAACATTATTTGATAGGTTGTAATGAAAATTACCAGTTAATGTCATTACTGCCGCTTGAATTTGATTCAGCTTTAATAATGTAGATACCTATACAAAATATGAAAATATCTATCAACATAACTATTCGGTTATTCGCTTAATCGCTTGACTAGAAATTACCAAAATTGAAGTTTTGACGCTGGCATCTCAGCTGCGCCTGCGTAGCTGTACCAGCCGCCGCTCGTCACGCCGCGCCAGTCCCGGTCAGTGTTGCCAGGCGTACCATAATTTTGCAGAAAAATACATAATAGGTTTGTTTCTGCAGAAATCACAAACCAGTCAGAGTGAATTTCATTGGTTGAAACTAGTTTTCTGACTGTTTCTGACTTTTTTCAACCAATGAAATTCGCTCTGACTGGTTTGCGATTTCTGCAGAAACAGACCTAGTAAAATCGCGAATGCAATAATAGGTACATAATTTACCATAATTTTGACGTCTGTGTATTTTTCTTAACTTTATAATACCTACTCCTTCTTTTATTTTCTCATGTTTTTGCTGTTTAGAGGCTTGCGAATTATGCGTGACGTCATTAATCGGGTTGATCGGTTGCCGAGCCGCAGTTCTTTTCTATCTCACTCTCACTCACGTCAGCGGACAGCTGTTTATTTTCACCAGGAATTTAATATTTATTTTTGTTGTTTGCATTTTTAGTTTGTGCTATTTATTCTAATAAAGTTTATTCAAAAATTAATGTGTATCATAATTCTTTTTCAAATAACATAATTTTGACCTTCATGTTCCATAATTTCAAAATCAAAATCTGGCAACACTGGTCCCGATCAATTACACAGGAGAAGAATAGCTAAATGAGACTTGAGAGTCCATTTTGTTTCCTTTTCTTTGTTCCTGGTTCCTGGTGAAAAAATTGTTGTACGCTGTGTATTGATTGTGTTGTCAGAGATCAAGATATTTGTTTAGAACATCACGTGAGGTAAGTTACTTGTAATTACCTAATAATTTGTTGTATAGGTATAAATTTCGATACACACATTTACTTTCTGCCCAAAAGGCAGGCGGCGCCTCATTTTTGGCCCTGCCTGCCTTGAAAAACCTAACCCTAAATTTGGTTTCGTGTATGTAGTATAATTTTTGGGTTAATTTTGTGGTATAAGCAGGCATTATTCTATTTATTATAGAGCAAACTTAAAAGGAATATTAGCATTATTGTATAGTAACTGACTGCATTAATTAATAATAATTGGATTCAATAATAGTCGTCAGTCGATTAACTTTTTAAATACATATTTTCCAGAAGGACGCTTACAATCAATCATGCTACTGCCAAAACATAACCTCTTTTGTCATTTTTCCTATCTACCGTTTTCCCGATTATATTTTATTTCTGCTGTTACACAACAACATTTTGCAATATTTTCGTGAAAAACAACACTAAAATACCTAATTTGTTTAATTTCAGGAGCAGTACGTGAGAATCAAAGGACAGAGCTGGCTCAGGACGACGAAATGATAAAATACATCAAAGGATTTCTTCTAAGGGCCAAGGAGCGAATAAAAAAGTATGTAATTTCAATATAATGACAGGGTTAATATAAATTAATGTATAATAAAATATAGAATATATGTAGGTATAATAAAATAATGTATTTAATATTATATAATATATAATAAAATATTTTGAAAATGTCGTTTTAATAACCCTAAAAATATTGTAAAATGTCTTAACGATGTATTAAAAATGTTTTACAACTATGTATTTTATGAAGTGGTGAAGTTCAAAAGACATTTCTGAAATTTTCAAAAATATTCCTAAAATATTTGGCAGAATATCTTGCAAACATTTAAAAAATATCGATTTTGTACCCATAAAATGTCGAAAAAAAGTACTAAGAATATTTTGTACCGATATTCGGATGTTTAAAAAATATCCTATATTCTATAAAGGATATTTTTAATATATTTAGAAGATATGTTTTGTCTACATGGGCATCTTTCTTTTTATAAAGACAGAAATCATACTGAGATCTTTCAAAGTCTAAATCTTTCATTATCTCATTAAATTGGTTATTCCAACACTTTGGACTCTCCTTCAGCCCATACAGAGCTCTGTTGAGCTTCAACACTTTGTTTTTGTCTTCGTTTACGCCGTCTGGTATTTTTATGTATACTTCAGATTCAAGTTTTCCATTCAGAAAAGCACTTGGAATGTCAAGTTGACGTACATTCCAATTCTGTTGTAGAGCATGTACTAGAAATGCTCTAATCGTTGACAATCTGGCAACTGGTGCATATATAGGTGTAAAATCATTCTCCTCCTGAATCTGGAAACCCTTGGCTACTAATCGAGCCTTCTTTGTACCATCTTCCTTTGTTCGGAAGACCCATCTTGTATCAATTGCATATTTATTTTCAGGAAGTTTAGACAAAGTCGAAGTTTGTAGATTGCTAAGAGACTCCAATTCATGGTTGATGGCATCTTGCCATTCAAAACTTTTCTGAGCTTCTGAAAATGTTTGAGGATCCTCTTGTGATTCTGTAACATCCAAATATGTAGCATATATCTCATAATTTTGAAGATACTGAGGTTTATGTACCTCTCTACCAGTTCTTGTTAGAACAGGCTCTGCATCAGCTATCTCCTCCTCAATTTCTATTTGTACATCTTCAAAGTCACTGCTGTCTTCATTTTGAACAGAACCAAACTGAGAACTGCTTGCCATTTTCTTTTGAGTGTTAGCACAAAAAAAATAAAATAATTTACACACTGACTTTTGGCATATCTGTGCCCATAACCTGTTAGAGTTATTTTGTGGAATAAAGCCAGAATAAAGTTTTACTATTAGAAATAAACTAGAGATTTTATTAATAACAAAACATTCTACCATGAAGATTACAACAACATTGCTATATCGATAACCTCACTTTGTTGACGTTACTAACATCTGACAGATATGGTTGTGACTATTAATACTACTAGAGCAGGCGTGGCTAAACGAACACTTATCCTAACAATGGGTCGAAATGAAAATAAGACGTCACAGAAACCTTTGTACCTCAAAGACGTTTATCAGCCCGGTAGGAATACCATTGAAATATCTGTGGCAGGATGTGTAAGAATTTTATATAGATTAAATGTTTTTTGTTTTTTTTTTTTGATAATATTTAAATTATTCACTCATCTATTCGTCCTACAATTAGTACATAGGCCTAGCGTAAGGTCTTTTACACAGAAAGCTATTGACAGTTGACCATTGCATTACCAAGATCAAGAGGAACTTTAGCAATACCAATTCCGTTCCAAATGATAGAGATACAGTGGACCAAACAGCCCTAAAATGTCCAATAACATATATTAGATTGTTCAATGGGCAAACTAATTTATTAATACACAGAAAGGTGACTGAGGTACTCCAATGACCAACATCGAGCAAATGGAGCTTCGTTTTTAGGGTGTCCGACTACTCCCACATCGGAGAGTGGGGTGGGTAAATTTAAAAAGGCGCCACCTGTTTTACTTCCCTGCAGTCAAACGAAGCTACCCATCATAAACCAAAACCAGGAAACACTCAATCCTAATTGGAAGCACTGCAAAAACCTAAATGGGCATCACAAAATGAAATGAAATGAAAGCGCTTAAAATTGGCAATAATTACATCACATAACCAATAAAAAACTAAAATAAGTAAGTACTAGGTACTTAGTTAAAGTACTCAGGTAGGGTAAATGGTATAACCTTAATATTCCAACCAAAGGGGTGGTATTTGTAAGTCAACGTAAAACAATGTGAACCCTCAAAAAAATACTTACAGTAGGCATAGTAGATATATTTAATTATTAATTAACAAACCGTCAATAATTACCTTCGCAAACAGGCCTGTTTATTCCCAGTTTACATTTTATAAAGTGCATAAACTAAATACCCTTAATACACACCTAAATACCTTAAATAATAATGATAAAGCCGATAATAAAGCCTTAGCTAGAGGTGAAGGTACAGACAACGCACCTTTGGTTGGTTCAATTAAGGGGGGTCATTAATTAGGGCAATATATACAATAGTCAATGGTGACCAAACTTATAAAGGTGTATTTCAGAGGACGGCAAATAACAATATAATGGTAGAGAGTACCGAGTAGACACTAAGGTTTCCAAACAAACAAGACACAGCAAACCTGCTCCTATAACTTCAGATGCTCCAGTCCAAGTCCGTATTTCCCTAACTTCTAAGAATCAGGCAGACTTCTATTACATAGGGCGGATTGGGTATTCTATATGGCTGTAACCATCAACATCCAATGTCAATACCAACAACAGCTTGTGAGGGTCTTTGTTACAGGACCAGAACAGGACTCCAGAGGAAGAAAAAGGCCTAAAACCATACGAACATATTCAATGATCTTGACGAAGAGGGTAGGCTATTAATTCGTATTTTATGGGTAATTTTGGTACTTAGAAATCGAGCGTGGCAAATTGAATGAATAAAAAAAAGACACTTACCAATGGATATTGGCCCTTTTATTCTCCTTAAGGACACAGCAAGATCGTATGTGTGAAACGTGGTGTTGAAATCAAAATTTTCCAATTTAAAAATCAGCAACTTGCTAAGGCACTATTAAACAGTAATAGCAACCTTTTGAGGAAATGATTCACCACAAATTTGTGAGAAAATCGGCAAAAATGCCCAGAGAAAAGCCAAAAGCAACGTGCTTCTTCTCTGCTCACTTACAACCCACATAACAAAATTGCATCCTTAGAATGTAATAGGAATGTTCTTTTTTTAGAAGGAATGTGCCTAGAATGTTGGCCAAAACCATTGCGAATATCCTGAGAATGTTCTGAGAAAAGATTGTAGAAATACTGTTTGCAATACCCAAGAACTTCCTCTTTAACCCATTAGAATATTCCTAGAATATACCTATGAGATTCTCAGTACATCCTGAAAAAAATATTTGATTTTTGATTCTAAAAATATGTTTCAAATGTATATTCTCACATTCAAAGAATGTATATGACATTATAGTTATGTCCTCAAAAAAATATTATACCAATATGCTTGAAATATTCTTAGAATATATCTACATAATCATTCTCAATATGCATCCTAGACATAACATTCTTGTTTGGTTCTAGGGATATACTTGGAATGTTAATTTTCTCATCCAAATAATGCTTCTTTCAGTACTTTTATATTAAAGCCAGTGAAAGAGTTGTTGGAAAATTTATCTGGAAAACACAAGTGTTTAACCAAAGCTCTGGTTTCGAGCTTATTATGCTCTCGTCGCCGTAAGCACGCCAACTGAGAGAAACAATTTCCAAGGAGATTCAAACGCTAGGCAAGATGTAGATCTTTAATAGCGCGTGGCTCCCTCTCTTAGAAGTCCTACAAAGTAAACGAAAAAAAATATACCTATAATATTTTTAGTAGGTTCTAGATAGACTAGATAGAGCATTATTGTTTAATTGTTCAATCAAGATTTTTGAGTAGGTACTTTAGATAATTAGGGAACAAAATGAAAATATTCTCATCATCACATAAACTTCTCAGCACAACTTCGTAGGTATATTCTTAATACTTGATAGAGATATTAGCCTAAAAAACATTTTTTAGGGTACATTATAATAATGTTCGTATGACAATATTCAAATAATGTTAAATAAAGTAGGTTCTTAGCACAAACTTTCAGGTAGGTGCATAGAAGCAACATTCCTAGTACATAAATAGAACGTAGTGAAAGTATTTGAATCTCCTCCGCCAGATGGAAGCATACAAATTTGAAAGCAGCCCTAACAACCTGTTTCAGACAAATAACTTGGAGTTTTATGAAGGTTTTATAGAGCCGTTTTATCTACCAGAAGCTCTAGGAATAACACGCTTTAAAGCAAAATAGCTTTAAGAACAAATAATCCAAGGTTTGCAGGCCTATTTTCACGTAATTTAGATTTGTGGTATATAATGAAAAGAACTGTTAGCTTTATCACTATTTCGCCATGTTTGATTGTCATTTGAACGCGTTTGAATGAAATCCATTTTGTAGAAAAATATATTCACTGTTTATTTTCAGGTATTTTGTTGAATCTGGTATTGTAATTATGATTTTACAGCTTATTATAATCGACTCATCATATTTTTATGCTTCGAATATCCATAAAACGTGTAAAAAAATTCACACATTATAGGTTAGTATTTTTATATTTTTGTCAAAATTAGGGTTTTTTCAAGGCCCACGAGTTATTTGAACCTTTGAAGTACACTTTCATCAGTAAACTTGGGTTTGTATATAAATTTCAATGCAGAATCAGGTCTATCTGCGAGTTATATTTGTGTAATACCACTCATAGATCGTCCATTACAGATGTAAGCTTAAGTTATGTTCGTGGGAAATAATGGCGAAGTAGAAGAATTGATAAAGTTTGGTAAAGTACCTGAAGCTTTAAGAATATAAATTTTGTTGCCTTTTTTATTTAAAAAAAAATTCCATTTGTACTTCATTTCTTCCATTTGGCTTTTCAAGGCGGCCTAATAGGTTTATCATAGATTTGAAATAAGTTTTATGGACGCTGTCTGTATAGATATAAAACTTTGCCTTTGGAAACATCAAAGCTTCAATAAGGTTTTATAAAAGGCTGTTGAAGCAATCTTAGGGGTGGGCCCTTGCAGTCTTAAAAGACGTTTAAAAGGGTTCTTTAATGGTTGCTAAGGCAATATGGCTTTATAAAATATTTTTATTCTAGATTTTATAGTAACTCTTAACACTTCTTTAAAGTTAAAAATGTTACTTCGGTTGGCACTAATTTTTTGTCGAGCAAACATGCTATAAATGTAGCAAACTGTTATTTACAGAAAATGGTTTGGACGGCACCAGTTAGGGCTGGTTCAACAGTTCAAGTGATCATTTGTCGCATCTCAGTGACAGCGTCAACTCTCTATATAGATTCTTTGAAAGCGATGGAGAGGAGCTTTTAAACGAACAGGTACAAACTAGTCTTTTAAGTTAATGATTTAGTCCAAAACTTCGTTTTTTCAGATGTCCTATGCTGCTCACACACCACATACACCCCATACCCCACATTCTCGGAAGCAAAAATGGAAATGCTTATGATAATAGCATGCCAGAGATACCCATCGATTTGAACTTTGATCCAGCTGCTGTCTGGCCGCGGATTAGTTGACGACCAATTTCCTACGGACATGTACACCAAGGCTACGCCATCGCTATCTATAATCGCTGTGAAACTTTAAAAAAACACTTTGCAGTAATATCCAATCACAATCCGATGTCCACTGGTACCGGTAAAATTTATCACCTTTCAATGCTATTTGATAGGGAAAGGTGATAAATTTACCAGCACCTGTGGACATCGGATTGTGAACAGGATATATATTATGGTATTGCAACGGCCGCCAGTGTATCAAGAATCGCATAGCAGATTCGAGATTTTACGTGATGTTCGGGAACAACATCGATCGCGTTTTTTCTGGAATTTACAGGAATAAATTACGGCTATATATAAGGACGGGTTTTAGCTTGTAAGTTTAAGTTTCAGTTCGACTGTGATGTGATTTAAATAGTGATTATTGTAAAGAGTTTAATTGTTGAGTTAGTTGTTAAAGTAATTAGTGTCAGAGTGTATTGTTACGTGGAATAAATTATTGCTGTGATAATTGGACTTTGATTTCTGGAATAAACGAAACGAACCCAAGATTTCTGTCAGGCAATCCAAAGCCGTGACAATTGGTGTCAGAAGTGAGACATAAAGGACTGCAGAGTGAAATCCAATTGCGGAAGTGCGGGGACACTAGTGTAGTGTAAAAACTGAACACTTAGTGAACTTAACTAAATACTGGGACAGTTATTCAGTGCAAACAGTGACAATCACAAAAAGAGACTTAACCGATCGTGTAAATTACTCCGGAAGTGACTCTATACCCGATTTTGACTGTGATCGTGAATCCTCGAGTGAGTTCTAGAAAATTCTATTTGGAAACTAAGGGAGATATCGAATTTGTGACTTCACCGACGTATGCGGAATATCAATCGTCATTCAGAAAAAGTTTTTCAAGGAGTTTCGGGAAAATTCTAGAACATTCTATTTGGAAACCAAGGGAGATATCGAAATTGTGACTTCACCGACGTGTTTGCTGTATCAATCGACATCTAGAAAAGAAATTTCAAGAAAATTCCAGAACATTCTATTCTAGAATAAAGCAAGTTATCCAATTTGTGACTACACTGGCGTGTTTGGAACTTGGAGCAAAGACCAGAAAAGATATTTGAAGAAAGTTCGAGGGTAATTCTAGAACATTCTGTATATGCCTATCACATGACAACAAGCCAAAATAGACGAACAAAAAATTGAAGAACTTCTGCGCAAAATGTTGGAACTTCAAGAGACCAAACGACAACAAAAAAAACAAGACGAAGAAGCTAGACGACAATAAGAAGAAGCTAGGCGACAACAAGAACGACGAGAAGACCTTGGAAGACTGCAGAAGATATTCCAAACCATACAAGGAACTGTCGCTTACCTAGACCAGAAGATTGAAAAAGTTAAAGACGATGTGCAAGAAGTTAAACACGACGTCCAGGAAGTAAAAACTGAAGTCAAAATCGATGTTCAAGAAGTTAAAGACGATTTTAGAGAAGTTAAACACGACGTTCAGGGAGTAAAAGCGGAGGTCAAAGCCGATGTTCAGCAATTAAGACAAGAAGTTGAGGACCAAGTTCAAGCACTCGAAGACAAGATGCGTAGATTAGAAATACAGTCCATCAATTCAGCTAGTGTTGGAGCATTCTCCAGTATGAAGATAAAACCACCAACTTTCGACGGTTCTACGTCCTGGACCATGTATATTCGACAATTTGAAGCTGCTGCAAATACCAACGGATGGAACGATCAAGAAAAAGCTACAGCACTGATAGAGGCGCTACGAGGACCAGCCTTAGATCTTCTTCAGTCGATTCCTCCAATCTACCAACAGAATTACCAGTATTTAAGTCAGAGGTTAGAATTGCGCTTCGGAAACCATTACAGGCAAGAAGTATTCAGATTAAGTCAAATCGAGAATTCAAAAACCCGGCGAGAGTTTATAAGAATTCGAATCAGAAGTTAAAAGGCTAAGTTTGGCGTTTCCTGCAGCTGGGGAAGACATACAAGAATGGATGGCACTATCTACGTTTATTGATGGTCCCCGGGATTCCAAGATCCAGGAAAACCTAAGAATGTCCAAGTTCAGGAAAAGTAGCGAAGCCCTTGTCCGAGCATTAGAACTGGAAGCAATCTTTGGTGCCTCAATACCCAGAATACGAGCAGTGTCCATTCAAGACCCGACGGATGAACAAATGTCAAAAGAAGATGGTAGCTTCAAGAATCTTATGTGTAAGTTCACGGAGAAGATGAAGAAACTAGTACTAGAAATTAGACAAATGGAAAACGACTCCAAACAGACACCAACACCGAGAAACCGAGTAAAATGTTACCGGTGCCAAAAGCTTGGACACATGCAATGGGATTGTAGACTAAGGATGTCCTCTCCATCTAGGGAGCGTTCCCAAAGCTTTTGGAGGTCCAGAAACGCTAGTCCTAAACATCGACCTGAAAACCCGCATGAGAAGAACACTAGTCCAGCTGTGAGAAGAACAGGCCTGATCGTTGATGACAAGTGGACTACGAAACAAATGAGAGAAGATCAGGAAGCAGACCAGGACATCGGGCAGATTCTCCATCTTAAGGAAAATGATGAATGTACGCCAGAATGGAGGGAAGTGTCAAACAAGAGCTTGATTTACAAGGCATTGTGGTTCCAGTGGAACTCTCTGGCCGTTGAAAATGGGTTGCTTAAAAGAGTTTGGGAAAGTGCAGATGGGCAGACTATGCCGACGAAGTAAGGGCACGACTTCCGGGTATCCATGATTTTGCTCGGAAGCATATTCATCTAGCCAGTGACCGGATGAAGACCAGATACGACCTGAAAGCCAATTCAGCCGGATTTCAAGAAGGTGATTTGGTGTGGCTGTATAATCCAGCTAGAAAGAAAGGAGTATCGCCGAAATTGTCTTCAGCATGGGAAGGACCCTACAAAATAATCAAGAGGATCAATGATTTGGTTTATCGAGTTCAACGCAACACCAGGAGTAAGATGAAAGTTGTACATCTGGACAGGTTAACGAAATATCATGGGCGTGAAGTTGATTGGGACGATCAACCTTAAGAAGAGGGCAGTGCAACGGCCGCCAGTGTGTCAAAAATCGAATAGCAGATTCGAGATTTTACGTGATGTTCGGGAACAACGTCGATCGCGGTTCTTCTGGAATTTACAGGAATAAATTACGGCTATATATAAGGACGGGTTTTAGCTTGTAAGTTTAAGTGTCAGTTCGACTGTGATGTGATTTAAATAGTGATTATTTTAAAGAGTTTAATTGTTGAGTTAGTTGTTAAAGTAATTAGTGTCAGAGTGTATTGTTACGTGGAATAAGTTATTGCTGTGTTAGTTGGACTTTGATTTTTGGAATAAACGAAACGAACCCAAGATTTCTGTCAGGCAATCCAAAGCCGTGACAGTATTCTGAATGAGAATGAGAATGCACAAACGAAATCGAGACTAAAACTGATGGAAGACAAACTAACACAAAGCCTCAAAAACCGTCTCAAACTCCTATTGATGAACTTTGAAGACTCATCAAAAGAGAAGCTTATTTAGTGACAGTGGATGAAATAATGCCCACACTCAGTTTTGGATGCCACCTCTCTACGCTATTTCAACAATTTCCTTAGCTTCAGGATTCTATTTGTCAGATTAGATCAAGGGGGAAGACCAAAGACTCTATGCCAATTAAAATATACACAATGAGGAAAGAAGATGTTAAAAAATCAGTTTTGTCCATTCAGCACAAAATTTTTTCAGACGATTGGTACATTTACTTTTTTCTATTTGTTATCTAATGCCAAATAAATTGGATTTCCTTTTTTTTTCTTTTTTTTTTTAAGGGAAAGATATATTTTCATTTTGTATCGTCTTATCAAAACCAAACTTTGTCAAAACACTCAATCTATATTCTGCTTAGCAATATAAAAGCCGGAGATCTTATATTGATTGATGAATGTAATAAGTAATATTTTCTATTTATTAGAATTTTCCAGTATCAGCCATCTGTTCTTATATAATGTGTTCTTCCACGAATATAAATTAATGAATTCAATATTCATCATTTGAGATGGTAACCGAGAAACAAAATTGAAATTTGCTGCAAGCGTCATGAATTATTATGCCATTATACAGGTACATCCCTCACCTTCTATGCTGACCAGAGAAGCATTAGTTACATAATCAGCTTACGTAGTGGTCAAACCAGCCCAAATCAAATTAACTCCAAGCTTCAATTGAATACTGGCATTGCTATGGCTGGCTGGATTTATTAACATTGAAACTAATAGGTATCTTGTCAGTTAGAATATTGCTTCACCTAAAATAAATTTAATGCATGTTCGTTTTTTTGTTCTAAACTAATCCCAATCCCACAACAATGTCAATTTCTACTTGAATTTACATTCAACCGCACCTGGCTACTATAATGCAACGTTGTACGTTCCAGAGGGAGCTGTTGGCTAAATTTTAGGCACCTAATTAACAAACTCAAGCCGCGTAAACGGCCTGTTCACATTAAGCGTGTTTTCGTGGCTACAAATCCAAACAACACCTATATTGCCAGTATCCAGAGAGGATATATTCTATCTATTTAGGATCGATGAAGCGAATTTGAGTAGGTTGGCATACAGTTGTTTACACCTCTTTAGTATTGTTAGTCTTTGTCATGATAACTCTGACGAAAAAATTGAATCAATTTTCATTTTATTATTATAAATAATTAGCCGTAATTATTTTTAAGGAAATACATTCAATAAATAGATATACATGTCTCGCGTGGCAGGCGAAAACAATAATTAAGGGTTGTTAATAATGCATGAACAAAAGGCGATAATAGGGTGATTTACATTCTTTGTTGTTTTATTCATAAAGCTAACTAGTAGCCCCTTTGTTGCCTGGGCGTAGATCCAAGATTTTGTTGTTTTATGACAAGTAAAATAGGGAGCTGATGTAGAACGTCCTGGGAAAATAAAGTATAAGGAAAGTTTTGTTTTCACAAAAAAGGGCATATTTTATTCAAAGGCTCACATATTATTATACCTACATGAAAAATGCTCTTACATTAAAACTTCTAGGTACAGAATGTTTGTTAAGTGGGTTACAAGCACTTAAATCATATTATAAATAAATCAGAAGTTCTGTTGTTGGTTTTTATAATGTGGTCGAAGTTATAGATGCGACTCATTTAATCTGTAACATTGTTAGCAAATTATATAATAAGTTTTTCTTCTAAGATTTTTTTATCGCAAGGCACCTGATTACTTGATACAATTTCCGCATCTAAATATTTTAAAGCTCATAGGAAAGCATAATATGTAAGCCCCTAACCACTAATCCTTATCTTTAAGGAAAAACAATTAATAACATCTCAACAACAATAAATTACACGTCTCATGTACGACATTTTATTTTATGTCTCTAGAATGCAATGTTCTTTACGCATGCCACCTTATTAGAATCCAGGATATTTAATATGCTTTAACCATTGTAAAAGTCTATTAAGATTTTTTGATAATAATTAATAGGTCGTATAATATGATGAAATTTTATTCCAATAAAATAAAAAAGTGCTATTGATTTCCAGCCCCAACAAATTCAAAGGTTCCAACAAAACCAAAAAGAGACCTTCATGAAACATGTTTATACTAAAAATAGAAGCTGGACTTTATATTTGTGCAAATTTCCTTTCATATAAAGGTGGTTCTTTAGCGTCTCTATACATATCGGAAATTTAATCTAAAGACCCTTCGTTTTTTCACAAAATCATTTTCTTTGAGTTTGTAATTTACAAAACAAATTTGTAGGTGCAGAAAAGAAATACTTCTTTGATAAGAAATCCAAAGGAAATGTTTTGAAGCAATAAATTCCCTACCCCAAAAAGTATAATTAGCCTTTCGTTTCAGGATCTACCCTTGACGAATCGACTACGGCCTGGCTGACACCGATAAGGACGAATTTGCTTCCCCATCTCTTCTTACCGCTCAGCGCATTTGCAGTTTATTTTATCTTACGATAATTTTGCTAAATAATATATAATATAATTTCATTCAGCTTTAGGACTTTAGGGTATCGCAGGTTCAATTCTAATAAATTGCGGTTTGTTTTTTGTTTTTTTATTTTATTCAGTGTTTGTATCCTAACCTTGCTTTTTATTGTTTATTTTATTTAATGTGTGTTAAGGTTGTGTATTTCAAGGTACTTTTTTGTTGTTTTTGCCTCAATTATTATTTGTTAAGTGACTTTATTTTATTTTAGGCCTGATGATGCTCTATTGAGCGAAACACGTGTAGCTAATCAAATAAATTATGAGACTGTGACTTTGTTTTTGTTATCTTCAAAAATCTTGCCTTTGGTCTCTTGGATAAAAATGGATGATGTCTTTTTCTTTAGGACTTTTATTATACTGGTTTAATATTAAAACTTTCTGGATATTAAACTCCGGCAAGGTTATTATAACGGTCAGTAACTAGCTTGACCTCTCCAAAGTAAAATCTTCGTTCAGAACGTCCTGCAATTAAGGTGTCCAGGAAAATTAATGGGAGTAAGGATTTCGTGCCAAGTTCGATTCTTAAGCGCATTTAAGCCAACGCCGATATCTAATTTACATCGACGTTTTTGGCGAATATCGGGGGTGATAAATTTAAAAGATATTTTAAAGAAAGTCGATAATAATAATTG
The DNA here is from genome assembly GCA_917834065.1 of Ceutorhynchus assimilis. NCBI lineage: Eukaryota > Metazoa > Arthropoda > Insecta > Coleoptera > Curculionidae > Ceutorhynchus > Ceutorhynchus assimilis. The sequence goes on along the minus strand of OU892284.1, from coordinate 28,532,069 downwards.
ATGTCTGGGAATTATCTAAAAATGATTTTTTTTTTTCTTTTCTGCTTACACCATTTTTTTCAGAGTTTCTGCAATGAAGTAGATGAAACTCATATCGTCTGCTAATGTACTCTCTCGTCAGTCGCAGACTACGACACCTCGGGTACAGGTTTCTGGAACTTGAAGTAATAAGACATGTCCGACCTGAGCGGGTCTGCACCTTTCTCAAAAGTTGCGGGCTCCTAAGGTAAGGCAGGGCTGCACCAAGAAGAGGATATCACAATGAGCCACATGCATGTAGGTGCTGCCTGTAAAGGCTTACTGTCTGTTGAGCGCTGATGACTATTCAGACATGAAGTGATACCGCAAGTGGTAATTTAATTGAGTTCGTAGTGAGTACAACAATGGTTTGTTAGATACTGATTTTATTGAAATAATTACAGCTATTGTTACATATTTGTTCGATGTTTATTCTACAATAAAACAACTTAATGAATATTCAAACAGTTATTATTCATATCTGTCTCATGAGGACTGCCTTGGCGCCACTCATCATTTGACAGATGACAAGTGGTTGCCTACATAAGGGAGGACGTTCAATAACAACCCTATATGTAACAGCTATCTACAGGGTGTTTGGAAGGTCGATGCAAAGTCTTGGCAAGGTGATAGGGGAGGTCATTTAAACTTAATTAAGCCAAACATACCTTAGTACAAAGTCTTACGGTTTTCGAGTTTTTCGAACGTTTTGGATTTCTTTAAAAAAAGGCAATTTTTCATTTTTTTCTCCTTTTATCTCTAAAATAAAAGATGACAGTTTGATGATATTTTTTTCTTGATAGCAGACGTTTGTCTTTTCTGAAAGTGTAAAGAAAAGAAAACCATACTGACTGCAAAAAAATAATAAATACATTTTTGGTATTTTTTTTTTTACTGATAAAAAATTACTTTTTCTGCTGAAGTTTATTAACTAAATCAGCTGTAAACAAGCTTATTTTATTAGTAATACTTTATCAGAAAAATTAATTTTTGATCAGGAGAAAGAAAAATTACCAAACATTAATTTATTATTTTTTTGTAGTTCGTTTGGTTTTCTGTTCTTTACATTTTCAGTAGAGACACACGTTCTGCTATTGAAAAAAAATTATTGTCAAGCTGTCACCTTCTATTTTAGAGATAAAAGGAGAAAAAAGTGAAAAATTGCCTTTTTTTGAAGAAATCCAAAACGTTCGAAAAACTCAAAAACCGTAAGACTTTGTACTAAGGTATGTTTGGCTTAATTAAGTCTAAATGACCTCTCCTATCACCTTCCCAAGACTTTGCATCGACCTTCCAAACACCCTGTATATTAAACTAATAGGCCAAGGCACTTAGCGAAATAACAGCCATATTTTAACATAAAATTTAACAGCAAACTATCGATGCAATATTGTTAAGGATCATTTATAGATGCTAAAAACCAAAAATGCAACATCTAATAACTTTTAGGGGATTTTATAAACAATATTTAGTGCAAAAACAGGGCTTTTTTTGTTTATTTCACTGTATTTCGAAAACTAAGGATCGGATGGTTTTGCTACTGTGGCAATAGTTTTAGAGCATTGAACAAGCTTTTACAATGAGCCATCATACAACCCTGTAGGTGTTTTAGTCTTCGAGAAATGATTTTTTTCCCCAAAAAAAGAGATTTTCGTAAAAAATTCCTAACTTTTTTAATTTTCATGCTAGATATTTAATTTTGTACACATACATATTAGATGAGGCAGGCTTTATTAAGCCCAAATTTGGGCCCGGTCCGATGGGTCGTTTCGGCATAATACCCTTGTAAAGCAAAATGGGGATGTTTCTAAAGCAGTCTGTCGAATTGAGGATGATTTTTTTATATTTATTTTGAAAAGTCCACTGATAAGTCGAAATGCCAAACTATCGATCCTCTATCTCAGATTTTCCATTTAATTTTTTTATCGCAAGTAAAACGGCTTCGAACATGACTGAAAATGGAAAAAATTGACGGGAATTCAAACGGAGTGACAGCGTGTCTAGCATGAAAATTAAAAAAGTTAGGAATTTTTTACGAAAATCTCTTTTTTGAGGGGAAAAAAATCATTTCTCGAAGACTAAAAGACCTGCAGGGTTGTATGATGGCTCATTGTAAAGCTTGTTCAATGTTCTAAAACTATCGCCATAGTAGCAAAACCATCCGATCATTAGTTTTCGAAATACAGTGAAATAAACAAAAAAAGCCCTATTTTTGCACTAAATATTGTTTTTCTACAAACGTCACTAAAAGTGTCATTTTTAAAGGATGCTGTCAGTGTCTAAAATGCATGAAACTATTTGCCAAAAAGCAAAATTTTGCGAAAAATATTTGGATAGTTTAATCCATTTAAATTTATAGGTCGAGTGGTATACGGCTATATTATTTCTTGAATAATTGGGATTGAATTGTTGGCGTCAATCCTATCCAAAGAGTTCTATTGATTATAAAATGTCAGAATATTTCTATCAACCCATACAGCACACTTCGTACCAGGGACGTACTTTTTAAGTCCATTTTACGTCGGTACGTCCGGGACCAACCTGGGACGTACAATGTACGTAAAAAACTACGGTACCTGGGACGTACACAGCGGTTTCGTACCAGGGACGTACATTTTATGTCCATTTTTATCAGTACGTGTTAGGGCCAAAAATGTACGTACCGTGGACGTACACGTATGTACGTACATAGAACGTCCACAGAATGATGGATGTAGGTACATTCAAAGTACCCCAAAAAAAAAAAAATGCATAATATGCAATAATTTATTCAAATGTGTATAATTAGGATTATCATTGGCAGGTACCAAAGAATTGATAATATATACCCTCACCTTTTAGCAGCTATACCCTTATTTTAATAGTGATTTTATTATTTTTTATATTTATTTATTGCTAAACCCAAACAATAAATCATAATTTAAATTTCCCGCCAGTTCAATTGAACAACAAAATCTATCCCAAGGTTCCTAAAGTTAATACGTTGTCTGATAATGAGTAACTTGATGACGCATCTGTGGTACCTTATGGAGATTTGCATTATGTTGAGGGCGTTGAGGCACCCCAGATGACGTAATGAAGTTATCAGGCAACCTACCTCCCTCAAATAACCTTGATCTATTCCTGCGTTTTTATTCTCATCAAATTTTACCGATGGATCCACCATTCTATGTCGGTCATTGTCATTTTCCATTCACTAAACAAAGATAGTTAACTCATCGGTGAAGTGACTGATTGATTAGAATAAAAACGAGGGGTATACGTATACCATGAAAAGATTGGCATAATGTAATATTCACTTTTTACAGTAGGTCTGTTCGTGCAGAAATCACAAACCAGTCAGAGCAAATTTCATTGGTTGAAAACAATCAGAAAACTAGTTTCAACCAATGGAATTCACTCTGACTGTTTGTGGTTTCCACTGGTGGTTTCTGCACCACCCGGTTCACGCGCCACAATAGAGCGATCTCCTATTACCTGGACTGCGCGCGTCGCTTGTAGGCTGCAGGTGAGCGTCCAATGAGAAGCAAGTTTGGTACAGGTTTGCATCATATTCTTATTCAGGGGCCAGTTCAGAGTGAACCGTTCCTTCTTTTTTTGTAACGTGTAATTCGACAAAGAGCAAACTAATACTTTACATATTACTTAAACTCACCGCAGTGTCGTTTAAGGTTTTGCCAGATTATACTTGACATATTCCTTTGCAATTTCATTGTGCGATGTTGCCGGATGAAACATTTATCAAAATAAAAGTCTAAACGATGTTAACATAAACTTTTCAAGCGCTTCCTTTGTCTGATTCAAGGCGTTGTAAAACACTTGACACTAATCACTTCTTTAATGTTATAATGTTCGATTTGTATTGTCTTTATTTGTTCTGCAACAATACAATCTGGCTACACTGAACCTACGAGTTGCGCGCGCATGTCATCTTTTATTACTTTCTAACTTGTATTTATTACAATTAAGCTCTCTTTCTCTATTTATGCGAGACAGGTCTATTTAAAAATAAAAAGCTCAAAGTACGGAAGCGCCCTCTACATTCTACAAGGGCGAATCTTTTATTCATCGATGGATCCATCTGCTGCCAGCGTTATGAGACAGCCATTCCGATTTTCTATGAACTAGACAAAGATAGACAGGTCATCAATGGATCCTTCGGTGAATAAATGAAAGCGCCTCACCTCAACTGTCAACTGTCAACTCAATAGATGCCATATGCCATTCGCCTAATTGAGGTTGTAATTGTGTATTGCATTAGGCATTCCAGGTCACGTGACTTTTGACAGGTCCGTCATATTAGCTGAGGGGCAAACAAAGCCTATAAAGTTTATTCCACCAAACGAGATAGTAGATGTAAACAAACAGGCGGAGCTTAAAAATTCAGAGAAGGACTGCAAAAATATGAATTACAACTAATGACATTTATTATTGTCAGGTTGTCATATGAGTCAATAAGTTTAATGTCGTATTTCCTAGTATTTTACAATTATTTAAATAGTGTTTGGTGAATTATTGTTAATTAGTGAGCAATTTAGATTAAAACAATATCAAGTTCAACAAATTCCGCTGAAGAATTCGTGTAAAGTTGAATATAGGCGAACTACCCCTAAAAACAAAAAGGTGGTGAAAAAAAAATCCTTCCAATACAATGTTAAGTGCAACTTTTTATATGCACTAAAGGCGAGAAAAGAGAAAAAAAATTAATATATACCCCTAAAAACTAAAATTTCCCTAAGGGAAGTGTCCCCCCGCTGAATGGGGGTGAGTTACAAAAAAAGTTGATTGAGAAAAATTGTAGGACATGTAATCTTATAAAACTTTTATGAGGAATTTTTTTTTGTGAAAAAATAAATATACTTTAAACTACCCCTATTGAAAAACGGCAGGGGGTGAGTAAAAACTTCATAAAGCAAAAATGTTGTATGTGTTGTAGAAAAAATTTTCACGTTGGTTAAAATTTTTCATTTTCATTATAAAATTTCAAACGGCCCTTATGACCACAAACGGCCCTTAATCAAAAAAGTCTTCAGATAAACATTGTAGATAAAATAATGTTGCACATCTTTTATTTGAAACATTTTTTTGTAAAATCAATACGTACCAAGGAATCGCCAATGGCGCACTTTCAACCCCTATAGCGCAAAACGCCGGAGGGGTGAATGTTTGATATTTTCGATTTTATGATCACCCACCCGCCCCCTATCATCACTGAAAAGTTCATTTGGGTAGGAATTTTTTTTTTGAAAATCGACAATTTTCCTAGACTTTTACCATTAACAAAATGTTTCGAAGAAATTCGAGCATTTTCAATAACGTTACAGTCAAATCTCCCCTTTTAAGGCATCAAATTCACATACTCCGTTGTTTTTTTGATAGCTTGTTTATGCGATCCCCTCGATCTTTAAATGCTGCTGGAATCCTAAAAAACCTCACTTTATCCCTTCCAGCTCTATTGGAGCACCCAAAAACGCCACAAAACGAAGGTATCTTCAAAAAATAATACTTCAAAAATTCTCGGTTTGCATTGAAAATAACATTAAATCAGGTTATGTTTGGCTTTTGTTTGCCCCTCAGCTAAAATGGCGGATCGGTTATGACGTCAACCTGGAATGCCTAATTGGTTGTGTTAGAGTGAAAACGTGAAAAAGTGTTTTTTTGGATTAATCCAAGGTTGTTATTTGTTGTAAGTAACTGAAAATAAGTAGATATACATACCATATTTGATTGAAAAATTTCGGATTTTGCAAATTTCAAGACTAGGAGGAGCTGATTGATAATACTGAATTGGTGAAAAGAAGCTTAGCATTTTTACTATCCAGCAAGCTGGCCTGTAATTATAATTAGCTGGGAAGTAGGAAAAAATTTGTTTTTAAAGACCAATTTGGCCAGATTGTAAGCCTGATTGTGGCTAAGCTACTATGACTTCAATGATCTAAGCTGTGACTTGATTTAAATTTTAAACTATTAGTAGTTAAAATCTTCACTAAATGAGATTCCTCCTTCTATTGTCCTGGAAACCTATACCATTTCCAAATCCAAGCGGTAGTAAATGATATTATAACCTAAATTGTAAACAAATACCGTAGGACATTTGGTAGGTTGTAATGAGAATGACCAGTTATGTCTTTACTGCCACTTGAATTTGGTTCAACCATTGTTAAGTATGTGTAAATTAATTAAATTTCAGAATTCTCGGAAAACACAAGAAAAGCAAAAGATCAAAAGGAAACTGAAGAGCTGATAAAGGCTTTGCTCAGAAGAGCGGCTGAACGAACAAGGACACATAGATGTAAGTTCACAAAAATAAAAATATATTATTTTTTTTCTAGCTATATGACAGTTGTGGCCAGAATTTCATTATTAATTTTTTTGCTGAAAAAAGCAAGAAGAAATGTGTAGTTGTAATTTCTGCTTTTTTATTTTTAGGTGCGACTAGTTCAGACGTTTAGTCACAGCCATGTATTTTTAAGTGTTTTTTTTCACGTTTCGTTTGTACCTTTCATAGTTATTGTGTAATAATTATTTCAATAAACATTGTACACCAATTTGAAAGTATAATACTTATTTTAATTTGAGCCCTACCACCCAAAAGATGTATGTCCATGGTACGTACTATGTACGTATATTCCGTCCATTTTACAGCCAATTTTGGTACATAGTATGTACATTACCACATCCAAGGGACGTACATGTACGTACCTGGGACGTGACGTTCGTCCAAGAGTTACGTACCAGGGGTGCGATTTTCGAAACCATTCGAGTACATTTCGTACACGAAATTTGATTGACAGCAATGTAAATTAAATGGGGAGCAGTCAAGTTTCGTTTACGAAATGTACTGGAATGATTTCGAAAATCGCACCCCAGGTACGTACATAGTACGTATGGTTGCTGTATGGGAAAATACTGTCAAAAAAGGTAAACAAAAATTTAATCGCTGATAAACAAGGTCTTGTGAAATAATCACTTATTTAAACAAAATTCATTCAAAAAATGACGTTGTCTGATGGGTCTATTTTATAATGAATGAAATAATCGGGGATAATACCACGAGAGCTTCAAAATTACCGATAATTTTTCACGATTGCGTGTTTTCTATAATTTCACGAGTCCGTAGGACGAGTGAAATTTGCAGAGAAAACACGCATGAGTGAAAAATTATCTGGTTCATTTTAAAGCTCAAGTGGTATTTAGAGGATTATTTCACGTATGAAAATGCAAAAAATATGAAAATAAATATGTATTAAACGATTTGAACATCTTTACAATCAATACAAATAAATGGTTGCTATCAGGAACTGTTTGTTTGTATCAGAAATTAGCATGACAACCATGTATACAATAACATGGGAGAATTATCGCTGTAATTCTCTCTAGTTAAACAAATGGAAAAGAGAATTTTCGCTGTAATTCTGAAAACCGTCACTTGTCTTATGGGATTTCTAACACATGAGTGGAATAATCAATATAAAAACCCTATATACATTTATTACAATCTTAGTCCACATTTGCTTTTGCTGGAGGTTAACGACTATGGCCTGGTTTTAGTCGGTACTGCCGATGCTGCTAACTCAATAGATTCCATCGCGTAGGAGAATCGTAACTTGGATTATATTGAATATTCCAAAAAAAGGACTTTTATGTCTAATCATAATTGATTAGACATTCTGCCCAGGGCGTTTTAATGTTCTTCTAGTGCTGTTCTTATTGACGGATCATGGTACAGATGCAGCGGTTTTAATGAAATGCCATTATCTATGGAATTCCTGGTATAAAAAATAAATCACAAATGCAGCAAGAGCTACTGTTGTTACAGAAAACGCTGTTGTGCTGCCAATTAACGTGTGATGCCGAAAATTTGCCCATTTTTCGTCTTCTAGTTGTTCATGGATTTGTTCTTCTTCTTTCTTCAACCCTTCTAAACTGTCGGATGCAATAATTACAGGTTCTTCTTGCTTGTCTTGGGGTCTGTAGCTCGTAGTAATAGATGTATCAATGGTGCCGATTCGGGCTGGGTAAAAGTTATTGTTATTGTTAAGTACTCTTACCAGCTCTAGTTTTTTTATTATGCAGCTTCGCTAAATTTCTATTATTCCTGTACAGTTAACTGTTATCCCTTCTCGGACACCATCGCAAATTATAACCATTTTTACTTTTGTAGGTGTCGCAAACAACCAAGCATTAGGCGTACTTAATTGTTTCCATGTCATTGATTGCAAGGAGATCTAGTGGATAGGACATGTTGTATTTTCTTTGCGTTGGTAAATTTCATCTATAACACAATGTGGACTTGTATCAATGGTTCTTGTTGAAATAGGAGAACAAACATACACTTCTTTAATATTTTTACAACTTCTAAATTCTTCTTCGCTGAGTTGGAAATATAGCTGAGTATTATAATTGACAGCTAATCCTTCGTTTGGAATATTCATCACTAAATATGAGTCATTCGTCACATTGAACGGTATTGGAGTAGCCATTAATAGAATAAAATTGTGTACTTCTGGTCTGTCATAATAAAATATCCAAAAACATGTAATGAGTTGTTAGGTACTGTGATAAATTCATGGTTCTAGTAGTGGGAAGGATGAAATTTGTATGTTTGAAGGTAGTTTTTTCGATATATCTAATATGGCGTTTTCAATCTGGATGGGGGATGTTAATTCAAAAAAAAAATGATTTCGATGATAATTTACGTCCAGCATACGTTGGTGATGATTTAGGACGTCGTCTATGTAATTTAATACTATCTGATATGTGCTTAGGAGATAAATATTCATTACGTTGGTATCTACGGTTTTGCACCAGTGCTGCATCTCTTCAATGGCCTTAATCCCTTCATTCATTCTTTCTTGGAATCCTCTCAGGTGTACATTGATACGAGTTTCTGTTCCATTGAATTCCGCTAACGCATGTAACATGAATTTAGTCTGGTGATTTGATGTCTGAATAAGTTTCTCCTGATTTGTTTCCAATTGTTCAATGACTCGGTAAACTTCATCATTAACCCCGAATAAATATGTTAGTATTTTTCCCACTAATCCTCGCTTGCGTCTATTCGCACTTATGAGTTTCATTCCTTGGTCCATTGATTCCATTTGTCTCTAGTTTTCCCTTAAGTAGTCAAGTGACAATTAGCGATGAACATTGTGTGTTGTGTGACGCTAATTCTCTTGCCTTATCACAAAGAACTTTAACCTGTTTAATAGAATCATCTAAATCTCCTGTCAATTTTGGCATGTCCTATATGCTCGGTATATATTCCTGGAGGTGGATAGTGTAAACTATTTATATTTCTCCGCTGTAGAGATTTTCAATTTTACGAGAAATAATATAGCCATGAAGGCTACCTTCCATAGTTTTACACTGCTACAATTTGAATTGCCTCGCACCTTCTCTTGTTCTGTATATATTGAAATGAATTTATGAACTGGCCGCTTCATTGAACTTCCATTAGCCTTCTTGTTACTACTCGTGTAATTTTCTGATGGGTGTATTTTGATTATTTTTGCCAGAGGCCATTTTCTAGGGTTGATATCCTCATTTTTATCAAGACTAGCTCTCCAATTTCAACCGATTTTCTAATGTTTTTCTATTTGTATCGTTGTTGAAGTTGGTGCAAGTAATATGACGAACATTTTTTCCATATATCCATCTTAATTTTTTGTACTTTCTTCTTCTTCCTTTGGTTGTTTTAATTTGTACTGGACCGGCATAGTCTAACTCTGTATATAGAAATAGGTATGATGAAGAAACTCTGGCTGCTGGAAGATTTTCCATTAGGTGTTCCGCTGTTTGACCTCTAAAACGGATGCATTTTACACATCTACTAATTATAGTTTCTAGTGCTCGCTTCCCATTAATGATCCAAAACTGTTTCCGCGTGTTAGCTAATATTATTTGATTTTCTCCATGGAGAGTGTTGTGATGAGCATTTAGAATGATTAATTTCGTGAGCGAACAGTTATAGGTTGAAATTATGGGATGCTTTGTCTCATGTGGCAACTGCGATTTTTCAAGTCTTCCCCCGACACGCAAAATTCCTTTACCGTCTTGGAATGGAAACAAGTTTAAGATTTTACTGGTTTTACTTACAGCTGACTTTTCTTGTAGTGCTTGGATTTCATTGGGGAAATATATTTGCTGTTCGATTTTGACAATAGCTTCTAGTGCATCTTGCAATTCCTTTACCGATAGACGTTCGGTATTCTTCACCTTCGTTTTGCAGTATTGGATGAAACGCTTGAAAAACTAAATTACCCTTATTAGTTTATTCAGTGTAGAGAATCTTCTAATTATTTTGTCATCTGTTTGGCATCTGTTGGAAACTATGTGACATGCGTTGATTTCTTCAGGTATTGGATCGATTGTTGTTTCGCCTTCTGCCTGCTCGGTCATATTTGATTTTAGCCATGGTGGACCTTCCCACCACACATCATTTGACTTATTGGTTTAGACGGTTGCATCCCTCTTGAGACGATCTGCTGGGTTGTGTTCAGATGTGACATGCCTCCAGCAGTCTTCTGCTATAAGATCATTGATTTAAGCCACTGTGTTAACACTGTTAACTACAAAAGCTTCCCATTTTTTCGTACTGCCCTTTATCCATGCTAAGGCAATAATGGAGCTTGTCCATGCATGAATATTCGTTTTATCAGAGGATAGAATCTCGACTGTTCTTCTCAAAAGTTTTGCTAGTAGCAGTGCTGAACATAGCTCTAGTCCTGGAAGAGTGGCTAGCATCTTTGCCAAGGCTACTTTTGATTTGGCAGTTAATAACGGAAAAGACCAATATCAACTTAGAACTAATAAAGGCAGTAAAAACGCTCTATAGTGATGCAAAGACCAAGATTAAACAAGGAAACTTAATCAGTAAAGGCTTTATAGCAACTAAAGGACTTAAACAGGGATGCTGCATATCACCAAAACTTTTCAAAATATACTTAGAACAAGCGCTCAAAGGGTGGAAAAACAAATGCAGACACATGGGAATACCGCTCAATGAATACAATCTTTATACTTTAAGCTTTGCAGATGATCAAGTATTAATTGCACAGGACTATGATGACCTAGAGTACATGACACGAAAATTGATAGAGGAATACGAGAAATGGGGTTTGGAAGTAAATTTAACGAAAACAGAATACGAACAACGAAATCTGAAATTGAATAACGGACAAGAAATAAAACGATGTTCTGAATACAAATATTTGGGCATGAAAATCTCACACGAGGGAACCCTAGACGAAGCAATTAAAGATAGGAATATACAAGGACGCAAGGCAATATCCCTACTAAATGGTGTACTGTGGGATCAAAATATCAACAAAACTAACAAAACGAGAATATACAACACCATAGTCAAAAGCATAGTCACGTATAGTTCAGAAGTCTGGCCACTAAAGATCAGAACCGCAAAAATGCTGGAAGCAACTGAAATGGACTTTTGGAGGAGATCGGCAGGCAGTTCAAAAATGGAGAGGATAAAAAATCTGAGAATTAGGGAGATTATGGACGTAAAACACACAATAATAGATGATATAAAGGACAAACAGTTGATTTGGTTCGGACATGTACAAAGAATGGCAGATACAAGAATACCCAAGCAAATAATCGAGTGGAAGCCAGGGGGAAGAAGAAGACGCGGCAGACCAAGAAGAAGCTGGAGAAGTGGAGTAGACGAGGAAATGAAAGACAGAGGCCTAGAAGAGGATGCCTGGATTGACAGAGATGGTTGGAGATCGGGAATCGGAAGACGTAGAACGTTATAAACCGATAATTATACAGGATGTATATTTCAAGTGATACCACTATTGCTATATCCGAATCGGTAAGAGCTACAAGGTCGGTTAAATTAGAAAAAAGTTGCCTTTTTTGATGCCCATTCAAGATTCGTTTACAGTGTTGCCAAGTTCTTTTTAGTTTATGAAATACAGGTTCATAACTAGGGCCGAATTAAGGTAAAATTTTGGTAAAAATCACTAATAGTCACTTTTTAGAGCAGAAACGTCGGCCAATCATACTTAAGAGGTATATCATTAAAGACGGAATAGAGGGCGTTTTCTAAAAATGACATAAAAATTCCAGGTCCGTATTTAAAAAAATAAAGTTGATGATGGTAGCTCGATCACGAAACGTCGGATTTGAAATTTGAAGATGCCATGTTGTAGAGCGAAAAAAATTATAGAACTTTCAAATTGAAATGGTGTCTCGAATATCAATAGTTTTCGAAATAATTGATGAAATAATTTTGAGCGTTTTTTGGAAATCACCCTGTATTTCATAAACTAAAAGGAATTTGACAACACTGTAAGCAAATCTTGAAAAGGCATCAAAAAAGGCAACTTTTTTCTAATTTAACCGATCTTGTAGCTCTCATCGTTTCGGATATAGCAATAGTGGTATCACTTAAAATATACACCCTGTATATACCTATATAGTTAATAACGTAATTCCAACATCTGTATTAGTTGCCAGTATTTTCATATATACCACTCCGCCATATGCTTTTTCAGATGCATCACAGGATCTATGTAGGCTCCCAGGAATTTGGTTAGTCCATCATGGTGTCACGATTTTGTCTACGTTTTTCAATTCTTTTTGGAATGTCTTCCACTTCAACTGAATATTTTCCGGTAGGTCATCATCGCAACTTAACTTTTGTAGCCATAGATCTTGTATTAGAAACTTCGCCTTTATGGTTACCGGGGCAATCCGCCCAAGTGGGTCGAATAGCCTCGATACTTCGGATAGAATCTTTCTCTTTGTTATTTTTGTGATTGCTGATATATCTACCATAAAATGGAACGTGTCGTCACGAGGTGCTAAATGAATGCCAAGTGACTTTTTTGTCTGATCCTCAGTTATCTCCATCATACTCTGATCTCTCATTTTTTCTGGGATCGACTGCAAAACTTCCATGCTATTTTTTGACCATTTTCTAAGGACCTATCCTCCAGCCAGAAACAATTCAGTGAGCTGAGTTTGGAGCTGTATTGCGTCCTTAATGGTATTGGCCCCTGAAAATAGGTCGTCGATATAGAAATTAGGTCTGGTAGTCTTGAATGCCTTCGGGAACCTTGATTCCTCATCTCTTGCTAAACGCCGCATGGCTAAATATGGAGCAGCAGTGGTTCCGTATGTGAGTGTTTTTAATAGGTATTCCTGTATTGGTTCCCTCGTATTATATACCCATAAAATTGTTTTTTCTGCATCGCTGGAAATTGCTTTTCTGTGACATCTCCAGTATAGTAGGATGTCTGAGAGCTCCTGTTGAAGTCTTGGTCCAGTTGGCATAGTGTTGTTCAGACCTATACCAGTTGATGTTTTAGAAGCGTCAAACACCACCCTTAGTTTAGTTGTAGTTAGTGGCGGCTGGCCCTGTATATTTACGCTTGTTGATGTTAATGAAATTGTTTATGGCAATTTTGGCATTATTTATTCTCGATGATGACGAAGCATTGACTATTTCTGGGGATGTTCTCTTGATGTTACCCTACTCAGTTGAGATAACGATACCCGGCTTCTCGACGGAACCTTGTCTCTGTCTTAAATCCGGTTCGAAGGATCAAAATTTCTGTTGAGCGATGATGACACTATTCACACATGAAGTGATACGGCAAGGGGTAATTGAGTTTGTAGTGAGAACAACAATGGTTTTCTTAGATACTGATTTTATTGAAATAAATACAGCTATTTATATTAAACTAATCAATACAAAAACCCTATATACATTTATTACATTTAGTATTTTTCTGCTTAGTCCGCATTTGCTGGAGGATAACGACTGGCCTGGTTTTAGTCGGTACTGTCGAGGCTGCTAACTCAACAGATTCCATCGCGTAGGAGAATCGTAACTTGGATTATATTGAATATTCCAAAAAAAGGACTTCTAAATCTAATTATATTATGGATTAGACACTTCCCTTTCAAATCAATCAATCAAATTGATTTGATGACATGTTAGTGTCGCTCAAACAATGAGATATCGCACCTACCTATTATTTGGGATTGTCGAGCAACTTCCTAAATCACTTCAATCAGGGAACAAACAAAAAAAAAGATGAAAGCATCTCACAACTCAGAATGCTCAAGAAACTAGAAGCTTTACGTAGCAAATATCGCAACACGAATAGTGAAATACTGAGTGAAGGTACCAAGACAGCAAGACAGCAATTACATCATAACATACAGAAGTTGGAACGAGACCAAAAATTTCTAAGACAGCAAATGGAAATGATAAGAATCATTCACCGAAAACCCTACAAGACACAATTAGAAGTGAGGACATCACAAAAGTCTGATATGGATGAGACAGCCAAGGAAATACTGGAATAAATATATAAGTAGGCCGAATGCACGATCAACCTGCAACCAAAAACTTTTCATAAGAGCAAATTGTTTATTTTACTGTAAATATCAAATATTTTGTATAAAATAATATAAAATAAAACTTAATAAATAGGTAATTCATAAAAAGGTCCAACCTACTATCTGTCTCCTTCACGTAGTTTTTCTCAAGTTTCAGTTCTTACCATCTTTTTTATGACAACTGAACTTCAATGTGCCATTTGAAGTATTTTGAAGAACGTGCTTTAGTTTAGCAGCATCTTTGCCTAAAAAACTCAAGCTACAGTATCAAAGAATCAATAATTGATTGGTGCAAAAATAGTAGATATAAATTGAGCCCTAAGTATATGTAAGGATTCTGGATGAAAAATAGATACTCAAAAATTACCTTTGAAAACAGTCTTGTGCTCCAAATCAATTACATCGCTCAACGCATCGCCAACTTGTGCGTTTGCGTTATCAGAAAGATTTGTATTCATTGGATTGGGCTTCACTGTGTATTTTATAACGACTTGTTCGTCTAATGGTTTAAAATCATGAACCATCTGACCTAAAATAGTATTCAATTTGAATTATTTTTCTATTGACAGTCGTTTTTGTACCAATGTGTTTTGATTCACCATTGATTCCATCTTTAGCTTGTGTAATATTTCTAGCCTAAAATAATATTAAACAATAATTATTTATTCAACATAATTTTAAGTTTGAATTCACATTTCTCTTTTTCCAGGAGAATATTTTATTCATCTGAGCCCAGATACTTTTCTGATATTGCCTTGGAATATAAGAAATCATCCTTTTTCTTGCACATAGTTCAGCGGTTTCACAAAGCTCAACAGAACCTGGTTTTTGACCTAACGCAAATAACAAATTGTATAGCAGCTTTTCAGCCACCACTAAGTCAAGAAACTATTGAAAAAAGCAAGATTGATTACCTTCACATTCTGAATCTTCAAGAATAATATCATCAGCTCCTTTTTTGGATGTTTCCTGAACACACTCAACAGGCCTCGCCCTAACGCCACCCTTGTTTTTACAGGCTCTGCATTGGCCCCAAGCACCAACTTTCCATCTAAAATTATTTCAGTTATAGGTAGGTATGTGTTCATATTGTCAAGTCAATTTTTTTTATTATTTACTTCTTTTTGCATGGTTGTTCGTTGCAATTTTTTGTCACGGCTTTAGGTTGATCTAATCCGGAACAGAAGTTAGAGCTAACTTTTCCAGCTTTTTCTTCCATGCAATTTATGGTTGCTATTTGGGTACCACCACCGCAAATAAGAGAACAGTCACCGTACTCTCCTATAAAACATTTTCAGTAAACTTATTCTCTAGTGCTAATGAAAATCAGATCAATTAATTTTAAATTATTGTACAACTTGGTACAAGTAGTTGCATTGACAACAACATGCGCTGCTTTAGATTTTACTACCTGTACCACCTGCAAATTATGCTAATTAATTTTACTTGGTACATCGTTTAGATTATGTAGTATGATTCATAATTAATATTTTGTCTACAGCGTAAATAATATGCTGTGCTATTTGTATAATTTATAAAGATTAATTTTTACCAATTTCCCAATGATAATGTGGTTCGTATGTTGAATCAATGCTAGGTTCAGCCCAACTATAAGTATACCCTGGATTTTCTTGTTCAAAAAATGCAATCTGAAAGATGTCATTATTAATGTTGATTCTTTAAACCTTATTATTACTACATACAAATAGCACTATATCCTCTTTAACAGGCCCGCGCATGACAAACCTCTCTCTCCTAGGCTCTATGTGAGTGTATACTCCTATATTTTTGCCGATTTTGTATTCTCCATCTTCAGATTCAGTACTGAAATTGATTGATGTTAATAAATAAGCAATGAAATTTTTTTTTGTCTAACCTGTCTCCATTTAAATAAAATTTCTTTTCAGTGCTATCAGAAATAGCTATAATATTGATAGATGGTGCCATTTCTTCAACTTTCACGTTTTTTGATCCAGCAGGTATTACGACAACTTTGGTGTAACCTAATGGTCAAAGTTAAATGTTAATCCATATACCTATTCTCTGAATGAAATAGAAATACTACCATTTCCAATATCTTTGTAAGTCGCTTCTATAATTCTACATTGAGTTCCATCGCCATTACAAACTCCGCAAAGATCTTCAACAGCTTCGGAGTCGAGGACACTATCACAGCCTACTAGCTGTTAGTAAGTAGAACATCTATCTCTTTTGACCAAAGACATAATATAAATGCGAAAACACTTACTCTACATACTCCAGAAATACACATATTCCTAGTACCAAGTTTGCAAGGAGTTCCATCTTTAACAACAGCTTCGAGCATGCTCAAAACATTTTCTTCGTTGACGCAATACAAAGCGCAAGGTTTGCCTAGTTAAAAACAAGTTTGTTTCAATAAACCGCCATTTTAAAACCGTCCGGAAAAGAAATTAACCAATTTGCGGCCGGAAACTTTTCTCCGCGCGCGCGATTTTCCCGAGCAATTTTCCAAAAGGAATGGCCGGTCATCAAAACGTGACTTACATAAAAAATTTCCGAGTTTCTGAATTTTTGATTGCGGCAATTAAAACTTCATTTAAATTTAGCGGCTGGGAAAAAGATATTTTCTCGTCGAAACTTTTAAAACGACTTAAGTCCGAAGTGATTTGTCAAAAGCGTGATGAAAATATATCATATTTTCAAGTTATTTTTGGTTGAAGACAACAGAAGAATAATGACTATTATTAATTGAATATGAAAAAATACAAGGTTAATTATTTTCTCGTTTAATAAAATTAACTCACTTTCATCAAAACTGGATGTCCAAGTATGAAACTGATTATTCCATGGCTTCGGGTCTTGCTCGGAGCATTGTTGTTGACGGAACGTTGGTGAATCATCAAGGCACGGCTTATTTAATAAAGAAATTAGATGATAGATACACAGTATTAATAAAATTTGTAATCTGAACTGAAGTGATGCCGTTAAGGTGGGGAAACGATCTCATATTTCAAAGATTTCTCTGGAAAATCCAAAAAAATGTTTTATATCACAGTCTGAACTGAAAGCAATAGGAACCAGAGCCATCATAGAAATTGGACCTAAATGCCTGGTCTTACCAGATCCCACTAAAACCTAGTACCAGATTGATAAGGTGTTTTCATTCGGGCCTAATGGCCGTCGTAAGTTGGGATTACTTACTGACGTTTCGCTAGCACGCATGGCTTCTTCTTCAGAGGTGCTTCCATGTCCGATTCTAGTAGCAGACTGACGCATTCTCGACCGTAAGTTGTATTTATGTGTGAGTGGCTGTGGTGGGGAAAGGAGGGGCATCGCGGCACGTTGCTAATCTCAACTTTCCTTTCTCTGTACTCAATGGGATCGTTCTTGCGTTTTTGAGAATCGGGTTCCAGATTGGCTAAAGTTTTAGTGTTTCTTCTTTTGTTGAAGTTCTCAGTATGTTTGTGGATTTTTATAGCTTCACGTACAAGACGATCGTGGATCAGGAAGTCGGTGCAAGAAGCTTGACCTCACCAAAGAGTATTTCATGATCCCCTTCACTAAGCGCAACTGCCGATTTTTCCGATTGTCCTAGGCTACAGTTTCTTTTGTGCTCGTTCATTTTGGTTCCCAAGGATCTTTTTGTCGTTCCTATGTATACCTTACCACATGTGCATGATAATAAACGATAGACTCCAGCGCTCGACAGTGGGTTCCTCTTATCTTTGGCTGATCTGATTGATTGCTGTATTTTCCTTGTTCGCTTGAAGATTGTTTTATGTTGTGTTTCTTCAAGACTTTCCTTATCCAGTCTGTCTCCCGATAAATGAAAGGCAGATATGCAGATAGCCACCACTGGTTGTTCATCCACGTTTTGTCGTGTGGCAGTTTTGGGTGGCATGGCCCTGTCGATTTCGGATGCATTTTAACCATTTGATAGAAAGGCCAACTTGAGGTGATCCAGTTTTTACTCGAGATGTTGTGACTCACAGTTGCGAACACGTTCTGTTAACGTTGTTATAATTCCACGTTTTTGCCTTGGATGGTGATTTGAGAGTGCATGCAGGTACCTATCTGTATGTGTAGGTTTTCGGTACACCGTGGGGCTTGGTTTGCCTCCAGATTTCTTTATGAGCACATCTTAGTGATTTCTTGGTTTTTCTCCTCTTTCATGGTAAATTCTATGCTAGGATGTTGCACGTTCAGGTGGTCTAGGAACTGGTTAAGCTTCTCTTCCCCATGACTCCAAACCACAAAAGTATCATCTACGTATCGAAGCCATACCGTTGGTTTGTGGTAAAAAAAAGATTCGATAGCTTGCCTCTCGAAATCCTCTATAAAGAAGTAAGCTATGACCGGGCTGAGCGGACTTCCTATAGGTACACCGTCCGTTTGCTCGTACAAATCGCCGTTCCACAGGAAGTAACTACCAGTGAGACATGTCTGGAAAAGCTGAACTATGTCATTGGGGAAGATACTTGATATCAGGTCAAAAGATTCTGTCAATGGCACTTTTGTGAATAGGGACACGACCACAAATTGACCAGAATATCCTTTTGTTGAAGAATAATATCCCTAATTTTCCGGACAAAGTAAGTGGAATCCTTGACGTAAGAGCTAGTTTTTCCTATATGCGGTTGGAGAAGCGATGCAAGATGTTTCGCTAGGTTGTACGTTGGTGCTCCAGGTACACTCACTATAGGTCTTAACGGGACTTTCGGCTTGTGAATTTTGGGTAGGCCGTAGAATCGTGGCGGAACTGCTTCTGTTTTTATGATGCCTTTCTTATTCGTGTCTGTTAGGGTAGATGACCTAATCAGTTTGTTAGTGTTCCGGAGTATGGCTTGGTTAGGATCCTTCTTTAGCTTTCGGTAAGTAGATGGATCAAGGAGTTCCTGAATTTTCCGGTTGTAGTTTTCAGTTCCTAACAGGAGAGTTGCATTGCCCTTATCCGCAGGTAGAATGAACATATCTTCCGCTGAATTCAGGTTCTTAATTGCCATTAGTTCCTTCTTAGAGAAATCACTGGTTGGTGGTCGAGCCTTCCGTACAATGTTGGCCCTCTCAATACGGATTTCTCCCGATTCCACATCAGGTAGTGCTCTGATATGGCTGCTTCAATGCTGGGTATAATCTTCTCCGTTGGCAGGTGTTGCGGAGTGATTGCTAAATTACCGCTTTTTGTCAAGACGGCTGTTTCTTCCTCGAAGAGGACTCGATCAGTGAGATTAATAACCAGTCTGGATTTGTCACGTGCTGGGGAATTTCGTATTTGTTTCTTACAGAACTTCTCGCATTTCCAGACATGAGCTTCTTCACTCCAATTCAGTTTATTATCCATACTTGAGTATGAGATGGTATCAATTTTGTTCCAATCCTTTGCCTGTATGTTGTTTCTGAGCGTCAGATATAGGTGAGGTAGTTCTCTATCTACTTCATCAAGATCCTTTTTTGTTTTGTGGATTCACTTCACAGAAGAAATGCTTTTTCAGCTCTGGAGTAGATGCGATGTGCTTGGGGTGTCTTGAAAGAACGTTTAATCTGCGAGAACGTTGCTACGATGTTAGTGTGTCGGCAGCGAGAGAGAAGAGTTAAATTTACCAATAAGTGTGCCCTGTGTCGTCTAACATTGACTTTCCCTATCCTGTCACCCGACAAATGAAAGGCAGGTATGCATTAGCCATCATTGGTTGTTCATCCACGTTTTGTCGTGTGGCAGTTTTGGGTCGCATGGCCCTTCTGATTTCAGATGCATTGTAACCATCCCATTGAGTACAGAGAAAATTAGGATTAGCCACGTGCCGCGAAGCCCCTCCTTTCTCCCACCTCAGCCACTCACACATAAATACAACTTAAGCTTGGGAACGCGTCAGTTTGCTACCAGAATCAGATAGGGAAGCACCTCTGAAGAAGCCACGCGCGCTAGCGAAACGTCAGGAAGAAATTCCAACTTACGATGGCCATCAAGCCCGAATGAAAACACCTTATCAATAAACCTGGGCCGCGAAAGCCTCACAAACTAAATAGTACCAGATTACCTAGAACGCTGTGAACATCTTCGCAACCAAATTCGTCCTAACCGCCAACCATTTCTCTAGTGATGCTGCCAAGACGAGAGATTATCGTCTCGCCTCTCATCACATACAGATGCGAAAGAGCGGTGAATTCGTGGTTCAAGGTTATATGTGAACACAACAAGCTGGAACACGCTCGCGCACTATAAATGATTGGCCTCGGAAGATTTGTGACATGCGGCAAGGGAGCCGGCTGCCCTGGTTTCGCAGCTAAGAACCGTCGACGGCAAGGATACTCACTTACGCATTTGTATTTAGGTGATCTAGCCTAAACCTACACAGATTAATTATTGTCGAATCGGATCTTTAGTCATAACCTCAGACTCTCATAGCAGAATTGCGTTCAGTCAAGTCGAATGGAGGACGCGTTGCCGTTATTATAAAAACCTGACTACCATTGCCAGGGCTTTTGTTGAAATATCGAAGGTAACAAACCAAGACATTCACCTGCCACAAAAGATCAATAACGGGTTCAAACTTCGTAACATGGTATACCAAAGGGCCAGGAACGAAATGGATCACGCCTAGTATTTATACTAGATGCGACTTGGTAAAAACTCTCATGGTCTTATACAAAAGAATCCTATGGAAAAACGCTACAAGCTAGAGAGATCACGAACAATTTTTGAAAGCACAAAGGTTTCAAAAGGAGACACTACCAGAATCTGATTGATTATTCAGCGAAACATCCATATTACAATGATCATCAGCTCTATAGAGAGTCCAGTCGCATAACAATTGGTGGAATAGCATAACATCTTCAAAAAAAGGTCAAACTAAAATATCGAGGAGAAGGACGATACTGATCTCCTCACCAGCCCACATGAAGAATCTCGATCCATCCTCCAAAGATTGACTTATCAAGAAGGACCTCAGGCATCTCAGGTACATTTTCAATGCTTGCCTAAGAACAGAATATATTTCCCAACGAGATATTAAGAGGCCAACCTACATTTACGAAAAACCTTAGAACAATGGAAAACCACTCACAAATTTCCTTACTTGACTTGGAGGAAAATATCTTTGATAAACTAGGTACTGCAAGAAAGGGTTTGTCAACCACTTGGAGAATGACAAAATACTAGAACCTACCTACCAAAACCATTTGGTTACAGGCCTCGAAGTTTAGCAAAACTCCAACTGTCAAGAGTGATCCATTTCGCCATTGATGTTAACAATATGAACCAAACCACTACAACGGTCATACTTGATCAAGTAAAGGCTTTCGAAATCGAGATGTTGATGTAGGGGTGTAAGATGCAGGAGAAACGGAATCAACAGCCATAGGTACTGCTGGAGACGTAATTGCCAACGTGCAAGAGGACCTTATGGATCCTTTAAACGATGAAGCCATAACAAGGATGCGTGATCAGTGATAACGATAAAATGGATGTGATCTCAATAGTGAAGCAACTTCTCAACAGCCCAAATGACAGCAAGACATTTCTTCTCGGTGACAGTCAGTTTCATCTCTTGCTTGGTTAAAGACCTTGACAGATAGCAAACGACCTTTTCACCCTCCTTGTGTTGTTGAGATAAAACAGCTCCCAGCCCATAATTAGAGGCATCGATTTGTAAATAAAACATCCTGTTGAAATCAGGCGCAGTTAGAATTGGAGCAGTGACTAAACATTCTTTGAGGAATGTGAAAGATGTCTCGCAATCTGGAGTCCAGGTAAATTTAACGTTCTTTCTAGTTAAATTAAGAATGAGTGCTAACGCCGAAGAAAATTTTGGGACAAAACGCCGATACCAGGAAGCAGTTCCCACAGATCTGCGAACTTCATTGATGTTTTCCGGTGTTGGAATGTTGACTATAGCCTCAACCTTTTCTGAATCAGGGTGTAACCCTTTCTTATCAATCAGATAGCCCAGGTATTTCAATTCTGGCTTGCAGAAGTGACATTTCTTTAACGAAATGGTTCGAGCTCTAGACCAAGGATAGTGTCAATGATTCTTTGCCAGGTTGCAGGAGCATTGGATGAGCCAAATGGCATCCGACAGAATTGGAAGGTTCCTCTGCTAGGGACAGTAAATCCAGTGTACTCCTTGGAAGATGTACTCAAAGGGACCTGATGAAGGGATGCTGACTGAATATCGATGAAGCTGATATATCGCGTCTGCCTTAACCGATCTAAAATGGTTGAAATTTATGGAAGAGGATATGCGTCTTTTTTTGTAAATTTATAAAATCGATGCAAAATCTAAAAGATCCATCTTTTTTCGGAGCAAGGCACACAGGACTAGACCAAGGACTACTAGAACGCTCAATGACTCCTTCAACATTTCCTCAACTTCGTCATCTATAAACTTTTGTTTGAAGGGCGGATAACCTTTGTTTTATGGGTCTTGCACCAGGATCTATAATGATTTCATGCTCAGCTACCTTGCAGCAACCGAGTCCACTACCCATCTCTGCAATTTTCTGCTCTACAAGGCTGTCTAGAGCAGATCGTTCTGACGGAGTCAAATTGTCTCTATCTTGGATACACAAAATATCAGTCTCACCAGCAGACTTAGAAAAATGCCAAACATCTTGACTAAGATCTGGGATAATTTTCATGGTTTTCCAGAAGTCTATTCCAAGAATAATTTTATGTGAAAGTTCAAGAAGTACGATGACATCAATAATGTGAGTTTTGTCCATTAAGGTTATGGGTGTCTGAATGTAACCTATGCTTGTGCAAGTTTGGCCATTAGCCACAGTGCAAGAATTTTGTTGTTTTACCAACTTCAAACCTAAGCTTAACAGAGTTTCATATCCAGGCAACCCAACCAGAGTACGACTAGCACCTGAGTCAAATAGACCTAGGATATTTCAATATTTTAATTTCAAGGTATGGACGCTGATCACCTTGCGCTTGCGCATGTGATATAATGTAGTCCAGAAGGAGCCTATTACCAAAATCATCAAGGTTATTGGTCAATGGGGTGTGAAGGAAAGAAATCCCGTGACTTAATGATTTCCCCTGGGACTGTTTCCCGAATTACCACATTTAGAACAATTCCTAACTGTGACATATAGGGATACCACATCGATAGCAATGGGTTTTCCTAGGGTTAGGACAATCTCTATTTAAATGAACGGATTTCTGACAATTCCAACAAATTAAATTGGGTGAATTACTTTGTGGTCTTGACCTTTGAGGACCATTGTTGGGTAAATCTACTCTGTCAATACCAAAGGAATCTGCATCATTGCTCAAGATAGAATTCGTCAAATCGGAGTTAGGTTGGTCTACCCCAACAAAGGCAAAATCGGGTTCTACAAATTGTTGACGTTTTCTGGAAGGTGAAACATCATGTTCAACTCTATATTTCTTTGTCTCCAGCTTAAGACATTCACGCTCTAGTTCTTCAAGTGAGTTAACAACTGAGAGTTGAGTTGTATAGGTACGTTAGTAAAAGAGAGAGAAAAAAAGTATTCTACCGCAAGGGCAGAAAACCTGTTAATTCAAATGGCGGCACCACGTTGGGCGCCAATTAATTAGCCTCACTTTTTCGGTAATGAAAAGTTTTAGAAAAAAAATAAAAATAAAATAAAATACAATGGACATTTGAGATTGCAGGACTGAAGGTCGAAGTGCGTGCAAATTATGCCTTCGCTCAGAATTAAACAATTCGGAGAGTAGGAGGTGGGCTTATTTTTGGGCGCCACCGACTTAGGACAGATGAATCCGACTCTCCAGGATGTTATCTGGCTCCAGGTCCTTACAATTCAAATAATAAAAAAAATAATATCCAAGAAAAGCTAGAACTATAGTGTGTTTTTTTTTTAAAGATAATTCCCCAAGTCAAGAATTTAGTAACTTTGTTGGCAACACAAGCCTTTTCTACATAAAAAATTTGAAAGCATTGACAATTTTACATTGTATTGCCAACATAATGTCATTTTGAATTTTATCTTTAAAAAAAAAAAAACAGACTTTAGGCTGAGTGCATAAAACCAAATAAAAGTCAATATGAATCAAGTGAAGTGCTTTAGTCTGTTTATTAACTAATTGTGGTTATAGTCCACAATGAAACAATATATGTATTGAGATAATAATAATAAAAAAAATAAGCAAGTAAATTAGCAATATTACCAATCAAAGACTGAAAAAGTACCTATTTAAGAAAAGAGAAACACTTGAAATGTCAATAATTAATAAATAAAGTGACCGTTTAATGAAAATCGAGGAAAATCATTATTCATCACAGGAACTAGTAACAAATGAAAATAGAATTTGAATATTGAAAATTAGAAAATTTACAAGATCTGCAATTACTATAATTATTGTGGAATTTCTATAGAGGAAAAAAGTAAACAAATTTAAAGGAGTTTTGAATGGAAAATTAAAAAACATTATGATCACGAAATCCATGAAATATGAAACCCTTTCCAACAGTACATATCGGCAACCATCTGTTATAATTTAATTTACCGTCGGATTGCAAATTTTAATTTTGCGCCTCTCCCCTTGACAAAATCTTCCCTTATTTGCAGGTACCGGATTATTACAGTCTCTCTCAGAATAAGAAACACCTCCTCCGCAGGTTCTTGTACAATCTGTCCAAGAACCCCAATCGCCCCATCCTCCATTGATAGCTTCAGGTCTTGCACCCATTTCGATGCACTTCTTTTTGAAGCACCACTTGAAAAAATTATGGTACAGTTTAGTTCGAAAGGAAAAATATAGGCGTCTTCCAGGAGACTTTAATAGGTTAAACGCTGCCAACGTGTTAAAAAACTAAGTGAAAAAACGTGTAATTTTAATGGCAGTATAATGGAAAGCGTGATAAAGAGAAAACTTAAATAAACTGGATCTCGGAATAAACAGCACGAGACCCAACAGAATAGTAGCTTATTTCGGCCGAACACGAGGATAGATCCAAACAAAAGTAAGGAAACTTAAATTGGTTTGATGTCATGCAAGGGGCTTGAAATCTACATAGTGGACATAAATTATAATTTGGATGCCGACTCATATAAATTTAAAATATTTATGCTCTTTTTTGTAAAACTCTAGATCCTCTAGGAGACATGTTTTGTAACTTCTTAATGACAAGCTTTCATCCAGGTTTCCATACTTTTGGGTTTCATTTACTTATGTAACTTTAAGTCTTAGTTTGCAAAAAATCCAAATTGTTTCTTACATCAAATTCTAACAATAATGACGTTTATCGGTAATGTTTGTTTTCATTCTCACCTTATTCTCTCCACACTTCGTTCCGTCAGCAGCTATATCGTTTTTTCCGACACATTCCTTTTTGTTAATTTGGCATACAAGATGTTCGCAAACTTTCTCCTTTAATCCTTTGCAAACTCCCGTACTTGCGGGTAGCATAAACTTGCATTGTTCGCTGGCATCGTAGACGACGCCGGGCATATTGTCGCTGAATGGGTACAAATTGAAGTCGGGGATGTCGCTCAGACATTGGCCCAGATTGTTACTGTGAAGGAAATTAACGATGTATTTTACATCATTAGGCAACCTAGCAAATAGCAGCGGAACTTTGATTTATACTATAAAAGTTCACTTGCATAAGCTTATTGGGAAACTAAGACAATCATTAAATGTTAAACAATCCCTTTTCTTACATTAATGTCTTTACATAAAAGACGTCAAAAGGTTACCAGCATCTAAGGTTGATGTTTCTGGCTCAACATCATGCCAATAAACATCATGTGATAATATTTTTCATATTCAATTGTTATTTTTTCATGTGCCAGATGACTCCAGCGTGTGTTAGGATTTCTTTTTGCTAGCGTACCGAATAAAACTTATGTAATAAATTGTGAGACAGTTAAAACAGTCCAAATAGTCTAGGAAAATAGTCGAAAAATACATGTATTGCAAAAAAAAAATCCTACCAAAATGAACTTTTCAGGAATGATAGGAGGCGGGTGGGTGATCATAAAACCGAAAATATCAAACATCCACCCCTCTGGCGTTTTGCGCTATAGGGGTTGAAAGTGCGCCATTGGCGATTACTTCGTACCTAATGATTTACAAAAAAATGTTTCAAATAAAAGATGTGCAAAATTATTTGATCTACAATGTTTGTCTAAAGACTTTTTTGATTAAGGGCCGTCTGTGGTCATAAGGGCCGTTTGAAATTTTATAATGAAAATGGAAAATTTCAACCAATGTGAAAAATTTTTCTACAACACATACAACATTTTTGCTCTATGAAGTTTTTAGTCACCCCCTGCCATTTTTCAATAGGGGTAGTTTAAAGTTTATTTATTTTTTCACAAAAAAAAATTCCCTATAAAATTTTTATAAGATTACATTTCCTACAATTTTTCTTAATAAACTTTTTTTGTAACTCACCCCCATTCAGCGGGGGGACACTTCCCTTAGGGAGTTAGTTTTTAGGGGTATATATTAATTTTTTTTTTCTTTTCTCGCCTTTAGTGCATATAAAAAGGTGCAATTAACATTGTATTAAAAGGATTTTTTTTCCACCACCTTTTTGTTTTTAGGGGTAGTTCGCCTATTTTTAACTTTACGAAAAAAAGTTATAGAGAAAAAATTGCTCAAAATAATAAAATGAACAAGTTTTCCCTTAATTTTTTTTTGTAAAGTTGAAAATAGGCGAACTACCCCTAAAAACAAAAAGGTGGTGAAAAAAAAATCCTTCCAATACACTGTTAAGTGCAACTTTTTATATGCACTAAAGGCGAGAAAAGAGAAAAAAAAATATATACCCCTAAAAACTAAAATTTCCCCGAGGGAAGTGTTCCCCCGCTGAATGGGGGTGAGTTACAAAAAAAGTTGATTGGGAAAAATTGTAGGAAATGTCATCTTATAAAACTTTTATTGAGAAAATTTTTTTGTAAAAAAATAAAAAAACTTTAAACTACCCCTATCGAAAAACGGCAGGGGGTGAGTAAAAACTTATAAAGCAAAAATGTTGTATGAGTTGTAGAAATTTTTTTCACGTTGGTTAAAATTTTTCATTTTCATTATGAAATTTCAAACGGCCCTCATGACCACAGACGGCCCTTAATCAAAAAATTCTTTAGATAAACATTGTAGATCAAATAATGTTGCACATCTTTTATTTGAAGCATTTTTTTGTAAAATCAATAGGTACCAAGTAATCGCCAATGGCGCACTTTCAACCCCTATAGCGCAAAACGCCAGAGGGGTGAATGTTTGATATTTTCGGTTTTATGATCACCCACCCTCCCTCTATCATCCCTGAAAAGTTCTTTTGGGTAGGATTTTTTTTTTTGAAAATCGACAATTTTCCTAGACTAAAAAGTTTACAAATAATTATTCTCAACCTCGAAAATCATCATCAGCAGACCAAAATCAAATGGAACTCAACGAAGCGTCAATTCCAAGTTTACAAATCCAACTTTACAAAGGGATTGATTATATTAATTTCCTTTGATATCGCTTCAGTGACTAGTGGAGTAGCTGTGGCAAAAAATAGACTACGTCGCTCTCCAGCTTTGTGTAATTAATGTAGTAATGTATACAGGGTGATTCAAATTCGATGCTCACCATCAGAATCTCGGAAACGGAAAGACATACGAGTTTTGTTAAATAAGGCAAAGTTGTACAATTTTTGCTTTCAATTAGAATATGCCCAATACATCCGACAAAATGGATGTTTTACCGTTCCAAGATTCCAATAGTGAACATCGTATGTAATGTAGGGACAAAAAAATTGAAAACTCCTGAAAATTTATACTTACTCCAATAAAGCAGTTATCATGTTCCTGCTACACGACGACCAACGCAAAGTGTAGGTACTAACTGTGGGCGACATTACAAAATACGAACCATCACTATCTTGTACTGAGCACGACGTTTCCTGTCCATCATGATCGGAACCCATCCTATATTGTTAATCGATTGGTATAATAATTCAACAAGATAATTAAATAATAGACTCACAAATGGCCAATTTCATGAGCAACAATAACACTAAGCACAAGTCCACCATCTTCGTTGATACCGCATTGTTCGCGTTCAGAACATGCTCCACCGACGTAGGCCAAGCCGGTAAGGTCACAGTCTTTCTCGCCGTCTCCGCATAGATCGTACCTATTCTAATGAAAATGTTGTTGGTTCTTGGACACGTCGATGGAATATAATTGACTTTATGTCAAATGTGAAATTTGTTTATTCCTATTATAGTCAACCATCCAAGGACCTTTTTTTTCAGTTATACATGTAAACCCCATACTTTGTGAGTGGCTTGCTTACATCAAGTCCTACAACTTTTCCTCTACGACTTTTCTCGGAAATGGCACGTATGCGCGCAGGCGACTCGCAAACATTTTAGGGGTATCGGACTCCCCCAATTTGCCATTATTTTTGTCGGCCAAGTTGAATTCCGTGATTTAGACATAAAAATCAAACAGTATTCGTAAAATTAGATTTACCTACATGTATCAGGAAACATAGCTACGTCAGATCGACATGTTTGCGAGTCGCCTGCGCGCATACGTGCCATTTCCGAGAAAAGTCGTAGAGGAAAAGTTGTAGGACTTGATGTAAGCAAGCCACTCACAAAGTATGGAGTTTACATGTATAACTGAAAAAAAAGGTCCTTGGATGGTTGACTATTACATAGGTACTTATTAAATGAAGCCAAAAAGTAGTAGAGCTTCACAAAACAGGAATCAAAATTTGAAACACAGGTTTCATGCTTAATAAATGATATTCGCTACCAGGCAAACGGCTGAATCCTGATCAGAAACAGAATGAAAGCGTTTAGCTGCAACAATGCAAAGATTAATGAACAATCATCGAAACAAACAGAACAAATCAATTTCTTCCAGCTATCAACGAGATAAATTCCTCACGGAATCGAATTCACATGATGATTTCCCATAGGTAGGCAAAACAGCTGTAATTTAGAGTCAAAGCCAGATATTGCAGAATTAGTCGATAGATTCCTTGAAAGACAATTTACTATGAACGAAAACTCTGAGGATGATATAGATTTTGAAATTTCCATGGCAAATGCCAAGGTGAAAATCATACTATCCTTCCAATAATAACTGGCGTCAAAACCCTAACCTAGTTTGCCAAATGAGCATGGTTTGCAGTAAACCCCAAAACTATACAGACAGGACCAGGCTACTAGACACATAGGCTCAAAGAGGCCAGTTGACTGATACTCATTTCACTGCAGGATCGCCACGTTGGATAATTAATCGTTCCTGCAAGTTATTGAAATGTATGCAGCTTCGGCAGCTATATACAAACACGGCAATTAAAGTAGAAAACCTGCTGAATACAAAAACTTGGACAGAAAGTGGTGATGACGGAGCCAACAGATGAAAAAATGGAAAGGGGCATACAATTACTGTATAAAAACGGATATCCGAAACTGGCAGAAAAGTCATAAAAATAAGAAAGGGAGCAAGGGAGGAAGACCTATGGGAGAGACTAGAGAAACTGAGGCAAGAAACCAAAGAAGACCACTGGGTGGCAATACATCATTTTGAAAAGGGGTGGAATCGAAAGATTGAAGAATGCTATATAACAATCTTCCATGGCGAGAATACACAGGTGATTGTCTACACTAGTAAAACAACAGAGGAACAAACCACAGGACAAGCAAGGAGACAGGACAGACCGCTAGCACTGATTGTTAGACAAGAGGGCAAGGGATTCGCCGAAATAGTTGATTCTCTAAAAGACAAACTACAAAAAACTGAAGCCTCAGAGACAATCATAAAATCGATTAAAAAAAAAAGACAGTGTCCTGATAACCATGGAGAAAAACTGCGCAGCAGCGAGGAAACTGAAGGCTGCGATAGAGGAAACGGGGGAAACCATGAAAGTCGGAAACACTGGGGAGAATACAGAAACAATCCACATCAGAGGCTTAGACATCAGAGCCACTAAAGAGGAGGTAATAAAGCAGGTAAACGAACTGGTAGGACCCTTAGATGAAGAGGACTACAGGATAGGTAATCTCAGACCGAACGCGGGAAACACGCAGGCTGTCACCCTCACGATCACGAATCAGGAAAAGCGGAAGCGCTGCTGAAGCAGCCGTACATCCGTGTAAAGGCCTAACAAGAGGAAGACTGGAGAGGCGCATAAAAGTGCCACGCTGCAATAAGTGTTAGGCGTATGACCATGAATCGGAAGAATGCAAAGGGCCAGACAGGAAAAACTACTGTTACAAATGTGGAATAGAGGGAAATGTCGCCAAAGCATGCGAAGAAGGGAAGCCAACGTGCCTGCTCTGCAACGGAAGGAACACAGGACGTGAACCTCCGGCTGTCGAGCTTTTCGTAGAGCTATGTCCTGAAGACGGAAGGAAATCAACACCGCAAGCAGAGCAAGGGTAGATGAAGGGGACCAGGTAGAAGTCGAACAACCACTAGATGGCGAATAAACCCACTAACAGCAGAAAAACATTAAAAGTCCTACAACTTAACTTAAATAGGTGTAGGGCAGCGCATGACCTCCTGCTAAAAACAATGCATGAAGAACGCATAGATATTGTGACAGGACAAGAGCCAAATACACGAAACCAAAGAATAGATTTTAGTGATACATGTGATACCTTCATAAATACCAGCAATAAGCATAGTGGGAGAAGTAGTTTTAAGCAAGTTTAATGCAAAAACGCCGGCAATAAACTCACGAAACAGCAACTTAAGGGGCAGAATGCTAGAGGACTGGATGGCAGCGTAATAAACGAGGGAAGTAAACTAACTTTCAGTAGTGCGCAAGGAACCTCCATAATTGATTTTACGGCAGCAACCGAGGATATACACGTGAAAAGATGGAGAGTGCAAGAAGAAAACGAGAACCTGAGCGACCACATCACATTCACTTTTGAGTTTCAGTGGGAGACAAGTACAGCTACGTCAGAACCATCGAACGGAGGTAAAAGAGGATGGCACGTGGAGGAAGCGAGACTTAAAAACTTCACGAGAGATTGTAGAGAGATGCTACGAGATGAAATGGATGTCACACCCGAAATGCTAGTGAAAGAATCATTCAAAAATGCAATGAAAACTTCCAAAAAAGAGGCAAGGGATACCGGGTAGAGACCCAGCGTATTGGTGGAACAGTGACATAGCAACAAAAAGGAAGGAATGCATCAAACTAAGGAGAACGGGTACAAGAGCACGAGCAAAAACTGGAGAGGAGGAAAAAGAAAGGATAAAAGAACAGTACAAGGCAGCAAAACAGGATTTGAGAAGGCTAATAGGAAAGGGCAAACATGACAAATGGAAACAGCTGATAGAGGAACTAGATGAGGACATATGGGGAAAGGCCTACCAAATCGTGGCAAAAAAATTAAAACTACGATCGAGGACACCAGTAGATGAAAAAACGGTGAAAGACCAAGTCAAAAAGCTATTTCCGCAAGGAGAGCGAATAAGGCACGAAGTGGAGACGGTACCAGAAAATGAAATACAACTGTTTACTGCGGAGGAACTCAAAGAATCAATTGGAATGATGAAGAAGAAAAGGGCTCTAGGGCCGGACGGAATAACTTCAGTGCTACTAATGGCGGGTGTCGATGCCAATCAAAATATATTTCTGAAAGTTTTCAACAGCTGCCTTAAGAAAGGGGATTTTCCTGGAATATGGAAGAATGCCAATTTAGTTTTGATTGAGAAACCGTAAAAAGACCGATGGGATTACTTGCGTTTAGACCTTTATACCTCATCGATGCCATAAGCAAACTACTGGAAATGTTGATTTAGGTGAGGATGCAGAAGGAGTTCGAATAGAAAAAGATATGAATCACGCAGACCAATATGGTTATACCAAGGGCAAGTCTACGATAAGCGCCATAGAAAGAATATACGAGATCAGGGAGCAGATAACACAGAAAGCATACAAAAACAAGGAGATATATTTGATGATACTATTAGATATAGAGAATGCTTTCAACAGCGCTTCTTGGAAGGAAATAACGAACGCATTGAAGAAGAGAGGCACGAAATACCTGATTAGAGTAAAACAGTCATATCTCTCGGAAAGAACAATCACAACCACGAACGGGGACGTGCACGAAATCACATGTGGGGTAGGTACCACAGGGATCAGTTCTGGGATCGATTCTATATGGAATGCCTTCTATAACAGAATTCTTCAAATTAGAAAGGAAAAAGGAATTGACTTGGTCGCTTATGCGGACGACTTCGCCATTGTCGTAATGGCAAAGACCGAACAACAATTGAAAGAGAAAGCGGAACGCGCACTAAGCCAAGTAACAGAGGAATTGGCTGGAATGCGCATAGCTCTGGAAAAGACGGAGACATTGATACTGGCTGGTAAAAGGCGAATAAAGGAGTTAGAAGTGACCGTGGGAGACGCTAGTGTAAAGACATCCAACTCAGGTAGGAGTGTTCCTTGATAGAGACCTCCGCATGACGGCTCACATAAAATACACAGCTGAAAGGGCCAACAAGATGGACCTTCTATATAGAATAATGCCAAGGGTTGGAGGAGCAAAAGAAGAATTATGGCCACAGCAGTAATATCAGCTGCCCTGTACGCAGCACCAACTTGGATAAATGCATTAAGATTTAAAAAAATATAGAAGCATGCTGGAAAGCGTAAACAGAAGACTGGCTATTGCGCTGGCCTCAGGATACAAAACGGTGTCAGGAAGAGCGATTGGAGCTGTTGCGAAACTACCCCCAATTGACTTGTTGGCACAAGAAAGCACAGAAATACACAGGAAGGGCAAAATGCAAAAAAATGCTGCAAGGGAAGATTTGATGGAGCGATGGCAGGAGAAATGGCAGACATATGAAGGATGGGCAGCAAATTTCATAAAGGACATCAAGCTATGGTGCCAAACAAAGTGGACGGACTTCTACTTAACCCTCCATTAGGCGCTCGGGTTTTTATAACATCATTAGTCGCGCTGTATCAAAGAGATACATGTACTAAATCATTGATAAAAAAATTGAACCATCTGATGAATTTCGGTTTTACAATTTCTATGTATTTATTCGTGTACTCAACAATCATTTTTTACTGAAAAAAAGATTCCAGAAGTAGGATTCTGTTTTCGCAGTCGTTGTAATTTGGCCAACCACGCCCGCCAGTTTTACTATACTATTATGTGGTCTCTTCCGAGTCAGCTTGGGAGGAATTTTGTGTTATCGAGTTCCATCTTCACCTAAGATGAACAGCATCTTGTACCATAATATGTATGTCGAAAAAATACCAAAAAAATAGTTACAATTGAAGAGCACCGATGGTAACAAGAAAAGTCGCGTTGTATTAGTCAGGTATAAAGCCGAGCGCACCCCTAGTTTTTTGGAAATTCCAAATTTCCAAGTAGAGGTACGACCATGTAATTTTGGGAAAGTAATTAGTATAGGGTACCTAAGGACTACTACAAGCCATAATATTATAGGGGTTTTCCTTTTTGATTTATTTGCAAAAATAATAGGCATGTATCTCTCAGATACACGCGCGACTAATGGAAGGTTAACGCAGGCCTTCATTGGTCATGGAATTTTTAGGTCCTATCTGAAGGAAATAAAGAAGCAGCCGACCAGTCAATGGCTGGTTTTGTGGCGACGAAGAAACGCCAGAACACACACTATTTATCTGTGATAAGTTTGAGAGAACAAGACTGATTGCGGAACTGAAATGTGAAGTAAGAATAGATAAGGGCAACATATCAGAACTGCTACTGCAGAGCGAAAGTAACTGGAAGAGCATCACAGAGATGCTACGCAGAATTATGAAATTAAAGGCGGAAGAGGAAACGAAACGAGAGAACGAAAGAGCATGATGCGTTTTTGCTTGCAAGAAGACAAATTGTTTGCCGCCCCTCCGGAAGTAATATTGAAAAGTGGTCCCGGGAGGGGGACCTGCAAAGAGTAGGGGAAGGGATTTAGTGGTTGAGAGTCTCACACTCCCTAGGGCGCCAGAACACCAATGCCCTAGGTGTGAATAATGTATTTCCAACCCCTACTATAAAAAAAAAGAAAAAAAAAAGGATTAGATCTTTTCGTCGAAAATACCAACAGATACAGAGATCAGCACTCATTATGATACATTTGGCAACGGTATCTCCAGCTCGAGATCTGAATATTGATAACGAAAAGGTAAATGCAGATTGATAAAAACCTTTAAATTTACCTGGTTACAATAGGGTAGTGGACAAGGTAAAATTTCAATGAAACCGATGAGCTATTGTTCATCTATGGAGTAAATGAAAAATATTCCTATTGAAAAAAATTTCAGAAAAAAATGCTAACTTTGTTTAAAACGATTGTCAAAGTAGAGTTTTGGGACGCACTATTTAAACGAAAATATTTCGCGCCTTGATTCTACGTCATAGCTGTTGTATTTGAGTATGAAATGAATCAAACCTTCGTCCTATATCCGACACACACTTACTCATTAGTGCAAAAAAGAGAGATATATTAGCGTCTGTCGGGCGCACCCTCAACTTAACACCACTTTTTGAGAGATTTCGATTTGTCAATCAATGCGCACTGAGCTTATCTGCATCTTTTTCTAGAAGCATGTAAAATATAAGGACGCACTGACCGCGCCCTCGCCCACTCTTATTAATGTCGGAATGCCTTGACACTATAAGACATAACAGCTATGACGTAATTTCCGGGCGGTAAATTATAGCGTTTAAAATAACTACAAATTTGTTTATTTTTTTTTAGGCATATTTTTGTTTTCTAAAATCAAAGAATCATCAACTATTATTTATTTTGTTATGGAGATTAATAAAAAACATATTTCAAAAAATTGTCCACTACCCTATTCGGGCTTCTAGTTGAACAAAACGTGCTCTTTGCTCGCACGACAACTCAACAAACTGGCGTAGATTTTCGTCTCCAGAAAGTTCTGAGTGGTTGGCTTACAAATACGAGGATTTACGACCCAATCCAAGTTTTCACCCCATAACCAATTAGGCCAGCAACCACTTGAGTTCCCAACGCCACTAAAATCCCAAAAAAGGTGAATGTTTCAAGGAACGCAGTAAAGAGGATCGCCGGTAAAATCTGCTTTCCCAGAATTCTGTGGTTTCCAAGATGCACTCTGGTGCCAGATTTCCGGTCTTGGCCAGGGAAACGAAACAATCAGCTTGAAATGAACAACCCAAACCACATCGATGAAAAACAAAATTCAAAGTTGTTATTCAATTTTCTCCCCTAACCCCCCTTACTTGGTTTTTAGTCTAAAAACCATCAAAATAACCACCTGTTCAGAGATAGCAACGTTATAGCAACAAAGGTCAAGAAACCTCGGCAACAGCACTGCCTGAAATGGATCATAACCACACTTATTCGGCGAAAATAAATAGCTGGGAAAATGTAAATATTAGTGTAAATAAGGGTGAAAAAGTGATTTAAATGGTGTGAAAGTGATTTATGGTGTTGCAGAATTTTTAATAATGGAAAATACGAGACTCGTAAGTGTTACCATTCGGAAGTAAACAAACATTTTCATCAGTCAACAGTTAGGGCTTTTTAGACAACTTTCGTAAGCTAAATAAAATAGATTTCGATCCTCTATTAGTAGCACTTTATTATCCTAAAACTACCCTGTCATCTGAATACAAAGAATTAACTCAGTATTACCTTGATAAATATACCCTTGTTCAACAACCACCTATTGTTTCGCATTCAATCAAAAAGGTAGAAAACTAGTAAAATGCAATGAGAAACCTATCAATCACCGAAAAATATTAATCATCAGGTATGAAGCTTCATGAATACCCTCACAAATACCTGAATTAATTAGTGAATTTATTCGAAATCCATAGTTACGTACTAAAGGCAAAATGTGTACGTAACATTATAGTCCGGGAGTTAACGACATATTTCATTGTACCATTTTCGCAAGCTTCATTCTTTTTGTATGTGTTATGCGTGTAGTATATGATAGTAATATGAACGTCTGCCGGCGCACCAACACGAAAGGGGGTTACAGGAGGGTTACAATTACAGCAAAAAATTAACGAAAAAAACTTAAAGCCGCATAAGCGAAACTTATTGTACATATTGGTAGAAACGTAGAAAGCTCAGAAAATATGGTCTGCCACCTAAATTCCACAACAAAAGTCGTCTGCCAACCACATAAGTAAGCGCAAAAAAAAAAATTAAAACAAAAAATATACTCGTAAGGCTGAAATTAATTAAAATACTTCTTTTTATGGAAACAAACACAAACATATTAGTCTGCCACGAATAAGATACAACGAAGATCGTCTGCCAAGTCTATGAAGTTGGGTTCGGCATGCAGTGCCCGAGCACCACCGCTAGGACGCTGCATTTTTTTCTTATTCCTGTTTATTTTTTAATTTTTTTGTAAGGCTAACCAAAATGAATTGTGAAAAGCTCAAGTCTAATGTTCTAGATTTCTTAAAGAGATTATAGAAGGATTCATCACATACACTCAAAATGGAAATAAAAATTTTCACTTGGAATATTTATTTTCTCTTTTTGACACTTGTCAAACTCACTGTGAAAATAATTAATTTCAGCCTTGGTATATTTTTTTTTTAAATTTTTCACTTATGTGGGTGGCAGACGACTTTTGTCGTGGAATTTAGGTGGCAGACCATATTTTCTGAGCTTTCTATGTTTCTACCAATATGTACAATAAGTTTCGCTTATGCGGCTATAAGTTTTTTTCGTTCATTTTTTGCTGTAATTGTAACCCTCCTGTAACCCCCTTTCGTGTTGGTGCGCCGGCAGACGATCATATTACTATCATATACTACACGAATAACACATACAAAAAGAATGAAGCTTGCGGAAATGGTACAATGAAATATGTCGTTAACTCCCAGACTATTACTGTTTGGGAATTTATCGCCCATCAACGTTAGTATGTTCAAGTAATGAATGTTTTTCACATACAAACAGAGTCAGCTAACAACTTTATTTCATCACCAGTGCTATGATGATTAACATTCAATCCTTACAAATCCAAAATGAATAGTGGGATATATACATTACCAGTTGTAGATAAAGCTGTTTATTTACCTGGTGAGTAATAGAGCCATATCATAATGATTAGAGCTATCTTCGGGATTATTGATTTTAATAGCCCAATCACAAAAGCTTCTCAGAGTTTTACCAGCGTCTTTGTTGATTTCTAAATCGATTTCTTCTTCTTCTTTTTCGAGATAAATTATTCGCACGATAACTACGTCAATTTGGTGGCCTACTGACGAGTCATGATAATAATCGGAAACCTAAAATTATTTTTGATTAGAGTGACTGGTGCAACACTACCTCATACACATACCATGTTCATGATTGTCATCACATACAACTCTACATCTTTGCCTTTATGATGAAGCATAAATTTCTTGTCACATATTACACCTACTTCCAAATATCTGTCTGAAGTAGGAGCGGTCCTTTTTTCTTTAAATATATCTTTGCCTTTCTTGAGTTCTTCCCTTGCAAATAATAGAAAATTAAATCGAAACACATGGAGTATTTTGAAGAGTTGTTATACCTAAATCTATTCTTAATAGCTTCTTCCCAAGACGTATTTGTGCCACAAAAATGCCTATTATCATTAGGCGCTCTATCATAGACAACGTGTAAGTGATGTCCCTTGGAATTCGGAGAATGTTCATCAACAGGTTCAATGTAGTACTTTTTGTTGTTGATAACAATATAGCCTGCCTAAAATGAAACGTGCTATCAAAAATACTTCAAAATTGCCAAAGAAAACCAATACCAAACCGTCACAAGTCGAAAGGGCCGCTCTGGATTCAGGCATGTCTTTAACTCGTCCAGTGTAATGACAAAGTCTCTTATTTTTCAAAGTCCTGACTTGTCGTTTTTTAATATCGACTTCTGGGTCTCTACTTTCAGCTACTAAACCGGGATGTAAAAATTGTCTGTTGGGCCATAGTTCGAGATGATGCAAATCATCGTTTATTAGAATACCTGATGAGGACAAGCTTCTTTTATTTTATAAAACAATGTTTAGTTTAGTAAATCAAGTGAAGAAATAGTAATACACTGAACTAGTCCTTAACAAAACCAATATTTTTACCATAATGAATCATTTCTGGATCATCTGCTGTGCGTTTTTGCCTATCCTTGTACCGTTCCATTTTATGGTCGTGGTAATGAGGCAAATAAAAAGTTGAAAATTCACCATCCGGCGTAAGCTTATGCGGAATCGATAGGTGGTAATCTTTTATGGATTTTGTGTATCTTCCTGCAAACGAAAATTAAATCTCGATCAAAGTGCATGTCTGTCAAGCAAATTCGAATTACGAGTAATTAGCACCACGGATTACTTAGTTGCACCTTGAAAACGGGCGAATAACGAATTAATTCCGGGCATTAAATTCATCGGTAGGTAGTTCAAAGAAAATGCTTGACAGGTGACAACTCTCGGGCGGGTTTTAATCTTTATTGAGTTCATTAAGAGTCCATTTCGTATGTAATTCTGTACCTACCCAGAGAGCATTTTTATAGCGTTAAGTGTCGATATATTAGAATTGCGTTTAAGATTCACAAAGTTTATTTAAGTAAATTTTTGAAGTGCTGCTAACTAGTATTTAAAATATGGTTTCAAAAACAATGTAGGTAGGGTAGGCTTAAGCAAGCAAACTATTTTCCATATAGGTATTATGATTAAATGGTAACAGGACGTAGGTATGCTAAGCTCCGGATGTAAAATATAATAAAGTATAATTTTTAATATAATAACATTCATTTGTTCGTAATTTATGGATGGTGCAGAAGCACAATAAAACGAATCAGGCAGGAAAAAAGACGACATAAAATATAGTTTCTTATGGAGTATAATCAAGAGGCAGTTTGCCGTTACTAACATAATAATTCTTAAGTTAAACTAAAGACGTTGATTGGTTAATGCTTTAGCTCTGATGGGAATCGGGTATTTTTTGTGAAGTGAAGTAGCAAAAGCCAAGGTGAAAAAATTATTGATGATTTATTATGCCTCTATATTATTAAAATTTCCATCCCAAAAATACATTGCACAACCTTATTGACACCCAATAAAAAGAAAATTTATGCTAAACGAATACCTATATGCAAACGGTAGATAAAATGCACTTAGCACCTTAAAAGCTGCTGTCAAGTCTTTTCTTTGTACCTATCGCTTAATTTAATGCTTGTCGTAAACACGACAATTCGTTATTCGCTATTTACGACGTGTAACGTGAGCAATTAATTGCTGGTAGGTAATTAATATTTGCTGCTGTTTTTAAATTTACTAATTATATAAGGGGAAAAGGCGTAACCAAATACAGTTATTGGAAAATTTGAAAATTTTTAATCATAGTTAATTATATATTATCTTATCACAAACCATATAGTGGGTTGTGATAATATATAGTTGTTCATAAAGAAAAAGAAGAAATCCCGTTTTTATTTCATTATCAGCTTTGTTGTATGGTATGTTTCACCCTCATCTGCTGTATCGAAATAATAATTGCATTGGACCCTCGGACCACTTACATTGACTTGATGGAAAAAGTAATGCAAACAAAAATCAGCTGGACAATAATTACTATTATACGTGGACAGGAAATAAAGGTTTTGAGTTTGATATATTATTGACACAGATGTAATTTAAATTAAAAAA
Source organism: Ceutorhynchus assimilis (assembly GCA_917834065.1). Taxonomy (NCBI): domain Eukaryota; kingdom Metazoa; phylum Arthropoda; class Insecta; order Coleoptera; family Curculionidae; genus Ceutorhynchus; species Ceutorhynchus assimilis. Next base: position 28,492,063 of record OU892284.1, on the reverse strand, counting down.
ATATCAACATGATTATTTATCATCACTATTTTGAAATTTGATTGAACGTGTTTGGTATTAGAATCTCACAATTACTCATATCGTAGATTTTGAGTGAACAGTTCTTAAACTTCTGGCAAATTATTTCATAGGAAGCTTAAATTGATTAGATTGTTTACTTGCCTATCAGCATTTGACTGGCCCGAAACCTAAACCAACAAGCCGCTCAGTCTATTTAGTTTCAAACTATAGCTTGTTTCAATCTGTGACTGATACGTATATTTGATGCAGAATATTATAGTATTCAAAAAGTAACCAAGTTAAATTAATAACAACATTAACAACAACCTATCCACCTTCGATATTTTTGAGCCGTTCTCATTACTCACATAATCGCTTACCCTTCAGCATCAAGAAAATTGAAAACGTTATCAGCTATAATTGATCGGCCAGCGTGAGCCAATGTGGCTTAAACTGAAGCCTTCGCGTATCAAGATCGCCTTGTAGCTGACAGACAGGACAAAAGAAACGCACGGTAGACAAAAGAGTATAAACGCCAGATGAGGTCACGAGCCAGTAATAGGCCAAAACGAAGAGATATCTTGATTTCATGTTTTGTGCGGTTTTTTTTTTTTTTTTTCTTATACTTGAACGATTGCGTGAGTCAGGATTTTTTTTGTTTTCAAGAATTAAGTGCGTATAGACAAATTGATTGACGTTAGAAATTATTTTTGGATTAAAGATCTCAGGTTTTTATTTGGTGAAATGAGACATCAGATTTTTTCAACGAAGTTTTTATCCATTAAAACAGTTGTGTCATCTTAAAGTATTGAAAAATAATAGATAGCTGAACGACTTTAACATCCACATCCGCATTTCGCAGTACCACCCCTTACTTCCATTGTGGTCCTGTAAATTCGATTCGAATTTTCATCATCCGTGCAAAGAATTCCGGGGTTAAAATATCCTCCCATTCGGGTCTCCGGAAGGAGGGTCACTAATTCCGTCGGCAATTTTTGCCTATAGGTAGCGACAAGTCCATGTCATAATATTTAAAAACGAGGCAATAGTGTCAAATTTAATTAGGCTCTCCAAACCACGTGATTTTTCAATATGGCGACCGTGGAAAATTTGACGTTTATTTGTTTATCTTGAGTTTGTTTGGAATATTTTCAATAGTAATATAACTAGTGCAATGGAAATTATTGATAATTTTTGGGAAATTTGCCCGAATGCATTTTTAGTTGAAAAAGAGCACGAGTGCACGTAGTGCACGAGTGCCTTCTTCAGTTAAAAACGCATGAGTGCAAATTTGTCGAAAATTATAAATATATTTCCATTGCACGAGTTCTATTTAATGAGAGAATTTCATAAATCAAAAATTTAAATTTTTTGACAAAAAATGTCAAAACACCAGTTTTCGCACCAGTTAGTATGCAATTATCTGATAATTTGCACTAGTGCAAATTATCGCGTAATTACAATATGATTGGTTCAAATCAACAATCAAAACATGTCAATTTATTGTTGGAATACCAGTTTTGACAGATGTATGAAATTCTCAAGCTAATTACAGTTTACTTTGTTATAATATACTTTTTGAGATGCAGAGTGAATATTTAAAGACTTGAATGCAGGAAAATCGGGATCTGGGCGAACGGTTAGTTTAAAAAAATGTCCAGATGACATTTTGATCCACAGTTCACATTAATGAGCGAATGAAGGCCTACAAAAGCTTAGATTCTTACGAATATTTCGAAATTGGCTTTATTCCAGATGCAGGAACAGTGGTAGTGAAAAATTTTCACGTTTTAATTGGAAAATTTTAAAACAAAGGGCAATGAAAAAAGCCTGACATCATCCTTGTTACCTTGTTGAAGCTACTTCCACAATCAACTTCAAGACCCGTTTATGGCATTTTTAATTGGAAGAAACACTAATGAAGTCAATAAAATAAAAAATAAACAGAGTTCATTCACAAAACAACCACAAAATGCACTTTAAAAAGCTTTCAATTATATAAAGTGCGTTTTTTTTTAAAGATAAAAGTCAAACTGACATTAGGTTGGCAATACAATGTAAAATTGTCAATGCTTTCAAATTTTTTATGTAGAAAAGGATGACAGGTCGTTGGAATGCCTAATTTGTATACCTAGTTGGCAGGCAACAGTATTGAGGTTATGGCGTCGAAAACCTCAAGTGAAATTGGCTCCGAAAAAATTGATAAAAAAGTGCGTAAACACACTGCAAAAAACAGTAAGTGCATCTGTAGATTGCATAACATGCAACTCTAGTTGCAATCCGAGCTGTGCAAACGAATCAAAAGTGGTAAATAGGGGAGATAAAGTGATTTGTTGTCGAACAAGTGAAAAAACTGAGGTTAGAAAGTTCGAAAACAAGAATAAAAATTCACAAAGTGAAAAAGAAATGGACGAAAAGAGGACATCGGAACAAATAAGCGATATGTTTAAGAGGTCTATTGGACCTTTCAAAAAAGCTATTGAAGATGAGATGAACAGCTTCAAGGATTCAATGCAGTTCTGAGCAGCAAAATTCGATGAGTTCAAAGAAACCACTGAAAACATTGCGGAGGAAATAAAACGTGTGAGAAATGAGAACCTTGGGCTTAAAAATCGAGTTCAATTGCTGGAATCCAAAATAAATAGCCAAGAACAGCGAGAAAAACAAAAAAAAAAACCCATATTAGTTGGGGTACCGGACCAACCGGTCAAATGAAGACACCAAGGGAATAACTAAAAAGATACTCAGTACTATGAAGGTCAACATTAACATTGAAGACATAAAAGAAGTAAATCGCATTGGAAAACAAAAGGAAAACACTCCTATTATTGGAAACAAGCACCGCTAGGCAGGGCAGGAAATATTGGAAAGAGTGAAAGAACTGCGTGGAATTAAGATACAAGAATGCGGGCTACTCGGACAAAATAGAAACATCTTCTTCAATGAAGACCTTACACATCAGAACCGCAGATATTATTCAAAGAAGTACGAGAATACAGGCTAGCCAAGAAATACAAAAGCGTATTTTGCTTAAATGGTAAAATCGAAAAATCGAAAGTGGAATTTTATTGGCTAGAAAAGGATTATACTCCGCCCTAGGCAGGACCGTCTTAGGTTGTTTTGTATTTCTCTTCTCTGAATATATTTCCGAATGAATTCTTCAGCGGAATCTGTTGAACTTGATCTTGTTTTAATCTAAATTGCTCATTAATTAACAATAATTCACCAAACACTATTTAAATAAAGAAAATTTGTGGAAATTAAAGTCAAAGGAAAATTGAAAAAGTTGGGGTTTGTGCAGGATTTGAACCTGCGACCTCCGCATTGCTAGTACGACACTCTACCAACTGAGCTAACAAGCCCGCCTGGTCAATTTTCCTTTGACTTTAATTTCCACAAATTTTCTTTGTAAAACTAGTTTCGGTACCTATAACCGACAAAAATTCTCCCTTTGTTCAACTATGCTTACGTCGCATGGCGTACATAAGAAATTTTAACACATCGTGGACGAAACCTGCACATAGTGGTATAGGTGACTTACCCTAGCAGGACCGATGCCACATTCGTGAGCCATTGGAAAATTGAAAAACGTTTGGGGTGAGTGGGAGGAGAATGAAAGTGATCATGTATTCGCCGATCTCTACCAGGCGGGCTTGTTAGCTCAGTTGGTAGAGTGTCGTACTAGCAATGCGGAGGTCGCAGGTTCAAATCCTGCACAAACCCCAACTTTTTCAATTTTCCTTTGACTTTAATTTCCACAAATTTTCTTTGTAAAACTAGTTTCGGTACCTATAACCGACAAAAATTCTCCCTTTGTTCAACTATTTAAATAATTGTAATATACTAGGAAATACGACATTAAACTTATTGACTGTCATCCGCCTGTCTGTTTACCTCTACTATCGCGTTTCGTGGAATGAACTTTACAAGATTTACAGGATATTATTGAATATAAGAAAAAATAAAGATACAGATGTGATAATTCTCACTGAAACATGAATATATGAAAATGAAGCAAGCTTGTTTAACCTAAATTCATTTACAGCTGTACATCACTGTAGAGATACAAGAAGAGGCGGCACTTCAATTTACATAATAAATAGCATTAATTATGTGCAAAATAATATAGGTACCTCTAACAGACCTAGGAGGGTGTAATATACTCACAGTGGAGCTTATAGAACAGAAAATACATGTCTGGAGTCCACCATAGAGCAACGAAGCCAGATTTTTGGAAAACATTGACAGAATTATGGAAGTGACGAAAAGATTGTATTATTGTAGGTGACATCAACATGGACTTACTAGGAGACTCTGCAGCTGTGCGAGAATATAAAAACATCATTAAATCGAATGCTTATGAGATCCAAAATGAACAAAAATTGAATATGGCAACCAGAATAGGAAAAACTAGATCATCAATCCTAGATAACATAATTACAAACAACAAATTGATTTGCAATGTTAAAGTCGAAAATCATATGAATCTGATCACAGAATATTATGTGTTTATGTTAATACAGATCAAGCAAGTCGAAGTCATTAGAGAAAAAGTAACAAAAACTAAATTTGATAAACAAAAATGGATCATGACTGGGAAAGAGAAAACAGATACAACACAACCTATTGAACCATTTGTACATCATTCTGAAATTCTGAATAAAACAAGACAAGTGTAGTAAAAACTATACTGTTAAGATAGGAAAAGACAACAACTGGATAACCACTGAATACTGAGACAAACTAAAATCTAGAGGTTATATAGGAGATGGAAACAAGTACAAAATGAATTGACTAACTTGAGAAAAAAGCTACAAAAAGACTACACGGAAAAAAAAATGAAGGAAGCAAATGGTAACTCAAGGAAAACATGGGAGGTATTGAATAAATTATGAAACAGAAAAAAGAATAACTCACAGAAAATAAAAATGATTGAGACTGACACAAAAAGAATCACAGAGGACAGAGAAAAAGCGCAAGAATTTATTAAACATTTTTCTAATGTAGGACCATCTTTGGCTGAAAAAATTTAAAAAATACAAAAACAATTTTGTATAAGAAGAAGCACAACAGATACTAGAAAAAAGGGAAGAAACAGATTTGAAGGAAATAAAGGACATAGTTAGTGAGCTGAAAAATAATAGTGCTCCCGGTGAAGACCAATTGACAAAAACACTAAACAGACATTTTAACACTATATGATGTGATTGGCTAAATCCTGGTAAATTTAGTACTAAATAAAGTACTTGAGAGTGGAAAATATCCAAAGGAACTAAAAGTAGCTGTATTAATTTCAGTACACAAAAAAGGACCACATAGTGACGTGAACAATTACCGCCCGATTTCCTTACTAAGCATCTTCTAAAAGATTTTAGAAAAAGTCATGAAGAAAAGGTTAATTGAACACATTGAAGAGACTTTTAATTTGACAAACAACAATACGGTTTCCAAAAACAAAGCAATACTTTGGGTGCCACAGTGGATCTTGTAGAGTATGTTAAGGGAGAGTTGTTTAGGAGTAGACATGTTGTCTTGGTTTTTGTTGATTTTCAAAAGGTGTTTGACACAGTTGATACTGAACTCATGGAAAATAAACTATATGTAAAATGGGATTTCGTGGTGGGTTTAAACCTATTACAATCATAATCCATAGATCAAGCATATTATATCTACTGAAATAAATGATAGCAAAAGTGACAAAGTAAAATTTAAAGTCGGTCTAGCCCAAGGCTCGAAATCATCCAGTACCTCCTGTATGTACACAACTTACAATATCTTCTAATAAAATCAAAATATTTCATGATTGCAGATGACACTATACTCGCTTTCTCGGGAGAAAACCCTAAAGAACTTGAAAGGGTGATAAACAGTGACCTGAAATTGTATCATAAGTGGCTGTGTGTAAATTAACAAACTAATTCAGATAAGACTGAGTATATGCAAATAGGGTGAAAGAGGTGTGATATAGAAGTGGTTCTAAATAGTGTGCGACTGAAGAAGACAAAGCATTATAAATATTTGGGCCTGATTCTCACAAACAATTTCAGCTGGTCTGCCCATATTGATAACATCATTAAAAAAATATCACCAATGTTAGGAGCAATAAAAAGGTGCTCACATCTATTGAATAACAGTACAAGACAATTTCTCTATGACAGTTTCATAGAACCTCATTTAGGGTATCTCCTGTCTTGCTGGGGAAACGCTCCATAACACCAACTCGAAAAACTGCAAAGAATACAAAATGAAGCTGTGAAAACCATATATCCTATGAATCAATATACTCCCAGTGTTGACATATACAAAAGAACAAAAATCACAAATATAGACAAATTGAAAAAAATCGAACAAGTGAAACTCATATAGGTACTCAATAAAGAATGAACTAATAAAATCAAATACAACGTTAACCGAAAGACAAAACTATCATACGCGACAAAAAGAATACATAGCAAATAAATTTTCAAGGATAAAAACATCACAAGATTCTCCGATACACAGAAGTGTACAAACATTCAATAAAACTCCAAGAGATATCATAAATGTGCAGAATTATAGACTAATGTGTCGTAACCTCAAAGACTAAATAAAAGGAACAGAATGAACTAATTATTTTTGGATGAACAACTCTAGATTTAGTTGATGTATTTCTTTAAAATTAAATGTAGTATATGCCAATATTTTTGAATCCCGAGTACACGTACGCCAATGTGACTCGTTTTGAAAAATGTTGACATCGACTTGCTACCTATCTAAAGTGTATATTTTCCCAAGAAGCTGGAAACAAATATCAAAAGCATTGACTGACAGAGCTCGAAAAAATAAAGAAGCAGAGCATCCACAAAATTTTAAAATAATGACCAATTCGTACAAATTAAGGGAACGATATCCCGACAAAATATAGCGCATAGATGAAATTACAGCTGTACAAGATAAATTGAATGCGGCTCCAAAATCATTTGCAAAAGTGGCAAAACTAATTCGAATACAGATACTCATCGGCTCAAATGATACCGAAAAGAAATAAACAGGGGCTGAATTAAAACACATGGTGATGGCTGAAATAAGCTCAGGTAAACTAGGATTTAAACTTAGCAGAATATAATTATGCCCTCAAAGACAATACAGTCATAATCGAATCATAAACTCTACCGAGGCAAAAACTCTGAAAGTGACGGTAACATAATAAAATCAACCCTAGAGTCACAACATTCAATGTGCCATTAGATATTAGCAAGGATCAGCTAACAAGGTAAATAATGGACCAAAATGATTTTGGATCCACTGATGATGTATTTATTGACCCTAAATACAAATTTGGGCCGAAAGACAAACAGTTCGTGCACTGGGTAGCCGAGGTTAACCCATACACCAGGGGGTGGATTACGAACTCTCGATTCGAACCGAAACCGCCATGGATTTCGAACGCACTCCATGTGAATGCATAGGAATGCGTTCGAAATCTATGGCAGTTTCGGTTCGAATCGAGAGTTCGTAATCCGCCCCCTGGTCTCAGCTTTTAGAGAGAAAAAGCTAGGTATATTTAAACTGGCACTCATGCAATGTAGAAGATAAAATTTCAATCACGAAATGCTATAACTATCAAGGGCATGGACACACTGCCACAAAATGCTCAAACGCCATTGGCTGTGACTATTGTGCCAAAGGGATGACTCCAGAACCTGCCCAAACAAAGAAACTCCTGAAAAGATCAAATGTATCGTGTAGGTATTGTTTGTCGATTTTTATCTGACACTTTTCGTGTGAGGAGCGAGGGGGTGAAGTATATGGCAAAAACAGGTGTGACGTCAGGTGACCATTGGCGTTCTAATGTAGGGTGCCACCAGCTCACATTCATTTCGAGTATCAGATTAAAATCGACGGACTTTATGCCAAAACAAAAATTGATGACAATTATCACAGACCTAGAGATCGCAGACACAGATTAACCCGTCCTAAAGATAGGAAGCTCGGACCTTTTTCCCTATCCTTGTCTTACTCATGCAGCGAGTTGCATGACTGCCACAGCATGGTGGCGCCAGTGTGCACTTCGGTGTGTCCAGTATTGTGGCAGTAGGCACGTGATTCCCGCTTTCTTTCAAATAATTTGTCTAATCAATTTCATTCCATTATTAAACCCTATTTTTTGAAAATAAAACAACAACATTTCAGTACTATCTCCTTCTTTAACTTTAACACAACAACAGAAAACCGTATTAAAAAAAAAACACTAAAAAGTTGAAGGGTCTAGTGCACAAATAACTTTGTCAAAAATTGCAAATAAATACCATCACTAAAACCATTTCCACAATGTTTACATGTAACATAAAGTCTCTTTGGTTAAAAACATATTAAGAAGTCAAAGTTTTACCAAAAATTGATAGAAAATCAAATAAAGAACACCATAGAATAAGAAGAACACTAACAAACATCAAACGGCCGACTAATGGCAAATACAATGACAAATTACATTCTTTTACAGATGACATTTGCTTGTGGCTTTGCTATACTAGCGCCGCATAGCTTTGGCAGTCATGAAACTCTCATACGTGCAATTTTTTAGACAGCTCCGAACGAACATTTTACATGGAAGTTTCCTATCTTTAGGACGAGTTAATCTGTGATGGCAGATGATTGGCCTTCAAGCGAAAAATGGAACAGTAGGTACGTAAATAGCTAGCATTGGCTTTAAAACCATTGACGGATGAAGAAATAAAACTTAAATTTGGACAGCAAAATTAACATCACGGTTACAGTGCATAACTGAAGCAATTGAAAATAAAATTGACATACTTCTACTGCAAGAACCTATGTGCAAAAGATTGGCGAAAAATTTATCTTTCCATTATTTGTTACAAGATACACGTTGGAAGCAGAGCAGTCTGAAGGGTTCCAGGTCTAGGCACACTCAATAAAAAAATTGACACAATACTGCGAAAAATGACAACTTTGAAATAGACCTATCTCCCATGATTAGAAAAAGAGAGCTTCATTGTAATAAATACAAGTTAGAAAACAATAAAAGATGACATGCGCGCGCAACTCGTAGGCTGCAGTGTAGCCAGATTGTATTGTTGCAGAACAAATGTAGACAATACAAATCGAACATTATAACATTAAAGAAGTAATATAGTCTCAAGGGTTTCACAACGCCTTAAATCAGACACAAGAAGAGCTTTAAAGTGGATAAACATCGTTTGCACTTTTATTTTGATAAATGTTTCATCGGGCAACATCGCTCAATGAAATTGCAAAGGAATATGTCAAGTATAATCTAACATAACCTTAAACGAAACTGCGGTGAGTTCAAGTAATATGTAAAGTATTAGCTTGCTCTTTGTCAAATTACACGTTACAAAGAAAGAAGGAACGATTCATTCTGAACTGGCTCCTGAATAAGAATATGACGCAAGCCTGTCATAAACTTGCTTCTCATTGGACGCTCACCTGCAGCCTACAAGCGACGCGCGCAGTCCAGGTAATAGGAGATCGGTCTATTGAGCCATACTTACACATAATAGTTGGACTAACCGATCAAGACAGCGTGCCTCTAATAATGGGCATAGATTCAAACGCACATCTCATCAATCGTGGTTTGACAAAAATAATGACAATAGAGGAAATAGTTTAGTGGAGTACTTCAACACCACTAGGTTTCTTTAACATAACGCCGCTTATAACCAAGAGACTTATTATAGTGCGCTTGGCAGCAGCAATATTGACCTAACAATTGGCACTAGAGACACATTAGATAAAACAAAGACTGGAAAGTCTGGCCTGACACCCTCAGTGATCACAGCTCATATAACTACACTCTGACCCGATTAAATGAACTGGGAGAAACAGCCAAGTTTAGACAAAAATAAACATCAATATGGCTCTGGATATGGCAATAGTTTGAATAGGCAGATTGAGCGAGAAATTATTCGGAAACCAAATACAGATAACACCGGAAAATAAGTGGTCCTACCCACTAACATGCTTCACGAAATAACTGAAAGGAGCATTTTCTTCCCAAAAGAAAAATACCTATATAATAATAAGTCCATTTGGTGGAATGAGCGGTTAAAGGAGCTAAAAGTCAAGGCTTACATGATGCTGAAGAAAAAGAAGGGCAGAGAAGGTAACTACCTAAAAAAGATAAATCTTGGGACGAATTTGTCAAGGACAGCATGTGGAGCGATGATCCATGAAGCAAACCTTACGAATAAGCAGCAAAAAAGTTAAAGAAGATACACGAATGGGCTGTGGGAATATCAATAGAGCTAGAAGCGCTAGATACTTGCGAATCATAGTTGAAGAAAAATTACCATTTCAAGAACATACTAATCACATAATGGACAAAGCAATCACTATAAAAAAAAATTACTAACAAGAATTTTCTGTTCGATGAGTCCTCACTCAGAACTATATTTTACGGAGCAATAATGCCACTATTCACATACAGCTGTAGCTTGTTCGACAACAAGCTAGGGCATGCAAGAATCACATACATCTGAGGGTAAGTGGCCAAAAATATTATGATTGTCGTTTCCATTACTAATTATGGAGGCACTTGATACAAAAAGACACAAGAATGGCATTGCAATTACCCGAGACAGCATCGAGGCAGAACAACGACTAAGCAAAAAGAGACTCAAAGAAATGCTTAAGGGCCGTACTAAGATGGCAGAATATATGGGATGAATCTGACAAAGGAAGAGTCACATATAGCATAATTCCCAATGTACGCGAAATACAAAACTTGGACATGAAATTTAAAAAAAAGATGACACAGATGCTGACTGGACAGGATCAGTTTGTGTCTAATTATAAGCGAATAGGCCAATCTAATGTTACTACATGCAATTTATGCAACAGCCAAGAGGATGAAGACCCAATACATAGATTGTACTACTGCTACACCGGACTAACTATTGAAAGACAAAAAATCTGCACCCTGCTCAAAGCAAGCTATAACAATTGGAGACATGCAAAAAATACTTGGATGGCATTAAGAACGTGGATCCATTCAACCTGATCAGCTTCCTGACTAGCAAGGACGCCTTGGACGTGCTAGAAGACATGGTGAGGGTCAGAATCTGTCTCGCTCCACGCTAGAAGTACGGAATGAAATCTTGAGTTGCGGACCTAGAGTTAAGGAACTATGTAACAACCAATTATTATGAGAATTTGTTACTCATAAGCAATAAATAAATAATTCGGTTTGCACGAGCCAACATTTTCACAAGCACACAAGGAGAGTAAAAAGAACCTCCTGGGTAACCAACTCACAAACAAGAATGGACCATAACCTATGAATTAAAAATGGCGCACCGCACAATGGCTTTTGGACACATTAAGAACTGAAAGACAATACATTTCCGCACACATTGTATCAGGGCGTCTTCAGTCTCCTTCAGAGACAGTGGCACAAAGGTCTTCTCAGCAAACTTCTATCGTATGGTTTTCCCGACAAATTTTGCCATTGGCTAGGGAGCCTTTTCGAAGGCAGGTCACTGGAATTTGTGGTTGGTGGTGTGTCTTCTGATAAACTGGCTGAAAATGCCTTCTTTCCCAAGGCTCAATTCTGTCCCTAACACTGTTTCTCATTTTTATAAACGATTCATTGAATGTGACAAGAAACCCCATATACAGCTTTTCGGATAATTCTAAGTTGATGGTATCGTTCTCTTCTGACAAACCGCTTACTGCAGCCACTTCCACATGCCTCGCCCGAGAACAGATTCACTCTATGAACAGTGATCTTGACACCATCACCAACTGGGGCCTTTTAACAACCTAGTCAAATTCAATGCTTCCAAAACTCAAGCAACAGTATTCTCAAATAAAAATTCTTCCACCGATGATAACCCAGTTTTAAGGATGTCAGGATAAAACCTTTCTATCATTCTCTCAACCTATTCTCCTTTATAAGGTTCAAATCAGACTATGTATTGAATACTGTTCCCACATCTGATACCTATATACAGGGTGTCCCAGGTAAAAGTAACTACATGGCGATTTCGGAAACGGTATGAGATACAATTTTGGTTGAATGGGAAAAAAGTTGCGCTATTCCGAGCCCAATCAGATGCTGTATCGAAATTGAACATATCTATAGTTACAAAGCTATGATGAAAAACACAATTACGGCATTTGCTTCACAACCAACTAAGTGAAAAACTGCTTTTTTTAATACATTTTTCCGTCATCAAAGATACACTTGTTATACATGGTTTGAAAGCCCCTTTTATGGTCGATTTAATGACGTGAAAAAAAATACAACGGCCATAACAAATAACAAAGTTGACTATGGTTGCAAAAAAACTAGAAGGCCTGGAAAATTTTTGTTGATGTCATTTGATTGTCCGTAGTCGTAAAACTACTAAATTTTAATTAATTTGCTTACAAAATGGCGACGATATTTCAATTTTTCGAGGAACACAAATTTTAATTTTTGTTCGATATCTTGAAAACCCCTGCAGATATTTCCAATTTCGATGCAGCATCTGATTGGGCTTGAAATAGCAACTGTTTTCCCATTTATCCAAAATTGTATCTCTTACCGTTTCCGACATCCCCATGTAGTTACTTTTATGTGGGACACCTTGTATATCGTGTGGGGCCGGATTCTCGTCTCAGGGAGTAGAGCTTCCGATAGAACTAATGTTTTGTCCTTGTCAATTTAAACGAAAAGTAAACAAGAATGATAAAGACGAATTTCTTTTACTCTCGGGGAGCTCGACTCCCTAAGACGAGAATCCAGCCCCTGGAGCCGATGGCTCTATTAAATGCAGAATGCGGACTGCTCTACTGGCCAAATGTTTGGAGAACCATCCCTTCATCACAAATTCTCTATATCGTCGAAGAGCTGAAAACAACTTAGAAATATCTAAGATCAAAGCACTAGCTTCTCATCGACTACGTTATTGTAAGTGACGAAAACCAATATGTGAAAGTAACCAGAGCTACAATGAATGCTGGACTGATACACCCAATGGTAGGATCTGTGAATGTCTAATACCACCAAAATGATGGCAACCAAAGCAGGAATTAGAGTTTCCATCTCGTGTTTAATTTCATAGGTGTTGAGCATTGATATCTCGGTGCCAGTAACTTAAATCTATCGTCTTCAATAATTTCCGAGATAAATCACAGTCATAAAAACACCGCCTAAACTTTTTGGGGCTCACTTATTAAAAAACTTTTGGTACAAAAACTTAAGAAGCTGACCCTGTCTATTTCTGAGCACTGTGTTAGTTTAGTTGAGTTTCACAAATGGTCTCCTAAAAACCCTGGTTGGTTTCTCTACTATCAACATCACCAAGAGAGTAAATAAGAATAACTGTTTTTCAGGCATATCAAAACCGAAACCGCCAAAACGCCAATTTCAACATTTCAACCACTTACCATGTATCGTAGCGGCACCACAAAGGACCCACTTATACAACACCGCCAGTACTATAAACTGAATCATGAGGCTCTAAATAACACGAGACATCTCGACGATGTCAGACGTTGACACATGACAGCGGAGGCATTAAATTACGAGCCGTGTCACCTGAAAATCTTTTACCTGGTGCGGCCCGACCTGGTGCCAACCTACGACGGAATCCCTGCAGTCGCAGACAGCAGGAGAAAAAGATGTCTCCGGCTTGCCGTCTATTTGGTTATTTATTGAGATACCTTGTCGTGTTTTAATACGAGCCACAGACGAAGATATAAATCAGGGTTTGGATTAATATTGAACGAATAGCGGAAAATGACTTCGGGTTATTTTACTGGAAAAAATTGACTCGTAATAACTGGTTTTAATTTACTATAAGGTTTGTGTTTTGCTGCAATGATTTTTCCATGCTACTTTTACTCTTCATATACAAGTCAAAAGTGTATCAACTTTTCTTATTCTATACGAATTTATTACACAAATGAAATGTTTACTCTTTATAAGCTTCAGATGAACGGGACTTGAAATCCCCAATAATTTATAAATTCCATGTTTTTAAATGAAGCAGCTATATAGGTAGTTGGCTTGATTCCTTAATCAAATTCCTCAAGAAAAAGATTAATGTGTTAAAAATAGACATTCTAATAAGTATACTCATTAAAAATGAATCATCAAAGATAGTATTTAAATTAATTAACTATGAGATTAACATTTTAAGTCGTTTATTTGGGAACACCCATGGTCAGGTGAATCATGTAAGCAAAAATGTTCGATACCTGGGCTAGATTTGAATTTTTCAGCAGAAACTCGAATTGTTAGATTTAATGAATTGTTAACGTTATTAAGGAAGACAAGCGGAATAAACTAGATATGCCTAATGATTGAAAACCTTTTGTAAGAAATCGTATATGAACCTATTGTACCTGAAAATACAATTCCGATAGGAGGTAGAAACTTTTTTTTTTTTCATTCACTCCTAAATTTTTTATATAATTTCAGGGAATTCAGGTTCCGGGTTCCGTTGAAATAATATACAAATATATAATTGATAGATGGACGATGTTGGTTAGCTCACACCTAGAGAAAATTCCAAATGACTTAGTTTTAGCATATCAAAGAAAAATACCGGAAGACAGAAAGTTTTGATGTCTGCCCTGATTTAGTTCAAGGCCTATGTTTCAACTTGGTATAGTGTCATTTTTATCTGCTTACCACTTTGAAAACTCATCGGAAATTGAGAACTTAGTAGGTATATCAATATCCAAAGATGAACTTATAGAAACTACATCTGTGAGGTATTATTATCCATTAAATTGTTTAACTACAATTATAATTTATTTATCAATCTTCAGCAAATTGTTCTTTGATTGAAATTTCTAATCCATTAAAACCCGCTTGATTACCTTCATGGTAACACCCAAAAACTTATTCCCATTAAATAGGGAGCGATTGTATCCCGTATAAAACCCGATCCAACAAGAAATTGTTAAATTAGGCAATTCTCACGCGTAAATAGACACTATACGCGATTAACTCTGGCGACAAAACAATGAAACCCTACGCCATTCAGCGTTCTAGCAATCAGTCATCCAGATACGGCTCATCAATTTCATGACGCATTATTTTATCATTGGATTAAGGTTAACTTTGCGTCCCCAGCCGCTCCAGATTTTACGCATTGTTTCCAAGAGAATTGCCCTGTAGGCTTCTCATATAAACATGGTTTATACATATAACGGCGACCTTTTCTTTTGTTTTTGTTCGTGTTATAAAAATATATATTTTGATTTATGACTGTGTGAGTACAAAAACTAATAAATAACCAACGTGCGGGAAAAACTGGGCCCAACATCAAAAATAATAAAATACCTAATCCCAAAAAACTATGTATTTTTTTGGGAACAATAACTGAGAAGGTTCTTGATAATAAAAGTTTTATGACGGTCATACTTCACAGTTCAGGTAAGGGGTACTGATTCCCATATTACGTATAGACTCTGATATATAACCTATTAAAAAATTGACATATCTTGCAGATTAGGAAAGAGAAATTCTAAGGATATTGTTGCGGAAACTTTGAAGGTGACAACATAGATGGCGCGGTGTGGCCTGGAAGCTGGCAACCCACAATACATGGCGCGCCGTCCTATGCCGGTGGCCCTGAGTGTTTTTGACGTATAAGGTGGCTATGGGGCGTTGTGGGGGTTCTATGAAGACAGTTGTTGTTTATTGTTGTTCTGTTCGTTTTGTTTTTAATTAGAGAAAGAATTATATAAGAACACGGTTCAATTTTATTTATTCTCGTTACATATCAGAAGTGGGATAACCCATAATCTTAAATGACTGTAAATTGCGGAGGACACGGATACAAGGCTTTCAGACAATGGATCGATCGCAAAAATATTAAAATTCAAACAAAAACCCTAGAAAACGGCGAGAACCGGACTACAATAACGAGTTATTGGAAGACGAGTACACTAAAGATGTTCTGAATTTGGAATTGAACGAAGGGAGTGACCAGCTACATGCCCCAGGTGCGTCTGAGCATGAATTACGTGAAATATTATTGCTTAGGCGTGAAAATCGTCGCTTGATGCTCGAGGCTGAAATTCAGTAAGAGGTCCAACGTAGGGCAGAGGCTCAACTGGCAGCCTTCCAGGATACCTTGGCGAAAGCGATTGCAACAGCGATCACCTGCAATTACAAGCTGCGTTAGTGTAGTGCAGACTCCGAGAAGTCACATCCAGGCGGAGGCACTTGCGAACGCACGAGAGGTAGTATCTCCATCAATATCGACTAATCCGGAGAGACATAGTGACAGCACAAGTGCACATACACCAAGACAGGAGCGATTGGAACCATCAAAGATTAGAGGAGTGTTGTCCTATTTTGATCCTGATGCACAGAGTTCAACTGAGGCCTGTGATAATGTGGAGGAGTGGTTGGCACTCGTGGAGCAGCTAGCTCGAGCTCATGACTGGGACGGCGATGGGAAAATTTTACAGATACATACATGTGTGCGTGGTGAGGCTATGCGATGGTCCAACAATCAGTTAGGCGCATTGGAACGAGAGGGACTGCAAGAGCGCTCTTGGCAGAAGTGGAAGCAACGATTGCAGGAGGCATTTCCCCGTGTATACGGTTATAGGGAACAACTGGACGCCATTTCAAGGAGGTCAAAACAACCTAACGAGACTTATACCTGCTACTACCGTAGTGTTCTACGAATGTGTGAAAGGTTTGGCGCCTCGTCTAGAGGCACCGTTACTGTACTTATAGGTGGACTGCCACGTTAACAGAGGACCAATGCAGAAGTGCTTGAGTGCATCACACCTTTGGAGCTATATAATCGCTTCCTCTGTAAGCTAGATGCTTGTAAAGAGTTGAGGCAAGGAGCTGACAGGCGCGACACTAAATGGAGGTCACTTAATCTTGGAGGTTCGCGGCGACAACGTGGAGTTGATAGACTTGGTTCGGCAGCTAGGTGACATGGAGGTCACAGAGGCAACCGCCAAAGCAAATGTAAAACTAGTACGTGGAGTCGTACTGGAGCCAAGGAGCATTACCTACTATTGCCGAGGTGTACGTAGAAGGGCGTGAGCAGGGCGAGGTGCTCAAGATTCCTGCCAGAATTTTTGGAACAGAACGAAATCCTGTTGCTGTTGCAGCGATCACCTTTAAAGCGACGAACGAATCTGCCAAGGTCCTTGTCACGAATTTGGGAGATGAGAACGTGGTATGGCCGGAGGGAAAAATCATCGCCAGGGCGCAATTAGTGGACCAAACACCAGAGCAGGGAATCGCGGAGGGCATGGTAAGTTTTATATCTAATATTAGAGAGCAAATGTCTGTATTAGATCTGGGAGTGCTTGATGAAAGTGAACGTGATTTATTACTTAGTGTACTTAACGTATATTCAGATTGTTTTGCCGTCGGTGAAAATGATGTAGGTACTACCAATCTGGCTGAGATGGAAATACATTTGACAAGTGACAAACCTATAGGTGAGGCGTCCTTACCGGTTGGCCAGATCGGAACGTGT
This sequence comes from Ceutorhynchus assimilis, assembly GCA_917834065.1. Classification (NCBI taxonomy): domain Eukaryota; kingdom Metazoa; phylum Arthropoda; class Insecta; order Coleoptera; family Curculionidae; genus Ceutorhynchus; species Ceutorhynchus assimilis. The sequence goes on along the minus strand of OU892284.1, from coordinate 28,474,592 downwards.
AAAAGTGCAGGAGAAAATAAACGGATTACTGACTAATGGCATCATAAAAGAAAGCGAGTCAGAGTACGCCAGTCCACTGGTCATAGTCCCAAAGGAGAATGGCGACATTAAGCTGTGTGTCGACTACCTGGCGTTGAACAAAATTACTGTTAAAGACAGGTACCCTATGCTAGTCCTAGCGGCTCGCGACAACTTTCATCGAAAAACGGCAAATTGTGGTACAAGCATGAAATTTGGCTTAATTGTTTTTTAGACTATTTTAAGTGATTTGACCCGACACCGACTTTCATCAATTGGGACACCCCCCACCCTAAAATGGCGGGAAATTCAGAACGTCAGTTATCAAATTGTCAGTTCTTTTAATATTGTTTGCTTTTCATTTTCCAAATATTAATCTAGGTGAATAGTTTATATACAACTTATACAAGCTACTAAACAAAAATAAGGTTAATATTAATAGTATATTACATACCGAGTAGGGAAGTGTTTCATTACTGTCGAGAGATTTATATAGTCAATCGAGACGCGAAGCGTCGAGATTGACTATTAATCTCGAGACATAAATGAAAACTTTCCTCTGAGGTTTGTATACTATTTTATTTGCAAGCATACCATTAATTATGATTAGTCAAACAATTTTTTTTAATATTAAAAAAATAGAACAAACATGCCAAAATTTGTCGTTCACTGCTTTGACGTTTTTACCTGACATGTTCTCATTGTTTCCCAGTAAAGATAAATAAATTACAGTGAGGGAAATCGGTGAGGGAAGTCGAATAGGGAAATCGGTGAGGGAAATCGAAGAGGGAAGTGACACAGGTAAAGTGTCACTTCCAAATTTTTAAAAAGTCCGTAATGACAAGATTACATATATGATTGCAAATAAAAAATATTACCTTACATCATGAACTGTTCATTTTAACCTGGATATTAATATAGATATACCTACTATATTTTATGAAAAAAATGTGGTGTTGGTTTTCAGTTAGGTATACATACCTCTTTTCAGATTTTACTTGGAAAAAGTGTCAAAAAAAAACTAACAGTTGCCGCATCAACCAGCCTTGAATCTTTTGATTTTTTTTTTTAAATGAGACCTTCGCTGTATTTGCCAGCCCATCGAGAACCATGGCCAACTGGTATGCCCAGCTAAAAATCTAATAAAATCCCTTCGGACCGTAACTTACACTTCTCTTGGTGAAAACTTGCGTCGGGCTACCCCGTAAAAATTTTAGATGAAGGAGATGGAATACAAGCTAGTTTAATCCAAAGAAATGCTGTGTGGTATGGGTCCTGTTCTATCAAGTATCTAGACAAAAAGAGATTTGATGTTTTTTTTGCGTCTTACAGAAGAACAAGAAAATATTCAACGCCAGAACGATGCAGCAAAAGTAACTGGATTACCATTGTTAGCTAAATCAGATGGGCATAGGCAAACCAGGTCCTCTATTCTTGCGTTTGATGCAAAAGAAACTGTTTGCTTTCTTTGTAAAAACACATCTTATAACAATAAGAATCCTCTACGAAATTGCGAGACTGACAAGATATACGAAAATGTAAACTTAGGTGCAGAATTATTGAAAGATGCGGATTTCCTAGGATTTCTATCTCAAGGCGATTCAGTAGAGTTAGAGAGTTAGAGAGTTAGAGAACTTTGTAGCAAATAATAAAAATAAAGTTAAGTTAAGCTTCGGATAAGATTTGCACCCATGATGGCAGAAACTTTTAAGTGTTGCAGAAAACCTAATAATAACTGGATATGTATACCTTGTGGCAATGTCTTCCATCAGAGCTGCTGAAAAAGAACAAAGCATTATGAAACCCTAAGCAATAACCTGATATATTGTTCGGTCAGTTGCAGAGATTTGGCTTCGAGAACTAGTGAGAGAGAATATCAGATTAAATCCTTTTTATGCCTCGTACAAGATCTACAGGCAGAGTTGGAGCAAAAAAAAACAAATACATTGAGCGTTTAAAGCGAAACTTGATCGTTTTCGAAGAGGATACAACAGAAATAAAGTGTTTCAGAGAGACATTGCAGCATATAGAGCAGAGATATCGCAGAACTACAACTTCAATTGGAACAGAAGGACGTCATAATTAAGAGCTATGAGGATAAAACCTTTGTAAATTGTGAGACACAAACACCACATCATCTCAGTTTCAACTCAGACGTCGTTTTTAAGGGCTGCAAAGAGCTCACAGACGGAAAAGATTGTCAAATATTCTTCAGGGACTCAAACCTCCAAGAAATCATGCAATGGTGCAAATGGTCGTTCCGGTTGTTCCTAATTCTTCGCTGGCCGATGAAATTAAACAAGCATCCAATGAAGATCAATCCGATCCGATTGCAAAGTGTAGGTCTAGGGACGTAGAAGTACAGACAAGAATTACGAGTGTGGGTACTAATGTTAAAAAATCTGCATCACTCTCTGAACTTGCAGAACCTAAAACAAACCACCTTCATAAATCGCAGGAAACTTTCCTATCCTTAAATACTAAGCAGTCAGAAACTCAGCTAGACCTCATTCGACTTTTGGTGATGGGCAGCAAAGACAGTGTAAGAAATGTACCATACCTAATAAAAAAAAAATACTTCTTCTAAAGCGTCTATTGATATCAATAATTGTCAATATTCTTTTGGCCCAATTGCACTAACAGAAATAGCCATACGAGGTCAAATGTTAAGCAAACATTTTTCTAAAAGTGACCATGTGCTTTTTTTTGTTGACTACCGTAGCACTACAGAATGTAATACGTTGCACTTGGATAGTCTGCATGAACTATTTGATAAGTTCTCGCATACTGACATAATGATTGTTGGAGCTTCTGAGGTGACAGTACCGATGGAACAAAAGCAACAGGTGTATGAGTACAACATCCTCGTAAAAAAATCGTACATGCCTACGCTAAGAATGTAACATTCATTCCCATGGATAATTTTCTGGAAACGACGACCAACGCTATGGATCACACTCACAATATCTATGAAGGTAAACAAAAGCTGGCTTAATTAATATCTGGGGAGTATTATCAAAGAGACCACGTAAGTTGGCTGGAATTGGTGATTCTTCCTTGGAAGACAGATTGAAAAAACTTCTTGGAAGGGAAAGTTTATGGCATACGAAGGTCTCGGCCTTCCCCTTATACTATCCAAATCCATCAGATGCGCTCCGGGAAATAAATTTCCGTCGTCCAAGTGGATGACGAAATCCCATCTTCATCGACCAAAAAAGCTTTTCTGGATTTGGATGTGCATACTCCGATCATGGTTGACTGGCAAAACTTTCAATTGGTCGGCCTTAAGGAGCACACAATATTAGATTGACGATACCCTTAACACCCTATCAGGCTCCAAGTGGTTTTCAACCCTGGACTTGAAAAGCGGATATTGGCAGGTGGAACTCAATAAAGAGGATAAAGAGAAGACCGCATTCACTGCAGTAAACAGCCTATATCAATTTAACGTCATGCCGTTTGAATTATGCAATGCACCTGCCACTTTTGAAAGACTGGAGTTAGTTTTGCGAGGACCAACTTGGGAAACGTGCATGGTATATCTGGATGATTTCATGGTGATTGGCAAAGATTTCGACGAACACCTGTCGAATTTGAAGGAAGTTTTTGCCAGGATGCGAAGTGCCAATCTGCAACTAAATCCCAAGAAGTGTGTCCTATTCCAGGAAAAAGTGGACTTCCTCGGCCATGCCGTCTCATCAAAAGGAGTAGACACAGATCCAGATAAAGTTCAAGCTGTGCAGACCAAAGAATAAACATGAACTTAGAAGCTTCCTGGGACTGTGCAGTTACTACCGCCGGTATGTCAAGGATTTTGGGAAGATTGCGAAGCCTTTACATGAACTAACTAAAAAGAACGCTCGTTTTGATTGGATACCTGAATGTCAGCGGTCTTTCGTGGAGCTGAAAAATAAATTGACTAGTGCTCCAGTTCTGGCGTATCCCAGGGATGAAGGTCTATTTATGTTAGACACCGACGCTTCGCAAAGTGGAATAGGGGCTGTTCTTTCCCAAATTCAAAACGGCGAAAAAGTAGTAATTGGATACTTCAGTTAGTCCATTGGAAAGGAAGAGAAGAATTATTGTGTCACCTGAAAGGAGCTTCTGGCAGTAGTAAGATCTATTGAACAATTACCATAGCTTTCTCTATGGCCGGAAGTTTCTAGTTAGAACAGACCATTCTGCATTGCAATGGCTGCTCAATTTCAAAAATCCGGAGGTTCAAATAGCGCGTTGGTTAGAGAAATTACAAAGTTATGACTTCCAAATCAAACATCGCTAAGGAAGGAGTCATGCCAACGCCGACAGCCTATCACGAAGACCATGTATCGACAGCTCATGCAAATTCTGCCAAAGAGGAAAAGGAGGCAACCAAAAATTCTGGAGTCGTTCAACAAATAAGGCTTAAGAATTCCGACAACGACGCTAATACTGATGAGAACATTACGAGAGAAGATTTCGAAGAACAACAAATTATGGACAAGGAATCGAAAATGGTGCGTGGCTGGCTACAAGACGGACAACGACCTGGATGGCAATAAAGGACCCCGCACAAAAAGATAGGAAAAGTGGTCCCGGTCAAATCATCCGAAATTTTGATATGATATACTTCTCGTTATCCTGATTAAAAGCTGTCATGGATGCAAAAAAATCTATCGAGGGGTTTTGGAGTTATAGGTCCTCAAAGTTGTCATTTTGGATATATGTATGTAGATGTCAAAGTTCATAATTTGGTCAAATACTATTAAAAATAGAGTAAATAAACTTCAAAATATCAGAAATACTTAAATAGTGTAAGTAAATGATACAATAAAGGTGCTGTTTCTTTGTTATTAGTCCCGGTGTTCATCTGTTGTTTCTCCACAGACCATTGAAAAATATGTCGAGTTGATTTCGAGTTTAAGCGTGTTATGTTTTTTTTTTTTTTAATTTGGTGAAATATTATTGAAAGAGCAGTGAACGAAGTACTTACCTACCTGATTAAGTAGAAAGCTCACAGTTTCTCCCACATAGGGATTCTGTGAAAGCAAGAATGTATTATAAAATAAATATAAAAGCAAAAATAAATTCTATATTTTTAATTTTAATAACAAAATCTGTCCTATCTACACACACACTATACTTTTAATCTATTCTATGTCAATACCAACAATTCGAGATTTAAAACAATAAAAAATAAGTTTGCTAAAAATTACAAATAAGCATATTAATGAAAATAATAAAGCAAAAGCAAGTGGATTTTAGTTTTAATTAATAATACGTACGTTATTTGGGGCTCTGTTTCCAGCATCTGATACACGATGTAGTAACTCGGTACTCGGTTGCCGGATAATGGATATTTGATTGGTGCCGCGGGTAACCCAAATACCAAATTACTGCTGCTATGTGTGCACAAGGCACAAGTGCTCAGCGTTCTGGATCCTGACTTGCAGGTAAAATAATGACCTCTTACATTAGCAAAATCATAGTCAATGATAATCTGGTGCCTTACTGCGTTTCTGAAGCGTGGAAACACACTTAATCTGATGAGATTGGGGTAATTCAGTAACAGGTCTATTTGCAATTCATTATTTGGTCCTCTGCGCATAGTGTCCTGGATGTAAGACGGCGCAAGATTTATTTGATAGACACCTACCCTACCTTCAAGTTTCTCAGATATTTCTAGATCCAAATATGGAAAGTCTAGAGTATGATTTCCGTGTAAGCGCCTCCACTGCGCATTTCCAACCCGCCGGTTTTCTTGGTCGATTATAACTTGGAAATTATTTCTGGTAAGCCATCTTTGCCGTATTTGTTGGGCCAGCTGTTGCTCCTTCCATTAGTACTGGCTTCCGGTATTAATTGAACATGGCCACACAAATTCTTTAAAATCGCCCAAACATTTCAAGTGGACCGCAAATATAGTTTTATCAAAAAAACGAAACACAGATTTAAAATGTTCCTTTCTTGCTTCAATAATTCATTGAGTTTTAGTTATTAGCCTTGATAGGTTAGCTTCTTCTGTCGACAATGGATGTTCGTGCGACCTTAGTTGAGTTGGCATCCTACATTCAATTCCCAGCCTTTCCAACAAGGTCCCGGCATCTCGGTAACCTCGGTCCAGAATAAATATATCGTTAGGTAGGAGCCAGTATGAATGGGAGGAATTACAGTTGAGCTGGCCCAACAAATACGGCAAAGAAAAACAAAACCTGTGGGTTAGAAATGCGCAGTGGAGGCGCTCACACGGAAATCGTGCCTAAAACTTTCCACATTTGGATCTACAATATCTGTGGGACTTAACTGTAGGTGTCTATCAAATAAATCTTACGCCGTCTTACATCCAGGGTCCCTTATTCTTCAAACAGGGGAGAAGCGTTCCCAGGAGAACGAGTGTTTCGTCTTTGTCACCTATATTATCATTTGCATATCATTGAGAAAGACGGAACACTCGTTCACCTGGAATCGTTGCTCCCCTGTTTCAAAAATAGGTACTGAGGAAACACTATGCACAGAGGAGCAAATAATGAATTGCAAATAGACCTGAATTACCCCAATCTGATCAGATTAAGGGTGTTTTCGCGCTTCAGAAATGCAGTAAAGCACCAGATTTTCAATGACTAAAAATAACAGGCTATAAATCGAAATCAACTCGACAGATTTTTCAATGGTCTGTGGAGAAACAACAGATGAACACCCGGACTAAAAACAAAGAAACAGCACCTTTATTGTATCATTTTTTAACATATGTATTTAAACACTATTTAAGTATATTTTTAATAGTATTTGACCAAATTATTAGCTTTAACATCTATATCCAAAATGACATATTTGAGGACCTATAACTCCAAAACCCCTCGATAGATTTTTTTGTCTCCATGCCAGCTTTTAATCAGGATAACGAGAAGTATATCATATCAAAATTTCAGACGATTTGACCGGGACCCCTTTTCCTATCTTTTTGTGCAAACGGTGAAGGGATACTGGCTGCAATGGGACTCATTGTGCCTGCGAGATGACTTGATCACTCGTAAATGGGAGAGTCCGGGTGGAAAAAAAACTAGTATATCAGACCGGTGTGGTCATTGGCCACGGACCATGGTGGACAGAGTGCTTCAAGAACTGCACAGTAGTAGGAGTGGCGAACACTTTGAAGTCAATCGGACCTTGGCTCGAGTAAGAAATAGGTACTATTGGATCAACTGATTGTAGGGATATTGAAGAATGGTGCAAGAGATGCGATCTCTGTGCTTCTAAGAAAGGACCCAAGACGCGATCCCGTGGAGAAATGAAGCAGTACTTGTCCGGTTCCCCTTGGGAGAGAATTGCCGTGGATATTGCAGGTCCTTTTCCTACGACGGAGTCAGGGAATAAGTACCTCATGGTTGCTATGGACTATTTTTCAAAGTGGCCAGAAGTAGTTCCCATACCCAATCAGGAAGCAGTTACTGTTGCGGAATCATTGCTGGAAAACGTCATATCCAGACATGGGGTACCGATAGAACTTCATACCGATTAGGGAAGGAATTTTGAGTCCGGGGTATGGAAACAACTGACGAGGTTACTGGGAGTAAGAAAAACGAGGACGACTGCACTTCACCCACAGTCGGACGGAATGGTCGAGACGCACAATCGGACCATCAATCAATACCTCTCGATGTTTGTAGATGATCACCAGCGAGACTGGAATAAATTAGTGCCTCTTTTTCTTCTGGCTTATAGAAGCTCTCAGCATGGGTCCATCGGCTATACACCATCTATGCTCTTGACTGAAAGAGAAATGAAGCTTCCAGTAGATTTAATGTTTGGCAGGCCTCCAGTCGATGAAGACGAGGCTGTACTTCTAGTTAACGTGGCTGATCTCCAGGACAGACTTAGAGTGGTACATGATTTCGCCAGAAATAAGCTACGTCTGACCAATGACAGAATGAAGATGAGACTCGACTAACGGCAGTCACTGAACACCTTTAATGAAGGCGATGCTGTCTGGTTGTATCTCCCACAGCGAAGAAAGGGACTTAGTCCGAAACTGCAACGACTTAGAATACAACTTACACCCAAAACCAAGCCCAAGGTCGTTCACATGGAGAAGCTGGCTCCATACAAGGGCAAGAGCGCACCGACTTGGATGCGATTGGGATAAGCTGTTCGGAGCGAACAGCTTTAAGGAAGGGAGCAGTGTTATAAATCCGCCACTCGTACTTTTTGATTGCCCCCTATAACTACAGGTAAAGAAGCCAGAAGATTCGACTATTTTCAAGATGAACTGAATCATGAAAATTGGAGCCTGTTAGAGAAGGACGCACATAACTATAAAAATCCCGGTGCGCACCTCTTAAGGATGAGTTCTGATTGACGTACGACAAGTGCAGTAAACTGTAAAGACAGGAACTAAAGTGCTGAATTGCAGAAGCTCTGCAACAGCAAGATACAAATGCAGGACCTGCAAGTCTGACTTTTTGTGTTACAGAAGCAGAATGCATTTGCAAGTCGCCTGCAAATTTGCGCATAACGAAACGGTCCCGTAAGTTCTTGCAGGCACTTTGACAACTTTGACATTTCAAACTGGTAAATCCAATGAACTATAGCTAAAAACTGGAATGCGCACACATTGCCATATCTGCCAAAAAAATAAAGCCATGAAAGACAGATGCCACAAGGGGGAATGTTGTTTTTTTCTGTTGCTCGCTGACATATGACGTTTTCGAAAGTTTTGTCATATTTCCCTTCACAGGTTTCATCAATTGAAATACGTGTTGGAAGCAATTTTCGCCATTTAACATAATGAGTGCGACAAAAACAGGTATCCCCTCCGCAGCAGCCGCACTAGGCCTCACGTTCGCCATATGTGTTCGCATTCCGGTTTTTGGTTATAGTTTATTGGGTAAGGGCCAAATTACAGTATATTTGCATCTACAAATTTGCAGTTCTGCAAATATGGCCGACTTGCATATGTGCTCTATTTGCAGAAATGAGCAAATTACAGAAAAAATCTGCAATTTCGTCATATTTATTGGAAAAATGTGTTTGGGCGCTACTGATTTAGCAGTTTTAAATGTCAAAGTTGTCAAAGTGATTGCAAAGACTTGCGGGACCGTTTCACCATGCGCAAATTTGCAGGCGACCTGCAAATGCATTCTGCTTCTGTAATACGAAAAGTCAGACTTGCAGGTCCTGCATTTGTATCTTGGTGTTGCAGAGCTTCTGTAATTCCAGGCTAAATCAGTAGCGCCCAAACACTTTTTTGACAAATATGATGGACTTGCAGGTTTTTTTTCTGTAGTTTAGTCGTTCCTGCAAATAGAGCACATCTGCAAGTCGGCCATATTTGCAGAACTGCAAATTTGCAGATGCAAATATACTGTAATTGGGCCCTAAACCACGTCTGAAAATAATCGTGCCCTATAAGCTTTATTTGAAGTAGTTCGGAGTGTAAAGTAGTGTTAAATTTCGTGTGATTTTTATGTTCTTGTGTTTAATAAAATTCGTTAAAGTTCGAAAAAGTAGTCTCACTTATCTGCGAACCCGTATAACTAACATTATTATATAACTTCCAGATCAAAGCAGTCTGCAGTGTCAAAGACGAAGTAATAACTTCAAAGAGTGAATCCTACTTTTTGAGTGTTAATTGTAACATATTCCGCGACGAAATCAATAGGCAACAATCTAAATTGACGATGTATCCGTTCCGAACAAATTTCTATTACAATTACGAATCAGCCCAAGTAATCAATGCAAGAGTATAGTAGGTATTCACCCGATTACAATGAAGTATATTGGAAATGCTCTCGGCTCTGTAGTCTCTATGCATACACGAAAGCAACACTGCCAATATAATCGCTCCTTTACCGTCCTGCTTATTGAGAATCCATTCGCCTGTGTAATTGAAAATACTCTCTCATATATAGTTTAATGGTTGCCCTATAGGATTTAAATGTCTACACATAAATACACTTTATACTAAACCTTGTATCAGCTTGATTCATATTAACTTTGAGGTCAATTTGGCAAAATGAAGATTTATCGAGATTTAAACGGTTACCATTTATCTCAATAATTGTTGTAAAAATATAACAAACAATTCTGTAACCAATTTTTGCTGAACTACTAAAATCTTATATGGATCTATGTTAAGCTTGAATAGTCAATGACTTTGATTTCAGAATAGAATAATTGGGTTGGATAGCTTCCCTGTTCAAACGCATATAGCGTGAAATGCATTATCCCGATAAGACGGATTTTGGTTCTAAATGCAGTTTACTCTAAAATACAAGATAATTGATTGTTAGCTTAGAACTTTCATTTGACGTTATTATTTCAGTTGAAATACAACGCGAAAGCTCCACTTGCTTAGCAGCATTTTTCCATTTCCATTCACCAGATTCGTCTTTCGAATACTGGTTCTTATTTGTGGTACTTTTTTTAATGACAAGCCATTGTTGATACCGTAATGTCCGATAATTGCGACAATTACGATGAAAATTATTTACCATTTAATCGAACGGTTTTTCAATGTCTGGGTCAACTAAAATCGGGTCAAGCGCTGACGATGCGTGTGTGGTCCAAGAAACGTCATATGTAATCTTTTTGGAAAATCATTTTGTATACATTTCCGTAAACAAATTGAATTTTTTCGCATTCTACAAGACCCTTCAGGGGGGTCGGCATTATATTTTACGTTCAGCGTACACTTTTACTTCCTAATGCCATCATCATAAAAAGATTAACGATTATTAAATGTGCCATTTCGAATCAGCTCTTGAGCGGAACAACGACTTCACGACAGACAGCTCTGCATAAATATAGTATTATTCTTCTTTGATATTTGAACGTTCCGGATGCTGGTCATTAACAAAGCTTTTTTTTGTAATTATTGTATCGCTGCATTGCGGCTATAAGTTACTTTGCGTATTTTTTTCTTGTATTCAAATGATAAATTGTTGATAGATGCTGCAGGGTGTTTGGATTAAAGACATGATTGATCTGCAAACGCGAAAAAGTAATTTGATCTGTGCATATAGAGTACGGATTTATTCAAAGCTCTGTTAATTGGTGGTTGGCCTATCATCCTATTTTTAGGTCTGACGATCAGTGTTATATACGCACCTGTATACAAGTATGTGATATGTCTCAATTTTTATTGAGAGAAACCAGTTTCTTCTAGCATTGCAAGTTCAATTTTGTGATTTTGGAAGTAAAAGGTGGAACTATACAAAATCAGAAAAATTGGCAAGAAAAGTTGTATGCTCAATGATTGTGGTTAATAATATTTCACATTTTACGCTGTGTCGTGCAAATTTGTTGGTGTATGCTATCCGCATCTCTTTTATAACCGTTGTCTAAGCCCTATATACTTTGTGGTGAGCTTTTGCTTCTAATTGTATATTGAAAATATTCAAAAGTTGATTGCGCCTTTATTCCATGTTATATATTATGTTTCTTCTTCTTCCTTACATCCATAAATATGATAAATGCTTGAAAGCTGCTGCAGGGTATTTAGAATATGAGCAGAAGATTGCAGATTACCTCGTTTGCCAATGCAAATATATGATTATCTATGCTGAAGATGAGTTATGCTAGATCATATTTCAAGAATTCACTAAATAATCTCATACGTGAAATCTCACATTCGCTACATAAAGCTGGTCAAGTATCTTGAGAACAAAAAACAACGTAAGACGGGGCATTAAAAGCGATTCGAGATAAATATACCCAAGCGCCATGGTGTTCAGGGAAACGACTGCATACCAACCATTCCCGGCCTAACTAAGTAGAGAGCTTTAAATCGTATTTGATAAAAGTGCAATGGTATTTTTCTTTTATTGTTTCATGAAATGGTGTTTTTTTTTTCTACAAAAGAAGATTTATTATACCTAATAGTTGTTGCAATATTCACACTCATCTGGGTTAATGTTTATTGGACAGTTGAGACGATTAGCCTTATGATTGTGAAGCAAAAAAATATTACAAGAGAAAGAAGAGTTGAGGTTATGTTGATAAAAATAAGATTTAAGTAGAAACAGTAGGGTATACTGGGTTATTGACTATATTATTTTGACCACCCCATCTCCAGCCTTCATCTATACAGGTAGATGATGGTGTAAATACAAAAGTTCTACGGGTTTAGCTAAATTTTCAGAATTCATCATCAAAAACAAAAATTTATTATTAGAAATTTAAAATTTTGAGTAGGTACTTTTAACTTTTTCCAAATTGAATGCCGTATATGTATTTGATTCTATATTCTTGAAGAACACAATTTTCCGATTTCCAGCTTTCACGTTTACAGGTAGAATGGTTCACAAAATAATCATTAGGATAGTATTTTTACAATTTTTAGAGCCAAATATGTTGGAGACGGCTAAACCAAATATAGAGATATTATATATTTTTGGATCCGGAGAATGCATGCTTTTTTGGTTTTGCAAAGAAAAAAGATTTAAGTGTTAGTGCGCGTTCACATTGACACCGCTCGAGCGGTGAGCGTTGTGCGATGCCGCTGTAGCGATGCCCAAAAATAATTTTAACATTAAATTTCAAATGAACATGTTAACACCGCGCGACACGCCGCCCCAGTGTGAACTTGTTCATTTGAAATATAATGTTAAAATTATTTTTGGGTATCACTACAGCGGCATCGCGCAACGCTCACTGCTCGAGCGGTGTCAATGTGAACGCGCACTTAGTCTAGTATACCTAGTACCCAAGGTTTGCGTAAAACCGAGCTTAAAACGCAAATTGATGTGACTCGGAAAGAATGTACAGGGTGATCTATTATAAATGTTACCCCCTCCTAACTTTTTAATTTGATGTTTTTGACAGAAGTCTCTAATGCAAAAGTTTTGAGAAATTGTCAAAAGTTTTTAACTAATGCCCGTATTACATCTGTGTATTTTTCCGTGTATTTATGTAGTTCAGAGTGACAACCGAAAAACATGAAACGCAACATAAATTAGCATTGTGGAAAATAAAATAATGCTAGCTCCCTGAACTAAATAAATAAATACACGGAAAAATACACAGATGTAATACGGGCATTAGTCAAATTTAAATATACAGGATACAGGGTGTGTCAAAAAAGTGTAGCTGACCACAAGCAAATTCCACTTTATACATTGGAATCACCAGAAATCTAGACGTAACCGCCAGAACCCTGTTGGAAGCAACATCCGATCACTATATCTAGTCTGGTTCCAAATCGACCAACAAATACAAACAATTACAAAGAGCTAAGGGGATAGTTGCGTCAGACATATGGTCATGTAAATCTTATTTTTGCAGCACCTCTCTGTAAACCACATTTTTTGTTCTGCTTTGTGGCTGCAGAATATGAATACTATTTTTACTATGCTATACTAATAGCTTTGTTCGCGGATCATATTTTGAACTGATTCCGAACCAGTCCGGAACTAATTGAGGACTATCGTAGAGCGCATGCCCAGCTATAGCTGGGTTCGGCTTGCTCACTCCGTGCACTCCGAGTGATTCCGTTCGCACTTCAGCCGTTCGGGTATTACCTTTTAGCTTATCAGATAACGGCTGGAGTGCGAACGGAGTAACTCGGAATGAGCAACCCGAACCCAACTTGTGAATGGGTTCAAGTTCCTATTTTATCGCGAACAGTTTTGGAACCGAACAAAAACTCCAGAACCTTGCTTCAGACTGTCGAATACGTGAACGAATTGCGAATGTCATGTCTCAAACTTGAAGTTAGCTTAGCCTGGGACCAGTGGAATTTGTGCAGAATCGGTTCCGAATCGTTTCTGGTGAAAGCGTGAAAATATAACGACAAAACACATTTTTTTTTGCACTGATTCTGCAAATGGAAATCGCTATGAATTTGATTCTGCTTGTCATATTTCTGAATATGACAGCTGACATGTCGTCTGTTTCTGTTTACACTTTTTTCCCCGCACCACACCGTTTCTTATTTTTGGTTATTTAAGGCGATTGCTTAAGGCCATGTTGATATTATTTCTTAGTGAGCATCTCCAACCTATTACCTACCTGTTTGCAAAATTTCATCTCGATTGGTTTAGTTAGTTTTCGAGATTTCGTGTTTAATCAGTCAGTCAGTGAGTGAGTGAATTTCACGTTTATATATGTTACTGTAAATGCCCGAAATTCGGTAAAACCTAGGATAAGCGCGCTAAACCTAGGATTTACCAGAAGCAAGTGGTAAAAGCCCGAAAACTAGTTATTTTACTTCCATTTCGGACTTTTACCGGACACAAACAGTAATGTCTGCCCAGCGAGTCTGTGTCTACAGGGCAACGGTAAGCATGTTTTAATTCCGTCATCTATTTCGGCACCATATCAGAAATAACACGTTCTGATTGGCTGCGCGGTGTTCTTCGACGCGGTGCCGAGATGGGGGTCGGAAATAACTGCAGAGTGCCGAAACAGCGGACAGAATTAAAACAAAGCCAAAGGCAAATTTTCTTGAAACTGGGAATCAAAATATTCTTAGATTTTTCTTATTCAATTATTAAGGTAGTACATGGCACAAAAAATATCAGGATGTAGCAAATTTTATTGAAACAGGAAATTTAAACATGCTTAGATTTTTTTTATTCAGTTATTAGAGTAGTACCTGGCACAAAAGATATTAGGATATAGAAAACGATAGTGAAACAAATTAATGGCCGATGGCGTTTGGGACATTGTGGTCAACATTTAACTGTAAATTTCGAGGGCTTTTGATTCTCCTTCGTTTTAATGACTCTTTCGAAGGCCGGCCACCTCCAAACGTTTTGTTCGTTGAATTAAAGTTTTTCTTTGGCTTATTGTCGTAGGTTGTAGGTACTCTAATTTCTAATTGCAGCCCTAGATGTATGTTTTCTGGGTAAATAACCACCAGTAGTAGCTAGGTAAGAATCCCAAGCCGTGTGAGTCGAAATTTTCTTTAAGCGTTGCATGTTGCATGCAGAGATTTATTATCTTTGAAGAAGTGCCATGAGTATTATGATGACTCTGTAATAAAATCATACATGCTGTGAATTCTATTTTGTATACAATGCAAGCGACCAATCCTCTCGTCTTTTCCAGTAATTAGATATATGTATATGTTTTCCACTTTGGATAACGTGAAACAAACACATTGAATTCTTGAACACCAGTATCTTCATACAAAGGCAATAAGCTTCAAAGGTATCGAAGTTCAGGTGTTTTCTTTAGATCGGGCATAAATGAAACCCGAATTCAGCTCCTTAAACTGACAAATATTTTTGTCACTCTACTAATAGAGGCCATCGAATTTGATGCACCCTTTTTAAAACAATTATTATTTCAATCATAATAATAATACCATATCTAACCATACAAACCCATTTGACCCTATGCACTTTTTAACGTTCCAGTTTGTTTTGTTCAATACACTGTATTCTTGTACCCATTGGCGCAAATCTTCTTCACTTTTTATGTTGCTTCGAACACATTTTTCATGAATAGTCACGTTACGAAACAAGGTAGGTAAAAACTCTTCCATTTTTGCGGTAAAAATAATAAATATCTTATAATAATAATGCAATATCGCCTGGCGTCTGCACTAGAAATGATGCCCAAGATGTAACAAGAAATAGTTAATTCTGTCATGCGATCTCGGCACTCTGCAGTTATTTCCGACCCCCATCTCGGCACCGCGTCGAAGAACACCGCGCAGCCAATCAGAACGTGTTATTTCTATTGGTGCCGAAATAGATGACGGAATTAAAACATGCCAACGGTAAGGGGAATGCAGTTGTAAAAAAAAATGGCTGATTTCATTCATAAAATATCCAGCTGCGTGCGTAACTTTTTGGAAGTGTTATCGTATTGCAACTCGTACACGAAAATCAGCAATGACCAAATCTCCGCCCCTGGATATGTCAATATAAATCGATATTCCAAGATCGGAGGATAAAATGACGTGAGCTCTGGCCAATAGCGAGACGTAAGGTGACGTTAGCTCTTTGACAACCGTATGGTTCCCCATGACAACGGCGATCCTGCCAAAAACTCCACCAATCAGGTTCATCCAGGACGGATGCTTGCCAAATTGTCAAAAGCTGATGGTATCTTTAGAAAATGTTTATTTTTTACAATAGACCAAACTGAAGAAATCAGGATTAAAATAAGGATAGGTCTAACAACCACGTTAAAATATTTAGCGTTTTATTATTGTTATCAATATTTTGTTATCAAAAAACGGATTTTCAAATTAACTATACTTCATGCTTAGTATTTTCGCTTTTTTATAATTAAACGTGGCAACATGGCACATTTACGTCCGAATTCCTTCCGTAGACTCAAATCCGCTGGGCAAACAAGGATTTACCATAACGCATTGGTAAAAGTACGAATACCACTGATACGTTACAGAAATCGATATCGTAAAACGATAATCGTTAAAATTTCAATGTCTAAAAATAAAATACTTTATAAATGAAACAAAAAGTCACACCGAAACACTTTTTGTTTTAATATTCTTAAATGTAAACAGAAATCATAGTGGCCTTAAACGAGATATGAAAAAAAAAAAAAAAAACAATAATTCAAGTACTAATAATAGGTTTATTCGGACTTGGTTCAGAATCAGTTCTGAATTGAACTGCGCTTGCGCATTTGTTCATATATGTCCGAACAAACCTAATATTGCAAAAAGTAGGTATAGTATTTTCAAACTCAGTTAAAACAAGATAGCAACTGGTAGCTGACTGGTCACTGGATATTTCCATAAGAAATGCACTGCCTTTAGTCAGCCACCAGTTAAGAGTTATGTTCACCTTGTTCCAATTGACTTTCGAAAAACTATAGGTACTTAAATGTCAAAACCATTTTTTAAATGAAGTAAATGGATTAAAATGTCCACTAAAAGAAATATTAATTTATTGGTACAGGGCAAACTTCCATGGCATTTAGAATTGCAGAGTATTTAGTTTAGAGGATCTGAATAAACATCTTTTGGTGGAACATTTTCGAATACAATTGTATTTCTTAAATCATTGGCAACTACATAACGACAATTTTCGCACTGCACGTCTTACGCTAATTTCCTGAGATGGAAAATCTCCAGGATACAAGAAATTTTCTTAATTTTCTTAACGATTATCGTTTCACGATATCGATTTCTTTAACGTATCAGTGGTATTCGTACTTTTACCAATGCGGTGTGGTAAATCCTAAGATTTACTGTTTGTGTCCGGTAAAAGTCCGAAATGAAACCAAAATACCTAGTTTTCGGGCTTTTACCACTTGCTTTTGGTAAATCCTAGGTTTAGCGCGCTTATCCTAGGTTTTACCGAATTTCGGGCATTTACAGTAACATATATATAGATTTTAATCAATCCTTCTTTGACTTTCTCATGAATAAAATGATATCTAACATCTATGTTTTGATCTTTTGTTGAATTTTCCATTTTTAATAATACTAATTGCACTTTGATTATCTACATTTAAGAGAACAGTTACATTTTTCAAAAACATGCTTTCTAAAAGAACTTTTAAGTACAGTACCTCCTTTACGCTTTCAGCTGCTGCTGTAAATTCAGCTTCCGTACTACTTAATACTGTCACTGGTTGTTTTCTGGAACACCAACTTACTGGACCATTACAGTAGAATACTACATAGCCTGTAGTGCTTTTTCTTGTCTGTTTATCCCCTGCAAAGTCACTGTCGCTATATGCTGTTAACACTCCATCTTGTCCATTCTTTTGATAAGTAATTCCATTTGTTTTTATTTCGTTTAAATATGTCAAAATTCACTCTACGTTGTTAACATCTGCCTTTAATGGATTTTCCAAATTTCTGCTGCAAAAACCAACTGCATATCCTATATCCGGGCGAGTTTTATTTAATTTAAGGTACAAAAATGCCCACAGCTTCACGATAAGGAAATTTTATTTCTTGTTCAGTTGTAAATTTTTCCTCATACTCTGTGATTGGTGTTCTTGCTGGTTTTTCATTCTCCATTTGGAATCTTTCTATTACACTTTGAGTGTAGCTGTCTTGGTCTAACTTTATCCAGTCTTCACCTTTTGTTATATTTATTCCCAAGAAACTGTCAATATTTTCAAACTTCTTTATTTCGAAATTTTCCTCAAGTTTATTCAATAAGTTGTCTATGTCTTCTATTTTTTCTCCAACAATTAAACCATCGTCAACGTAAATGGCTAAAAATAGATTTCTTGTTTGATTTTTAAAAATGCACTGGTCAACACTAAGAGTTTCCATGTTATTTTCCTTCAAAATTTTTGTAAAGCATTCGTTCCATCTCATTGGTGCTTGCTTAAGTCCGTATAGTGATTTCTTCAGCTTGCATATTTTTCCGTCTCGTTTTTCAAAGCCTTCAGGAATATGCATATAAATGTCTTCCATAATTGTACCATAAAAGAATGCAGTCTTTATGTCAAATTTCTTCATTTTTAGGTCTTTTTGTACTGCTACGGCTAACAACATTCTTTCAATTGCTTCCTCGTATGTTAATATAGAATGTAATTTTCTAAGTGTTGTGTTTTTTCAATATGTCTTCCTCGTCTTGTCCCAAGTTTAAATCTTTATCACTTTCTTCATATACATTATATATTCTGTTTGATTTTCATGCTGAATTTCAGTACATATCTGTTTCTTGTCTTATTTCTTCATTTTCTGGTATATTTTGCTCTTTTTCTTTTATTTCTTCATCTGTATCTATTTTAATGTTAATTTTTACGTTTTTATTGTAATTTTTCCGTTTTTTAAACAACACATATCTTCTTATTAGGATTTTCTGTTTCTCTTCATCCCATAAACGGTATCCTGTTGGTGTATAACCCACAAATAAATATTTTTCACATCGGCTATCTAGTTTATTTAGGTATCCTAGATTTTTTGAGTATGCTTCAATTCCAAAAATTTGCATTCTTCTCAAATCCGGCTTATGGCCTGTGCATATTTCAATGGGAGCTTTATCTAGCTGTAGGGATTCTGTGGGACTTCTATTTAGTATATATCGTCGCTGTCATAACGAAGTAGCCAATCTCTGATTTAACAACTTTTCAGGAGAGCGTTTTGTAGAAAACTATACTGTTCATTTTGTGTGTAGCAATGGATATAATTCAGTATCAGAATTTGTTTTTTCATATACATATAACGCAAAAGTATACTTAGAACATTGAGACATATCTTTTTTGAAAGAAAAGATTGAATTTTTTTCTGTAAATAAATTATTAAGAAGATAGGCCCGTTCGTAATAACAGAAACAAATGTTTGGCTGTTTGACAAAGCAGATATGCCGCTAAAATTGAATAATGGCCACACGGTGTATTATGGAGATATGCCACTACGTCACAATATAGATATGGTTCTTTTAAGTATTTTTATGGGAATAACTCATTTTCGCCAAATATTGAGATAGGCCCCTTCGTACTGACAGCGACGATATAAGCAGCAACTCTGGCCGCCTCTCCCCAAAATATTTTGTCCATGTTTGAATCAAATAATAAAGATCTTACTTTCTCTATTAGGGTTCTATTCAGTCTTTCAGCCTTTCTATTGAGTTGGGGTGTAAATGGTATTGTCAAGTCCATAACTATTCCTTTCCTTTTACAATATCTCTGTAGATCTTCATTTACATATTCTTTGCCATTGTCACTTCTTATTTTTGCCACTTTTGTATTTTTCTCTCTCTCCATTTGTTCAATTTATTCTTTCACATGCTCTGTTGTCTCGCTTTTATATTCTAGCAGATAAATCACCACATAATGGGTATAGTCATCCATTATTGTTAACATATACTTTTTATTGTCCCATGTTTGTGGATCGATTGGTCCACATAAATCTATATGTATGAGTTCTAAAGGTCTTTCTGCTCCTTTTTTTTCACTATTGAAAAGAAATCTTGTTTGTTTTCCTTTTAAACATACTTCACATGGTATTTCAAATAAATCACAGTCCTTTTTAACTATATCCATTCCTGTAACCATTTCATTGTCGATCAATTTGTTTATGCTTTTTATGTTAATGTGGCCTAACTTACGATGCCAATTAATCACTTTTTGTTCTTTCGTTTCACTTAAATAACTTTGTTCAAGTGTTTGCTCATTCTTTTCCAAATATGTTGTATATAGTCCTTTTTCGTTTTTTTGGCCTTCTAAAATCTTTTTGTCATTTTTTATTACAAAAACTTTGTCATCATCAAATATTACTTGACCATCATTTTTAGTAATGGCACTTACTGATAACAAATTTTTGCTAAGTTTTGGAACATATAAAACCTCATTATGACACTTTTTTATCAGGATTTTTATTTTCATTGCTGTTCTTATTTTTAAAGAAACAGTTGATTTCAGTGTGGTTTCTCTTTTTGCATATTGAACATCTTCTTTCCTCTTATTTTGACTGATGATTGTCCCTCCGGTTCTCATTTCTCCAGTTTTTGTCACGTTCTTGATAATTTTTATTCTTATTTTTGCAATGACCCGCAAAATGTCCAGGTTTTTTGCAAATACAGGGTGTCCGAAAAGGTTTTTACGATTTGTAAAAATTATAACTCATCAAGTTTGAGATTTATTTTTGAAAAAAATAGATAAAAATAAACTACAAAGTGTGGAAATTTTATTTGTGAAAAATTATGCCGTCGAGGTGCTGCCCTCCCATGCGGATCGTCTCTTCCAAACGACCTCTGAAGTTGGTAAACACGCAGTTGCAGAGTTCTTCTGGAATTGTTCCAATTTCGTCGCAAATTCTTTGCTTCAACTGATCCAAATTTGCAGGAATTTGAACGTACACTTTTGATTTAAGGAAACCCCACAAAAAAAAATCCATGGGAGTTAAATCGGGACTTCTGGCGGGGTAATTGACATTACCATTCTTCGATATAAGCTTTCCTGGAAACATCCTTCGAAGGATCCCCATGGGAAGATTTGCAGTGTGAACAGTCTTGCTGGAACCAAGTGTTTTGATTGAATCCACGAAAATTTCGCAATTCTGGTCTAAGAAAGTTTTCCAGCATTGCCCTATAACGCTCAGAGGTAACGGTGTCTGTGCGGTGATTTTCATCTTCAAAGAAGAACGGACCAATAATTCCATATGCGGACATTGCTGCCCACACTGTAACTTTAGGACTGTGCAAGGCCTGCTGATGTTTTTCACGTGGGTTGTTGTCTCCCCAATATCGGCAATTCTGTTTATTTACAGCTCCGTTCAAATGAAAGTGAGCCTCGTCACTGAACAAGATGTTATCGAAATTGTTGAAATTCTGTAACATGTACTGGGCAAATTCGACGCGAATTGAATATTCCTCCACTTTTAATGCTTGGACAATTTGAATTTTGTAAGGATGAAGCTTCAAATCCTTCTTTAAGATCGTGTGAACTGTCGATTTTGATAAATTCAATGCGGCTGCTTATTTTCTTATTGAACGCCGAGGCGTTTGCCCAACTGCTTCTCGAACACGTTCGATATTCTCCACACTTCTACCAACTCTGGGCCGACCAATATGGCTGTTATTCACTGTTGTGCCTTCTGCTTCAAATTTTCTAACCCAGTGTCTGATTAAAGGACGTGTCGGAGCTTGATTAATGTCGTGTAAATTGAAATGTGCACGAAAAAGGCGACGAACTTGGATGTAAGAATGGTTGTTCTCATAAAATGCTTTCACACAGAAAGCGCGCTGAGGCCCTGTGTATCGCTCCATGGTTACTGAAATTCCAAGATGGCCGCTCAGCATTGCATCTGCTCGGATTCCCCCACTCCTAACGGTTCTCGAGAAATATAATAAAGAAATCGTAAAAACCTTTTCGGACACCCTGTATAACAATTTTTTTCTGCATTTGAATACTGAAAAGCCACTGATTTCTCTTTCTTGTTGTTTGTATTTGCATTTTCTTCAGCAAGAAGTCTTGAAATCAAGGTTGTCAATTTTTTTTTCATTTTGGGTAGTTGACTCCCAAGCTGTTTTGAAGTATCTGAATTTTTCTGGTAGAATACTTAAGATTTTTGACATCAACATTTCATAAATTACATCTTGATTTAACGCTTTTAGTCTGTAGGCTAAGTTTTGTAACTTACTTACATGTGTAGCAATATCAATGCCTCGTTCGAACTGAAAACTGAAAAACTCTTACAATAAATGGCATTTCTGACCTTCTGTATCTTTCTCAAATATTTCTTTTAGCTTCACTGAGAAAAGTCCCAGGAGAAAACTCTTTGCTGGTTTTTTTTTAGCTGTTACAGTGGAAAATGTTTTAGAGGTAGCAATGTTATTTTGCTTCTACAGAAAAGACCACTTTGCTGAAACTACTTTATTGAAACTGCAAAGATATTTCTTATTCCAAAACCAAACTTTGCTGTTATAGCAAAATTAAAATTTTATGAAAATATTTTTGCTTCTCCGAAATAGAACTTTTCCAAGATAGATAGATACTTTACTGTTGCAGCAAAAAAAAATCCTGTAATTTTTGTTATTGTTACAGTAATGTTTTTTGCTACCCTAGCCAAATAACTTAACTAAAAATACCGTTCGGACATTTCCGTGATTTCTTCGGGTCCAAAAATAACCGATAAAATATATTTCGTGTTCATTTTCTTCCATTTTAGTTTAGTAGCTAACGCTGTACGGTGTGGATCGTGGATGCTGTCGAGTCAAGTCGAATGTCGGTCGCTGGGAATCTTTTTGGAAATGGTGCCAGCGCATCCATCAAAACTAGCAGAAACAACTCTAGCGCCAAAGTTTTCATTAATTGACATTATTTCAGATCAGGTAATGAAAGTTTAGGGGTTTAAATAGAGTTTGTTTATCTCCTGGTTTTGTTATGATGGACGCGCTACTATACATATTTCCAAAGATTTCTAGCAAAATATTTTTGCTATTGGTGAGACAAATAACTTCCCATGGCTAATAAAACACTTGGCTGATTCTGGCAAGAAATTTTTTGTTCTGAGACAAACGCTTTCCTATTTCAGGAAGCAGTTCTAATAACAACAACAAATATCTTTTCTGTCTTAGCAATCTACTTTTCAATAGCAAAAAAGGATGTTTTTGAGGGTATATAACCTCTTTTCTAGGACAGCATAGTTACTTTCCTACGACAGCAAAGTAGCTTTTCTATGCCAGCAAAGTGACCTTGTAGAAACTGTGAGTAAATTCTTCATAAAGTCACTTTGCTACCGCAAATAAACGGTGCCAGTAAAGTTATCTTTTCGGCGGTAGTAAAGATCTTGGCTGTCCCCTATGTAGCCAAAATTTTTGGCTACGGCAGCAGAAAAATTAGCTATGACAATGAAAAAATTTTCTCAGTGTTTGTATACATCTCAGCTGATGTTTTACAGTTCATTAGATGTACTAATACTTTTCGGTCAACTGTGGAAATAATGATTTTCTGTGCTTTTGCATCTTGTTGTATCCAACCTTTTTTATCCTTTTCTTCTGTTAACACTTCATAGGTATCATCGCCTGACACTACTGCATAAAGACCACTTGCTCTAAAGAAAATTTAGGTCTGAAAGTTCCACATTTCATAAGTCTCTGCCTTCACTGATTTTTCGATGATTGCAATCTCATTTTCACTTGCACTGGCCATATTTTGATTTTTTACCTGGAATTTTATTTTTTTTGATTTATTGTATTCACTCACTGTTTCATTTTTATTTTTTTAACCTTCCAGGGCCCATGACCTGTTGTTTATTATTACTTTATTCTATTTTATATTTCAATAACTGCAGTGGTCTGGATTTTCAAAGAACTTCTTTTATTACGACAACTTTTTACAAAAACCTTCTGCATGACATTTACATTTTTTTATATTGACATTGACCACTATTCATTGACTTTTAACACAAATCCTTCAACTGTCAATACAATGATGTCAAATCAACTTATATTTTATAATTATTATTTAAACTAAATTAAAGTCTGTTTTTTTTTAAAAGATAAAAATCAAAATGACATTATGTTGGCAATACAATGTAAAATTGTCAATGCTTTCAAATTTTTTATGTAGAAAAGGGTTGTGTTGCCAACATAGTTACTGAATTTTTGACTTGGGGAATTATCTTGAAAAAAAACAGATTTTATATGGTTCTCCCAACATAGTGAATGATTAACCTAGGATTCAACCCAGCGATAGTTTGAATCACGGAGAACTATAACCTTAGAAGCAGAAGATTCAGCGTAAACATCAAAAACGTGATCTGTCCTGTGTGTAATAAAAATATGAAAATAAAATTTAAATAAATAGAAAACAGGAAAATACACAAAAAATAATAATTTTCATAGGTTATGGGCTAGGTTGTGCCTATTTTCTTCCTTCTTTTTATTGTGGGCATTGCAACTGATAGTTCAGGTTAACCTGCAGTGGTACAATACTCGAAACTCTGAAGCACGTTCAACAGCGAACTGCAGTTCAACAGAACTTGTGTTGAACCATTATTTGTACAACCAGGCCTAAGTGAAAACTTAAAATGAATTGAATTGAGGCAATTTATAAGTAGTTTTAGTGGACTATTGAACATGGCAATGACATTCTTCAATAGAAATTCATTACAAATATGTAGCAGGTTATTTATAGGAGATAGACTTCTTCTCTTATGTGCAAAGACGTCCATATTTAGAATTCGCAGATTCACTTTTGGTACTTTAAATTTAATAAATTCCATGAGATTGAACTCTCTGTACTTTAAATTATTTAGAACAGAATTAATATATAAATATAACAGCCGGGTGCTCTTCTTCTACTCTCTAATGTTTCGAATCCATGACCTATAAGATACTGAAAAAGGATAAACATTGTTTTGTTTTACATACAAGAATCTTAAGAACCTTTTCTGGTCCTCTTCAATTAGGTCGCTGCCTACAAACGTCACAGGTGCCCACACGTTGGTAGCATATTCCAAGTGTGGGCGTACAAGACAACTATATAACTTCACGATTGTGGCGATCTCAAAATTTTTTCCATTACGTATAACAAAACCCCAAGCCCTATTTACGCAACATTGATAATGGTTGTTAAATTTCATGCTTCCCTGAAACCTAACTCTCAGGTCTGTTTTTTCGAAGTTCTTCTCCAGAACCAAGTTACAAATATGATACTCAGCTGATACAAGAGACAGCTTTCTAGTGTAAGATATAGTAAAACATTTCCCAATATTGATAGAAACTTTGTTGTCAAGAGACCAATCTGTCACAGCATCCACAGACTGACCTAAAAATCTTGAGATCATCCGCATACAACAAAGCCGAAGAGTATTTAACCATCTCAGTAAGTGAGTTGATAAAAACATATAATAAAGAAGAGAGGCCCCAGGTTACTTCCCTGGGGTACTCCAGATGTGGTAATAAATTGGTTCGAAAATTGTTTGCCTACCTTTACAAAGTTTGGCTTATTAAGCAGGTACCTACGATATAATATATAAATATATGTTTTTTTAGAAATACCATAAAATAGTGATTTATTTATTAATAATCGATGTACCTTTGTACCGATGTACTTATCAAATGTCTTAGACAGGTCAATGTACACAGTGTCCAGCTGTTCATCATGTTCAATTACTTTTGCAGCGGACTCTGTACACAAAGGTTACTCATTGTAGACCTGCCTGGCATAAAACCATGCTGGTAATAAATATACTCCTGGACAAAATTATCGCACCACCACTGCACATAAACTCCATAAGCAGTGGTGCGATAATTTTGTCCAGGAGTATATAAAAAAATGGGTAATAAAATAGAAGTCAAGCAGAAAGAGACGATTATAGAAGAAGTCAAGATGAGCACAAGGAAAGAGGAAACAATGAAAGAGACGATTATCATTCATGAGAGTGAATTTCAAATATGCATGCCTTTCGGTGCAATATCATGTGTTGAAGATGTATGTAAAACAGTAGAAGATTTTGACCGATAGAAGGGATACGAATTTATGGAAAATGTCGAGAAAAATCGATTCTATCGAAAGAAATAAAACTAAGATAGAAGCTTATCCGCCTAATAATGCTGAAATATTGGAAACAAAAGAGGTATTTATCAAAGAAAACATTAGAAAATTATACAAAAGATAAATATCAAGCTAAATTGGGAGTATAAAAGGTTTTGCACAAAAGTACATAATCGTATGCCTATTATGAAATACATTCACCAGTCGCAACAATGGCTACGATAAGAACTTTATCATCCATTGGAATTTAATTCAAACTTTCCTCGAAGCAATGAGACGTCAAAAATGCTGAATTGAAAGAATAATGAAAATATTGTAAATTGAAGATCAGGTGAAGTATTGAAACTTAACAAGTCACTGTTTGGTCTAAAACACTCATCCAAATTCCAAATGCTAAGAAAGACAAGACACATGATTTGTAGATAAACTTAGAATTAAATGAAAGTTTTTTGGAACAACTTGGTAAAGTTAATTAAATATATTTCCAGAAATAATGTCACTTCGCAAATTAAAATGAATTTTTCATTTCTCTACAGGTTTACGTGTAGGACGTCTTACAGGAAAATTTATCTACAATATTTTAATTAACGTTTAATAAAGCTCCGCCTTAATTATACACTTTATAGGAAAACGTCGCAGCAAATAAACAAATCGTAAATCAGCACCATCATCTTGGAAATTGTTCGTAACGTACCTAAAACGCATAGTGGGTGTGCAAAGATTCTCCCATACCGGGTACCACACCATACACACACACTCACACACTATCTCTTTCATAAAGTGGAGCCAGTCTTTCAGGTATCTTTTCACAAGAGAACAAATAACAATCGAATAAACAATCGATAATCGTGGGGATCCGGTGCAGGTGCAATTAAGTTTTTGATAATTATTATTAATTAAATTTGGTGAACTTGAATTTTCGGTTTTAAGGTTGAAGACGAATTTCGTTTATAGTGTTTTTGACTTCGAAGTAGTTCAGTGCGTGTTTTTGGTTTGTTTTGGATTTTACGTTTTGAATGGGAAATAGGTAAACTCTTCATTAAGCAAATCATCCTCAATAATTATTATAAAACTAAAATGCCAAAATTATTAAATTTCCCTTATACGCATGAAAATAATATAGAGCTTATAAATAAAGCCCGCAGTATTTGAACGCCGCTACAAATGTTTACAATAATTAGAGCTTTTCCGGATGCTGCTGATGCGGATTTAACGCATTTGTGCACATTGATACGTTCAATACGTGAACGTGATGGAATTTGTAAATTTGGCATGTGTTTGCTCTTGCTTTTGGTTTAAAACGCACGATTGATATGACGAAATGTCCCATAACAAATACGGGTGTGGGCGTCAGGACATACAAACACCCAGTGAATAATTTGGAATATATGTGATAACGTTTAACAAAACTGTTTAGAAATTAGCCCATCCTTGGTGAGTTTTTGGTTTATTTGTCATAACAAACTTTGTGAGTTTTATGGAAAAATCATTTTATAAGCATACGTAAATAGCAAAAGTGATAATCACCTAAATGTATTTGTTAAAGTTGTATTTTCTTCGCCGTCCGCATACATCGACAAACAAGTTTAGTCACAAAATAAGTAGGTGAGTAGTTAGGTTGACATATTTTATCGGTGATAAAGAAGTGCATAGAAAAGCTCCATGGATGAGTAAGAAACTAGTTTTTTTCATAAATTGATAAGAAAAATAATCCAATCAAACTATTCATTTGAACATTGCAATATTCAAATTCTAATCTATCCAAATGGAAGTCAATTTGGAAACCATTGATGTTTTTTTTATAAAAATAAATTATAAACTCTTTTGCTCTAAGAATCGCGCTTCAGGGTAATATTGAACCAGGTTTGTATAGTTCCGTGGAACCATCAATTTCCTTAAAATTGTTTGACTGTGTGTGTGTCTGACTGATGGTTTTCGGCAAATATTCCTCATTAAATCAGAACTTCTTTTCTTCTTGTCTGTCAACATCTATCCATCCACTCCTGGATCTTGGTATGTCCTAATTATTTCCATCGTTCTTTATCCTTTGCCCAATCTCATCCACTATTTGCCTGCCACTGTCCTTATATCGTCCAACAATCTTTTTCGAGATTTGCCTGTGCATTTTGTTGTCTCCCTTGGTCTTCATTCCCGGATTCTTCATGTCCATCTTTTTTTTTCAGGAGGAAAATCTTCGAAAGACATCTAGCCTGTTCTTTGGCGGCTGGATAGTGACGGATTCGGGCTGGTTGCCTGCCTACCGACTAACTTTGTCTAATTATCCCTTTCGCGGCGCCTCTCTTCGTCCGCCTTTGTTCTTATCATATCTCCCAACATCCGTATGATGACCTCCCAACTGGTTTCATTTTCAAGCATGACCCCCCTATGTTCTCTATGCTGATTGCTCTTCCACATCGTGTCTCTGTTTGAACTCTGATTGCTTCAAACCTCTCACATCTGAAGATGGCGTGTTCTGGACTCTGGTGTATCTGGTTGCTCGCAGAACCAGCACCTGTCACTTCCCTCCTTTTTTTATTTTCGTCAGATAGCTTCCAAATATTCCGTGTCCTGTGCTTGCGTGAAGTAATAGTCCACCTCCCCAAAGTCTCTGTCAAACCATGCGCCAACGTCCCTAATGAATACCTTGGTCCATCCGTCATACTTTTTCCATCTTTCTTGCCATTTCTGGATTGTCTCCTTTCTCGCTACATCTTTATATTCCGTCGTTCCGTGTTCGTGGCATTTAACCCTTTCTTGAGCCAACAAATCGACGGGTATGAGCTCGGCTATAGCTTCTACTACTGTAGACGAGACCGTTCTGTATGCCGATGTTATCATCACGGCCAGTCTTCTGTTAATGCCGGCTAGTAGATTCGAGTAATTTTTGAACCTTAAGACCTGGTGCCACACTAGCGCTCCGTACAAAACAGATGATGTTACTATTGTAGCCAGGGTTCTTCTCTTACTCATTTTTGGTCCGCTTACTCTGGGCATCAGTCTGCATAAGAGGGTCATCCTGTGATTCGCCTTTTCCAGTATTTTCCTTATGTACTCCTTCATTAAAAGGTTCCTGTCTATATTTATTCCCAAGTATTTGACAGCATCCGATGTGGTGACTTGCTTTTCTGCTATGCTGATTGTCACATGTCGTATTTTTCTTCGTGCAGCCAGTAACACGGTTTCGGTCTTCTCGGCCGCCACCGCAATGCCCATCTCGTCGAGTTTCTTTATTACTCCTCTAGTCGCAGATTCAGCTCTCATAAGGATTTGTGCCTCGTTCTTCGCCGTAACCGCCACGGCAAGGTCATCTGCGTATGCAACCAGTTTTATTCCCTGTTTGGTGTTCAAAACCTGGTTGTAAAAAAGGTTCCACAAGGTAGGTCCCAGTATGGAGCCCTGGGGAACGCCGCAGGTTGTTACCGTTTCTTCACCGTTTGGACTAACAATGCTTCTTTCACTCAAATAAGATTAATAATTCTAATAAGGTAGTACGATATGCCTCCCTCTTCCAGAGTCCGAGCTATCCTATCCCAAGGAGCTGAGTTGAAAGCTTTTGTACGTCTAGCAAGATCATTAGGCAGGTTTCTCGGTGTTGATATGCTTTGCGTTTTGTGTGGTCAGCCGTCTGTTTGATGTTTGTTATAGCGCTTATTGTGGATTTTCCTCTAGTAAATCCATACTGGTTTTTTTGTTCTAGTCCCTTCGCCTTCATTTCATCCTGGAGCCTATTCCTTATGAGCATTTCTAGTACTTTTCCTGCCGAATCGATGAGGCAAAGAGGTCTGTATGTCGCTTGGCCCTCCCGGGTTCTTTTTTGGTTTCTCTATAAGGATAAGCTTGGACTTTTTCCATATTTTTGGGAAGTTTCCATTTTCCAGGCACTGGTTATATACATTTAGGAATGTCTGCAGGTTTTCCTTAGCGCATGCTATTGTCATTTCTGGAGTAATGCCGTCTGGGCCAGGTGCCTTTTTAATATTTTTCAGGGCTGCAATTAGTTCTTCTGTCAAAAAAGGTGCTGTCTCATATTCTTCAACATTTCTCACTTCTTCCCATGCTATCGGATCTTTCTGTGAAAACAGTTTTTCGATTTGCTTTTTTATAGTCTCCTCATCTGGTGTTTTTCTGTGTCCGAGGTTCAGTCTTTTTCTAATGATCTGGTAGGCTTTGCCCCATACATCGTTGTTTAGGTCTCTGCAAAGCTGTTTCCATCTCTCCCTCTTGCTTTTCCGAATAGCTTTTTTTAGCTCTTGTTTTTTGGTTCTGTGTTCTTCTATGAGTTCCCTTAAGTGTTCCCGCGCGTCATTTCTTCCTCTTGCCCTCGTTAGTTTCTTTCTGGCGTATGTGCACGAAGCTTTTGTTCTGGCGATCTCTTCGTTCCACCAATACACCGGAGAGTGTCCGTTTGTAAGCAGTCCCCTTCTAAAATGTTTGTCAGCTACCTCTGTGATGATTTGTATTAGTGTTTCCGGGGATATTTCGGTGTCGTTAGAGAATCTGTCTTTGCATTCCTGTGTGAAGGTTTTAATTTCTTTGTCTTTTATGTACCATCCTTTTTTCCCAGTGTTCGTTTTTTCAGCTGTTTTGTTAAGTTCTAATTCGAACCTTATGTTCTTATGATCGCTCAGATTCTTCTTGTCTGTCTCCACCCTCTAGTGTTTGATTTTCAGAGAAATACCTTCTGTTGCTGCTGTGAAGTCTATTACCGAGGTTCCATTTGCATTAATAAAAGTCGGGGTGTTTCCCTCATTCATAATGACCATCAGGTTGTTTGCTACTATCCATTCTTGAAATATTTTTCCTCCCGGGTTGGTATGTTTGGATCCGATTACATTTGTTTTGGCGTTTAGATCTCCACCTAGCACGATGTCCTTTCTGGTATTTCTCATGCGGTTTTCGATGTTTTGTAATAATTCGTTGAAATCTTCGATGAGGCCGTTTGATGAGAAATAGCTCGAGACAATGGGAAGTTCCTGAAGTTTCGCGTACACAAAACCTTTGCCCTTGCGGCTTTCTATCACAATATTAATAAAGCTATCACAGTTTATATCACAGAAGTCAGTTCTTTGACTTTTATTTGGTTCTTGTCCCATTATCATGTCAATGTTGTCTTCGGACAGGTCGTGTGCCTGTCTACACCTGTTCAAGTTTATCTGTAGAAACCTTAGCGATTTATTTTGGTAAGCTATTTCTGTAAATTATATTTTCTTCTTGGCTATCGAAAGGCATCTTCGGAATGCCTTACATTGTCCTGTTCCCGCTCTGTGTCCCTTCTCATTACATATAAGGCAACTTCTATCACTTTTACAAATGCTTATATCGTGCCCAGTTTCTCCAAAGTTGAAACAATTCTTTGTTCTGTCAGGTCCCGTAGAGTCTTTTTGCTGATGCTCAAATCCCCAACATCTATAACATTTCGTCATCCTTACTCGTCGCTCCAATTTACACCTCACTAGTTCAATTTTCATAGTTTGTTTTGCTAAAAGGCTTTCAGCATCTATTTTGTTTATGGTCAAAGTAGTTACTTGTGTATTATCGCTGGCTGGTCTAAGCTCGCTTAACTTGTGCTCCTTGCTATTTATGTCTTGTATGTTTTCGCTGAGGGCTTTCTTCACTTCCTCTATGTCTGTGAGTGCATCTACTCCTCTGATATGGATAGATTATTTCTCCTCTCTTTCCTTCAGCTTCCAGACTCTTCCCCCGGTTCTTCCCTCTCTGTTTTGTATTTTTTTCTGGATCTTTCCCATAGCCACTTCATCCTTGTCCAAGGTGATCAGCACCCTTCCCTTTCTCCTAAACCCTTTTCTAGGTTTTTCAGTTTAGTTTTAACGCTCTTAAGAGTTTCTTCATACGTTTGGTCTCCGGCATCGACAACCACGTCTTTCTTTCTTTTTGTTTCGTCCTCGTGGTATTTTCTTCCGTATATATTGTCACCACAGTCTTAGCCCCATGGAACACAGTTTCTACCATCTTTCTAAATCTTTCGGTTTCCATTTTTTCTAGTTGATGCGTGGCAATATAGTTGTCGTCTTGGCCTTCGGTTCTAAGTCTTATTAATTTATCATATATGTCCTCCTCATTGTAGTGATGTGAAATTTTTACAAATTTCTTCTGCGTTGTTTGTCCGCTCTTGCTGGTCCTAATTTTATTTTCCTGCTCTATGACACCAAAATCTTCATCAATCTCGATTAGTTCGGGGTATTTGTCCCTGAAGGTCCTTTGTACTCCTGCTTCGTCCATGTTTACATCCTCTGGTTCTATCCACGTCGTCTTTATGATTCATCTTTTGTATCTATTGGGTTTCCCACCTTTACTTCAGTATTTGAGAATACTTCTTCCACCCATTGTTTGTGAGCTAAGTTTGTCCATTCCTAGAAGGTATTGCATTCGGCGATATCCGATTCGTTAGTAACTGTTCCCTCCTCCATCGTCTGAGTTTCTATCTCTTTGCTGTTTATTTGTTCTGTCTGAGTGCCTATACTTATCCCTATTTTGGTACTTTTACCTTACCTTCCTTATGATATTTTTGTTTCTGTAGCCATTCTTGTACCAATGGCTTATTGAGCACTTCAGCCTGCCGTTGCAACTGTCTCCATGTCCATCTGTCGTCATTATATCTGACTATGTGATTAGCTCATCAAATGGCATCTTTGCTACCTCCTCCGCAATACCCCTGACTTTCGTTTTGCAGCGTTTTATCTCGGTGTTTCTAATTTTGTCTCTGTGATATTCCAACTATGTGTCTTTGGTTTTGAGTGATGTTTAATTTTTTAGCGAATATTTTGGTGATGGACATGGTCTCTAATCGGTAGGTACACACCGGTAATATGCAAGTGTCCTATAGGTAATTTTTTTTACAGTCAATTGAAACAAGGTCAACTGACTAAAAAAAAACTATACTTTTCTTTTTAGGTGTATGGCAATGGATTTCTTTTTCAAGTTGTATTTTAGTTTGCCAAAAGCGGCCTATGTTAGTTGTGTTCTTCTTTCTATTTCAGCATCCTGGTTTGGTTGCTTAGTCTGATATCATGGCCTAAGTAAATAGTGTTCGACGTTTTCTATCCTCTGGTTCTGTGTTGTTATATTTGTCTGTTCCTGACTTATTATTATTGTTTTATTGTAATTCATTTTCAGGCATACAGTTGTCGATACGTCATTGAGCATTTCGTTTTGTCAGTTGGTTGAGTTTGCTATTAGGAGTATGTCATCAGCAAATCTAAAATTGTCCAAGTAAACTCCGTCGATGGTATATACCTTTGGTGTCCCATTTAAGTTTCTTGAAAATATCCTCCAGGACAAGGGTGAACAGTTTGGGCGAGATAGTGTCTCCTTGCCTCACTCCCTTTGTAGTTTTCTGGGATTCGTTTTTGTCTTGTCGTCCAGTTTAATTTGTATGGTTGCATATATATTTTTTATGATGTTCGTATATCAATCAACTCTCCGTTTTTTAAAGATTCTAACACTGGGTCATATTTTGACGGAGTCGATTGTTTTCTGAAAATTAACGAATGTCACATAAGCTGTATGTAATACTCGGGGCATTTCTCTATTAGTGTTCTTATGGTGTGTAGATGTTAGATAGGTTGATAGAAGTTTAGTTTATTTGTTATGCGGTTGGTTATGATGAGGTGAGATAGTAAAGATATTGATCGGTAGTTTCCAATACTTGTATTTCTTGAATATCAAGATAACTTCATTGACCTTTTCAATTAAAAAGCCTCTCTCTCTGGCATCAAACTGTCAGACGCCAAAAGAGCATGAAAACAATGTTTGACAGCCATTGACAGTAGTTTGTAGACAAGACTTTTGAAAGAAACTATTATTTCCTCGGTTTTTTCAAGGTCTTTTCCTAACAATGGTGATTGTGTGTAGTGTGCCTATTCATAAAAATAATTCCTATCCACTGGCGGACGTGTCTTTCCATAAGTTTCCATCAAATCCTACATTTGTCAAAATTTGGATACAAATCAGAAACGATACCCGCAAAAGAAAGGGAAATCCAAGGCCCATCAAGTATACAAAGTGATCCACGTCCAAGTTTAGTTGGCAGAAGCTGTTTGCTTCCAAAATAATCCACCACCGTCTCCAAAGCGAAGTTCTGCGAATGAAGCAGTGACTTTTCCCACATTTTCTTTCCAATTTCAAACCCTGCGTTTTTATTCATATCAAATTTTACCGATGGATCCATCATTCTATGTCGGTCATTGTCATTTTCCATTCACTTAACAAAGATAGCTTACTCATCGGTGAAGTCACCGATTCGAATAAAAACGAGGGAATTGCTAAACACCCAATACACATTGACATTGACAAGCAAGCAAATGTTGGCGGGAAAATGAATGTTTTCATACTTATCGTCCATCTCTTTTAATTGAAAACGTCAATAATTTTCAGCATTTTTATAGGTTACTCTGCCCTCTCCCGTATATTTATTGTTTTTCAAATGGTTAAGTAGGTACCTTTCTTATTTCGGAGTTTTTATTTCTGGTATTTCTTTTGAGCCTATGTTAAGTATAGTTCTTTCAGTTCCTTGTCGTTGTGAGTGTGGACAGTATAGCTAGGTGTGTGGCTTTGCTTATTTCTTTTCTGTCGTGGACAGTCACGTTTTCCTCGTTTTTTATTTTTATTATTTTTGTTCTGCCTCTTGTGTATTTTGTTTTCAGTACTTTCATGTTGCAGTTTTCACTTATTGTAACTTTTATTAGTTTGATGGTATAGCTTCTATTGTCTTTTCTAATTCCATTTTTCACGTCCTTGTTTAGAGATCTGAAACTGCCGTTCGAGCTGTCCTGTCTCGTCTTTCTTCAAAAAGTTTCAAGGTACCTATTAGATTTCAGTGTGAAGGTTTTTGTTTTTTCTCAATTTTAAGCAGACTTTTTTAACCGATATTTATGGTTTCTCTTATTTTAGTGGCTAGTTCGTTCATTTGCATTTGTTTTGTTGTCTCTGTTTGTGTAAATTCATTTTGACATTCGACTGATCAGAACAACATGTTCCATTTCCTTAAAATTGGTAGGTATAGAAGTAGATATCTGGCGCATAATTGATCGTTAGGTATAGTGCATCTCATAGTTAAAATAATTAGGAATCGAAGCTTGTTCAGTATTATTACTTACTCTAGCGTTGTCCTGCATAAGAATAAAATTGGGGCAAATATCAGCACGTTAAGATGTTTTCTACGCAGAGGAGCAAATGGGTGCAAACAATTTCCTCTTTAGAACATTATAAATCGACGACGGCATTATATCCTTGTTTCTAGATTCGTTCACGTCCCAGTTTCCTTCTGAACAATGGTGCAAAAACTGGTCTACTTCTACTGTTCAGAGTCGTCCAGAAATATAAAGCTGCTTCAACAGCTTTGCTCAACTCTAAACTGGCAAACTGGCTGTTTTTTGAGGCGAATTGCATAAGAACTTTTCCTAGGGTTCTTCAATAACTTCCAAGTTTATTGGAACTGTCTTGTCCGCCGTTGAAAACAACTACTCGTTGCCTCCGGTCAGAAGGTTCAAATTTGGAAAATAAAAAACCATCACTTCCACATAGGTACCAAGGTTCATATTCACAACATTGAAATCAAACATAACGATCCAATAATAAAAATTATTGTGCGAATACTGACTCAAGAAAAACGTTATACAGGTGCGATTTTCATGAAAATTAAGATTTTTCTATTTTTCATCATTGCAAAACAATCAAAACTCTAACCTCAGAAAAATCAAAACTGTCAAACTTCAAAAAACGTGAAGTTATTTTCTCGACCCCAGCAGTTCGTAATGTTTTTGAAATCTGTTTTAAACCTACTTAAAAATGACGTCATTACTTTAATAATTCGAGAAAAAATGAGGTTTTCAAACCAGAAGAATTAAACCAAAGTAACCTAGGATTTTTCTTTGTTTTTTTTTTCTGGTTATTAGCCATAGCCTATTTCCTTTTTTTCAAAAAATATAAGTGTTCTGTTTATGATTCTATGACCTTTTTCAAAAGACACAACACAAGTATAAACATAAACAACAAACTGTCAACTTTCATAAACTATTGCGCATGCGTTTGTTTTTGAACCGATGCGAAATCTTGTTTCAAAATATTTTCAAACAGTTTTGTTATGACGTAATTAGTTCAACGTGAAAATATAATGTTTTGAATTAGGTTCAACCTGGTTTAACCAATTTAACCGAGAAAAAACAAAGGTTCTTAAAGGTAATAGGTTGCCTGGTAATGGGTAATGATGACGCATCTGGGGTGCCTTATGGAGATTTGCATTATGTTGAGGCACCTCGCACCTCAGATGACGTCATAAAGTTATCAGGCAACCTACCTCTCTCAAACAACCTTGAAAAAACACCTTTAGTCTAACTTAACCTAACTTCTTCTTTTTCACATGAAGCTTCTGGCCCATCATGACAACCAAACTAAATAAAAAAATATTGCCATATAAAGGTAAAATGAGTTATAACAGGAACATTAATTCAACTTTGTTGAACTGATGGCCACGGCCCTGGTAAACCAGAGTTATCGCATCCACTGCTTCATGTTTTGATTTGATTTTGAATCATGGCGTTGAATATTTGTGTGTTACAAACAATGACATCTTAACACAGATAGACACCACATGGGTCAGGAGAGGTGAGCTACTCGAAGGGGGTTATGGTAGGGATGCATCAGTGGTGTAAACAAGACCCGTATTCTCCTCTGAGCCCGTCATTCACTTGACCAAAATAATGAAGAAATGCGCACGGGTGCAACTCATTTATCTATCTGTCTGCCTCAAACTCATATGATATAAGTTTTATGGGCGCGTTGACATACCAATCGATTACACTGTGTGTTCCGCCTGTCTTATAGTCCAGCGTTGCCAGTAGTCGTTGTAAGTCTTGAACCTCCAACTTTTTGGACCATAGTCATAACAGGATAAAATATCAATCCGTAGATAATAATTTAGCAACCAAATTAGAGGGGATACACCGGTGGTGGATGTTGGCGACACAAAATTTTGTACTGTAATGTCTAACTGTGTTAGTATGTCATTGGTTACAAGGCATTTTTTGCGAAACTTTACTTCACATCTGTCGAACAATCGCAATTTTTTATCAGTGGAAACAAAGGATGTCGTAGGCCACCTACATAAAATGTTTAATGACTCAAAACTTCAACAATAATCAGTTTTGCCTATGCGCTGATTTTGTCCACGAGTGTATTTGAAATAAATAGTAAAAATACCTACGAATACAAAGCGATAGAAAATGCATTTTTACTGTATCCAATATTTCAGTATGAAGGCTTTTGTGGAAAAATTAAATATTTGTTATTTTTGCCAAACAATAAACAAAACACGAGTAAAATGAAAACTGTGGGTGTGCAAATTGTTCATTCAAAAAAGGCGGTTTAGAGTTTGAAACAATTATAGATTTTACATTTTTGGCGTCGCAATACTCGCAATATGAACCTTTTTTTCGAACATCGATGAGTTTAATCGTAAAATATTAAAACTCGAAGATACTTGAAGCTAAAACAATTCTATTTTTGACTACCTACCTTATCCACTCAATTTCAGTTTTTGACTTGTTACATTTTATTGAAAATTATTATTATATTTGGTTTTTCTGAATTTTAAACGCATAAAGAGATTGAAGCAAGAACATAAACTTCTGACAAGAAGATATCTACTGCTGTGAACCAGTAAATTCATCATTTTACTAATAACAATTATGTTCATTATGTTCACTACATTTCCTCTCTTCAACAAATTCCACCATCTGTTTGGTGAATGGGCAATATGCATTAATTCAAACTATCCAAAAATAAACGAAAAATTCCCTAGAATCCGGTTCGTGTAACCAGAAATTCTACTGTTGGAGGAATTTTTCTTTTTCCAGAATCAGATCACGTTATAGCTTTCCTCTGAGGCAATTTCAGTGAATATTTGGGAAATGATTGAGCTTAAACGGTGGCTATTATTCTTATATAACACCAAAGCAAGTATTTGCTAATTTAACAAGATTTTAGTACGTAAAAACCCAAATTCTGGAAAATAAGTTTTTTTTAAATTTTATTCTGTATTCTGATCCCTGTTAGAGTTTTATGTCCCCAAAAACGTAATTGATTGCAGTACTTACCTCAATTCTTGTTGAAATCGAGATTTTATAGTGTGAATTCCCTCTTTTAGGCCTTTTATATTGGGTAACGTTACATCCCTTTCTGCTGTTGCTGTCGTTAGATGCACAAAAGCACCTGATTGCTGAATTGCTGGTGCTCAATCCTGGATCTGATAGATTGCTTGTGGAGCTTTTGGGGCCTGTGAATCTCAATCGTCCCCCAAGAGGTTCCTGATAGTACCTCTCCATCAAATAACTACATACTCAGGTTTGTGTATTGTTGTGCCGTTTTGGGAACCATCTACCCCGTCTGTATTAAGGATGTAAGGAATGTTACAATCTCATGTAAATACCTCAACAAGATGTTTCCATTTGTCGGTACTCGGTACTCAGTACCTCTATTGCAGGAACCCAAATTATTGTAAATAGATATAAATAAATATACCTAACCCAGGGAGGGTGTTCTTGCCGCCAAAGATAGAGTACCTACTTTTCCCAGACCTAATTTTATTATTCCAGATGGTGAGAATTGCCGTGAGAATCATAATCTTAGTTCTCCTTCAGGTGACATTTAATTTTTAGAATTGGAGTAGGCAGTCGCTTTGTAAGATCGCTAGCGAACATTCAGGTGGTAGCAGTCGCACCTATGTACCTGAAATCAGTTTCGTTCAGAGTTGGAATAAACTAAACCTTCAAGTAATTTCGAGTTTTACTTTTTACTTTATTAACCGTATAATAGTTACAAGGCCTAGAAATAATCCGAGATTACTACATTGAAGCCAGCTAAAACTCCGGGTTTCCAACAATACTCAAATGCTTAACGTAGTTGTTCGTTTTGTAATGAAATAACTTCAATCTACGATTTTTAGATATTAATTTTAATTACCCACTCTGTTTTATGTATGTCTAGGCATCAGACAAATCTTTTTAAGTCGCCAAAACCGTTTATCTATTTCTTTCATCGTTTTAAAAAACCTCTTGGAAATACATAAAACGATCAAACATCTCGACTTGGCGTCAAATCAAAAGCAATATATCTCAACCAGACAGGCACCAGACTCATCACATCACCAAACCCAAAATGTTTCTGATGGGTAATGGAGCACTTCAGTTTTATTACTGTTTCTTTTTTTTATTTCTTAAACTTTATTAATAAAGTTTTTTTGGGTTGATATTGAGTTGCAACTGAAAAAGCAACAGTCGACAGTTGAGTTTTATAAGTGAGCTTCGTCAAGAATTGTAAATTTGCTACAAATAAAATATTCAATGTAAAGCATCAATTGAGGTGAGTAAAAATATCATTGAAAAGTTATGAATTTCCATTGTCGTGTGAAAATTTTAAATTAAATATTGTCTCCTAAAATAATTATATTTGAACAAGTAGTAAATTATTTCAAAATATT
Organism: Ceutorhynchus assimilis; assembly: GCA_917834065.1. Taxonomy (NCBI): domain Eukaryota; kingdom Metazoa; phylum Arthropoda; class Insecta; order Coleoptera; family Curculionidae; genus Ceutorhynchus; species Ceutorhynchus assimilis. Next base: position 28,435,213 of record OU892284.1, on the reverse strand, counting down.
ATCGAAAGTAGAAATTTTATTAAACAAAAAATAACTAGGTATTATTGAATACTTCTGTTTTACAAAGGCAAATATTAACATTTCAATAATAATTATTATTTTATGCCTGTACAGTTTTGTTATTGTATTAAAAATAAAATATATTATATAAAATTATATACTTTTTAGATTGTTTTTAACAACTATTACAAAAAACAATCACTGAAAGTAAAACTTTGAAGATTTTTTCCCATAAAACTTTAACATTAAGCAACGAAGATTAAAAATTACCTTGATGTTTCATTTACATGGAATTTTGCTTACTTTGCGATTATTTATATTATTTAAAAGATTATAATCTAAGTATAATTTTTTAATCATCCATTTCTCGCTATGAAACGAAACATTCGAACCTAGAATAACACAAATTATTAACTATTTCCCATTCAACAACCCATAATTCTTTATAACAATAATAAATTTTGATTCTTCTATAGCAAAACACAAATAATATAATTATTTTTATAAAAATAATTATTTTACTATTGAAAAAGTTACAAGACCCATCCTCAAACTATTGTGCATTGTTTGACTTTGTTATTGTGTGGTATCGCGGAACTTTAGTGCATCGTTAGCGAAATGGGCCCCTCGACGATGGGGCCCACAAGAACTGTGTCGTGGTGGCTTCTTGTGGTGACCAACCTGTGTTCCGGCGGAGCTGTTTTCGATAAGCCTAAATACAGAGGTAAGAATGCTAGTTAAGATTTAAGAAGTATCAATGTTATTTCTACGCCATCTTTTAATTACATCCAATTTTCCCCTATGTCATGATACTAGAAGTACTTGTCCATTGGCTATTTTAGGTACTGCTGCATTATTTTTCACTTCTTTTATATTATGGGCTCCTACGTCTTAAATTTTCCTTGAACGAAATGCTGTTTTGCACATGAAATTCAACCTGTCGGTTACTTGAACTTCCCAAACCAAAAAGTAAACGACTTGACGAAATGATTCAAGGGCAAGTTAAAATCTTGCATAGGATGAGTTTGTCATGCAAGAAAATGGGTATATATACAATATTTAAATTTACTTCAATCAACTAAATTCAAAAAATGATGTTGACCATTAAATTCAATAAGAATGAATATTCAACTTCATTCAGACTTCATTTGAAACTTAAAATGCATGCGTGCAGACCACCCATCGGATTCCAGAGGTGAACTGACGTGAAAAATGACGTTGAATCATGTTGAATGACATCTTTTGGATAAAAACGTTTTTCTGCGATTGACAAGAAATGTAAACATTTTTGACCGGTTGACAGGTCGCCAAACTCAATATTCTGGTTTTTCAATTATGTTTCAATAGTTGCTAAGGAATCAATAAATAACAATACGGGAATCACTTTTCCGGCCTACGCCGGGAAAGTGATTCTCGTACTGCTGAACAATTGGAACAAAAAGAAAAGACAAACATTTAAAAGATATTTAACCGATCGCAGAAAAAATAGTATGTGTATTTCGGTGGAAAAGCACATTCTCGGCCTTCGGTATTTGTCAACTTACACCGTCGGCGTCGGCCGAAAATGTGTCACTTTTCCACCTAAATACACATACGTAATGTTGATATTTCTGATTTTTCAAAACTTTGAAAGTGACACTTTTTTGAATTTAACTTTCCTCCCGGGTGGAAAGTGGTCCCGGGTGGAAAATGCTCACTTTCACAATAAGCCCTCATTTCCTTAAATGTTAAACACAAGTCCTATAAGTCAGAACTTGTCAACAAAATTATTAACCATCGCAATTATTGACTAAATAATAATTGCGATGGTTGTAAATAAAATGTTATACAAACCTCGGTAGGAAGTTTCATTACTGTCGAGAGATTAGTTAGTTAAACTTAGTTAACTAAAATCTCTCACCTCGGTATGTAATATACTATTTTGAAAGAACACAAGCATTTAATTCAGCTACAAGCCCAATAGTCAAGTAGTTGCGAAAGGTTGAATATATTTACCATTTTTCAATTAGTTCATGCGTTGCCTTTATACAGTCCACTGCCTTTTCCTGCAAGACTGTCCTGTCATGTCTTTGTCCAGAACGAGGTTCGTCCAGTCTTTACATAAAATTTGGCCTTCAAACCGGATATTTCGGGCAAGCTACATCCAGTTTTCCAGTTAATATTGAGAAATGAAGTTCAAGGCTTCGAAAGAGTGTTGCGAATTGTCAATTGTGATTGTCGAAGAGTATGGATAAACGTCATTAGCCTTTGTTGTGAAAAACTACTTTGAACTAGAGCAAGGATAGACATTGAATCAGGAATCAGGATAGGTGCTATATAGCTCCAGGGTTCATTGTAGCTAAAATCAAAGTCTTGAATTTGTAATACATTTAGAGAACGTTTTCCTTGAATCAGGTTCAATTTTAAAACTTTTTGCTCATTTTGCTTATAAAAGTTTGCCCATTCAGTAATTTTCATAACATACCAGTAAAATGTCTCGAAGAAAGAGTAAACCAAAAAATAATCCATCTAATAATAGTGAAGTGAATTTTCCCACTGATCAAGAGGAAATTTTGGCTTTAGTTCGTAAAAGAGCAGGTTTAAAAACTAGTTTATCCAGATTTTCTAACTTTTTCCAAAAACTGAAGCTGAGTGAGTTTGATAATCCAAAACTAGCTGAACTTCAAATGCGAATAGACAGTTTAGAATCTTATTTACTTCAAGAATTTTTGAATTACAAGCCTTAGACTCAACTAACTATGACAGTACAGAGTTAGAGAATTTTGAAAGCCAATATTTTTCAATAATTTCAGAAGCAAAACATTTTATTACAATTATTAATAGTCAATTAAAAAGTGCTCAAGTAAATGTTCAAGCCAAGCTTACTCATAACAGCAGTACGTATTCAATCTTTCAATCCACCATTAGGCGTAAGTCTTCCTAAAATACCATTGCCAAAATTTTCAGGATCATACGAGCGATGGTTTGAATTTAAAGATCTTTTTGTTTTGCTAAATTATAATCCCGCGCTAACAACCATTGAATGATTTCATTATTTGCGCTCATATCTGGAAGGTTCTGCAGCTCAGTGTTTAAGTGCTCTTGATTTTTCTGAGCAAAACTACAGTGTTGCTTGGGATACTTTGTGCAGCAGGGTGACAACAAAAAACAACTAATGCATAAACATTTAAAGGCACTCTTCAATATTCATGGCATAAAGTCAGACTCCTCAGGGGCGCTTCGATTTGTTTTCGAATCAATGTCAAAAAATTGAAAATGTCTTGAAAACTTTGATCCTTTAGTTATATGTTTGGTCACTAACAAGTTGAATGCAGAAACACTTAGAGAATGGGAACAGCAAAAATTGAAGGCCGAATTACCTACACTTGAACAAATCAAAACATTTTTAAAAAGCAGGGCCGACTTTTTGGATTGAAGGATTGACCCAGGAAACAAACTCAAAAAAGTAAATTTGCTTACTATTTATGTCAAAAACAACATGGAATACAATCATGTTCTCAGTTTCTTTCTCTTACAGAATTTCAGAGACGAGATAAGGTTTTGGAACTAAAATTGTGTCCAAACTGTCTGCAGCGTCGTCATTCTTTAGAGGGTTGCAAGTAAGGTCATTGCAAAAGGTGTAGTGGAAAACACAATGCTTTGTTACATGATCTTTCTGTAGTTAATGCTTCAGTCCTTCGAAAAAATTCATTTTCAGAAAATAATCAGGAGGATCAGATAGCTACTCGAGTTTACAGTGTGTGTAATTATGCTCCGTCAGGCCAAGTTTTTACTCGCTACCGCTCTAGTTAAGGTTTTAGATGGTGAAGGCACTGATTTGGTTTGCAGGGCTCTACTCGATAACAGTTCCATGTCAAACTTCATTATCAATCACTTTGCTGAGAAATTGGAAATATAAAATAAACTTTGCAGTAAAAGGTGAAGGTAATTCAGAGTCACATTTGAAACATTCTTGCAACATCAACGTTCAATGCTTTAATTCAAAATCCACTGTACCACTTCAATGTTTAATAATTCCAGAAATCACTGATAAAATTCCAATGGCATAAATCTACCCAGATTGTTTCAATATTCCCGAATATGTTCGCCTTGCAGATCCAGAATTCTTTAAACCATGTAAAATAGATCTTTTAATAGGCGCGGACACCTTTTGGAGTTTAAAATCTCCGAATACTTTCCTTTAGGAAAAAAAATACCTTTTATCCAGAATACCAAGCTTGGATGAATCATATCAGGTCCTGTTAATGCAACAAAATTCAAGGTAGTGCCAACAGTCACCTCATGCCACTTCACAAACACACTAGGTATTCAAAGTCAGTTGGCCAAGTTCTGAGAAATGGAAGAGATCGCCACAGATTATCGCACTCCTTTCAACGAAGAGAATCTTGATGAGAAACATTTCTCAGATACATTGAATCGGAATTCAGAGAGTCATTTTGTGGTTCCAATACCACTAAAAAAAACCAGCTAGTATACTTGGCGAATCCCGACAAAATGCAAAAAAGGCAATTATTTTTGAGCTAGAGAGAAAAATCTCGAATTAAAATCCATGTAGGTATATTGACTTTATGACTGAATACAAAAATCTAAATCACATGAGCAAATTCGAACCAACAGACAATCAAATTTGTTATAACTCTCCACATCACGGCGTGTTCAAAGAAGACAATGAAACAACAAAACTTCGTGTTGTCTTCAATAGCAGTGCAATGTCTTCAACTCGATATTATTACAATAGTATTCAAATGCTCGGACCAGTTGTCCAAGATGATCTACTATCCATTCGTATTCGGTTCCGTCAACATGCCTACCTTTTCACTGCTGACATTTGTGAATTGTATCGACAAATTTTAGTGAAGGAGGACTGCAAGTGCTCCATTCGTAGCCACTCGCTGTATAAAACAATTTGCACTTGAAAATGAATCTTCAAACAGCCCAAGTACTACTTCGAGACTTCTATATCGATGATGTCCTATCGGATAGTGATTCAGTAAGTGATACCATTGCGATATATGATCAACTCTTTTCCATACTAAAATCAGCGGGTTTCGAATTAGAAAAATGGAGATCCAATTCCGAAGAAGTTATAAACAATTTGAAATCGAACGCATCATCAGACACTTTTTATTTTTCACCGTTAGAAAATGGAAAAACTCTTGGTTTACTTTGGTCGTGCAAATATGACTGTTTTTCCTTTCGAATAACTAGTCCTCTACCCAACACAAAAAGGATTACCAAAAGTTTGATGCTATCCATGATAGCAAAAACGTTTCATCAATTAGGGCTTCTTGGGCCAGTAATTGTAGTGGCAAAAATTATGTCGCACAATCACTTTGGCTTTTCAAGTTATCATAGGACCAAGACTTACCTGACGATCTTTCCCAGAAATGGCGTACTTTCAATTCAAAGCTTTTGAAATTCAACGACCTACAAATTCCACGTTTTGTATCCTGTTAAGTTTCTCTTCCGATGCGATGGAACTTCATGGCTTTTCAGACGCCTCACAGAAGGCTTACGGAACTTGTATTTATCTCCGAGTAACCAATTCTGATCAGACTGTCCATGTTGAATTATTGATTTCAAAAAGTCGTGTAGCGCCAGTTAAGCCCCTCACAATACTCAAATTGGAACTTAGTGCAGCACTTCTTCTGGCAAAAACACTTTCAAATGTGTTAAGTTTAACCATAAAAATTGACAATTGCTTTATGTGGAGCGATTCCACTACTGTTCTTTGGTGGATTCGAACACCCCCGCATACATTGCAAACCTTTGTTGGAAACCGAAGAGTACAAATCCAGTCCTTGACAGATTCAGGAAATTGACATTATGTACCAACAGATTCAAATCCAGCTGATTGTCTTTCTCGGGGTTTATACTCAAAGCAACTTTTACACTGAAACATTTGCATTAACGGACCTTCCTGGTTAAAACAAAACAAATACGTTTCATGGACTCTGGATGCTTCAAGGTTAAACCCAATCCCTCATGACAAACCAGAAACAAGAAAACAAGATAAATGTTTCATCCAAATCAATATGCAATAGTGATGTCCGTTCGAAAAATTCTCATACTTACACAAACTCAAAAAAACAGTAGCATTTATTCTCAGGTTCATTCACAATATTAGAAAACTCAAAACAAAAAAAATTGGGACCCTGACGCCCTAACCTTGGATGAATTAGCTCAATATATGAACGCATTGGTTTAAATAGCTCAATAAGAGTATTTTCCTCTAGAGCTGCAAAAACTCAAAAGGTCAGAATGTGTTGGCCATAAGAACAAACTTCAAAGTTTGACACCTTTTCTTGAAAATGGAATCACAAGAGCAGTGCAGTCAAAGAGAAGCATTGTAGCCATAGACATATAATAAAAGAGAGACTGAATTGTTTACATTTTTTCCCGATCAAACATTATTTTCGCCAGAAATCAATGTTGGCGAATTTCTGCGGATTGTCCTAGATCTACCGCCTGTGTTTGAAAACGTAGGGAATGTTGATTATATTGCATGCTTTATTTGTGTCATCTCAATTCAAAATGTTACTACACATTTGAATGTGCGTTTTTTCAAATAAAATCTGTAATTTCTACTTTTAAAATTATTTAGTTTCTGAATAACGTAAATTTATAATGTATTAGGGAAATAGCTGTGGCAACGCTGTTTACTCCAGTGACACGGGATTTGATACATTCATTCATTTTATGTCAAAAATTGACTATCCAGTGTTGCTGTGCTGTGTTTGGGAATATTTGCGATTTTCAATCAATCCTCAGTGTTTTTTCCGTCTTTTATATTTTATTAGCAACTACAATGATTCGCCAGTGCGTGATCTGTAAAAAAATTGCCTATTCTAACCCTGGATTGGTAATTCGCTGGTACGTGAGGTCTTAATTTTCCATGATCTAGAAAAACCGCACACCTCTGATAAAGACAGCCTGCGAAATGGAGGGGCAGGTTACAACGATGCCATTTTTTAAGCCCGTCTTTTTCTAACTTATGGCATAACTCTGGCGGTATGTATGATTGTAAACAAATAATGATTTTTGATTGAGATGTTCCGTCTCTTCTTTTATTATATGTCTATGATTGTAGCTATCCACTTCACAGTACAGTAATTTATCGTCTAGTTATAAGTTATCTTTTACTCTTACTTATATTTTATTTATCTATTATCCGTTCACAATCCGATGTCCACAGGTAGGTACAGGTAAAATCACCTTTCAATGCTATTTGATAGGGAAAGATGATAAATTTACCTGCACCTGTGGACATCGGATTGTGAACAGGATATAGATTCTGATAATTCAATAAGGGCTGAAGTTTCCTCTTTTTTTAGTTGTTTATTGATTATTGTACATTCTTTGTTTCACACTTTCGAGAATTAGTTTCAAAGTAACCTTTGAACGCTGGAGGCCATGTTAAGCATTAAATTCAATAAGAATGAATATTCAACTTCATTTTAAACCTAAAATGCACGCGAGCAGATAACCCGTCGGATTCCAGAGGTGAACTGACGTGAAAAATGATGTTGAATGACATCTTTTGAAGAAAAGTTTTTGAAAGTAAGCATATACTTAAATTTATCTGTCTTCAATCTGTAAAATATGATTCAGCTTCCAGCCCAGTAGACAGGCAGTTGGGAAAGGTTGAATATACATTTTTTTAATTAATTCATGCGTTGTCTTCATACAGTTTACTGCGTGTTTCTGCAAGAACGAGGTTTGTTGCAAGTTTTGATGAAGACATCTGAACCAGTCTTTACAAATGGGCATGGGCAAGCCCAGAGGAAAGGACAAAAAACGAAATAGACTTATAGTGATTCACGACTGGCAGCGATCATAGAATGTTAAAATGGCACACTGGAAAGAGCAAAGAAATTCAACCGCCCACAAGAGAAATTAAGCAACATAACTACTAGTAAAACACACACAAAAATAATTCGTAACAAAATTAACACAAAAACTGGAGAAAAACCCCACGAAGACTTAAATTAAATTAATAAAAGAATAACGAAAACAATAAAAGAAACAGCATTATCATAAAACCAAAGGGTGGGCCAGAAAAATTTAGCAAAGAAACAAAGCAAATGCAGAAGAAAAATCATAAAACAAGGAAAAAAAGATGCACTAGGATACAGAGGGAAAAACAAAATAGCCAGAAGGATGACAAAACAAGACAATAAAAACTACCAAAAAGGGAGAATGCACACAGAAGGGAAATTAAAAACCTTATGGACAAACAAGGGAACATTATAGAAGACACGCAAAGCAGCAATGAAAATAGAATAAAATAGAACATCATTTATTATGTAGTATGTATATCAAGGATTACACAAAAGGTAGCATTCGCAAAGCATTCTTCCATGCCACTTGAGAGAGCAGAGCTATAATATGGTGCAATTATCACAACGATAGATTAATTTATTAGGTAAGTTTGTTGAACATGATAAGATTTATTTTTATTTCTAAAAGTATATAGAGATTTTCCTATTATTAAATTGTACATTTCAGAGTTTACCAATGTTGTAACTCGAAAGACAAAACTATTTCTGAATTTAGTGGTACGGTGCTCATCTAACTACGTTTCTAAAATTCAGATTGTGCAAATCTTGTCTGGCCATTATAACGCCACAAATACACTGGGCATTGACTTTTCAAAATTTTGTACACAAGTATCCCTCGAAATATATTAGCTAGGTTTTCGTATTTTAGTATATCGTTAGCAATATATTATGTATGTAGGTGTAATATGATCGAATTGGTTAATACAATAAATGATTCGTACACATGCATTTCGGGCTAGTTTAATTTTTTTCCTAACTTCTTAGGTTAGGTGATTGTAATACACAATACAACAATAATCTAATTGAGAATAGATGAGGGTCTCTATTAACACTAACCTAATTTTGGCAGGTACCAGATACTTGAAGGCCTACAAGCTTTTCAATTTAATATAAATAGCAGATAGTTTTATTCCTACATGCGACTAGAAATCAAGTTGCTTATCAAACATAACACCTAAATTTCTAAAAAAAAAGATTCTGCACAAGGCAACAAGTAGTTATTAACATGTGATACAACAAAGTTATCACTCTAGAAACGACTTCTAGTAATGTCTGACCCTATAATGAGATACTTAGTTACTTTTATTCGCATTAAGCACTAAACCATGGGTTTTGGACCATATATAATCTGAATTTACGTCAACTAATGTTGGTTAATACCCTATCCAGAGCAACACAAGCATCTTCCGGGGCAAAACCTACCAGGAGTTGTGTATCATTCGCATAAAGATACATAACACAAAATTGTACTTGATTTGGAAGGTCATTACTATACAGGTTGAATAGCAGGGGGTCCCAAAATGCTTCCTTGGGGAACTCCACATCTCATTGTTACCGACTTTGACCTGGCTCCGTCCAATTCGATCATTTGTGTTCTTGATTCAAGATAGCTCGAAAACCACTGGCAAACTCGATCAAAGAAACCAGAATAGCCCATTTTTGCAATAAGAATTTGATGATTAATTAAATCGAACGGTTTGCTGTAGTCCAGGAGCACTAGGCAAGAGGCCATTGGACAATCCATATTTGTTGCAATATTTGTCGTTACTTTGGGAAATGCTGTTGATGTTCTATGATTTTTACGAAATCCAGATTGATTCGCTGGCAAAATATTCTTGTCTGGTATGTATTCCAGGATCATGTCCGATATCACTTACTCTAGTATTTTGGCAAGGATTGGAAGAAGACAAATTGGCCTTAGCTCTGAGAAATCCTTCACCTTGGAATTTTTCGGTAAGGGTTTAACAACAGCACATTTCCAGAGACTCATTTGTGAGCAGATATTGAATATTTTAGAAATCACTGGTGCAATAAACTCTATACTGAAGAGTATCATGTTATAGCTTAGCTGATAGACGTCCATGCTCTTTGATTTGATTCGAGAAAAAGTTTGATACACATCCTCATCAGTAATGTCCCTGAACCTGAACTCGTCACTATTATGATACAGCTTGTTACTTAGATAATACCCAAGCGTCACATTATCAACCGGAGCAGCTAGTTGACTAATACCAGGGAAAACATCACTGATCCTGTTTACATCTTTTAGCTAACTTGGTATGTCATTATTTAGAGTGAATATTCCAGCTATTGATTTTCGAGTTGCTTTGATTGTGTCAGTGATATAAGGCCTATATTTACGCTTAATTTGCACTGTTTTCACAGGAGCATGCTTGTCAAATATTCTAGTTAACTGTTGGTTGAAAAGAAATATCTTGGTATCGAGGATGTGGTCAAAGTCTATTAGTTGCTTATTCTCTTCAAATTGTTATTAAAGTATTTCAAACTTCTGTACCTATCTAATTGATTTTGATGCAGGTTTTGGTGCTTCTCTTTCCAGTAAGTTAAGCATATCTATGGTACCGGAGGTTGAAATATTTAGACTGTTATCTACACAAATTACATCAATCAGGCTGCAACTATTTCTGCTTATTCTTGTTGGATTTGTAACAACTTGCTCTAGGTTGAACATTTGTAGCAATGACTCTACATAGTTGCTTTCTACATTTCTAACCAATAGGTTTATATTTATGTCGCCCATCAAAATAACATAATCATATGACACTGCTAGAAATGATAATACCTATGCTTTCCAAATAAGTGAGGTGATTATTATTCATCAATGGTGGCTTGTACAGCACACCAAGTAATATTGATTTACTTTTGTATCAAATGTCAATCCACAATTGCTCGAGTAAGTTTAATGTATCCAACATTGGTGAAATATCGATTCTGCTCTTCATACAAGCTGAAATATATGTACAAACTTCTCCTCCTCGGGATAGACGGTCAGCATACGATGAAGCTGGTAACCATTAACATTGATTAACCCATCTGGATAGTCTGGTGATAGCCATGTTTCGGTTACTGCAAAAATATGGAATTTTTCATCTAGCAACAGTTCACTCACATCGGGAAATGAGGGAACAAGAGACCTTATATTTACATGACCTATGTAGAGATTATGAGAATGAGTTTGCACCCTCTTACAATTTACATCGTTTTGTATTGTATCGTTGGCTCTAATTATATCTATAAAAAATTACCTCGTCTCTCTAGCAGTGTTGCCAGATCTCACGATTATTCGTAGGATTACACGATTTTGGTCAGAATTTCTCACGAATGAGGTAGCAATTCTCACGAATTCTGTCTGCAGTGAATTAAATCACTAATCAAATATAATGTAATCGAGAATAATCGAAATAAAAATCTACTATACAATATTTAGTTATGATACGCCGCTCCTGGTACATGCGCGCATGAACAACGTAATATAGGACTGCTTATTGAGCTGAAAAAGTTTTCCAAGTCCACGAGACACCACTATCTGTGACGTCAGCTGTAGGCCTCAACTCTTGAAAGAAAATGCATTATCTGAGTCCAAAAAACGGATTCATAAACGTGAAATCACCTTTTCTAAATTCAAAATTCCCAAAAAAATCAACTCACAAGAACAGCCTGAATCGCAAACAATCCATCGAGGTCTGCGGATGACGTCACCACTATCAGCAACTACCGCCTCGAGAATTGAGGCCTTATTAGGATGAGCAATCCTGCGGATAGTGAAAACGAGGTTCAGCTCTCAGAAACACCTTGCTAGAAAACGGAGAAAACAAGGATACAAGATTTAGCTCGGGATCGGTCGCGGTGTTTAGAAAAAATCTAACATTTTTAGTTTTATGCACATAAAACTTTGAATAGTGGCGTTAGATCATTCCCCCTCCCGAAGTGCCTGGAAGAGGTCCTATGTAAGCTAATGGCAAATGGGCATTTAGCTGGCTCAAAAGGGTTAGCCATATCGGGAAGATAACTCAGTTGTTAGTTAAACTCTAACGCGCGACCTCAGCGTACACTTACCTGAAAAAATCTAACTTCGCGACCATCTACGATCGAAATACCAAGACAATCGACCCATAATGGGTCGATTCTGTGCACATCTGTAAGCAAATCTATAAATTTCTATAAGCCTATAGCGGTCTATAGACAATTTGCAATTCTGCACTTCCTGTAGACTACAGAATATCTTATAGGACTGTAAATATTTCTGATGGGGTGTTTGGCAATCGATGCGTTTTGCAGTTCTAGAGGCTTATAGAAATTTATGGATTTGCTTTGCTTACAGATGTGCACAGAATTGATTCATTAATTTCATTTATCAAATTTAAGTTGAAGTTTTGATTCCGAAATTTGTTTTTAGTGTTAGATAAAATCTAACACGCGACCGATCCCGGGTTAATAATGAGATGTTTATTTCTTATTTTTTTACTTTATCAAAAATCTATGAAAAAACATTGTTAAGCTTCATTTTCTTACAATATCAAGCAATTTTTAGTATCACGATTTTTCTTGTTCGATTCTCACGATTTTTTTAAAAATTCATTCGGTAACACTGCTCTCTAGGCCAGGAATTTTTCTCAGGAAATCCCTGTGCTTGTTGAAGTTAAATCTTCCCACTTTGATGTATACAACTCGTCTTTTTTTCTAGGAAAGCAATGACAAGAAATGCCTTCAGTTGGTCTTCTTCTGTGTGAATGTCATACACTGTGATTTGAATACCTTCATAACCACCTTTGTCCTGAAAGTAGTTTTTTATTATTTCCTCAGAAGGAGTTCTTTTGACTCTGCTTATGTAGAGCCATGCTCTAGCGATAAAGTAGCGATTTTTCACACCAGGTGGTAGCGATTTTTAGCTTAACCGCCCTGGCAACACTGCTATCTCCACCTTCGAAGTTTGGTTCTGTTTTTCCAGTACCGATATTTTTACGCCTCCTTCGTCTTCTACCGTTCACCATTTAAAAGGATTCCTTCTGTGAGTTCGATCTCTCAAGCACAGAGTTCGCATTATCGAATCCCACAGGACTTTAAATTGGCTGCCGTAAGTACATCTTCAGGATATTCAAACTAACACTACCATTAGAATCGCCTCGGCCTCTTCCGGTGTTGTCAATTCTCGTAGGGGCCTGTACTTGGGTAATTGAAAGCGGAATCGATGTTGAATTAGGTATCGATTCGATTGCCACATCTCTATACGACTTTGTGGTTTCACTGATTTGTTTATGTCGAGGTTTATTGTTCGTCCATTTTAATCTGATACTCGGACGGAATGTGAGCTGGTGGCTCCCTACATTAGAACGCCACTGGTTACCTGACGTCACACCTGTTTTTGCCATATGAAACACCCTCTTGCCCCTCATACCGCAAGTATCAGTTAAAAATCGACGAACAATATGTGTAATTTTCAAAATTTTCTAGTTTTCTCAACAATTTTTATATTAAGAACATAGTAGACTATTGTTTTTATCACCTAATTCCTCGACCATCTTTTTGAGATATTCAATTTCCATTGATATTTTCGACATTTCCACTTTGTGTAGATAATTTTTTTCACCGCCTACCGCATTCCTGTCCTGTCAGTTCCAGACACTTGTTCGATGCGCGTGCAGCATTCGATCTTTGTATTATCAATTATTGTTCTTTTAACTTTTCCCAACCGGGTGAGACAACTCTTGCGATACCTATATAGAGTAGCAGATAATGCATACACCTACACGACAACTTTTACTCGCACAACGCTTAAGGCCCGTAAATTTCGCATCTTTTGTGTTAGCGTCCGAATCAACATCTGATTCGTCCGCCATCTTGACACACAAATAACAAATAAAGAAACCGAAAGCGGAACATCCAAAATTCTAAATGTTGGGTGAGACGAGATCCCTGATATAGAAGAGGTAGAAATTGCAACAGCACTAAGCCAATTAAACAACGGAACACTTTCCAATAAATGACACAGGGAAAAATACCACACGACTGGGAGACTACTATCGTCATTATGATCGATGTACAAAAAAAGTGACCCATCAAATTTTGAGAATTATAGACCCATAAGCCTCCTGTCTCAGATCTACAAATTGTTTATGAGAATAATCACCAACCGCCTAGGAAGGAAATTCGAGGATCGCCAATAACGAGCAGGCTAGAGAACCAGCTACAGTAGTATAGAACATCTTTAATAGGAATACTAAATGAAAAGACGAGCGAATATAACATTACAACGTGGCTAGCATTCATCGTTACAATGTCTGAAAATACGATATAATATCACTATCTAAGCTGTTCACCCTAGTCCTCGAAGATGCGTTCAGGGAACTACCTTGAGAAAATAGAGGAATCAATTTATCTGAAGAAAACCTCAATAATTTAAGATTCGTTGATGACATCGCAATATTCGACTTCGAATAAAACAGACTGAGAAATCATGCTGAAGGAGTTACTTCATTCTTCATTCAAGAAGCCAAGATGATCGGATTAGAAATGAACATACCAAAAACAGAGTTTATGACAAATGAGCAAACAGATAGGGACATAATAACCATAGGCAATTAACAGGTGAAAAAAGTAAACTCCTACAAGTATCTAAAACAGGAAATACCTACGACTGGGGATGGACAGCGTATGGTAAATGCGCCACATATTCCGGTCCAAATTGCCTTTGAAGCTGAAAACTTAAATCTACAACAAATGTATTCTACCATTAGTTGCCTATGGAAGCGAAACATGCACTCTCACAAAGAAAATCCTTGATAAACTGCAAGTACATCAGAGAGCAAACGAAAAGAGACTGATAGGTATTACACTGAGGGATCACAAGACCAACGAGTAGATAAGAAATACAACAAACATCGAAAACATTACACATAAAATATGCACCTTCAAATAAAACTGGGTCGGCACGTGGCACGTAACGAGAAACTCAAGCAACAACTGAAGCGGAAAAGTAACTAGATAGAGAGAGACTCTTGGGGGAACGAAGAAGCGTCAACAGACCTCAACAATGTTGGTACGACGACATCCAGTCATTAAGCGAACAGCAGGACTAAATTAGTACCAGGTCGTACAGAATAGAAATACCTAGCAAAATCTGAGAAAGGCCTATATCCAGATGAGAGAACAGCTAGGAAGGAAGAAAGGAACTCTCAACTAAAATAAAACTGAATCAAATAATAAATTAAGAAGTGGAAGAGAAATTTAGTGGGGGAGAATATTTTAAACCCACAAACCCCGAATGTAAGAAGTGAAAACAAAAACTATTTAATTGACTAGTGTTTAGGGCGAGGCCAGATGAGAGCTATTTGAGTTTGCAGTTTGCAGTCTTCCTAGTTTTTCGTACTTCGTAGGGGTTTGAGTCAATGGGGGTTGGAAATGGTTTTAGAATTTAGAATAGTACTCTATCAATTTCATTGCAACACTCGAAGTCCGACTTAAAAATAGTGCTCTATCAATTTCATGGCTGGAGTCGATGTCTAGGTATGATTTACTGAATTTATTTTAAATTTAAAAAAAAAATACTATGCCAATGGTCGTTCGAGTGTTTCCGTCAAATTGCCTGCCAAGTTTTGGCAGCTAATTTCATACCGGTTCTTCTTGGATCATTGGAAAAAATTATTATTATTGTAATTTTTTACGTCGACGAACACAAAGACCGACTGTATTTGTGAAGGGGAAGACATTCCAAATAACCTAGCAAATAACGTTCATGTTGATACAAATCTAAAAAAATTATTGCAGCTTTGTTGTACCTTATAGGTACCAGTCCATTTTTGATGCTCAACTGTAGCTTCATCGCATTGCTATTGGTAATTATCATGCTGTATGAATATGTCGAACAAATCACACATGTATTTGCTTGTTTTGCAATTATTTGCGCCTTTGATTTCTGTGATTTGACAGTATTGAACGACCACAGATGACAGAACACGTGTGATGGTGGTCGAGGCGATGGTGAATGGCATCGGAATCACAATATACAAGCAAGCAACAGTTTAATGCTGCATTATGAGAATGAGTAGTCGAGAAGGATTTGGAGAGACCTACACCAAAGAGTAAACTGAAATCAGTTGGGAAAACGCAAAGGATTGTATCACATGTATTCAACTTACCTCTAACTTTCTTGTTTTTTTGAAGTCAGGTCTATTTTTCGAAGGTTCAAATGGCATAATTTTCTTTTACAGGCTGACAGATCTTCGAATTACAACAGCCCCACCACTAACATTAAAAATTTCAGGCACCAGGCAGATTGATTTATCTGCATTGCAAATTGAAGACCAGAAACCTCAAGGAGAAAAGACGCCACTGGCCCGAGAGTTTCAATGTTAGTGGTGGGACTGCTGTAATTCGAAGATCTGCTAGACTGAAAAAGAAAAATATGCCATTTGAACCTTCTAAAAATAGACCTGACTTCAAAAAAACAAAAAAGTTAGAGGTAAGTTGAAAATATGATACTCCTTTCCGTTTTTCCCAACTGATTCAAGTTCACTCTTTGGTGTGGGTCTCTCCACACATCTTCTGTCATCTGCAGTCGTTCAATAGTGTCAAATACTGTGTTTTTTTTTTTGGGGATCGTCATTTCTCCTAGTCGTTATCAAGGCGACTCCACACATTCGAATATTAGGCGCATAGATGAATATGTTTATGGGATATTTAGTATCAATATAAATATTTCTCGCTTAAAATTGGTGACTACACACAAATCAAAGGCGCAAGTATTTGCAAAACAAGCAAATACCTGTGTGATGTGTTCAACATATCCATACAGCATGATAATTACTAGTAGCCATGAAATGGAGCTACAGTTGAGCGTCAAAAATGGACTGTACAACAAAGCTAAATACAATAAATTTTTTAGATTTGTATAAACATTAACGTTATTTGCTAGGTTATTTGGAATGCCTTCCCCTTCACAAATACAGTCGTTCTTTGTGTTCTTCTACGTAAGGAATTACAATAATAAATTCTTTATTATTTCCAATAATAAGAAGAGTGTGAAATTAGCAGCCAAAACTTGGCAGGAAATTTGACGGAAACACCCGAACGACCATTGGCGTAGCATTTTTTTAAAATTCAAAATAAATTCAATAAATCTTATTAAAGACATCGACTCTAGCCATAAAATTGATAGAGCACTATTTCCAACTGGAACTTCGAGTCTTGCAATGAAATTGATAGGGTACCTACTATTCTTACACCATTTCCAACCCCCATGCAAAATCCCATTGACTCAAACCCCGTCGAAGTACGAAAAACTAGGAAGACTGCATATTGCAAACTCAAGTAGGTAGCTCCCATCTGGCCTTGCCCTAGACACTAGTTTTAATTGTGTACTTGAAATTAGTTACCTGTTAAATTGAAATATCTTAAATTTACAAATTAAAAATGTTGGTTTCACGGGGGATTTTAAAGGTACAGTTAATCGAAAATGTACTTTACTGCGCTGTGAATTTTCATCAAAGGTCCACGATTAAAGATTCCAATCGCATCAAACAACATAGTGGAAAATCCACGAAACCTCCCATGCAAAATAACACTAATATTTAACGCTGGAGCGAACAATACATGCCAAATTAAGGTGAAGTTTACACGCAGAAAGAGCAGGGATGCTTTGTAGTATAGCTTTTACGGAATTTAGGTTGTTAAATTTTGAAACGGAGGAAAAGAAGGTTTTTTTTGTGAAAAGCGCAGGTGTCTTGAACCTGAGAACGATCGAAGGTTTAGTGTATGTGATTTATATGAAGAATTCCGCGTACCAAAGAGAAAATTGAATGCCTTACTTAGAAAAAAATGGTTTCAATCGCCTGTGAACTGATCAAGATCAGGATCAGTAAAAGGGTTGAATACTTCAATTTGTTGATGCAAAAATGCCCTAATATAGTAGTCGCATCCTGTTTCTTTACAACTGTTTAGTGAATTATTTGTTTTCGATTTTTACAAAATTAGAAGTTGAAATTCTGCTCAGTTTCTTGCCTGTATAGTCAACATACCTATACAGGTAAGCAAAATAAGAATGAAGCTAAAATAACGTACCGCAAAACTGCTGCCAGAGTTTTCACATGAGAAATTCAAACGTTATTACAGTAAGTAACTGAAAGTCATACTGACTTTATTTTCTCACTTGCAGTATTTTAATCCTCGCCCAAAACATAAGGATATACCTAGGTAAGGTTTAGTAGTTTGTGGCTAACAAAAGTTTTCGTTCTTTACACTGGTCTGGCGCTGACACCTCAATAATTATATTTATTGTAATGGGAATTTTATTAGATTTTAATGTATAAACATTTGAAATTTTTATAACTTCAAAGTTATGATGATTATTGAAAAGGGCACTTTATCACCGATAACTTTGGTGATTATCAGCCTTATCGTAAAATCCAGTGTTGTTTATAGAGGTTTTTATTATTTTTCCGTTTTATTTTATGACCCTTTTAGGAAACGAAAAATAAATAAAAGTCGTAACTTTATGGGGATTACTTTCTTAAAAGTACCAATCTAAACTCAGATATACTTCTTGTATCAAAAAAAGCCCATCAAATCCTTACGCCAATTAACCAAACAATGAAAGCAGTCGAGCATTAGAAGACAAATTGATGGGAAATCAAGCTCCAAACAAAATACAATAAAATTATTCGAGAAAAGTAAAAGAAAGGTCTATAAACCTAGCAGTCCCAAGGTGGAAAAAAACTTCGGGAACTATATAATAATTAGGTGCTTTTTAGGTGCTAATTAGGGCCTCTAATTAAAAATTGGGTGCTCTTTTAGTTTTTGAGATAAATAAAAAAACTAAGGGACTGCTAGGTTCATGGAAGCTAGCAGTCCCCTATAGTAAAAAATATTTTTTCAATTTTTTTTTTGTATCAGAATTAGGTGCTATTTAGGTGCTCCTAAATAGTCGAAGAAAAAATAAGATTGAATAATTATTTACTGAGTTATAGATTTTTTTTCATTATTAGGGGACTGCTGGCTTTACGGTTACTTGTTGGTGTGTCAGAATGGAGAAAAAAACTTCGGGGTCTATATAATAATTAGGTGCTTTGTAGGTGCTAATAATGGCCTCTAATTGGAAATTAGGTGCTCCTTTAATTTTTGAGATAATTAAAAAAAAAAAAAAGGTTAATAGAAGCTAGCAATCCCCTACATGTACAGGGTTATTGGTTATAACTGTCACCCCCCTCTATCTTTTTTATTTGACATTTTAGAAAAAAGTGTCCCAAATAAAAGTTTTATGGTTGAAATTAAGTTTTTTGAAAAACTCCCTTTCGCATATACAGGGTGTTTCAGAAATTCTGGTCGTGCTCCAACTTTCTTATTTTAAATGGAACACCCTGTATATTATTGAATATTCGGATTCTACGTAAAATTCTGTGAAGATTTTATGTGATATACCCTATACCTAAATTCAACTATTTTGGAAATATTGACAGTTGAAAATTGACTTTTTTGCAACTTTGACAGGCTGTGAAACCTAAACGGTTAATCTTAGAGCAAAACCGAACTTTCATTTTTTTCTTAGATTTTCATAAGCTATGATTTGACACTAACTTTGAATTTAACCGGAGATTAAATTTAATTTGAATTTTTAATCATGGATTAAATTCAAAGTTGGTATGTCAAATATCAGTGTCAACTGATAGTTTATGAAAATCCAAGATAAAAACATAAGAATGGTTTTGCTCTAAAATTAACCGTTTAGGTTTTACAGCCTGTCAAAGTTGCAAAAAGTCAATTTTCAACCATCAATATTTCCAATACAGTTGAACTTAGGTATAGGGTATATCACATGAAATCTGCTCAAAATTTTATGTAGAATCCGAATATTCAATAATATACAGGGTATTCCATTAAAAATAAGAAAGTTGGAGCGCGACCAGCTTTTCTAAAACACCTTGTATATGCGAAAGTGAGTTTTTCAAAAAATGTAATTTGAACCATAAAACTTTTATTTGGGACACTTTTTTCTTAAATGTCAAATAAAAAAGATAGAGGGAGGTGACATTTATAACCAATAACCTTGTACAGGGTGTCCAAATTTGGATGGATTTAATAGGAAACGTCAATTTCCGAGCGAGATACAAAAAAATGAACCCCCCACTCCGAGGCTCAAATTTCTTGAAATTTTGATTGGTGCAAACCGCATTTTGATATCTTCAACCGTTTAGCCGCTAGAGGGCGATTCTCGATTTTGAGCAATACTGTGAAATCTTCATAACTTTTTTGTTTATAAAAATAACTGATTTCCGTAAAAACTTCCTAGAAGCACTTTTTCAAGAAGAATTCAGTGGCGTTTTCAGTTTTTTTCTATTGGGCCTCGATTTCAAGATATTGACCAAAATCCGATTTTTTCCAATGGGACACCCTTTATATTAATAGCTCATTAGAAACCTCTGCTTTTGCTGATTTCAATGATACAAATTTTGATAGGTTTATCTCTAACAGTTTTTGAGAAAAAAAAAATATTTCGGCTTTTGTCATAAGAAACAATGAGTTAGAAAGAGACCTTTCTCAGTTTCCTTACAGATATAAAGTCCTTTTCTTACACATTACTTCTTATGACAAAAACCGAAATAATTTTTTTTCTCGAAAACTATTAGAGATAAACCTATCGAACTTTATATCATTGAAATCAGAAAAAGCCGAGCTTTCTAATGAGCTATTAATATATAGAGTGTCTTATTGAAAAAAACCAGACTTTGGTCAATATCTCGGAGTTGGGACCAACTAGAAAAAAACCGAGAACGTCACTGAATTCTGCTTTAAAAAGTGCTTCTAGAAAGTTTTTACGGAAATCAATAATTTTCATAAACAAAAAAGTTATGATGGTTTCACATTATTGCTCAAAATAGAGAATCGCCCTCTACCGGCTAAACGGTTCAAGATATCAAAATGCGGTTTGCACCAATCAAAAATTCATGAAATTTGAGCCTCGGAGTGGGGGGTTCATTTTTTTGTATCTTGCTCAGAAATTGATGTTTCCTATTAAAACCATCCAAATTCGGATATCCTGTACATGCGAATATATTTGAATGGGTAAAATTTGGACAATAATGACATGATTGGTAAAAATATAACTGAAAGTACCTAGCGTTTTTTTCTTCGTGGTTGTGGGTAAAAAAAGCTTCACACTCAGTGCCGGATTTAGGGGGGTTCTGGGGGATCCAAAAGACCCGGCGGTAAAATTTTAAGCGGCGGTAGAAGGCGGCAAAGCCACCTTTTCTCTTCCATAATATTTATAAAAAAAAAACTCCAACAATCATGTTATAAGGTCTGTTCCAATCCGCCAAAGAGCCGTCCAAGAACGGTTTCGGATTTTCGGAACCACTCTGTATACCAATTTCGGCTTTTTTTTAAAACAAATTTTACGTGTTGCGCAGAATCCTGATGGTGAAATGTACGGTTCCCTGCTGGGCTGGAATAAAGCTATTAATTTTAAATAAATAAATAAACAGATTTTGGCAGTCCAGTCGCGGTAAAAAGATAAATTGTAATTTCCTGATAGGGAAGTGCGGTTTTGTTCCAAATTGAACAGTTATCTACAGGGAATTCTTTTGCCAAGTTATTAAAGGCAAGAAAAATAGTATTTGTATAATAAATGGTAAACTGGATAAGATGTGTTCAACAAAATAGTACCCACGGGCTTTCTTCAAAAATAGTATATTGTGGATTCAGGTGACAGATTCTCGGACGATGGTGTAAGTTGCCGGGCGAGGCGCAGCCGAGGCCGGCAAACATTGAAGGCCGAGAATGTGCTTTTCCTCCGAAATACATGTACTATTTTTTCTGCGATCGATCAGTGATGAAAAACATGAGAAATCTTTTGAAATAATGAGCAATAGTATTTGGTATTCTCATATTATTAGTTTGATTTATGTTTAATATTTAATTTTAAATATACCTTACCAAATTACTTCAAAAATGTATGTTGTTTGTTCCTAAAAATGAGCTGTACGGGACACCCGGGGCAAGCAACTCTGCATTCAGTGTACCTACGTACAAAAAAAAAATCTCAATGTGAACTCCTATACCTAGTAGAAAAAGTATAAAGTTCATTTCACGAAACGAGATAGTAGAGGTAAACAAACAGGCGGAGTTAAAAAATCCAGAGCAGGACTGCAAAAATATGAATTACAACGTCTGTTGTCAGGTTGTTACATTGGGTTGTCTTATGAGTCAATAAGTATTTGTATATTATTCTTATTTATAATACAGGGTGTCCCAGCCGAGAGTGACCCATTTTAAATGCTTATAACTTTTAAACCAGGTGAGCTAGCTACCTGCGGTTTGTGCCATTCGATTTCTCTTGGTCTAAAGTTTTTTCCAGTAGGTTTCAAATTTTTTTGAAACTTATACAGGGCGAGTAAAAAAAAAATCCGTTTTTCAACATCGAAATTCTCCACTATTTCCAATGGAACACCCTGTATATCACAACGTCAAAAAAAAGATTCATGTTTATGGTTTCCATGTACCAATAGACATCGTCCCTGAAACTTGAAGTTTTAGCCAAAAAAAATCAAAATCGAAATCTTGGTATTTTTGCAAACGCATGCAACTTCATGTTGTAGGAACTTGTTATCACTATAGAAAACAATTTTGTAACTGTCTAGTTAGATATCAATTAAGTTAAGATACATTTTCTGAGAAAATTTAACGAGTTCCAAAGTATTTTTTCTGGAACTCATTAAATAGAGATACCCCAACAGTAACAGTTTGGTGTGCAATCTCTATTGAGAAAAAAAAAGACCAATTTCATCCATGAACCAACAATAACAGAAACTCTGTATACACTGATATGTTCTTTTTCCCATAGTTAAGACAGGAGGTTATCTTGGATGATATCTATTTTCAGCAGGATGGTGCCCCCACCTCATTATTCATTAATAGCAAGGGAATCACTAGATATGACATTTGGGGAAAGAAAAGTAAGTTGGCCTCTAAAATGGACACCTTACTCTCTTCACTTGAGAGTTCTAGACTTTTTTCTCTGGCTTTATGTCAAGGAAGCCTGAAAGATCTTAAGCGGAACATTTGTATTGTCATTGAAGCGATTCTTCAGGAAATGTTACACAATTCATTCAACCATTTATTGATTCATAAATGCCTGGAACAGAATGGCTAACATATACATATAGATACCTACAGCATTTTGTATAGTTTTATGCAGTTGTTATTAACTTTTTATGAGGCAAACATAAGGTCCAAGCTTTGAAAATAGGTCTTTGCAAAAATACCAAGATTTCGAATTTGATTTTTTCTGGCTAAAACTTCAAGTTTTAGGGACGATGTCTATTGGTACATGAATATCTTAAACATGAATCTTTTTTTTGACGTAGCGATATACAGGGTGTTCCATTAAAAATAGTGGAAAATTTCGATGTTGAAAAACGGATTTTTTTTTTACTCGCCCTGTATAAGTATTGAAAAAATTTGAAACCTACTAGAAAAAACTTTAGACCAAGAGGAATCGAATGGCACAAACCGCAGGTAGCTAGCTCACCTGGTTTAAAAGTTATAAGCATTTGAAATGGGTCACTCTCGGCTGGGACACCCTGTATTATTCTCACTATTATTACAACTTCGTATCGATCTTTATTATTTATACAGGGTGTTCCGGAATAAAGGCACCAAATTTGTATGGCATATTCTACGTCGAATATAAACCCTAGTTTCCTATATAAACATATATGTCCAGAAACGTTTCCTTTCCGAGATACAAGGTGTTGAAATTCTAAGAAAGAAACTAAACTATTTTTTTTATCATAATTTTCAAACCACTCTAGATATTTCATTGAAATTTTGTACACTGCTTTCAAGCAGCAAAAGACATTTTATGATGTGGAATATTAAAAAAAATAAAAGTACCAATGACGTCACAGAACTAATGTGAAACTTCAGGTGTTTAATGTTTAACATTTTAATCATAATTTTGGCAATTTCGCCATGCATCAAAATAGTTTTTTATTTTTTTACCTGAAAACGGTGCATGTTTCGGAAAAAAGTGAGGAGATCAAATTTTGTCCAAATTGAATGGATATTTCACAAATTACATATTTTTATTTTAGGAAAAAGCAGTGGCGCACCATTTTTTTCTTGAATAATGTTCCCTACAAATCTGGTACGGACGTTACTGGTAATTTTAAAAAAAAATAATTTCACATCAAAAAATGTCTTTTGCCGCTTGAAAGCAGTTTACAAAATTTCAATGAAATATCTGAGTGGTTTGAAAATTATGATAAAAAAATAGTTACCTATTTTCTAAGAATTTCAACACCCTGTATCTCGGAAAGGAAGCGTTTCCGGACATATATTTATATAGGAAACTAGGGTTTATTTTCGACGTAGAAAACGCCATAAAAATTTGGTGCATTAATTTCGGAACACCCCGTATACAACATATTGTGTTTGCTTGCCATAGTACGCGGTTTTGTTGTGTTGTTAATACAAAGTTTTGTTGTCGTATTTCGTTGTATTTTACAATAATTTAAATATTGTTTGGTGTTTATTGTTAATTAGTGTGTAATTTAGATTGAAACAATGTCGCGTTCAACTGATTCCGCTGAGGAATTCGTCCCAAAAAAGCGGTCTAAACGAGGAAGGGCTTTTAGTAGTTCAGAAAAAGAAATTATTTATAACGTGTATAAATCGAATGTACAAGAAAAACGAGATATTTCGAAATCCGAAATTGTGCGAAAGACAGCCCAAGAGAGCGGTTTAGGAGAGGCTTCGGTATACCGACTGGTCAAGGAACGGAAAGAAAGGAGAACGTTTTTATCGCCAAAAAAAAAAACGAGATGCAGACCGAAAGTTTTCGAAAAAGTAGACGATTTCGATAAGCATGCAATAAGACGAAAGGTTCACGAGTTTTTTTGCCGAAATGAAATGCCTACTATTGAAAAAGTTCTTGAGGTGGTCAACAGTGATGAGAATCTCCCAAATTTTAAGAGATCATTGTTTTATAGATTGCTAAAATCATTAAATTTTAAATATGTTCGAAGAGGACGAAAGAGTGCGCTACTTGATCGAGATGACATCACTGGCGCCGACTACATGGAGGCATTGGGGCAGGTGCTCCCATGAGCAACCTTTCATGGGTGCGAAGCACCCATGAGAGCTCTCGTGGGAAATGCGGAAATACAAACGGGTTTATTGGTCATTCTGTTCCGTGTGGTAATATCAGTAGGTATCATGTAATTTAAATTTACACAACTTTGTACATGAATTATATCAGTGGTATTAGGGCCTGTTTCTCAATAGCAGGTCACCCCCGGGTTAAGGATAACTCCAGGGTAAACATAGCAACTGGACACGCTTACCCTGGAGCACAGAAACTTGGAGTTAAAACCAACCCGGAGGTGACTCGCTATTGAGAAATCGGCCCTTAGTATTCTGTCTTTTCGTTATTTGTACTCCGTTCTATGTGGTTCTATGCTGTATTACTTTATGTTTCTATCCTCCATCTCTATTCTTTGATAATAATCGGGACAATCCCGCCCACAACAAGCAGTCTGGCGCTTGCGCCGTATGCCATAAAATTTAGTTTTGCGCGTGTGTTTTGAAATTTTTCACACGATAGGCAATCTCTGAGAATAGAGTTTTTCGCACAGCGTGCGAAAAAGTTTTTCACGCGCTCCTCAGCGTGCGAAAAATTTTTCACGCGCTCCTCAGCGTGCGAAAAAGTTTTTCACATGCTGCTTATTAGTTTTCTATTTATTTTGGTCCTATCATCCTGGCATGACATGACATAAATTGCGATTGTCGCAAAAAAGAGTTTCACCTTGTACCCTATTAGTCCTACTTCAAAAGTATAAGAATTTTATTTAAAAAATATTTACTACTCTCATTTCAGAAACTCTCGTAATGTTTGAAGTGGTACCTGAACAGGTATCCCTCACCAATCGAACTGATGTTAGCGTAATGCTCAAAAACATTCCAAACTCATTGAAACTATCGTTCATGCGTGATGAAATGCATTTAAGAGGGTTAGTTCATTGGAAGTCACCCTAAATTGGTACCAGAAACAATAATGAAAATATAGAAAACAGAATTGGTCATTATACGGCCTTCTGCTACCGTGGTGGCACATGGTTCGAATTCGACGGAATAGAAAAAAAAATCAAACAGAACAAAAGTTTCACCACATATTATATTATTTTCGAAATATGTAATACTTTTTTAATATGTATGCAGCCTAAAGCTGAGACACAATTTTGATCCTTATTGGCATTTTGTAATATTCAGTACCTACTTGATAATAATTTCAAAAATATTATGTTTTTCATATTTATTTTATTATATATTAGGTATTATCGTGGCTTAAATCTTTATATGAATATGTTATTTATAGTAGGGATGAAGCCAGTTATTAAAAGAAAAAATGACTCTTTTATCTTTGGAAAGCATTCGCAATATTTTTTATTGCTTCTTCAGTCATAAGATTATGAGTACATATTTAATAAAGATTTCATTAAGATGGTATAAAAGTGTAGAAAAATGTAGACAGATTTTAATTGTTTTTTTTTGACTTTTTTGTCTACATTTTTCTAGACTTTTTTACCATCTTAATGAAATCTTTATTTAAATAAGTACTCATAATCTTATGACTGAAAAAGCAATAAAAAATATTGCGAAAGCTTTCAAAAGATAAAAGAGTCTCTTTTTTTCTTTTAATAACTGGCTTCATCCCCACTATAAATAACGTATTTATTTTATTATTTATATTTCACCAATCCAAGAACCTCATTTTTAGTTTGATATTTTAGAAATATGTACCTTTGTTACCTATATTTTTTGCAATGTTTGATGACATTTACCTACTTGTTTACTTACAAATTCAAGAGTTTTATTTTGTTAGAATTATGTTACCTACCTTTATTTTTTGAAATACTTAAATTATATACATTTATGTTAAATCCAAGAGTTTTCATTCTAGTTAGACATTTTAGAAACTGTCAAATATGTAGGTTATATCTTTCACGATGACTTTAATAAAATATTAGGGAGCCTGAAAAACACTTATATTACGTAATTCCTATACACAGGTATTTGATCCACAAACGGGTTTGCTGTTACTGCACAAATAAAAAAATCTGTGATTCAGTGAAAAATAATCTGTAATTTAGGTAATAATTTACTGATTCTGTTGGATAGACTGATTTTCTTATCAGTGAACCGAAAATCAAAGTCTCAAAAACTTTGATTATTATTTTGCTTATTATATTGCAAATTGCAGGGTTTGTAATGATTCTTTTTCTTCTGATGTGTATGCAGTTCCTACAGTTAGTTCTATGAGCTCACTCGCTCTGCTTTCCACGCTGTGTTCAATATAATATAAATAAACTGCTGGAACTTCGATACGCATAAAGAAATTTTTTCCCTATTTTTGAAGTCAAATATCTCAGAAAGTATAAGAGATATTTGATTGCGATTTGAAGCATATTGCAAACATACTCCTGCTTTTTTTCTGGGTTTAAGAAAAATCAGCAGTTCAATGGTAAAAAACAATTTGAAGGGTTTTTGAATAAATCTTGTAGTTTTGCAGAAATTTTAGAAAACAACTTTCATCACCCTGATTCTTTGTCTCAGTTACTCGAAACAATTTTCTTCATTATTGTTGGTTCAATGTTTCCGCCTTTTTTTGTTTAAGAAGATTTTATACGGGTTGAAAAAAAAAGTAAGTTTTTAATCCTATTTATTGGGTGGTCCGTTAAGATAATTGCGCCTCAGAGTAACTAGAGACATTACGCGCCTTAACACGTAACATGTACTGCGATTTATAGGGAGCACAGTCCTTTTTGTCTATTGATATGGCACCAACCTCTGCTTTATTGGGCAATTTTTCGCGACAATAATCAAGTATAATCGATTATCCAGCATAATCACCTAATCAGGTGATGTGTCAATTGTATCATACTCCCCTAAATTCTCCACCATCAAATTCTGGGATACTTGATGATCAAGAACACTTAATTTTTTCTGTGAGAACAGATGGAACATCACCTTTTCTACATTTAAAATCGACGAAAAAAATTCCATTGAGGTCTACGAGTGACATCATCACTATAAGCTGCTGATAATGACGTTACTCGTAGGCCCAGAATTGGATGGAAAGGGAGTTAGGGGAGTATGGCACAATTGACACATCACAAAACCTAGCATAATCAGATCACGAAAAATTGCCTATTGTATAACCATTCTGAAAGCAAAATATGATTATATTATGTTTCCTAGGTGGAAAAGCTATTCTGTTCTCGAGACTCCGAGATATTTCGTGAATTATTAGCACGTACCATGTACCCATAAGGGGAGCTATTTATACAGGAGTGGTGAAAAGTACCGGAACGGTTGAATCTCTTTCAAACCCGCTTACAAAATCTGCATTCTCATATTTCGTTATCTGGAGGTTTCCGGACATGCAAAATTGAATGATTCAATGATATCGGCGCTGCTGCCAGATCTACCAGCTTTGCCCTACATCATTGTCCAATTTTGTTAGCCCAGAAACCTCCAGATAACGAAATTTGGAAAAGCAGCATAAGTGAGTTTGAAAAGATTCAACCGTTCCGGTACTTTTCACCTCCCCTGTATAAGTAGCCCCCTTTGATATGGTACGTGCTAATGATCCTCGAAATATCCCGGCGTTTCGAGAACAGAATAGCTTTTCCACCTAAGAAACATACCTAATATAATCATAATTTGCTCTCACAATGGTTATACAATAAAGCCGAGAAGGGTTGGTGCCATATCAATTAACAAAGAATAGTGGTGCCGGTGCCGCGAGTCGAGGCTAGACGAGACTTAAGGTTAGTCTCGTCTCGACATCTCGAGTACCAAAGTCTCGTTTCGTCTCGAATGGTCTCGAGTTATACAGGGTGTCCGGAAAAAAGCGTGAAAATTCTTCACTACGTGGTGGAGGACAATTTATTTATGGGATTCTATGAGATAACATAAAAATTTTAAAAATTACGTGGAGTTTCGAATAAATCACGTGAAATTTCAAAAGAAAATACGCGGAATTTCGTCAAGAATACATGGAATTCCGTTAAAATTATATTTAATTCCAAGAAATGAAGGGTTACTTCAGTAAAAAAGTATGGAATTCTATGGAATGACGTAAAATTTTTAAAAATGACGTGAAATTTCAAAAGAAAATACGCGGAGTTCCTTTAAGAATACATGGAATTCCATTAAAATTACATTTAATTCCAAGAAATGAGGTGTTACTTTAGTGAATTTATATGGAATTCCATAAAATGACGTAATATTTTTTAAAATGACGTGGAATTCTGAAAAAATTGCGTGAAATTCCAAAAAAGTCGGGACGAGACGAAACCAGTCTCGAGTCTCGCGGTTTCACTATAACAAAGAAAACTGTGCCTCTTATAAATCGCAGTACATGTTACGTATTACGACGCGTACTATCTCTAGTTAGGTACTCTGAGACGCAATTATCTTTACGGACCACCCAAAAATTAGTAATCAAAACTTACTTTTTTTTTTCACCCTGTATAAAATCTTCTTGAAACACGAAAAAAGACGAAACCGTTGACCCAACAATAATGAAGAAAATTGTTTCGAGTAAATGAGACAAAGAATCAGGGCGATGAAAGTTGTTTTTCAGTTAAACTGTAATTTCTGCAAAACTACGAGAGTTATTCAAAAACCCTTCAAGTAGTTTTTTACCATTGAACTACTGATTCTTCTAAAACCCAGAAAAAAAGCAGGAGTATGTTTGAAAAGAAATGGCGACGCCCTGAAATTTGTTGAACTTTGCATTGTTTTATTGTCCACCCTGTATGTTGTAGATAACGTTCCTGTTTATCAGCACGATACCATATACTTTGAGCACCAAACAATGCGCCCCAAAATGCTTCAAACTGCAAACAAATATCTCTTATACTTTCTGAGATATTTGACTTCAAAAATACGCAAAAAAATTCTTTATGCGAATCGAAGTTCCAGCAGTTTATATTGACAATCGATAATTAACAAGTTCTTCTAATTCTTAGTCCATTTCCCAATAGATTCAAGTTTATCTTTGACTAATGAGGAGCACTTAGATAGCACCTAATTCCAATACGACATTTTAGCCACTGTCATCAGATTCGTTGCAAATACACCTCCAAGTAAGAGTAAAGCCAGCAGACCCCTAATAATGGAAAAAAAATCTGTAACTCGGTTAATAATTAACCGATTCAATTTTTTCTTCGACTATTTAGGAGCACTTAAAAAACACCTAATTCTGATACGAAAGAAAAATTTGAAAAAAAAAATTTACCATAGGGGATTGCTAGCTTTTATAAACCTAGCCTAGCAGTCCCTTAGTTTTTTTTTTATTTTCTCAAAAACTAAAGGAGCACTTAATTTTCAATTAGAGGCCCTAATTAACACCTGAAAAGCACCTAATTATTATATAGACCCCGAAGTTTTTTTCCATTCTGAAACATCACCAAGTAAATGTAGAGCCAGCAGAAAAAAAACTGTTACTCAGTTAAAAATCATTCGATTCAATTTTTTCTTCAACCATTCAGGAGCACCTGAAAAGCACCTAATTCTGATACAAAAAAAAAAAAATTGAAAAAATATTTTTCTACAAACGTGTTAAAAATGCAATTTTTAACACCCCCGTAGCATTAAGCCATAAAGTCTTTATGGCACTAGTGTTAAAAATGAAACATCAAATTTTGAGAGCGAACGTCAAAAAAAGTTTGTATTTTTAGTTATTTACATTGATATTAATGGTGAAATTTGAACAACTGAGGTAGCCCGATTGGCCGCCTCATCTATATTTTTCAAGGGATCGATGCAACCCTATTTTTCTTCTGTATTTTATTGCATTTTTAGCAAAAAGCATTACTGACCACGACAGACTTTCAAGAAATTGACAAGACATTTCATTACCTGTAAAACAAGGTGTTGGTTGTTTGGATTTTTTGACAAATGTCAAATTCAATAATTTTATGTAGGAAAGATGCTTCCAATTTATTATTCATTCAAAAATCCAATTTGTTACTGGTTATTGCTTTTTATTGCCGTTTGTAGAAAAAATATTGTATGATATTTGTATTAAAAGTATTTTTAAGGCACTTATGTGAATTGTGAAACTTTCACATGCGTGCCTTAAAAATGTACTTTTAACACTTATGTCATAAGTAACTATTTTTACTATGGGGGACTGCTAGCTTTCATAAACCTAGCAGTCCCTTAGTTTTTTTGATTTCCTCAAAAACTAAAGGAGCATTTAATTTTTGATTAGAGGCCCTAATTAGCACCTGAAAAGCACCTAATTAATATATAGTTCCCAAAGTTTTTTTCCACCTTGGGATTGCTAAGTTTATAGACCTGTAAAAGAAATATTCTCTTCTTCATATTCTGTTCGTCAAACAAAACTTTTTAGAATTACATAATTATAACATTGCCTTCTTAAAAACATATAATTTAAAGACCCACATTCGTTGAAATGCATTTTTTTCAAGGTATCTTGTCATCTAATTAACATCTAGCAATTTAATTAGGCTTTCGCAGAAACCCATTAAAACCAGTCCCACAAAAATGCAATATAAATTTTTCGAAATCTATTATAAGAATAACACCAGCCCAGCCCGCCTCCGAAAAACAACCAATTTCGCCTAAATAGCCACTCTTTTAATGTAATGGGCGTACCAAAAGTGCTAATATTTTTAAGGATCAGAAACCAACGCGGCCCGCGGTACGACTATGTAAATTTCGTTTATTATCAAGTGTAGCCTACGTAGGCGGTACCCAAACACGAAATAAATAAATATATTTAAAAAAAAATTGAAGAACTGATACGGTACTTAAGTCTTCATTAGGCTTCCTTCGTGTTATCTGGTTGTAAGTCTACAGACATCTCCTCTGGCTTTTTGGTACGTGGGTAGCGCCAACTACTGTGGGCGACTAACACCAATTTACGCTGTTGCTCAAAAGTGTTTTGCATTAAAATTCGATATACCTGGACTGATTAATAATATTAGTTATATTTCATAAGTTTTATCTAAATTGTTTAAAGTAGCTAAACGTTGTTCATTCATCAAAGAATGTGATAAAAAAATAGTATTCTAATCAATGAAATAGGGACATTTATTGGCTAATATGTTTAAAAGAAACTTCGCTTAGAAAAGCTACAGTTGTTGTGGGCAGAATTTGTCGGGGTGCAAGCGGACCTTGAATTATTTCATACAACAACTGATCATTCAAGCTTTATAATTGAGCTTGAGGATGAATTTTTTGATTCCTCAGGTACAGCGAAGGGTATAATTGATAAGCACTTCACACAATTAAGAAATTAAAATTTACCTCAAGCTCCTCAAAATATAGTTCAACAAAGTTCATAACAACAGCAGAAGCTTGCCTAAAATCAAATTTCCAGAATTTTCTGGATCCTATGAATTTTGGCTTCAATTTTCAGACACCTATAAATCACTTATTCACAGTAATACCCATTTAACCAAAAAATAGAAAAATTCTGGTATCTGAAATCATCTTTGAAGGGTGATGCTGAAAAACTGCTAAATTCGCTTGAGGTTTCTGAGGCTAATTATAATGTCGCTTGGCAACTACATTCCGATAGGTATCAGAATAAAAAAGTCATAATTCAAACGCACCTTAAGGCTTTATTTGAAGCTTAAACTATCACTTAAGAATCACACGTTGCATTACGGGCTCTAATTGACAATTCTATTCAACATCTAAGATCACTCGAGTCTCTGAGATTGCCAGTAGATCATTGGGACAGCATCATTATTTTCCATCTAGCAAACAAACTGGACACAGTTAAAAGACGCGAATGGGAGGATTGCTCAATTCAACTAAATAAAGATATTCCTACCATTGACGATTTATTTTTTTTCATTAACATAAGATGCCAAATTTTGGAAACAATCAATTCTGGAAAATCTATTCCACCCAAAACGGAAACTAAATTCAGTAATCGAAGGTCATCTTTTTTTAGTAACCAATCCAAATTGTTTATTATGCAATAAGGATCATTTAATTTTTTCTTGTGCTGAATTCCTTAAACTCAGCGCTCAGGATCGATTGAACAAAATCCGTAGGATGCACAAACTGCCTGCGAAGAGGTCATAATTCTAAAGATTTCAGAAGCAGCTTTTCTTGCAAAAAATGTGCCTCTCGCTACAACACTCTGCTTCATTTGCCTAAGAGACCTACTCCAAATGAGCCCTCGTTGAATCAAGCTTTCTCAAATTCATCTCATACATCCAATAGCCAAATTCAAGCCCAAAGTGATATTTCAGAAGATAATGTTCATCAATCCAAGGTTTTATCTGTCACAACTGATATTGCGGCTTCAAGCAAAGGTCATTACGTCTTACTTTCCACGGCTAGTGTTTTAGTACAGTATACACTTGGCAATACTCATTCATGCCGAGCATTATTTGACAATTGCTCTCAATTAAACTTTATTACAACAGATCTTTTCAACCAGGCTTAAACTTCCTGGACCGAGCATTTCTCATTCAGTTGTAGGTTTTGGCAACAGTGTCACAAAGATTTTTAATAATACTAATGCCAGTATCAAATCTGCCATCAATACTTTTTCTTTAAACATGTCGTGCTTGGTAACAGATAAAATAACGAACAATTTGCCTGAAATGTCATTCAATGCTAATCAGTTGAATATCCCAAAAAATATAAGGTTAGCTGACGAAGGGTTCAACATAAACAGTCCAATTGACATGCTTATAGGAAATTCTCATTTTTTGGAACTTAATTTGTGTAGGGCAAATTACCCTACCTGCTTATAATGGCGTTGCACAAAAAACTAAATTTGGTTAGATTCTGGCATTCTTTTCCCAACTCCTCATTATGTAATATAGCCACTGACTGCATTGAGACATCCTCATTACAGAAGCAATTAGAAAAGTTTTGGCTTATCGAGGAATGCCAAACAAAACATTTTCATTCTCTTGAAGAAACTGAAGTTGAAGAACATTTTCGTCAAACAACTTTTCGTGACCAAACAGGCAAATTTGTCGTAAGCCTACCTTTCAAAGATAATCTTTCAGATTTAGGAAATTCATTAGATGGTGCATTGAAAAGATTTTATAGCTTAGAGAAAAGACTCAATAATGAACCAATTTTAAAGTCACAATATAATGATTTTTTGCTGGAATACATTAATCTCGGCCACATGACTGAAATTGACCCATCTATTCTACCAAACTAAGAATTTTAACTTCCTCAGCATGCTGTTTGGAAAGCTTCCAGTTCAACAACTAAGCTGCGTGTCGTTTTTGACGGTTCAGCCAAAACTTCCAGCGGATTATCTTTGAATGACACTCTCAAAGTAGGTCCAAAAATACAAGATTATCTGATAGATATAATTAATCGTTTCAGGACATACAAATTTGGTTTCACTGCTGACATTTAAAAAATATACAGAGCTATAAAAGTCGTTCAAAATCATAGATCCTTTCAAAAAATATTATGGCGTTTCAATTCTTCTCAAAAAAATATTCCATTATGAGTTAAACACTGTGACATACGGCACAGGTAGTGCTGCATTTTTGGCTATTAGGTGTCTTCAGCATTTAGCTAATGAAAATAAAAATCGGTTCCCTAACGCTTGTGATAAAATCTCTTCTTCTTTTTATGTTGTGGTTCCGATTCCATAGAGGAAGCAAAAAGGCTAATTTCTGAAGTTAATGAAATTCTTGAAGCTGCTGGATTTAACTTAACAAAATGGGTTGCCAATGACAATAGGGTTCTCAGTAACTTCTTGAGAGAATCATCTTTAAATCAAAAATTTCTGAAACCACTAGAACTCTTGGTCTAATGTGGATGTTTTCCAATACACAGTCTCTCTATCTCGTACCATCACACCCATAACTAAGCGTTCCATATTAGCAATAACTGCCCAAATCTTTGATCCCATGGGTCTTGTTGGCCCCTGTATCATCAAGGCCAAAATCATGATTCAAAACTTATGGCAGCTAGGCTTGGATTGGGATGAAAGCATTCCAATGAATTTACATCATTCTTGGCTCAATTTCTGTGAACAAATAAATCTTTTGAATGAAACTAAAATTCCCCGACATTTTTCTTGCACAGATTAAACATCAGTAAACTTTCACAGTTTTAGTGATGTTTCGCAAAGAGCTTATGGGGCCTGCTACTATCTATGTTCTTACAGTTCTTTGGGTAAAGTAATTGTTAAATTAATTTGTGCAAAATCAAGAGTAGCTCCTTCAAAGACTTTGTCATTGCTACGTCTTGAATTATGTGCGGCACTTTTACTCACAAGAATCTCTCAGAAGCTATTTTCAGCCATAATGCACATTAAAATTCGCAATTATTACTATTGGACAGATTCAACAATTGTTCTGTCATGGCTTGCCTGCAAGCCAGTCAATTAAATACGTTTATTGCGAACAGAATCTCAGAAATTCAACAATCTACCACACTTGATCAATGACATCATGTGACATCTAATCTTAATCCTGCTGACATTATTTCTAGGGGATTAGATCCAGATAAGCTGAGGAATTGCCATCTTTGGTGGTTTGGTCCCGAGTTTCTACAAAATGAATGCCATGAATGGCCGCAGTCATGTGTCAATTTGCCAGACCTACCGGAAATCAAACTAAAAAATAATTTAACCCTTATCACTCATTCTTAGAACATTAGTTTCATTATTCGCTTTTCAACATACACCAAACTTAAACGAAGCGTAGCATTCTGCTTTAGATTTATCAATAATACAAGGTGTGACAGGGAAACAGCAAGTTGTTACCGTCCTTTGACCAAGCATGAGCTCGAAAAATCTACAATTGCATTATGTAAGGTTGTCCAGGCACAGTATTTCTCAGAAGATATTAAATGTTTCAGATCATCTAAGCCCCTTCCAAGGAAAAGTAAACTTTTACGTCTAAACCCATTCGTACACACTGACGATTTAATTAGAGTTGGAGGTAGACTGAAATTTTCGGATTTCTCTTTTAATGCAAAACATCCAATAATGTTGCCCAACAATACACATTTCACAACATTAATTGTTAGATGTGAACATCTGAGACACTTACATGCCGGAGCCCAGCTGACGTTGTCTGCAATAAGATTCAATTTCTGGATTATCAGTGGACGTCATATTGTCCAAAAGATCTTGCGTCAGTGCGTCACTTGTTTCCGATTGAACCCAACTCAGCAACAAAATTTAATGGGCGATTTACCTGCGGCTCGGCAGACTATTCAAAGGCCGTTTCATATAACAGGGATTGATTTTGCAGGTCCTTCTCTTGTAAAGGATGGCAAGACCAAGAATAGAATAATGGTGAAGTCATATTTATGTATTTTTGTTTGTTTTGCCACCAAGGCTGTTCACCTAGAGCTTTCTGTGGATTTATCCTCTGAGTCAATTCATCAACTGCCTTAAGCGATTTGTCACTCATAGAGGCATTTGCACAAATATTTATACAGACAATGCTACTAATTTCGTTAGTACATCATAGTTCAAATTGAAAATAGCTCAAAATTCACAGAATTTTTAGAACTCAATCATATAACTTGGCATTTATCTCCAGCACATAGGCCCAATTATGGAGGGTTGTGGGAAGCGAGTGTTAAGGCAGCTAAGTTCCATTTGAAAAGAATTGTCGGCAATGCGCACTTAACATACGAGTCTCTACTTACCATTTTCATACAAATAGAGGCTGTTTCAAATTCACGGCCGCTTGCCAGCTCTATCCAGCGATCCCAATGATGTTTCAGCGCTCACACCCGCACATTTTCTTATTGGCGAGACTTTGACTGCGTTACCTCAAAAAGATATCTCAGAAATTCCAAAAAATAGGCTTTCTCATCACCAGCGCTCACAGAGCAAGTACAGAATTTTTGGCAAGGTTGATCCAAGCACTATTAGAAATACGTTACAAGAAAGATCAAAGAGGGACCAACGTTGCCCTAATGTAGTTATAGGTTCTTTAGTAGTATTTAATGATGATCAAACGGCTCCATTGTTGTGGAAATTAGGTCGTATAGGTAACAGATTGTTTTACAGGAAAAGATAATATAGTGCGCGTCGTCAATCTTAAGACAAATATTGGTGTACTGAAACGACCAATTTCTAAAATATGTATATTGCCCCTTGATGGGTAGCTACTTATTGTATTTGATTCACTTATTCACTCGTATTCTGAATAATTAGTATAATGTTTTTTTTTATGTAATATTTCATAGCCTACCCATGGAAAATTAATATGTTGTATCATTATTAGTTCTCAGTTCATCAGAAGATGTTCCTATTTATTATTAAGTTAGTTCAAGACACAGAACTTTCAAGCATTTTGAAAGTTAGTCCTTTCGTTTGGATTGTCATAACGCCTTTTTAGCTTCCTAGATATAGGAAGCTATGGTGATAGCCTGATTTTGAACATGTCAAAATTTCATTAAATCTTGACGTTTTGGATCATTTTAAGCCTTTTTGGCAAGGTGGCACATTTCCGTCTGTGTGTATGTATGTGTGTGTGTGTTGGCATTTTTCTGAGAAAACGGCTCGATGGAATTTGATGAAATTTTGGAAATAGGTATAAGAAGACGTGTAGGGAAAAGTTACGGAGAGAAAAAAAAAAAAAAAATAAGATTAAAAAAAAAATTAAAAATCTCAATAGGTTTCATTAGGACATTTTTGAAAAAATTAAGTATAAATTTGATGATAAGCTAAGCAGCGTCGACCACTTAAAAATTTACACGACGTTGCTTTTTTTGAGATTATAGCGTTTTAGGGTGCTTATTGAAGATTTAATACGCCGGCTTGAGGTCCCTTTTCAGCAAAACACTTTATGCCTTTATGGGGGTAAACTTACAAAAGGACCTTTAGGGTTTTTCACTTATAATAATAAAAATAATAATAATAATAATTATTATTAATAATGAAATAATGACAGCGAATATTCTCCCATGTTAATCGTATATATGGTTGGGCATGCTAATTTTTGATACAAACGGTTGCTGACGCTAGCATTTTACATACATTATCTTTATATTTTTTAGTCTTTTTACATCTTTTTATATCAATATTATATCCAATATTTTCCTATTCAAAGCAGAGAGTAAGCAATTCATAAAAAACCTCAATTACTGTAAGTTTTTTAATTTTTAATTTATTAACTTATTATATTAGTTATGTAACAACTATTTTGTAGTGACTGACGAAGGTAATAAAAGTTACCGAAAGCTTTCAAAAGTAAAAAAAAGAGACTCTTATTGATGCTTTAGAAACTGTAAAAGAATTCAAAACTTGGCTGCAACCCTATAAACTTCAATTTTTCATATAATTAAATATGTATATTTTCTTTACGAGCATACTATAAATGTTACCGATAATTAGGTGATTAGCCTTATTTTTGGATTTTTTATTTATTGTTCTTTATTCATACTTTTTGAACTATTCTTAGAAACCCACTTATTTCTGAGTCTTTTATTATGCATACATATAATTTCAAGGTTTACATCTTTTGATTCCTTGATACTTTTTACTTTTTAGTAATTTTTTGTTCAATGCATAATATGATTCCGTTGCATTATCCATTTTACTATTTATTTCTACTTCGTTGCTTCAATTTTTTCCTAATCCTACTCCTAGATAGGTAACTTGTCTTTCCACCTGTGAGCATGTGCCCTCTATACGTACATACCTACATTTAACTCTTACCTTTCTCCAGCTAAATCAATCAAACTTTTGTTTGCAACTTGGAATTATTTATCTGCAGAATCTTTCTATACTTTGACATCCTGGTTGAAAATTTTCACGTATCCGTGTGATGCGGCCTTAATCGGGTTTATTTCATCAGAGCGTTGCTGTTTTGCCGTTCTTCTAAGGCAAGGTTACCTAGCTCGAGGATAATTGGCAAGTAAACAAGTCGTTGTTGTACATCTGGTCCCTTTTGAGAAGAAGATGTCCAAGAAGTCTTGCTGGGGTCTTACTAGAGTCAAGATATTGTCACGGTGGCGCCTTCTAGTGGTGGCGAAATCTAGAAAATACTGCTTTATTCAGGCAAAGAGATTATCGCGTTTATTCTGGATTTCACAAGAATGGATTACAGATATATGAAGGCCGGTATTAGTTAGTAGTTTTTAGTTTTAAGATTGACTGTGATATGATTTAGATAGTGATTATTTTAAGAGTTGTGGAATGGGTAGCTGAGACGTCTGAAACAAGACGCTAGAAAACTGTTCACAAGGCAAAAACTAACGGTAACTGGCCAGACTATAGAACAGCCCTAGATAAGTACAACCGCGAATTAAGGAAATCATGGAGACAATTCTGCGAGGGGATAGACGAATTAGCCCTATCTCAACGTCTCCAAAAAGTTCTTTCAAAAAACCACTCAAACGGAATTGGTCTGCTAAAAAAGTCAAACGGAGAACACTGTACCGACCATATGGAAAGTCTAGAGGTACTGCTACAAAATTACTTTCCAGGTTCGGTAATCGTTGAAGCCCTGAACCAGGTCACTCCGCCTATCGAAGAGTCACAAAGCCCTAACGGCAGGAGCAAAAGGCTGGCTGGGAAAATCTTCACAATGAACAGAATAAAATAGGCGATTGATAGCTTCAGTCCCTACAAATCTCCAGGCAAAGACGGAATCTTTCCCGCACAACTGCAAAAAGGCTACGAGTACTTAAAGGTACACCTACATAAGCTTTTTATGGCAAGCCTGCTCCAAGGGCACATACCGCTATCTTGGAGGGGAGCTAATGTGATATTCATACCAAAAACGGATCGTCGACCTGAAGACGAATCAAAATCATATCGTCCCATTAGCCTAACCTCCTTTCTCCTTAAGACAATGGAGAAATCAATCGACCAGTACATCAGAAGCGAAACTCTATTGAGAAGACCGCTCTACTCTAAGCAATTTGCTTATCAGCCAGGTAAATCCACAATAAGTGCTTTACACTGCCTGGTTAAAGACATTGAAAAGACAATCGAGTGCAAAGAGATCGCTCTCACAGCATTAATCGACATAGAGGGTGCCTTTGACAAGACCTCACATCAATCAATCGCTAGAGCATTACAAGAATGGGATGTTGAAGTCCCAATTGTAAAATGGATAGAGTCGATGCTGAAACACCGTTACGTTACGGCTGAAATAAACGGAGCATCAGCTACCGCTACCACGGCCAGAGGGTGTCCTCAAGGGGGTGTTCTTTCTCCACTACTATGGACACTGGTGGTATAGACAAAATTCTTACCAGACTGAGTAATGCTGGATACCAAGTCATAGGCTATGCAGATGACCTGGCCATTATAATCAAGGGCAAACATGAAGGCGTAATGACAAGCCGAATGCAAAGTGCTCTAAACATTTTTAAAAATTGGAGCGAAGGCGAGAAATTATCCCTAAACGCAAACAAAACAATTCTTGTCCCGTTCACAAGAAGAAGGAAGCTAAATTTGAAAGCTCCCGCCCTTAACGGTACACAACTAACATTTTTCAACGAAGTGAAGTACTTAGGGGTCACCCTGGACCGAACACTCACTTGGAACAAACAGTTAGAGAAAACATGTTTTCGAGTTACATCAGCCATCTGGTCATGCCGAAAACTTGTTGGCAAAACATGGCGACTAAAGCCAAAGATGGTATTCTGGATTTACCAAACTATAATAAAGCCCATGGTCACATGCCTCATTGGTGTGGTGGCCCAGAACCCAGCAAGTCACCGCTCAGATCAAGCTAGGAAAGGTACAAAGGCGGATATGTCTAGGAATAACGGGAACAATGTCACTTCACCTATGTGTGAAAAAGGAGGCAATAACCAGCGCTCAAGGCTAATCCAACCAGACAAGTTCAAGCCTGGTGATCTGAGGGGACATGTGCGCATCCTTGATTTAATAAAACTGAACAATGCCAGCAAACCAAGTGACCACATGATGGTCAGATTGGACTTAGAGATCCCATTCGTAGTGGTAATAAACGAACGCCAATCATGGGAGAATAAAGAATAATCACAAGCAGATAATGCATCTCTGTGGATCACAGATGGATACAAGCTATTGGAAGGAGCTGGACTGGGCATTTCCGACCCTAACTTCAAGCTCGCCAAGGCTTTGGGTAAACATCTTACAAAATTTCAAGCCGAACTGCTTGCCATAGATATATGTGCATAGGAGTGTCTTAACCAGAGCCTCAAAAGAAAACACATCTTCATACTATCGGACAGCCAAGCTGCCTTAAAAGCCTTAAGGGCTTTCAAATGCACGTCAAAACTAGTCTGGGAGTGTAAACAGACCCTAAAAACACTAGCGACACACAACCAGGTAACGCGGATTTGGCTGCCTTGTCATCGAGGCATAGAAGGAATCGAAGAAGCAGATGGCCTCGCAAAAGAAAGGGCCTCAATACCATACCATGGACCAGAGCCCTACTGTGGCTCAATGAAAAGCCACATCATGGAAGAACTCAACAAATGGGAAAAAGACCAACTGTCATC
The DNA here is from genome assembly GCA_917834065.1 of Ceutorhynchus assimilis. Classification (NCBI taxonomy): domain Eukaryota; kingdom Metazoa; phylum Arthropoda; class Insecta; order Coleoptera; family Curculionidae; genus Ceutorhynchus; species Ceutorhynchus assimilis. The sequence goes on along the minus strand of OU892284.1, from coordinate 28,393,862 downwards.
ATATTGGAGGCACACTCCGGGACTCAAACAGTCAAAAAGGTTTATTACCCTTTCAGCAAAAAGAGCTGAACAGCTCCCAAACATGAGCAGACCAGACATCAGATTGGTGGTAGGACTACTCACAAGATACTGCCTGGTAAAATACCTGCAGATTCTGCTCAGACGCAATAGAGACCGCAGAGCACCTGCTCTGCGAATGTCCAGCCCAATTCTGCAAGAGGCCCAAATTCCTCGAGGGGGCAACACTGTCACCAGAAGAAGTGGGCCAACTGAAACTCAGGAAAATAGCTTCCTTCGGTAGAAGTCTACGCTTCCTGGATACAACTTAAGATGTAGAGTCACGTACAAAATATCTGCAAAGGTACCAGTGCTGAGCGGCTGGAAAGCCGAAATGACTCCCCCCACTATCTACAAGAGTTGTAAAGAGTTTAGTTGTTTGAGTTAATTAGTGAAGTAATCAGTGTATAGTAAAATGGGATAGATTATTGTTTGATTTTGGAATAAACGGACTCAAGATTTATGTCACGCACCCCAGAGCCGTGACAATATCTTACTGAAGGGTTGCCTATGCTTTTGCCTTCAAGATTGGTTTGTAGGTTGCCCTATCGCATTGAAGTCGCCATCCGCCATGAATGCGACGTCATTAGGAAAAAGGGCACTCACGTCTGCCTCGTCTAGAGACTTGGGTTTGTCTGTATGTACAACAAGAAGATGTTTGTACGAGATACTTAGTTTGCATCAAATTAAATTGATTTTAATTCAAAATTCGCACATGCAAGATTTATATATTGATCCCTCCTCGTACAGTATGCATAATGATCAACCTGGAAAGAATAATGTATGCATGTTTCCGGTCGAACGCAACGAGGAGACATTTAACAGGTGTAAGCAGTAAAAATGCTAGCCGTTTGTCAATGGGAGATATACAGTTAGTCTTATATTTACTGCTCTACCTGCGTCAATGTTGTAAATTTTAATCAATGGATGCAGAGGAAGATCTGCAAGTCTGCGGATGGTAAAAAGTTGGCGGTGAAAATATGGAACGGAATGGAAAATCGATATAGATAAGATCGTAAATATGGGATCTACCTACACATTTTGACTTATCTAAAATAATGTTAGCATAACGTAATATCAACGAAACAAAATATGAGACACATTATCCAATTTAGCAACAAGTATATTATGGAATTTAGCACAAAATAAGAGGATTTTTTTCAGCTCCTACAAAATAAGCGTAATAATAATCTTTATTTTATAAATATTTCAACATAAAAGAATCCATATCGTATGAAGATATTAAATCTATATTTATAAAAGAGTTATAATATATCTTAGGTATATCTTTCATCGGCATTTACGACTTGATTTTAAAATTTTATGTATCAAAAATTCTACATTTTTAAAGTGATTTTTATGAGAATTTTATAACTATTTGATAAAATGACAAACGGGGATACGATATAAAGCTTTCAAATATACGGATAGAAATGTTTGCTCCATTTTATAATTTGGTTTAAATTAGATTTATTATAGACATGTCATGCTTATGATGTAACCGGTCACAAAACACCATCAGATTTTGTTTGCTAAATCAAATTCGGAAGAAACCAATTTAAACTAGGTTTTTTCCACACGTTAGCCCACTCATCTATTAACAGTTGGACAAATTAATACCAATACCTGTTTGCAGTTTTCTAGGAAAAACGCCTCTGGCTTTTCATTAAGTGAACATTTTTCTTAGAAGCTACGTTTGTTTTTAATTTACGATAAATTAGTGATTTAGTTCAAAATTATGGACGATTTCCAAATCGCATTTCTAATATATTTATGTAACTAATAATTTTATTTTATAGTTATTTCCGAATATATTAGGCCCTCACATAAAATAGAATATCCATTTTCTTTTCCCTTTGTCTATTTTTATTTGCCATTATTTTCATTTTATCATTTCCTTTCCATTTCCTTTTATCTTGTATTTCACCCATTAATTTTTATATATGGCTAGCATATGCTTACTCTGTCTGATGAAAGCTTCTAAATTTATTACTCAATTGAAAAAATGTGTTGCAGACGCACCTTAAAAAGTAGCCATTTAAGTGATGGGGCTATAGCTATTTTTATATCTAGTATATGTATATATACCCTAAGGGTGTTGAGGTAGGCTATAAAACTCTTGACCTTTGTCTGTGAGTATTTTAATATGAAGAAAATGGGACAGTCAGACTTTGTTTATACCTCCTTTGCTTTTAAGAGCACCCTAAAAACATACCTAACATTTTTATGGGAATTTTGTTCTGCTGCTTGCTCTAAAGGTAATTTCAAAAATATATTTCTAGTTTTTAATTTGAGTTTCATTGAAATTAATCTCAAAAATGTCCTCTTCCTGGGTAAAACACAACGAATATATTATTATTTTAATACAGTCAGAACAAACGCTAAAAAGATGCTGCATTTTTCGCAATTTCAAGAAAATATTAAATATTCTTATATTAATCAAACCTAGAAAGCTACCGAGCCGTAAAATTTGAATTTTATGAGCAGGTGCATGCATAAAACTTTTGTGGCAGCTCCATGCAACTATTTGATTATAATATTAAAATTCACACAAAGTCCGTATTTTAATATTATGAGCTTTTGCTCTAGTCTAGAATATCATTTTTCTTTATTAACAAAATGTTTTCTTAGTATTCAAATAACAAATGTTGCTTTAGGCAAAAAATATCTCATTCTTTTTACACTTCTTCTTCCTCTTCGCCTTATTCTTCTTCTTCTTCTTCCTTTTCAACTTATCATTCATCTCCATAAATGCTCTGCCTCTCCCATTCTCGCCAATAACTTGTAAATTGTCACTTGGGTCTTCGCGGTCTACTTGTTGATCTATACTCAGCATATACAGGGTGTCCCACGAGGTTTTTCCCAAATGATAACTTCGGAACGCATCATCGTATGTTCCACTGTATAATTTTTTATCATTTTCTTTAACAAAGCCTTAACAAATATGGCATTGCCGATTTTTTAATTTAATTTTCTAACGAAAAATGTCATAATATACCATCAGTTACATTTAAGATTCGAAAGTTGACGTCACTTGACCGAAATTGAAACAAAAGTGGTGAAATTGAATGACAATGGTAGAAGCGGCACAAAAAGTTACCTCGATCCTCAAAATTTCAATTGGATTGGATGACGCATTCCGAAAGTTATTACCTGGAAAAAACGTCGTGGGACACCCTGTATAGCTCTCAGTTGTATTAATTTCGAGTTCCATCTGTGGTCCTTCTGAAAAAAATCATTTCAGATGTGTAACTGATGTATTTTGTTTTTATCAGAGAGTCTTAGGTTCAGCATTGAATATCCGCTTCATAACCCATTGAATCTTGGTTAGTTTGTCGACAACATTCTTTGTAAATGTTCAAATATGACACTATACCCTGTTACAAATTAAATTGGAATTTGTTACTTTGAGAAAAGATAACCTAGGATCGTGAATTCGAAGGAAAATTAAGATAACGTGTAGCCCCTTTGTGTGCAAATGAAACCACTCAACATCCAACAAACAATAATTTTATTTTGTGTACAATGTTATGTAAAATGTTATTTTCTGTAAAATGTAATGTGACAGCTTGGTTGTTCTGGTGAATCTGACACCATATACCTTTTCTATCTGGAGCTCTTCAGTGGGTGTTGGGGTTTCACTTTCGTGAACTGGAGCTCTTCGTGTGGTTTCCTGTATCCAGGAAAAGGATAGATTGCTGGGGTGACGTCACTCCAGCTGATCCAGACTCTAAACAGTGATCTTTACGTAGAGTTCAGTAGGTTCACCAATATTTGGAACATTTAATTCCTGAATTCTGTCAAAAAGTGAGTGTCTTGCATAGGAAACTGAAATTGAAATTTAGTACAAAATGATTCTTGCACAGACACTCCTTTCAACAGAATCAGGTATAAAAACTATTGCAAGTAGAAAAAATTAATAATATTTTAATTTAAAAAAAAATTGAATAATTAAGAATAATGATAAGATAATGATAATAGTAAAATAAAATAATAACAAGATTTAATTATAATGATTATAATGCTCGTTATAATTGAGCAGAATGCTGCTTTCTTGATAACAGTTCTGGCAGGCAAAAATACGAGCAAAAATAAGGTAGGTAAAAAAAATAAGAAATGAAATCTCTGGATTCTCCCCTAAATAGACAAAATTTTCCTCTCGAATTAAGGTAGCTACCACAGATACTAGATAAACCTAGGGTTGAAATTAATCAAATCCAGAATGTGTCAAAATTCTTGAGATGTTTTAATTAAAACTTTTTAACTGAATTTTTGACCTGTCTGGATTTCTATTAAAAAAATTACACCTTTCAGTTGAGATAATAATTTAGGGAGTCAAACAGAAAATGGTTGTTCAGGCCTCTGCCTGGATTCAATACAGTTAATGGGGATGGACTCACAAATTTGGTTCTCACCGACTCTATTTAGAGCAAATGGTCCAATATTCCCACACTAAAAATTGATTCTGAAAGCCAGAGCAGCAGTACCTACCTGTCTAAAATCCAAAAATCTGTGTTGACTTACCTCTTATAATAAAACGTGGCACTAACTAATAAGCAATTCACATAAAATGGAAGCCAACAATTAGATAAAAAAAAAAAACTTAAAATATAATATTTATATTTCAAGAACAGATAAGATAAGATTTATCAGGTAAAAACCTAATAAAGATATGATAATTTGATTATTGAAAAATCTATAAGGGAGGATCCAGAAATTCAAAGCACAAAATTTTTAAATAAAGTGGACTTGCCTGCCAGACTATTTTTCAAGGAAAGAGAGCGTTTTAGAAACCACAGCCAGCAGGAAAACGATCCCGTGTTTTTTATACTTACTGCATTCCAACCAGCTTCAACCAATCAGACGAGTAGGTACACTCAAAAGACCATATTATTATTCACTTCAAAATGAAAACACAATGAAAGACCGCATGGAATAAAAGAGAATGGATAAAAATCCACTAGAATTATTTTAAATGTTTACAAATTATAATAATCTCAATTAGGGTTATGTCAAAAATAAAAACCTGTTAATCATTAAGCCAAAAAATGACTATTTCAGAATCAGAAGTTAGAAAAGGACAGAAATATATCAATTTGCTAAAAGTGAGATAAATATAATTTTTTTCAATGAAACTACAAATGACTGTCAAATGCGAATTAACCAAAAATCGTGCTTTGAAAAATAAATCTATCGGGCACTAGATGGCAGTACCGGTAAGATATCCGCACTTTACGGACATGATAGATAGATGGCAGCACTTGTATTATTTGAATTTGAGTTTTGTGGATATTATTTGGCTGATTCTGAAATGGAAAAAATACTACTCTATAAATAAGAAGAGATGGAACATGTTACGTAAATGATAAATTTATTGTAACAACCCCATTATGGTTAATGAAACATTGGTTGAAATTTATTCGTAACAAATGTACGCCACAGAATTTGATCTCTCAAAATTTTGCATAGACCATTTGAATAAAGAGGAACGATATAAGATTTTGAATCTGATTAAAGGAGTTTCCGACATATTCTACAATGACGAGGACCCATTAACATTTACAAGTAAGATAAAACACCGCATACGCATCTCTGACGAACTCCCTGTCTACACGGAATCGTATCGTTACCCTTTCCTACACAAGCAAGAAGTGGAAAAACAAATAAGTAAAATGCTAGATCAAAAAATAATCAGACCGAGCACGTCCCCACGGAGTTCACATATCCACCTATCTGGGTGGTCCCAAGAAAATGGGATGTTTCGGGAGAAAAACGCTGGAGGGTTGTTACATATTTTAGAGGACTCAATGCGAAAACCCTAGATGATCGCTATCCTCTGTCGAACATCACTGACTTACTGGACAAATTAGGAGATGTCAGTATTTCACGACCCTAGACTTAAGAGTGGTTTCCATCAGATCCAAATGCACGAAGACGACATAGAAAAAACAGCTTTTAACACCAAAAATGGACATTATGAATTTCTGAGAATGCCATTCGGACTCAAGAACTCCCCGGCGAAGTTGCAACGAGTTATGGATAAAATACTCCGAGGGATTCAAAATGAAAAATGTCTAGTCTATCTAGACGACATTATTGTTTTTTCTAGGTCGGTCCAAGAATATCTAGAACGACTCAGAAGCGTATTTGAAAGACTAAGTGCGCGTTCACATTGACACCGCTCGAGCGGTGAGCGTTGCGCGATGCCGCTGTAGTGATGCCCGAAAATAATTTTAACATTTATATTTCAAATGAACAAGTTCACACTAAGGTAGTAAAGTGGCTTACCTTGGACACATCGTAACAGCCGACGGTGTTAAGCCTAACCCAGACAAAATAAAGGCATACCCCATTCAGAAAAGTACAAAAGAGATCAAAGGATTCTAGGATATACCTTCGTTGCCTTATCAAAAAAGTTTTTCAAAGCTTGATGATAGTTACCTACTCTCGTTTCTTCTGGTGATATCACATCTTCCTGTATGACCCTTCTGCTGAGTGGAATGAGATTGTTTTTGACTTTCAGCTGTACTGTTAGCGTCGCTTGTTTGTGTCTGTTATCAACCCGGATATGTCCAAGCAAATTTTTCGTCTATATTTAAGTGAATTTCGTGTGTAGTCGATTGCTAGTAGAACATTATACCCTAGAAAAATGTTCAAAAAAATCTCATAAGTTGGTAAATAATGGGCGTTGTTTTGAAAGGACAGTGGGCCTATGAATATACATGATAAATTACCTAGTAATAAAAGAATGCGATGCCAAAAGCAGTAATTTTTTATATAATTTTAATATTTCCAAACTTAATTTCACAGAAAGTAGTATTGAAGTATTTCAAAGAAAATCAAAGCTATGTACTTAGGGCCGCACATGGTAAGTTATAAAACATCGACCATGAAGCGTTACATCACATTTCCGGCATCTTATGGATACTTTATTGTGGCATACTCTTTATCTTGCCTGTTTTGCTTGCTCTTCAATTAGGTGATCTAATCGGTCGTACCTACTTGACTCCACATTCTCCAGTGCTGATGGTCTATTGAGCCTCTTACTTAGTTTAAGCCCCCTATCATCTCTATTACTCTGAATCAGGGACATAGCAACATTTCTTCGGAAGGCCAAATGATCGAGTTTCCCTTCTTGTTTTTGATGCAGTTACCATGCGTTTTGCTCGGCAGCATCAAGTAAATGGGTTATCACGGGGAAATACCACTTTTTGCCCCTAACACTTACACGATATAAGCTTATATTCTGATCGCTTCGATCCACACCCGCTCCATACTACTGTTATACTTCTTTATATTTTAGTGTAAAGGGAATACACGATAATAATTTGAAGCCATATGGGCCATATCGTTGTCAGGCCACTTCACAATAACTATTGATTTGTCACTAGACACTCAGAAATCGAAGTCGCCACGTATTTTCTTGAGGTCTGCATCAGACTCCAACTGGCAATTTGCAAGCCGATTTTTTCTTATTGTGCCCGTACCCTTGACTTCTTTCTCAGTTAGTGCGTCAATTAGAGGTAGAGTTGTAAAAAAATTATCGAAGTAAATATTGTAAGGTAGTTCAAGTTTTGAAAGTAAAACATCAGTATACTCTAATACAATAGAAGGCCCCAGCCATAAGCTCTTTTAATCCTTGATTTCAGAGTTGGCACTTTGATATGGTTCATACCACGTTATATATCCACTAGCAGACCCATAGTTTATATCCATATCTCAACGGTTTGCCTCTAATAAACTGTTTGCACCCATGTCGGCCTAAGTAGGGCACCATCAACACAGTGGAACTGATCAATTGGGGCAAATTCAAAAAATTGACTGCTCATTTTATCAAAAAAAAGGTCGAACCTTAGCAAATCTATCGCTCTTATTTAAATTATTGTTATCACAACAATGTATGTTTGCTAAAATATGTTCGAATCGATTTCGAGACATGGATTCAGACATAATATTATTGTGACAATCTGGAGAATTTTCCCAAAACATTCTGCGTCGTGAAATCAAAGTGTAACCACTTATCAGTAATTCCAAAAAAAAGCTTTGACCTCCTTTGCTGTGATGTCGGATCTTCTATTTTTGCTTGCAGCATAAAGTATTAGATACTACAATCAACAAACATGTCTATTATTTCTTTATCGAAATAATTTTTAAATAACTAAAGCGGGGACAGGTTTTTCAGGCCACTGAAGGTCAAGTCGTGAATTATCGATATAGACGTCTTTTTGTTTCCACTGGTAGGATTTTTTCTTCGTCATCATAATGCCTTTTGGACAATATTTCTTTACGTAGTTCAGACAATGGAATTTTGTCTTCATCTTCCCATTCGTCATCGGAATCCTGTGTCAAAAGTTCGGCTTCTCTTCGGAGCTGAGCAGCTGGCATAATAACGATATCCACTGGATTTACGGTGACGTCGTCTTCTATTATCGGAAGAAGATCAGCAAGCATGTCTCGTCTAGAAAAAGGTTGTACATTAGTCAACTGTCCTCTCACAAGGACACCTGTATTTACATCTACTTAGAACTCATACAACAAGCGAAAATGTAACATAAACTTATCTTAATTATTTATCGATATAATTTAACTAATTTCACGAACTTATGTGGTCATTTTCGCCTAATCTTTTTAGAAAAATTTACTCTATTATCTTGAAGTCATAGTGAACATCCATGATCACTTTGTAAGAACCAAATATTAGCCAAAACAAACCGAAAATATCCAGTTATTCCACAATCACCACGCAGCAAATGCTCTAAACTCTGAGTATAATGTGGCGCTACCTAACAAAAACCGTCAAATTTTCTGTCAACGCCTTAAAAAAAGCGATCTGTAAAACGTAATTCTAGAAGGACAGTGGGCACAAGATGTTGATTTTTAGTCATTCATTCACCAATAGCTTAATGGTAGTCCGTTCTAGCTGATAATCGCTTAGTGATGTGATGATTTTCACCATTTCCTTCGAAAATTTGTGATAACAACGACACGGTAGTTTCTGATGTTAGTCCTTTCACCTTTTTCGGAGATCACTGAACTTTTTTCACTTAGGTTAAATAGTCCCTCCAAGTGCTGATAGGATAGATTTTTCCTTTCTTCAGCATTTCAGCTATTACGCCAACTTGTTGTTTTCCATATATCAGTAGTTGATGCCTTCTCACTGCAGATATATTTTTTTTTTTTTGAACACCCATTTACGATCCAAAGGCTTTTTGTTAGGTGGTAAATCTACAAGGTCCCAAGTTCCATTATCGATTAGGGCTTCATACTCATTTTTCATAGCACTGAGCCAATTTTCCTTATCTGATCGACTGAGGGCTTCCTGAACTGTTATAGGATTGTTCTTTTGTTCAATTATTGTAGCATATTATGTTACATAAAGTCTTAATGATTCGGGAGGTTTTTTATTTCGCTGTATTCACTGAACTGGAGCTTGCTGTTCTTTTATAACTTCTTCAGGAACATACATGGGATCATCTTTAAGGTACTGATCACTATCTTCTCCAGAAGTGTCTAAAGAAAAATCAGCATACTCATCAGAAGAGGTGCTAAAATCGCTCCTTTGCTGATTTTTTTTTTCGACTTGAGGTCCAACGGTCTCAACAGTTATTTCAGGAAAATAGAAAAAATCGTGCTGATTTTGTCGGTCATTTTCGTGCAACAATAAAGATCCTCTTTCAGACTCAATGAACTGGACATCTCTTGAGATAAAAACTATTTCTTTTTCAACGTTATAAAGTCAATAGGCTTTAGAGTCCAAACTATAACCTACGAAGATGCATGGAATTGCCAAGGTCCAGCTTCTTTCTTTTTTCAACTGGGATTTGAGAGAAAGCTTTACAACCAAATATCTTGAAATGTTTCACTGTTGGCACTCCAAATTTCTTCAGGAGTTTTCTCTACGCATCTAGTTAGCAAACGATTTAATATGTACATAGAGGTACAGACGGCCTCTGCCCAAAAATTATTAGAAAGACCAGACTCGATCAAAAGGCTTTGCGATTTTTCTAAGCACTATAAGGGACTGTAGTCTGATGCTGAATGCCGGTAGACTTGAAATAGTTTGATAATTCATTATTACAGTACTCTCCACCATTGTCTGTGCTAAATGACTTGATTTATTGACCTGTTAGTGTCTCGGCAAAATTCTTGAAAATTTTGGAGTACCTATTCAAATACTTGGTTCTTATTTTTTAAACAATTCACAAAACTTTTGTGACTAAAGTCATCCAGAAAGGTAAGTATGTATCGAGAACCTGACAATGAATTTTCCTGCTTCGGTCCTCATAAATCCGAATGGACCAATGGACCTCTTGCACGCATTTTTTTTATTTGCTTATTGAAAGAGGAGTCAAAATAAAGCTCAACTGTATTTTTTTCAGATTTTTTTCGGACTTGCAAAGGCTTTAAATTTCGATTTGAAGTTCAAATTTCTTGGTGCCGTGACGTCACGGCACCAAATTTCTGATTGGTCAATTTTATTCAGTGTTGCCCAGCTGTCAAGAATTTCATGTAAAATTTTCCTGGGGGCGACAACTAAATCGATATATCGAATTCACAGATTTGTAAGTATCGGTTATGGAATCGATTCTCATCCCTATGGAAAACTTAACCCAACTTTCCAATTCATTATAATCATTATTTAATTTTATTTATTTATTATTAGCCTCTCCAAAACAGACAGAAGGCAGAGAAGGCACACAAACCATTAAGAAACAAACAATAAACCCGACCATAAGGCCATTATGTCGCTCATAATTGAATACCTTAGGTACTCATTTACTAGTGTGTGCTTCTAAATTTTAGAGGTTTCTACCTGATAAGCATATACCTAAGGGAATCATTATTTGTAGAAGGTTGCTCTACTCCACCTGCATTTTACTAATAGATACCTATCTACCAAGTACCTAAAGTCTGTTTTTTTTTTTAAGATAATTCCCCAAGTCAAAAATTTAGTAACTATGCTGGCAACACAAGCCTTCTCTACATAAAGAATTTGACAATTTTTCATTGTATCGCCAACATAATGTCATTTTGACTTTTATCTTTAAAAAAAAAACAAACTTTACCCTTCACGTGATTTTTTTTCCGAAAGCATATCTAAAGTCCTCTGGCCAGTTTCCGGAATCGGTTTTCACAAACTCTTCCATCCTCCATCGCACAAACAAAATAAACAATAATTACCTAACTATTAAAATTATTATTATTTTTCTTAGTGGTTTATGGGAAATAAAACACGAGTATAATTTTTATGTGTCTGTATTTCATACCTTCCAGTTTCCCTAAAGACCTTTTTAAATTTTCCCAGGCAAAAACATCATTTTTCTTTTTTCTTCAAATTAGACTGTCCCAGCCTGCTGTTTTTTTGTTGTTAATTATTGTTTATTTTGTGATGATAGGTAAATTGGCCAGCCAGGGGTCACTGACCAATGGTAAACAAAAATCGCTTTTATGGTTTTCGTACTTTATACTGTGCCGGATTAGTGCAGATATCGATATCTTTGTTTAATTCGCATTTATAGACAAGGAAAGAAAGTTGTCGATACTAGTCGATACTTCAATTAATAGATGTCGTTCTCCTCTTTCAAGCTTCAAGTCAAAAGTAGAGCTGTACCAAAGTCGATACGCAAAGCGATTTTGATAAATATATGCCTCCTTTCCTGTCCGATGTGTTCAAAAAGAAAAAAAAAAGATTCGTTTGGAACATGGAAATTTGACAATCAGTAATTTTTGATTGGTTCAAAAATATAGCGCAAAATTCAAATAATCTGCTTTTTTTTCTCTCAATTTCTGGCTTCAAGATTTTTAAAAAAATTAACCAACCATACTGTTATGTAGTACATAAAATACACTTTCGTTACAGATAAATTATATACCTAATTTTGATAGAGTGCAAGAGGTCTATTCTAGAAGCCTGGTGGAAGTTGAGTCACTTTCTCTGAATGGCAAACGATGAATTTTTCCTAATATGCAGACTTCACATACAAAATCTTGGTTAAAATTTTCATCCATGTATTAGTCCATTTTTAAGCTTATGGAAACTTGCTGAATTAACATGCGTCAAACGCTTCTGCCATACATTACATTTATTATCATCAGCTGATGCAGAACCATCGACATTAACTGAGGTTTCCATATCTAAACTAACAGATTATTTTCATGACTGGCAGTTGCTATCAATTCATTTGAATTATTGAAAATTTTGGAATCTTCAGAGTTGAAAACTGAAGTATCTATTGCCTTTGTTGACAATCTGACTGACTGACAAAAGGTTAACATTCAACTCAGGAACAAGAAAAATATCACTTACTTTAACTCATGATATATTTTTCTAAACACATAATTACAGGTTTGCCCCACCAACGTAATCACTTCGCATTTGCTGGTTGTTTGCTGTGGTGATTGTCAAACTAAAAGATTTTGTAACATTCTGAAGTATTTCATGATTTGCTGTCATGTGAGCTGAGCATCCAGAGTCCAAATACCACAAACCGTTGTTTTTTGTTTGTACAGAAATCGCTGAAAACAATGAGGCATTACCTGAGCTGTTATTTGTTTTGTTTTTGGTGCTGTCCTTTTTCTGATCACATTTATTAACGAAGTGACCATATTTGTTACACTGGGTAGCAAAAAACGCCTTTCGATTTATTTGACTCGGACCGATTAAACTGAATCGATTTATCTCTGTCTTTGTTAAATGAACAAAAATTACCAGATCCAACAGCACCGTACATTGCAACATTTTGTTGTCCACTGTCACTTTTAGAAACCGAAATATCTTGCAACAATTTAGTTTTTATAGAGTCTGCTGTAATTGGAGTGCCCGAACTCTCAATTCCCATTATCATAGGTTTATAGGATTTTGGTAAACCGGCTAGGAGAATAGTGCCTACCCACTAATTACTTACTTTTAAACCTATGTTGTGAGCTGTAGTGATAATTTTGTTGACATAGTCTTCAACTGAATCCTGAATCACCATTTTCAAGGGTTGTAGTTATGAACATGCGTAGAAGTCTAACACGCCGCGTTAATCCTGTATCTTGAAATGCACTATCTAAGTTGTCTCATGCTTCTTTAGCTGTTTTAGCTGTCTGAACATGAACATATTTCAGGGGATCGGGGATCAACCAACAAGATAATCTTAGACCGAAAATATAATTTGGGAATTCTGGGGTCTCCTCCAGAACAACTGGGTCAACTGGAGTTGTTGGGTGAAAGATTTTAGCTCTCCGCTGATCACTGCCTGTGATAAATCTGATAATAAGTACTTCAGACATCTTCAAAGTGTTGTGTGTTTGGTTTCTGTTATTCCTAGTGTGATTTTTAGTTCTTTTCCGAGCGTTGAGAAATAGTCGGTTCTCGAGTCTGATATGGTAGATATAGTATTTTGGGATAACTAGGTACTCTTGTATATTTATTGTTTGTTGTTTGGCCTTTGGAAAGATTATAAAAGTCAGGAGGAGTATTTCTATTTATTGAATTCGCATTCATTACGGAAAAATAATCTTTAAAAAAAACCCTTAAAGAATTTTTGTAAATATTACCCCTTTGAAATAAACAGAAAATTTCCAACCTCGCCTTTTAATATAAATTCCAATTAATGGGTGCAAGAGCAAATCCAAATGCGAAAGGATAAAAGTCAATGTAAATTATGGGGCGGATGGAAAAGATATTCTCCATAAATAGAAGTCTTATCTCCAGATATAAATCAATTTATTGATGAAAAATACCGTCTTCGACCTAAACCTTAGAAGAAATTTATGCAAAAGATAAAATCTATAAATCATAGATAAAAGTAATTACTTGGTCTTTTGAGTTAATATTGGATATGGAGATAATGTTATTAGCGAAACCTGTGATTATATAGAAATTTATTGCGTACATAATTAAAAAATCTCTTACTTTATAAAATCTCGAAGCAATGTCAGTACTTATATTATAGTTAGTACCTTCTACGTCCTGCTTATAAGACTTATAAAGAAAATATTACCATAAATACATATATTTCCTTGTTTTCTCAATATTTATATTTGCAACGCAATATCAGGCCAACCATACCATTTCCTATACCACGTGGGTTTGCCGATGGCACGATAAACCAATCACGATCTAGATTTCTAAACCAGATAAACAGCGACACCCACTGAGTCCATTCAATGTGTTTATGATACACTTTAGTGATAAATTGCTTAATTGGAAATTAAAATGCAAGTTCAAAATGAGTTATTAGCGGATTGGCATTTATGAATCGACACTGACAAAGGTTTAATTGCGTTTCTTTATCTTTGATTTTAAAATTGTCAGGTGTTTTATTTGTGGTAAAAAAAAAAAACTAGATCCAATTAACTACCCATAGGTGTTCCTATGTAAGACAAAAAAGCTTGCCTATCTTTAAATCGAAAGATTATTATGTAGTGTAGGAAAAAAAAAAACTGAACGATCAAGATAATTTTATAATTAATATCATTAGTTGGAGGATACAAAAATCGTGATGTGTGTTTCATTAAGGAATGTGAAGAGTACCATCATACCAATCATGAAATGGTTAACAGTCCATAAATCAATCTGAATGCTTTACTTTGAAAGGAAAACATGTATAGAGGTACACATTTAAAAAAAAAAAAGTAATTATTGACTTGATTAGGTCGGGGGTAACCAACCTGGTTAGAACAAGAAACAGACTTTCAGCTTTGAAGGCATAAATTACCAACGGAGGTTGAAACACTGGTACGTTAAGGATAAAGATTTGTTGAACAAAGTCCGCAGGGAATCTTGATAAATGCTCTAAAAGCTCGAGGTCTTTTTGCTGGAACTACAAATATTTACTGAGTGATCTGATAAAGCCAATTAGCAAAAGACATGGGTTGTCGGGCTACCAAAACTTTTTTTTCTCTTCTTCAATGTGGACTTTGCCCAACAAATGTTTGCCTTGTATAACAACCGCCAGAAGATTTTCACGAATGATTTTTAAGAAAATCAGAAACGAAAACAAAACAAAAATAGTCTATTAGTTTATGTTAGATTGATTTTTATTCTTATGTTTTTACGTAAGCAAATTAATTGTTCTCTCTCATCTTTATTTTTGTTTCCATATAGGATATATTTTCATTTTATAAACAAGGTAATTTTATGATTTGCCTAAAGACATAACGATCGCATGTTTTACATGATTATTAAAATGCAATAAAGCTTCTTGATGGCGCCATCGACGATGATTATCGATATGACATGCAAGACTGAGAAACTTTATCATCCGGATGTAAGATCATTCAATTATGGCTGTTAAAACAATAACAATGTTATATTGTTGTCTCTTCAAGTAGTTATATGGATATACACACTCAAGTTGAAAGAATAAGTACCCAACTTATTCAAATGAATTTGTTGTTTGTTCGAGGTGACAGGTGATGATTTCGATATTATTTTCAAAGCATCATTTCCATCGACGTGCATCTTCGATCGTTTTAAAACGAAAGAGAATTTCCTCGTGACTATATAGGTAATATAAATGATATGATCCGGTTCTCAGAAAACTCAATACCGACTGAGAATGAGAATAAAATACATCAAGGAATACGAGCAAGAATTCTATTAAAATCCTACAAGCTGATGTCAAAAGAAATTATAGATATCACATAAGACTCGAAAGTCTAAGAGAATGAAAACTTCTATTCGATGAAGATCTCATGATAAACATTATCGAAGGGATAATAAGAAAATGATCTTAGGAAAACGATGTTTACAGCCACTGCAAACCACTATCAAAAATCCACAAAACTCCTTAAGACTAATAATTACAAGTTTTAGAGATAAACACCTTGCATAGTTGAGATAATAACGAGATTAGACGATTGTTCCTGATTTCGGTCCTCTCTTTTTTTTTTAAGGAAACTATGAAGGCATTTTCAAATATTTCTCTGGTAACTATGTATTTCCGCAATCTTTAGACATTTATTAGGTTGATATGATGTAGTTTGTTCTTTTCTTGTGATTTGTGGTTTTCCATATTGTAACGTTTTTGATTACTTTGGATTAAAAAGATGCGGTATTGCTTACGGTACGTATTCATCGGAAAGCCTTTCTGGTCGTGTTTAAGGGGAATTTACTGAGGGCGCCACGAAGTTTTATTTATAAAGTCTCAAACCTCAATATCAAATCTGAGATATTATGTATAAAAAGAAATAATACAGCAACGCTCTCCGCTCAATTATGTTTATTAAAAATTTAATGAAGAATTACAAAATCTAGAACATCAATTTAACAAGAATCATGAATGTAAGAATAATTTGATTTCAACCCTAACTAAATATTATTGTGTAAAATAATAATAATGATCGATCATTTTATTCAAATTCGGACACTTTCTACTGGTCTATCTGCCCTTAAACCTCATATACTCAACCGGACAGCGTACTGAACATAAAAATGAGTCGTTTCATTTAGGTAATGCTCAATAAAAAAATATAAAAGTACCTTGTTGGGTCTATCTGCTCTGAAAATTCATATGCTCAGTCGAACAGTGAACTGAATATAGGAATGAGACATTCTAACTATACAGGGTGGCCCATCGAAAACAGTCTAGCAAGATTTTGGGCTTTGTATGTGAAAATTTAAAAAAATCCTCGGACCCGTATAATTTTGTTTTCAGGGGGACATATTTACACATTGATTACATCACAGTAACTTCAACCCCTTAGCGGGGGTGGCATTCACCCTTATTTTTTTCAAGTGAGAAGGGGTATGTTGTAATACATCTTTTGAGAGGGCATTAAATTTTCTTTAAAATGGCGCTTCATTTTTGAAATTTGTAATATGGGTTGCCGAGAAATTTAATCAAATTTATATTGATTAGTACTTACGTGTTATCTTATTAACTGATCAAAATGTCCGCCGTTCACCTCCATACAATAGTACAGCAACTGTTCAAAGTGTGCTCGGACATTGTGAAGAATATCAGGTGTAATTAGTCGACATTCATTGGTAATACGGTTCCGTTAATCTTCTAAGGATTCAGGCTGGGTGGCGTAAATTTTCGATTTCAGATGTCGCCACAAAAAGAAATCAAGGGGAGATAAATCGGGTGATCGCGCGGGCCATTCGATAGCACCCCTCCTTCCAATCCATCCAGGAAAGTTTTCGTTCAAAAACTCCCGTACAGCTAATGCATAAAGGGGAGGAGCCCCGTCTTGCTGAAATATCGGATTTACTTCATGATAACGTTGGTCGTTTTCCATAATTTTGATCAGTGCTGGGTTGACGGCATGCTCCAGCAAGTCTAAGTAAGTATCTCCATTCAAATTTCCCTGTATGAAATATGGCCCAATAATGTGATCACCAAAAATACGCCCAAACGTTTAATTTTTGAGGATGTTGAGTATGAGCCTCATGGTAAAGCTTTGGATTCGTGTCGGACCAATAACGACAAATATGTCGATTAACAGTGCCATTGAGAAAAAATTTACATTCGTCTGAGAAGCAAACATTAAAAAGGTAGTTGGGAGTATGTGTAATTATTTCGGACATTATTTCACAAAATTGTAAACGGCGGTCATTATCATCTTCATTCAATTCGTGAAGAAGATTAATTTTATATGGGTACCATTTATTATGTTTCAGAATTCTCTGTACAGTGGTCCGAGAAACACCTGTTAAATCAGAAAGTTTTCTGGTACTCAATCTAGGGTCCATAGTAACTTGACCCAGAACAGCTACTTCTACTGGCTTATTTCTCACCGGATTTTCAATATCCCGTTTTCTGTTTGTCACTGAACCAGTTTGCCGGAATTTTGCTACAAGTTCTAGGACGTAACCATGATGCACGTTTCTTTCTGCATGCCTCTCATTGAACAAAGTTGCCGTTACTCTTGCACATTGATTGTTAATAAAATACAATTCAATAATTTCCACTCTCTCCGCAATAGAATAAACCATTTTTTATCGAATGTACACCAAAGAAAATCACAGAAATATTGAACTATCCACATCAACTATACTCCTGGACAAAATTATCGCACCACTGCTTATGGTGATGCTTATGTGCAGTGGTGCGATACTTTTTTATACTCCTACTTCACCGAAGATAAAGTTGAATTGTCGACTGATATTTGTTAGTTTAAAAACGATTTTTTGTTCACGAACCTATTTGTAAATAAGAGATGCAGTAAAATGTTTGAAATTCCATTGCTCGGCGAAGCGTACCTCAAATTTAAATAACGAAGCTCCATTTTAAAGAAAATTTGATGCCCTCTCAAAAGATGTATCACAACATACCCCTTCCCATTTGAAATAAGGGTGAATGCCACCCCCGCTAAGGGGTTGAAGTTACTGTGATGTAATCAATGTGTAAATATGTCCCCCTGAAAACAAAATTATACGGGTCCAAGGATTTTTTTAAATTTTCACATACAATGCCCACAACCTTGCTGGACTGTTTTCGATGGGCTACCCTGTATAGATCATGCTCAATAAAAAATATAAAATGACTACGTTGAGTCTTCTGCTCTGAAAATTCACATGCTCAGCCGAACAGCGAACTGAGCATGGAAATGAGACATTCCAATTGGGTAATGCTCAATAAAAAATATAATATAAAAGGTAAAATTTAAACGTAAAGAAACCTGTGGTCACTACTTCCAAGTCGAGGTGTCATCAGGGACAATAAGCATTATCCATCAGAGATCATGAAAGTGACCTCAGAAGTATGGGAACATGAAGTTTAGGGAAACATGCCTCTTTAGTGTCTGGGGCCAATTTTAGGCCTGGATGTAGGACCCCTGGACAAGGGGCTCCTCGTATACCATGGTTGGGTACACAATACAGGCACTGGCATCACCAGAGGTGGTCGGAGATAAAGATAGGCTGGCATGCACAAAGAGGAATTTGAACGATTCACCCCTTCAAGAGACTTTTAAGAAAACTTAGCACGTTCGCCAAAAAACAAAAGGGCTCGCTGACGTCACTGACGTCGACTGGCCTAACCAAGCCAAGCTACCAAGGAAGAGTCGCCGTTCTCAAGCAAGTTCGAACGCAATTCAAATAATTGCAGGATGAAGCTACCGAAAAGGTGGCGCTAGTGACCAGAACGATTGGTATTATTCGGAAAGATATAGAGCTGGGCAAAAATCATTAAATATAGATGATATGGTGCCACCTGAATAGAAGTAGTACTTACATAAAAATCAGGTTGACCTAAATTTAAATATAAATAAGTACCTATACTTGTTTTAAATGTATTACAATAATTAATATCTACAGCAAAACCGATGATTACAATTAAAAACACCGAAAATATAATAAATTTGCATGCTCAAAATAATAATAAAATGAAAAGTAGCTTAATTGCAACAACATCGTTGTCGATATTGCCCTCCGGATGTCAATTTTTGGATAGATGGTATATCTTTAGAACAAACATTTTCAATTTCCTGCTTATGATTATTGTCTCTACATCGAGATTTTACTTTTCACTGTATCGGTCATGATGGAAGCTTGCCACAATGATGAATTTGTCTTTGTCCATTTCTTCAATTTCATCTTTATTTTCTATGGCTAATGGTATCGTGTCTTGCTTTTGTACATGACAAGTCTTCGTTATTCTGTGACTTCTCTCATCATTGCTTTGTTGTGTAAGGCGCTTGTGTTGCGTAATCAACACGGGATCAGTGTAAGTCGGTTTATCTAACGGTTTGCCTCGGGCGCCACCCTCAGGATTAAAGTGGTTGAGGGCCCACGTGCACCAGGTAGCTTGTTACAGTGGAGAAAACGGTAATCCAGGGGTCACAGACGCTTGCTCTGTAAAACTTTCTGAAAACCTTGGTTTGGGGAAAGAAATAGACAACAGTCGATAAATTGAAATAAATATAACACTCTGTATTACCGGAAAATATTTACAGGAAAAACCCCTAATTAACGCTGTGAAAGAATGAACGGGGATGCGTGAGAGAGAGAGAATTAAATGGGTGAAAAATTATGTGCGTGCGGTAAAAGCGTGACCATGCGGGCGGTGAAAAGCATGTCCGGAAAAAGTTAACGGCAGCGATAACGGAACGGTCAGCCTTCCGATAGCTCTAAAAGTTCCGGTAACGTTAACGCTAACGGCAAGTGTTAAATAGCATTGAAGCGGTAAGACAAACTCCGGTGACCCAAGCAAATGTACGGACACCACCTGCAACTAGATAAGCGTCAGTTCTCGAATCATGCATTTAACGGATTAGAGATACCATATAAGCTTCGGAGAAAAATACCTGTCCTAGGTTCCAGGCGAAAATCTCTCATACAGGGTACCGGACGAAGTTCTAAGAGCAATAGAGAGTACCCGTCCTGGGTACCGGGCGAAACCCCTATTGCAGGAAAAGATTTACCCATCCAGGGTATCGGGCGAAAATCTTTAGTGAAGCTTATACTATTGATTTTTACCTTCTGGTTTAAGTCGCGGCCCTGCAAGAACTGACCCCTATTGTGGTTACGGCGGGCGGACTTACCTTGGACGGTTCTGGTGGTGATGCTGCTAATACTGCTGTCAGGTCGACTGGCTTTTCGGAGACTGGTGGAAAACTGACTTTTACCAGCAAATTCTGCCCAATTAATAGCCGAAAATATGGGTCCGGGACGTCTTTCCTACTTCGAAAAGTCCTTCGTTTGATCTATCATTGATCTTGTTCATGTCATATACTATTCTCATGCCTTATTCCCAATTGATGGGAGTGAAACTCCACCCTTTTGTTAAAAACTCAAGCTCAGCATAACATTTCATCTCATCATCATTAGTCGTACAACCCTACAGGGGGGCCTCAACTTTCTCTAGAATCGTCCGCCATCCTTTCTGGTCTCTTGGAATTGCGAGGACTTTCCATAAGCTGTAGCGTCCTCGGAAACGCCGTCTTTCCATCAGAACTTTAGTCTTCTTTTGCCTCTGTTGCCTATTGGTATGGCCTCAAAGATTTGCTCTTCTGGCACGCTTATGGATGGGAATAAACGAGATCCATACTGTCCCTACCCACATTACGATGCAGGCTTGTCTGGTTCGCTGCGGCAATTTTGTTAACACCCGCATCGAACTGTTGTGTCTACCATCTCTCGATAGGGAAAGGAGGGAGTAGCTCTCAAACGATCCTAGAATTCTGGGGCAAAGTTCCCCTGTCTGCCTCTCCAGAAAGATGGTAGCGGTATCGTCTCCTCTCATCCTCCGTAAGAAGAGGGAAACTCTACCGATGGTTCTAGTTAATCTGATTGATACTGGCATGCATGTAATCCTCAACAAAAAAGCATCCATCAAGTTGAAGTCGGAGCTCAGCTCAGTGTAGAGTTTCAGCCCACTAGTACTATTGGAACGTGAGGTTTTTCTTGTGAAGTAAAACTATGGTCTATACAATATTCATAAATTTTCAATTAACAACTGAAGTACAATAAACAGGCAGCTAAACTTCATTCCACGAAACGAGATAGTAGAAGTAAACAAACAGGCGGAGCTTAAAAATTCAGAGAAGGACTGCAAAAATATGAATTACAACCAATTACAACCAATGACATTTATTATTGTCAGGTTGTCATATGAGTCAATAGGTTTTGGTGTCGTATTTCCTAGTATTTTACAATTATTTAAACAGTGTTTGGTGAATTAGGTATTGTTAATTAGTGAGCAATTTAGATTAAAACGATGTCAAGTTCAACAGATTCCGCTGAAGACCAAAAATAAAGATATTCAGAGAATACAAATACAAAACAACCTAAGACGGTCCTGTCTACGGCGGAGTATAATCCTTTTCTAGCCGATAAAATTCTAGTTACCTGTCAAAGTTTGTTTCCTGTCACTATCTCGTCCCGTGAAATGAACTTTAGGCAACACGACGCCAACTAATCATAAAATAACTTATAACAATACAAGCAATAATTATTACAATCAAATTGTCACCTGCCATATTAATGACACATATAGGTGTAGATAATAAACTAAAGGTGTGATCAGAATAAATATTTCGAACTAGGTCGAAATATTATTTCCAGATCTACCTAATACATAAATCATGAAGAAATTTTGAATGCTTCCCAGAGCATAAACTTTTAGTTAAAATATCAGCGGGCATCTCAGTTGTTCGCAAATACTTTATTCAAAACAAAACCATTAGCAACAGCCTCTCTTACAAAATGATGTCTAACGTCAATGTGTTTCCCTCATAAATGCTGCTATTTCTGCGTTTGTTTTGAAAATTTTGATGCGATTTATTATGTTTGGTATACCATTGTTTACCTGCGAAAGTTTTGACAGCCTCGTCAACTTCCATATCAAGCAATTTCGTTTTAACGGCATCAGCTGTGATGGCTATACCAGAACTTTCTATGGCCATTATCATTGGGGCATACTTTTCAGGAAGCCCTGCCAATAATAATGAGCTAATCCAGACATCATATATGCTGAAACCTGTCCCTCGTAGCTACTGGCCCCTTTCAACAATGATATTTACATAGGATTTCATAGATTCACAATTTTCTAGCCCTGGTACTAATTAAGGTTCGTAACAAACCGATCTTTCGAGCAAAACACAACTGTGTCATTGGCTGCTGTGGTCACTTCATTTTCAATATGATTCTGGAGTCCTTCCAATATCAAAAAATTCTCTGCAGCAAAAGCCCATTCTCCGTAGTTATCACTACCTTCCAGTTTTGGAATATTCGCAATAAAATTTGACACTGTCATTTTCTGCACTTCTGGAAATCTTGCTCAACACACGTTCCAAGACCACGCCACATAACTATTTTACTTCACTGGACGTAACTGGGCCTCATAACATATTGGAACATGGAGTTTTTCTTGTGAAATAAAACTATGGTCTAAACAATATTCATAAATTTTTAATTAACAACTGAAGTACAATAAACAGGCAGCTAGGCAACACGACGCCAACTAATCAAAGAATAACTAATAACAATATCATAGAACAATACAAGCAATAATTATAACAATGAAATTGTCACCTGACATATTAATGACACATATAGGTAGGTATAAATAATAAACTAAAGGTGTGATCAGAATAAATATTTCGAACTTTATTTCCAACAAGTAAAGTCTGTTTTTTTTTTTAAAGATAATTCCCCAAGTCCAAAATTTAGTAACTATATGTTGGCAACACAAGCCTTTTCTATATAAAAAATTTGAAAGCATTGACGATTTTACATTGTAGTGCCAACATAATGTCATTTTGACTTTTATCTTTAAAAAAAAAACAGACAATACTACAGTAAAGTAATTACAATTAGATCCGAGTTTCCGTTTCCAATCACCCACTCAGTGCTTTTCTGCCTATTTGGATATAAAGCTGTGCTCATTTCTCGGAAACCTATCGTTCTTAGAGTCCCTTTCATGATGGTTACCCAAGATGCGACGGAAGGAGGAAGAAGCGATCAAAGCTCGTGGCTTCGGGCTTAAATTGCTCGGAGCAAGTTTTCTTTGAATTTTTCAAGGGGAGGTAACTCTTCAA
The DNA here is from genome assembly GCA_917834065.1 of Ceutorhynchus assimilis. NCBI lineage: Eukaryota > Metazoa > Arthropoda > Insecta > Coleoptera > Curculionidae > Ceutorhynchus > Ceutorhynchus assimilis. Next base: position 28,370,330 of record OU892284.1, on the reverse strand, counting down.
AGACTTTGTGTAGCATCTTCATCAACAGATCTACTTTGGCCTGTAGAATAACATTAATCTCAGGCAGGTCTTTCTCTGGCGCTTAGGCTCAAATTTTCTATCCATTCATTCAAAAAGTCCATCGCGCCAGTTCTACTTATAGCATGGACTTTCACAGCCATCAATATGTTTTTAGGTGCAATGTTTGTTTTTAATAGTATGTACTTGGATCCTTGGATAAATAAGGGATTAATTTTTTCTCCATTCACTTGGGCAATGAAAATAATCCTATTCGTTTTTTCATTCCGCTATGAGAACAACACCTGAACCAAAAGCAATAATTTATTTCTTATAAATAATTAAAACGCCACCGTCGCTTTGGCGCACCGGTGCACTTGAGCTGTCGAATTATTAAACACGATTAGAAGTTATGGCCTTTAATTTCGCATCGATTGGCTGGTTTTTCTTGTAATTATATCTCCCACTACGGAGTTATTGCGTTTTACATGCCAAACCTTCCTTTTCTAGAGAACGGGAAGTCTGATGTAGTAGCAGTGGGGTATTAGAAAAATATCTTACAATAAACTTCGACTTATATACCTGAACATGACACACACAATTTTCTACAAGAAATTCATATTACTACAAATAAACCAAGCAAGTGAAGCGACTAAGTTCTTGTAAGAGAACATCAGTAGGCGGACCACCCAGGCACCGGATATCCATGTAGAGCGAATTGTATAAAGGCAACAAATCCTTGATTAACTCGAAAGATAAGGAAGAACAAGACTTATTAAGTGCGCCTACAAAGGGGCGTCATAACTACCTCTAGACATGCTCAAAATCTAAAAATATTTTGTACAAAAATAACAATATTCAGCAGCTTAACATCAGACCAGAAGCACATTAAATCCCACCGCTGTCATCCGGATGAATGACTAAATAAAGCGGCATTAACGTTATATTTTATCTTAATACCAGCCCACATGAGGATTAACGAGAGCGTCACTTAATAATGTTATTATCTTTTGAATAAACAAACATTGGATGAGACTTTGACTTTTTTAAGATGTGGTAACTTTAAGTAAAAATCTAAATATTATATTCCATATTAGGTATATGTCGTCAACCACTTTGACACCTATTTGCTTGTTCGTCTTTAGTATTATGAGCCATCATTTTTGTTTCGGACTACTTGCTTATGTTTGTTCTTATGTTGTTCACTTTCAAACTTTTCTTTTTTCTATCTTTCTTGTACTATTTTCTATACTTTTTCTTCATTTTATCTAATGCTAATTTTTCAACAGTACCGGACATTTTCCTCGTCTCTCCACTCTATTTGCTACAGTTTTGTAGTTTCATTCATAATAATATTATTATCTATTTACGTCTTTTCTTATCTTCCTGATTTTCAAACATTTCCCAATTTTTTGTGAATTATTAATATCACATTTGAAATCAAGCTCTAAGCAAAAAAAATATAACTTATATAGGCTTACCAAATATGTATTAAGTGAAAATCAAATAAATTAAGTTATAAATAATTTATCATTCCTGTGTTATCTGCATCTAAATGGACACTACTAAATATAAAACAGGATCCTGAATAAAATGACACTAAAGGCAAGCTGTATAATGGCTTACAAATTGAAAGATGGCGTTATCAGTTACCGAGCTTAATTAGTAGCCGGCTTGAATGGTAATTTCGTTGACTATACAAGAGCGGCTGGTTTGTAACTGGATCCACAATAACATTTTGTTGGGTGACATTTCCATAATTGTCGTTCTAGCTTACTGTATTTCGAACTCTATGCCTAGATGAAAAAAAGAAAAAATATAGATGATAAGCACAACTTTTTTTTCATATTTTCGGAATCTTCACCTATTACAAAACAACATTTTTTCTATTTTATTTCAAAAAGCAGTAGGTACCTATATGAGATTATTTCACTCAAATATAAGAACAATTATAATCGTATCAGGCTTTTTCCTTTGTACCTACCTGAATGATTCTTTTATAAACTTTGGAAATTATCGCGTGGAATTTCTGGTAAAGGTTTCGATCCCCGATAATCATTCCTAATTATAAATTCGTCACTTTAAGGGTCAAATTATGGACAGACTGGTAAACGTCTGGTTGTTACCTAGCAGGTACTTTCTATGCTCTATGTAGATAATAGAAAGTACCTGCTAGGTAGCAACTAGACACTTACCAGTTGGTCCATAATTTGATCCTAACAGCTTCAAATGACTCCTCCAAATCATTTCAAAAATATTGGGCATATTTACGCATTATTCCAGATGGATTTCTAATTATAATAGTGTGGCTCAATGTAAAACATTTCCTATACATCCAACAGTAGATATTGTAAGAGCTTTTATTTATAACAACAATGATCTGATAGATTTTGATCGATGATGTGACGTATGACGTCATGGGGCAAATGCAACATACACTGTTTCGGGATTTGGGCCCAGTAGTAGGATAACATTTTCAATTTTAAAATCCTCAGTTGTCGATTGGAATTATTATCCTGTTATATTTATGGCATATCGTGCAAACCTCGAATTGAGAAAATTTTTGCTTACATTTTTTCCAGAGATTAAGAAATATGATATAACAATACAATTTTTGCTATTCATCAATCACTTTGTCAACCTGGTATACCTAACTATAATGCACCACTAAATTGAATCCAGACATTCACCATATTCTATTCAAAATAGTTATTTAAAAAGTAATTTCATCATGCCCTAAAGTTTTTTTTTTTTTTTAAGATAAAAGTCAAAATGACATTATGTTGGCAATACAATATAAAATTGTCAATGCTTTCAAATTTTTTATGTAGAAAAGGTTTGTGTTGCCAACATAGTTTGCTTACTCTCAGAAATATTTTTAATTCTCTGAAAAATAATTACTTGATTGTTCTCTATGTTTAAGAATTTGTCATGAAAGGTCTTTGTTACTTGTTTAAGAATTTGTGCTTGATCTCTCAAATTTTCATTGATTGTCCATTGATTTTCATTCAACGTTTGAATATATGAGTCATATCTGGCACCGTCTTCGGCATCAACTGTTCCGTACAGCCATTTTTGTGCTGATCCTACGAAATTCAAGGTTCCGCGTTTACTTCGTTTTCGCGAGGAAAATTGCTTTAGCAATTTCTTTATTGTCTCAATTCGTGATTGACTTATTTCAATATTGCTTCTAATAAAGCAGCAATATAGTCTTTAGACCAAGTATTTTGGTTTAAAGTGCTGTTTAAATTCTTAAGCGATATTTCAAGATTTCTAATACTTTTCATTATAATAGTTGTATTAATATGGTAGTATGCAGTATCGATCGTTTGTTATATAGGTCGTTCCTATAGATATTGGTAATATACGGTTTTCTACTGGTGTTAATATGTAAGAATTGGTTGTGGTTCCTATGACGAATGTTACCAGGAATATTTCGGTTGGTCTGAAACAAATTGATTTGTTTGTTTAGGTTATTGTTTTACATTTTGTTTACTAAATCGTAATTGAGTATTGACGTCATATCGAAGGCTTGTTTTATTTCTATCGAATTGTTTCATAAAAATAAGGTGTTCGAGTTGGGGTTCTGTTTCGCGTTTTTCATTGATTTTCTCTTAATTTTGCGTTTGTTTCGTTATTAGTTTGTCATGAATAACGTTATTTTAAAGTTTCTAAACTGTCGAAATTATTGATATAATACGTCGTTATTTTGTTTTGTGAATGTTCGATGGGAATCGCATAATTTAAATCTCCTTTGATTATTTTGAATGGGGTGTATCCTGTAACACTCTGTATGATATTATTATAATTTAAAATAGCAACAATCATGAGATCATTTATGCTTTTGCGTGGATTTTGCAATCTCAAGCTGGTGATACTTTCTCGTAAATTAGAGTGTAGCCTGTAGCCTTTCAATTGGACTGTTAGAGTTCGAAGTTCGAGGTGTCGTGTAATGAAATTCAATCTTATGTAGGGTACATAGATCGGTCATGATGGCATTTTTAAATTCGGCTCCATTGTCCGAGATGATTCTTTGGGGGATTCCGTGATTACTGAAATATTTTAACAGCTGTGCTATAATTTCAACGGATGTCTTACTAGGAAAAGCTTGAGCGAACTTTGAAAAGCTGTCAATTCTAGTTAAGAACTCATTCAAAACAGTATAAGTATCGATATAGAGATGTTTGAAGGGTCTTGATCCGATAGGGGTAGGCTTGAAAATTATTTTATGTCATACCAATACATTATTGTGTTTTTATACCTTAGAATCCATCTACATAATTCATTACTTGGGCATAAAGTACACATTATGGCCCGCGCGGGCATAAAGACGCAAAAAACAGTTTTCAATTAACTTATTCTTTATTAACAAAATATAAATTTACGCTTATAAACATATTATTTTTGTCAAAAAATGGTGTTTGCACACTGATGACAATTTGCGAAGTGACACTTTTTTCCCAGGTATTTATCATTCACAACCAACTGGTATGACATAAAAGTTTGTATGCACCACGGGTACTAATAGATATATATATACCCTCGGGCGACTTACGAACCCTCGGGCCAGAGGCCCTCGGCTTTGTAAGACTGTCGCCCTCAGGGCATAATCATCTACTTAGTACCCTTGATACATAAATAACTATTATAGGGTTGCCTTTCGTACTTCGTTTTGTTGCATATCTCACATGCTTTTATATATGCTTGAACGTCTTTTTCTAGGTTGGGCCAGTAGTATCGTTTTTTCAAAGCTGAAACGTTTTCTGTCATTCCGCGATGGGAAGTTTTATTTTCATGAAACATTTGAATCTTTTCTTTCTGTTCTTCAGGGTCTGCAATACGAAAGAGCTGAAAATTAACAGTTTGGAAGAATTAGAATTAAATAATGTTTGTAAAACTCGAAAGACTATGGGCTCTAGAGTTTTATTGTTAAGGTGGTGATACATACAATATGTAGGTATTAGGTGGCATATATTTTTTTATCAGTGTAACGATTTGTAAGTCTGAAGGGTCATTTGGTAAGAAGAATGTTGAGCTCTTTTTGTTTGGGAAAGGTGTGATTATTTCTTTTCGAATGGTATTGTTATTCGAATATCTGAAAATTACTTGATTAAGAAAAAGGATTCTCTAGTGACGTATGAATGGTTTGTGCGTCTTCTGGAGAGTTTCCCTGAGGTCGTCTTGGTGAAATAGGATTTTCAAATGACGTAGGAATTTTTTGTGCATTTTCTGGAAGATTTTCTTGAGCTTGTCTTGGTGATTAGGGACAGAATTTAAAATTTTTGAGGTGGTTTTTGTGGTATACCATGAGGTGAATCACGAGGTGAGTTACGAGGTGAATCAGCTGTTATACTTAATAGATTCTGAAAGTGACTTGTTTTCGTGTTCATCACCTATTCTTATTTCTCTATCCTCACTGATGGGTAATTTCGGTTTTTGGGGCATAAAAAGATTAGTATACCTCCGAAATATTTTCGTAATATTTCGTCGTTACTTAAAGGTGTATCTTTTGAGATTGCTACTAGGGTTTTGTGGTATTTTTCGTCAGAGTCTGATTCAGAATGTGAACTTGACATATGAGAGAGAGCATTGACCTGCAAAGGGGATCTATATAGACAATGCATCTGCATTCATATTTGAGGTTCCTTTTTTATACTTGATTGTATAATCGAATTCACCTAGTTTGAGTCTCCATCATATCGATAGGTATTTAGATATTCACTAAATTTTTGAAACTCTTCTTGCTGTGCTTTTTCAACCATTTGGTGTGTTAACTTCAAATTATCTTCAGTTTCGTTCCTTATAACATTTACATAGCATTCAACTTCTTCTTCCAATATATCTTTTTCATTATCTATCTGTTTCAGTGGCTGTCTTGATAACGTATCTGGTACATAGAATTTTTTTCCAGCGACATATTCAATCTCAAATGTAAATCTAGTTGATCTAAGTCTAAATCGTTGCAATCTTACAGTCAAATCATTTATAGATTTCTTCTTTAGGATACTCAAAAGTGGTAAATGATCAGTTTGTACAGTAAATGATTTACCTATTAGGTACTATTCCAGTCTTTCACATACCCATACAATAGCATATGCTTCCTTTTCAATTTGGGCATAGCGTTGTTGTTTCACTTAGACTTTTTGAACAATAAATAACAGTAGCCGATCTCCCATCTCCCATTCTGAACAGCCCCCAATTCCGAAAGAACTCGAGTCTGCGAGAATTCTTGTTTCTTTAATAACATCATTAGCCTTCAAAACTGGTGCACTTAAGACAAGTATTTTTAATTTATTAAAACACTGTCGATAGATATCATTAAACTGAAAAGTATTGTTACGTTTTGAAAGTTCGCGTAGAGGTTTTGTTTCATCTGCAATATTTCAAAGAAATTTTGTAAGATGATTTATCATACCAAGAAACTGCCTCACATTTTTTGAAATAGTAGTCCATGTCTCACAGTGAAGAGAATAGTTAAAGAACTGGAGTAAAACACACAGTCTATCTTCACTCTTTATTTTACAAAAATAATCAGTTGGAAGGGGGGTTGTACATGTTTCGGATCTATCATAGATCCATCATCAGCATAAGTTCAAATGGCACAGGGAAAATATGGTCATATACGACATGCCTAAGTATAATAATTATACATAAAAATATAAGTGTTCATGCTGTTATCAGCATAAAGTTGGTGGCTAAAGCCGCATCCAACACAGAACACATTTACAAAACAAAGGTGAAGATTGAAAAAAAGGCATATTCTAGGCATATTCTGTGTTTGTGCGGCAGTCCTATTTTTCTAATGTGAATAAAATAATTTAGCCTGCGGCTCGGTATATAACATGCGAGTGTATTAATGGCCATTACATGAGAGTTGCATACACTCTACTGCCATTGATAAAACTTATGATATTTAGATATGTCAACATTATGCTTAACTTTTAAGAGATTTTATGATTAAGTAATGCGTCCATACAGTTGAAGGTTTCATTTTTTGTTGTAATTCTTCAAAATATACTATCAAAACATTTTCTGAGAAGGACGATGTGTTTTTGGTGTTTCCAATCCATAAATTGTCCATATAATTTTTCGCAAATTCTCTTGGACTTATCCGGTAGTATATTATTACCTGCATTTGTCGCCTTTTCTGTAATTTCTGGAGGTGTTAGTAAAAATTCTTCGTTATCACTCAATATTTCCAGAATAATGCCTTATCCCAAACATTAGGTAACTTTTAATAACAATTCGAAGTATTTTTTTCATGAAATTATTGTTTTTCGCTAAATTACCATGGAAAAGCTATAAACAAAGTGCTGTCATCATTCAAAAAAAAAAAATCAAAATTTTATAGCTACTACTGCTATGTGTTTGCTTGATATATCACCAGCGAATGAAAACACTGTTTTACTAATAACTCGGTTTAATTCTGGGCACTGAACATACAAATAAATCGAAATACTTTATTTTGTTAACAACAACAACACGATATCATAATTGCGCGGCAACAAGCTGACTAGAAGTAAACAACAACCTGGGACAGCTGTCTTCTGTCACGTCACGTCAGGCCGCCAGGGTTGTACACAATAGTTGAGCCATCCAGGGTTGAACACAACGGACTCGCGGAACAATGACGCCACATCTACTCCCCTCCCAGTGACGAAGCCACTTGTGGGAGGAACGAAACCTTCTTTTTTGAGTAAGTGCGAAGAGGGCGGTCCATGGTGAAGGATGACGCTGGGTGATTCTCCAGGGTGGATGAAACGGTATCGGGTTTAAGGGTGTAGGCTGGCTTCAGGGCGTCCACAGAGACAGTCTTCTCAACGCCATTGATTCGAATGCTGTACACTCGGTCATTTATTCTCTTGACGACTTCATGCGGGCCAGTGTAGGGCGGTTCGAGCGGGCGACGAACAGAGTCCACTCGGCGGAAGACATGACTGCAAGTTGCGAGGTCCTTGAGGATGAAGCAGCGAGATTTGATATGGTGAGCCGTAGGTGTTGGGCGGACTTTCCTGATGTGGTCCCGGTATTTTTCGAGGAAGACTTGGGGATCAGCTGGGGGTGACTCAGAGGTGAAGAATTCACCAGGTATACGCAGGGGTGTCCCATAAAGGAGCTCCGCTGGTGAGGCATTCAGGTCTTCTTTCAGTCACGTACGCAGACCCAGAAGAACGGTCGGAAGCACTTCCGTCCAGGGCGTGGGTGCTTGACACATAAGGGCTGCCTTCAAAGTCCTATGGAAGCGCTCTACGATGCCATTGGACTGCGGGTGATAGGGCGTGGTGTGGATTACCCGCGCTCCTACAAGGCGTGCAAGAGCCGAAAATAGTGAAGATTCAAATTGCGTGCCCTGGTCAGTTGTGATGGATAGTGGCGTTCCGTAGTTGCAAATCCAATTGACATAGAGAACAGACGAGACGGTGTCAGCTTCCATGTTCTGGAGGGGTACTGCAACAGGCCATCTAGAAAATCGATCAATTATGGTTAAGCAGTAACGAAATTTGTTGACTGGTGGTAAAATGATGAGGTCTAGGTGAATATGCTCGAATCTGTTGTCAGGTACGGTGATGTGCTGTGGTGCGAGACGATTGTGTCGTTGAATTTTGGATTTTTGACACTGAATGCATTGGCGGGACCACTGGAGGGCGTCCTTCTTGATTCCAGGCCAAACAAATTTTTCTTTGAGGCTTCGAGCAGTGACTCGGCCGCTGGGGTGTGCCAAACCATGCACAACATCAAAAGCTTTGCGTCGGAGACTTGTCGGAATGTAGGGTCTGATGCGATCTGAAGAGATATCACAGATGACGTTGGCGTTTTCAATAACAAGCTGTTGCAGATTGAGCGATGATTCTTGTGGCGTATCTTGGTCTTCAAGCTGTGCGGCTTCGATGGCTTTAGGAGACAGTGACGTTGGCATGGAGATAGCGTTAATACGAGACAGGGCGTCAGCAACGGCGTTGTGTTCTCCCTTGACATAGACGATTTCTGTGCTGAATTGTGAAATAAAGTCCAGTTGATGGAGCTGTCTGGGGGATGCTTTTTCAGCGCGCTGAGCAAAGGCGTATACCAGTGGGCGATGATCAGTTTTGATGATGAACTGGCGTCCTTCCAGCTGGTGACGAAAGAACTTTATTGCAGCGAAAATCGCTAGCAGCTCGCGATCGTAGGTGCTGTATCGCGTTTCGGTGCGACTCAACTTGCGGGAAAAAAAACCTATGGGCTTCCAGCAGTCGTCGATCAGCTGTTCAAGTGCAGCTCCAATGGCGAAGTCCGAGGCATCAGTGACGAGTGCGAGACTTGCAGAGGGTGAGATGAAGCTGGTACAAGTCGCTTTGACAATGCTTTCTACACAGTCTTGGTAGGCCTTCTCTGAGCTGGGTGTCCAAGGGATGGGCCGTTTGTCTTTTTTCTTGGCACCCTTCATAAATGCATTGAGAGGGGCTTGAAGTTCAGCGGCCTTTGGAATACAGCGACGGTAATAATTGAGCATTCCCAAAAACTTACGAAGGTCAGAGATGGTCTCTGGCTTGGGGTAAGAAGTGATGGCTTGGATCTTGGAATCAGGTGGTTTGTATCCGAGCTTGTTGATGGAGTAGCCGAGGTACATAACTTCTGACTTGTTGATTTGGCACTTGCTGAGGTTGATAGTGAGTTTGTTCTCACGCAGTACATTAAAGATTTTGCGTAGATGTTGCAGATGTTCCTCATGGGAATCCGAGAACACTATCAAGTCATCAATGTAGCATGCTGCGAAGTCAATACCACGGAGAAGGTTGTCCATATGACGTTGAAATGTCTGAGTGGCATTGCGCAGGCCTGGAGGCATACCCAGAAACTCAAAAAGCCCAAAAGGAGTAGTTATCGCTGTTTTGGGTATGTCCTCTGGTGCTACAGGAATTTGGTGGTAAGCTCGAACCAGGTCAATGACAGTGAAGACACTTTTCCCATGCAGCCGCTGAAAGATGTCTTCTGGTAGTGGTATGGGGTACCGATCTGGCACAGTCTGGGAATTGAGCCTCCTAAAATCACCTGTGGAACGCCATCCACCTTGCTTTTTCTGGACCATGTGTAGAGGACTGGCCCATGGACTGCTGGAGGGACGGATAACAGCATGATGCAACAGGAGGTCGAAATCCTCTTTAGCAATCTTTAGTTTCTCTGAGTTTAGCCGACGTGGACGGTCATTGACTGGCGGTCCAGTGGTGACTATGTGGTGATGAGTTCCTGTAGGGGCGTCCACTGATGGGGCTGACCTTGGACGGGTGATGTCAATAAACTCTTCCAGCAACTTGCTATAGGGTTGACTGAGTGTAGGAGGTGCATATTCTGCATTATTGACAGTGGAAACAGTATGAAGTTCGGTTTGATGCATTTCAGCAGGAGAAGACAGTGAGGTGAGAGAGTCCAGAAGGCGCTTGTGCTCTAAATCAGGAAGGAGGCCATGATGTGAAAGCAGGTCAGCACCTATGATTGCTGATTTGACGTCTGCAATGATAAATGCCCACTTGAAGGATCTGCGGAGTCCAAAATTGAGGTTAAGAAAGTGTTGACCATACGTTTTGATAACTGTTGCATTGGCTGCATATAGCATGAGGTCAGCAGGCAGAAGTTTTCGTTGAAAGAAGCTTCTTGGAATCAAGGATACAACGGAACCACTGTCGATAAGGAACTTCATGCCAGTGACCTTGTCTATGACGTGCAGGCGACTTTCTTTAGATCGGAGGCAGGTGCTGTTGACATTGCTGTCGCTTACCACCTGAACAGGCGACAGCATATTTAGTTTTCCTGGCGCGGAGATGCTAGTGGCAGCTGAGACACATTTTTGGGCCCGGGCACCGAATTTTCGATGATATCGGCATTCTCCAGAAGTGACAGAACGCTCACGTGGTTGTCGACTGGTAGAGGTGAGACTCTGTCTGATGGCAGAAGTGAGGTCCTTCTGAGCAATTGTTAGTTCTGTGATGGCTTGTCTGAGTTCGTTCAGCTCGGAGGCTACTGAAGAACCATGTCCATGTTGGCGAGAGCTCTGGTTGACGGCCATGACACTGCCACCAGGGATGTTTGTCATGAGCTCATCAGCTGCAGCAGCTAGTTCGTTAAGTGAATTGGCCTTGAAAATTTTCAGCAAGTGCTGAATGCTGACAGGCAGAAGGGCCAGCCATCGTATGCGGAGCACGTCTTCTGTAGCACGATTGCCGGCAAGGGCTCGCATTTCACGAAGCAACTGTGAGGGTTTTCGGTCACCTAGTTCTAGATCAGTGAGCAGTTTGTGCATCTGAGAGTCTTCGGAGGCTGTTAGTCTACTTATTAGGTTAGACTTGAGATTTTGGTACTTATCTTGAGGTGGTGGAGCCTTCAAGATGTCTGCAACTTCCGTGATTGTGTCCGGGTCCAGTGATTTTACCAATTGATAGTACTTGGTGCTATCGGACTGTATACGGTGGGCTTGAAAGACTGATTCAATCTGCAGGAACCATAGGTCTGGATGAGAACGCCAAAAGGGTGGCAGATTGCAGTTGTAAACTGCGTCAATGGCATAACTCTGCTGCTGGTTGAGCATCATGGGGGCTGGCAACGAATTTACTACTGGTTGGGCATATGCTTGCTGATAGCTCACCGGGTGATTTGTTGGATTAAAATGCACCGCGGGATCAAATGCTGTACTGCCGTGAGGGCCAGAAGGTTGAGGCATAGGAATACTCACTGACGAACTCCTGTCTGGTTGCTGGTTGGTAAAAGAGCTGTTTGCAGCAAATTGCTGATCAGGATCTACTGAGGAGTCGAAATTGCTTTGCATCTTGATTTTTTTAGTAGTCAGACACGTCTTTTAGGTTAGAGGCCGAGTGGTACGCGGAGATATATCACGTCGGGGTCACCAGTTATAGCTACTACTGCTATGTGTTTGCTTGATATATCACCAGCGAATGAAAACACTGTTTTACTAATAACTCGGTTTAATTCTGGGCACTGAACATACAAATAAATCGAAATACTTTATTTTGTTAACAACAACAACACGATATCATAATTGCGCGGCAACAAGCTGACTAGAAGTAAACAACAACCTGGGACAGCTGTCTTCTGTCACGTCACGTCAGGCCGCCAGGGTTGTACACAATAGTTGAGCCATCCAGGGTTGAACACAACGGACTCGCGGAACAATGACGCCACAATTTCTTAACTGGTGGCGCCATCTATTGACAATGTATGATAATGAAAAAAGTAAAAATTCTTCCTTATCACTCATTATTTCCATAATAATTATTTTTTGTCCCAAACTTTAGGTAACTTTTAAACAATTCGAAGTATTTTTTATAGTTATCAAAATAATTGTTTTACGCAAAATTACCGTTAAAAATGTTTAATATCTTAACTAGTGCTTCCATCTATCAACATTGTATAATATTAAAAATGAGTATTATAATGAATATCTGTATCGTAATGAAGTTCATTATAATACAGATTTTAATCGTTTAATAGCGTATTATGAAATGTCAGTAGAAAAAACTTATTATCTGATATTTGCGACGAGAAATTATTGAGAGTGTATATGAGAATTTAATAAATTTTTGCCTATTTGTCAAAAACGAGTGGACTAAAATATGAAGTGTGTTATATCATTGTAATCAGAATAAGATATTCTATCGAACACATATATAATATAGAGGGTGTTCTATTTAAAAAAAATATAAGGCTTATATGTCAAAAAATTGATAATGTTTTGTTTTATGTGTAACTTGAAAAAAAAAATTGGCTATACTAATGCTACATTTTGTTTTTTTGTTTACCTTGATATCTTTATAAACAAAAAAGTTACAGGTGATCAAAATGATATCAAAGATAAAAAAACACCCGGTACTTTCCAAAAGGTGTTAAAAAGGCAGTGTAGTGCTTCGAACCTTTTGATAGTGGAAGTTGCCAAAAACTTGATACACAATCTAATTTTGAAAATACTTTTGCATTTCTTATTTGTGCCAGTGTAGAATCCACTATTAATAAAATAAGTTTTTCTCTTAAAACAAATTTATTGAGCTCAGTGAAGTCAGCACATATTCTAACTTGATCATTTGTTTTGGGGACACAAACCATTGGTGCACACCATGGAGTAGGATTATTGTAAACCACCTGCTCAATTATCTCTTGATCTACCATTCTCTGTAGCTCGCGTTTAACTTTATCCATTAATGGAAGTGCTACTCTTGTGGGTGCTGAAATTTAGTATGGTACACAGTTTTCTGTCATTTTTATCTTGTATTCATAGTCTTTTAATTTCTCAATTCTGTTGAAAAGTTCTGGAATATATTTTGTAATTTTTCTCAAACATAGTTTTTCAGTACTCACAGTTTTCTAAGCATTGATGCTATTAATCAGTTTTAGCAAGTTCAAGTCCTGTATTGCAGGTCTGCTAAGTAAATTTTCATGATTTTCCATGACATATACCTTGATTTTGTTATTATCCCCCTTATAACTGATTTGGAGTGTACATTTTCCAATAACATTTAATGGACATCCTCCTGGACCCTTCAATTTTACATTAGTACGTTTCAGTGTTGGTTTTTCTTTTAGATTATCATACGATGTCTTACTCAAAACTGTTACATCAGCACCTGTGTCAATCTTGAAAGATTGAAAGATATTTCTTCCTTTTAGTGCTATTTTCCATGCAGAATTCGAGCCACTCTGTATCTCTCCGACTATTTCGCCAACTTTAGAGTCTTCGGATGAGTCGTCAACTTCATTAACATGCTTGAATTTGCTAGTAGTTTGTCTCTGCGTTTTACACATTTTACTGTAGTGATCTTTCATTGAGCATTTTTGACAGCGTTCATTTAATGCAGGGCATTCTTTCAACCTATGACTTGGTTTTTTGCCGCATCGACCACATTATGGATAAGTTTTCGTTGATTGATTACCCACGTTTTATGATTTAGGCCTTTTCTGAGTAGAAATTCTACTTACTGAGAGGGAATTATCCTGTAGAGCTTTATTTTCCCATTTAATTCTTTCACTTTGGACTATTTTTGCTTTAGCCGATTCAAGTGTTAAGCTACTGTCTAACTGTAAGCTTTCGGATAACTTTTTATCTAAAATGCCAACAACAAGCTTATCCCTTATAAGGTCTTCGGATATAGTGCCATAATTGCAGGTCTTGCTTAGGGCTATAATGGAAGAACTAAATTCTTGAGCTGTTTCACCCTCTTGTTGCACTCTTTTATTAAACTTGGCTCTTTCAAAAATAACATTCACTTTCTTAATAAAGTAATCATTGAAGAATTGTTTTATATTACTAAATGTACTTATCTGTACATTAGTTGGACGGGTGCTATTCAAAAGTTGGTTAACTTCACGTCCCATATTGAGTAGGGGATTATCAACTTGTGCTTTTTCACTCATTTGGGCTGCATTTGTCACATTTCGGTATCGTTCATAATTCACTAACCCCGCATTCCATTCCACTGGCACAAAAGAGAACTTCTCTGGGGGTGGTACATTGGTCACTGTTGATGATTTATTGGTGCTAACTCCCAGCACTTGAATTTGAGCTAAAATTCGCTCCATTCTATCTAGTTGAGCTTGCAATTGCTAATTTTTTTGCTGAAGCTCTACCATTGCGAGTAATTTCTCTAAATTTTCCAGCTTGATGACATCTGAGGTTAGGCCACAGAATTTTTGAACTAAACTGAAATGAAACGGAACAAGCGAATTTTTAGGTTAACTTCAAATTCCAATATTACGTGAACTGAAAATAATATCAATGAGCGGTTTGCGAAAACTAACTTCTAAATTACGCAAATCATTCATTGATAACTTCTTCAGTTCGCGTATTATTGGAATCCAAAGTTAAATTAAAAATTCGCTTGTTCCGTTTCATTTGTCCAGCAGTTTATTTCCCTAATCCGACGATTTTACCCGAAAATTTTTACACCTGACACCATGTTACATAGTATAATGGCCATTTTCCCAGCACTGGTAAAGGATAGTTTAAGGATTCCTTAGTGGTAAGGCATCCTTAGCAGTAGCTTTTCGTTTGCTTTGCTCGTTAGTTGCCTCTTAAGGACTCCTTGTTTTGTGGGATTATTGTGTCAAAATAATGGAATTTTTGAACGAAGATTTAGATTTTTTTCGATATTATCTGAAACAGATTCTCACTTATGAAAGTGCTAATTACTGGATGGACAATTAACTTATTTTTTTAACAGGTTTCGGTCGAGGAACGAGACCATACAAAACATTATTCCTTAGATTGCGGATCGATTGGAAATGGATGGAGGTATAGAATACATGATCAATTTAACATAATAGGTTCACAGTTCACGTTCATATACCATGCAGTATTAATGAGGTTTGAAAGTTATATTTTTTGCCAAGCTGTCGTCATCCTGATTTACTTTGTATTCAAAAATACTACGAAGAAACCTGGGCATCCAAGGACATACTCTTATTAGTAATTTCTCTTGAAGGAACAATACAGTCAGTTCCTTTTAAACCAGCTACTCACAACTTTACGGTTTTAAGTGACAGGGGGGGCATCAAGTGTTGCAGATTTCATAGGAATGGATACCAGACAGTATCTAGGATAGTGAAGAGGACATCTGACATCTGAAGCATTGGCTTCAGCCTGTAGAGTTAACAAATATCAACATCAACTAGAAATAGAAACAAAAATTTTGATTATTTTCGACGTTCTTTTGACAGAAATGCAACGCTGCCAGACCGTACTTTGTTCTTTATTAAGGGTTGATCCTGAGGGCCGCTGAGCAACGCAACAAGTCTCAAGGGCTACTTAAAATATAAGTGTACCTTAACTATTTCTAACTTAAGGCAATTGCTGGGAAAACGGCCATAAGTTCAGTTAATTGATTGAGGTTTTAAAGTAAACTTCCAAATAAAACTGTGGGAGCGATTCATATACGAACTTTATTCTCTGACACAAGTGACATCACCTCTGAAACTCCCTCTATCTTTGACATATTATTATACAATTTTCGAACACTACTTTATTTAAAAAAATACATTCATGACGCTGACAATTAATCAATGTCATAGAATTCTTATGATTTTTTTTTTATTCACAAGAATAATTTTCTTGGAACCGCAGTAATCGATTCGATGCTAGTTTTTGTTCAGAAAAATTGTATTCTAAAGTGATATGCTTCAAGTTGACACTCAAATTAACGCGTGGAATAAATCGAAAAAAGATAAGAAACTAAAATTGCAATTGAAAAATATTGCCTCCATTATTCGAGCTTTGGAAATTGACTTTTTTGAGTCGCAAAAGAACGATCGTTTACTTTTGATGGCAGTTAGAAGAAAGACAACGGAAAATAGTTCGTTGCAAGTACAATTGGAAGAGTCTCGTAAAGAAAATCAACAGATTTCTGACATGGTGCAATTGAAAAACGAAGGTGGTGAATTGTCTCGAGATTGCTCAAATCTAGGTAGCATTTTTGTATTTTCTTTAAATTAATAAAAATGTATACATTTGTTCCAGGTTCTAGTATTTCCACAATAAGTTTAATACATTTACAATACAAATACGAAGAATTAGTGTCTTATAATAGAGGACTTCTTAAAATTCTAGAAACAAAAAGTGCGGATGCAAAAAAGTATATAAAAGAAAATCAAGAACTTCAAGACCAAATTCAAAAATTAACCATCGAGTCGGGAAGTTGTGAAGACAAAGTTGCATTTTTGCAAAGAAAACTGTCAGACTACAAGAAACGGAAACACGATAAAATATCCAAATTAAAAGCCGAAAGGCAAACATTAGCTTTGGTGCATCGCAGATTGGTGGCTTTATTGCATAGACAATGCATGGAAAAGAATGATTTTATTAAGTCCTTACTGAAAACAACCACAAGAAGCGAAAAGGGATTATTATTGCAAGAAATAAGGAAAAATAACATGTTGGCTTATGAGAATTTCCAATTGCAACAAGAACTGCAATATTTAAGGTCTTTGTTTAATTTATCAAGGGTCAATTCAAAAGGGACTATGGTTGAGTTTAAGCATTCAATGGAGACGGTTCATAGTAAAGAGAGTACGCAAAGTAAACAAAGTGCTTCTACAGAATCTGTACGGAGTAGTAATAAATTTTTGAAGAAACTTCAAGATTCAAAAAAATCCGGAGGAGGCGCAAAAATTTAAAATGCACCCATTTTATAGTAAATTTTGCAATAGGATTTTTGTTATTAAGTAGAAAACAAGTTTTTTTTTTCCTTCAAATTCAATATACATATTATTCATTTCATTTGCCAAATTATTCTGAGTATACTCAAAATACAAGAACATCGTTCCCCGCTGCGGCACGGATAAACGCAAAATTAATTCATCAGATAATGGCCTCAGCCATAACAATTCCAAATAATGCCATAAATTTTGCCGTACCACTATCCCATCTCTGATGGCATGGGATAAACCATGAAAACGACGCAATTATTGTCTCTTTTGTGTAATTGTGGGTGGTGTACGTATTATAAATCATCATGTGCATTCTCTTCCACGTTTAATAAATGCTGCAAAATAATACAATAATAATGATAATTAAAATATATTGATGTTTTTTTTAAACGGATAATTATGCTTTTATTATTTTCATTATTACTATTCAAGATCGGTAATAAATAACAGTGTTTATTACATACAAAAGTAAGCACAAATATCGAAACCTGAAGATTCGAGAATTATCATGTTCATTTAATAAACAAAGATATGCAGAATATTCTAATGCTGATCACAAAAAATTATTGTTCTTCATCAAAAATGAAATGTTGTTGTAAATTACATGCCTATTACATGATAGGAACAATAAACTAAGTATTGAGATAAAGACAGAAAATCGATAAAGGCGTGAAAATCAAACGCAACATTATATCATTTAATGGCGGCTACAGAGTATGGGTGTTACCTTTTATTAGGTTTCGTGTAATTACTTGACGTATTTGTCGTGTATATCTGTTGTCGGGGGCTAATTGTTCGGAACGGATCTATAAAGTTACGCAATTATGTAACCAAAGTTACCACTCAACCAAGTGTGGGTACACGTGATCTATACCATTTCCAGGATTATTTAACACTAGTGAAATTTAATTTCAAATTCATGAAAACCAAATTCACATCAGTGAAATCTAATTTCGCTCAAATGAAAATTGATTTCAAAGTAACGAAAACTAATTTCTCACAAACGAAATTTGATTTCACATTTTTGAAAATGAATTTCAAACTGACCCTAATCAATACTTATTTTTCAAATATTTATTATTTCAATTTGAAAAAAACATCAACAGCGTTATTTATTTCAACCTACTGAAATAATCCCATTGAGTTTAGAAAACTGTGGTTTAGATAACATAAAATACAATCATGAAAAAATAATAATAATTATGAATTATTTAAATAAATTAAACTTCAGTTTAGCAAATCACGTGGAAAGGTATAATGCAGCTATCTCAAGAGTGAGAAGATTCAACTGAAGTTCAATTTATTTAAATAATTTATAATTATTATTGTTAATTGTTTCATGAGTGTATTTTATCTAAGTGAAGTTCGTGTCCTATCGGTATCCAATGAAGAGGGTGATTCGTCGGTTAGGATAAAAAAAATAATAAAAAATTTGTCTTTTCACAATTTTATCAATGTATTGCGATTTTGTTATGTGCAATTGAATGTTCCATCCTGAAAAATCTCGCACTATTTTATATAATTCTAGCCACATAATTTTTTAAGTACAAGGCATGTAAACTTCAGTTTTTTGTTAGCACTTTTTTGATGTTCCTAATATATATTTTAGCCCTGATGAAGCCCAAAACTTTTGGGCAAAACGTTGGCAAAGACTTGACAGGCTGTTTTTTTTTTGTCCCAACCGACGAATCACCCCCTTCATTGTATTTTATGTTATGTGAACTCAGTGGGTTTATTTCATTAGGGTGAAATAAATAACATTTAATGATGTTTTTTTCAAATTAAAATAATAAATGTTTGAAAAATTACTATTAATTAGGGTCAGTTTGAAATTCATTTTCAAAAATGAGAAATCAAATTTCGTTTGTGAGAAATTAGTTTTCGTTACTTTGAAATCAATTTTCATTTGAGCGGAATTAGATTTCACTGATGTGATTTAGTTTTAATTAATTTGAAATCAAATTTCACTAGTGTGAAATAATACTGGAAATGGTATAGAGGTGTCTTATTGATAGATTTATGAATGGGTTTTTTTTAATCGTGACATAAGCCGACATAAAATAGATAGAATAACCAGGATTTCAGAGGTTTATAAAGCCTCTCATCTAGTGTCTTTGCTGGCAAGGCTAGCTTCCATTAAATCCTCTTGTTCCAGTTTTCAAAGCCGTTTGAAATCATTCTTGTAAAATGCATTATCTCCGAGGCTAGATATTAGACAATGAACAAAAAGGCAAACTGATATAATAAAGATATAACTGCATGAATACCTTATTTAATTTTGAATAAAGTCTTTCTCTGCAATTTCTTGAGAGCCTTCGTGGCATGTGATTTTCAGTCGGATTGTATTAACTGCGATATTTGTGCCAATTTTTTCTTTAATATTTGTCCGCTCAAAAAATACAAAGTCTATACTACCTAGGCGGTACCATTGGCGGAAGAAATTGAGCGACTAACCTAATACTTGATAACATTAATATGCAGAGTAGCAAGATACGAGATCTGATAAATCACATACAACTCGATATCAACTTTGCACAATCAGACATTATGCATTATACTATTGCAGCAAAATGAACTCAACAAGATTCTCAAAAATATACACAAGAATCAGCAAATGCCATTTGACAATGTAATGAAGTACCTTCTACGAAACAATGTCGACCACAGTAAGCATTCAAATGGAATTGATTATATTTACAATCTATACGGTAAAAATAAATCCAAAACCTTTTTTGATGTATAAACTCTATCCTATTCCTATTCAGAATTATACCATTAATATCAAGCATCCCTATTTGTTAGCTGCAACAGACAAGTCTATGCAACAGACACATATTTTTAATGCTTTTAATAAGTACCGTAATGTCGAAGGCGTATACTTATGCAATTTTGAGACAATAACCCAAACTGAACCCTGTGTTCACAGCATCATTAATAATAGTGAACAACAAACATGCCCTTTCTTGAAAATCGACTATGAAGAACTGACAGTTCAAGAACTACCTAACAATCAGTTATTGTTAATTCCCAAAAGAAGTTTGACAGCAGTTATGAAGGGCAATCAAAAGAAGTACATCGAGATAATTGCCAGTTCTACCCTAATCTCCAGGAGAAAATGTTCGGTGACTCTCAATAATCACACATTTTCCGAAGACATTTAAGAAAACTTCAATTTGGAACTCAAGATACCGAAAATAGACATTCCTATTTTTCCTGGAAACATCACGACGGTCAAACTAAAAACAGTAGACCATGAAGCACTTCAAGAAGCTCTACAAGAAGCATCACAACTTGAAGTTCGACCCTTAAAAGAGTTTAACCTTTGTAAATCCACATATGTAATTATAATTTTAACTGTAATTTTTATAATTATAACCATTTTTTATTTAAAACATAAATTTAGGAAAAAATGTGAAAACCGAGGTTCAAATTGAGTTGCCTAACCTGGTACATCAACCCGAATTTGCAACCACCTAAGGAGGGAGGAATTAGGTATATTGTCCCAATAAAGACCCTTTTGTTCCCTTAAAACAATAATATATCTATATATATTAGAGGTGGAGAACTATGGATGGCGCTATCGATAGCTATCGATAGTATTGACTATCGAAATATATCGATAGTTTTTTTTAACTATCGATAGTTTTCGATAGTTGGCTGTAGCGCTTATTAGTAAGCGAAAGTTAGGGTAGGTGCACAAAACTGAACTGCAAAAATGCAAAACAAAATAGTTATAACTGGTTTGGAAACCTTTTTTGATCTACTTGCTTTATTTTTCAGGGACAATGGAAAGTTTTCTCGTCTAAAAGCCAAAAATGTTGAAATGATAATGATAATGATTTTATACGAAATTTCTAGGCTTTTAGAATAAGATATTTTTAGTTTTAGAAAAAAATATTTTCTCCGCAAATGAAAGATCAAAGGCGGGATTCTGTAACAGATAGAGTTCGTTATTCCTATCGCTATGGCATTTGCTGTCTTCTTCTCTCTTTTCGAAATCAATAGAGGGGACGTACATCAATAGAGATAGCGAAAACCATGCGAAATCTCTATTCCTTTCAGAATTTCACTGCACATGTTGATGTTAAAGTTTAATATTTAGCTATTTCCTAGAATCAAAGATTTTCAGTACACAGATACCTTTCTTTTTACCTTATAACTTGTATTTAATAACTATCGAAAACTATCGATATTTATCGATAGTCAAGGTCCCGACTATCGATAACTATCGATGGTCATGACTCCATGTTCTCCACCTCTAATATATATAAACTGATTAGAAAATTTTGGATTAATTTTCTTTGCTTTTCCATCCATAGATGCGTTTCGACCTATATCAGGTCTTATCAGTATGGCTAGGAAAAGCAAAGAAAACCAATCCAATTTTTGTGCATCTATGCAAAATACAAGTAGTAAGACGGTCGAAATTTGATCGTGGCGCCATCTAAGACAAGGATTCAACACTAAACAGCAATTTTTGCTGTATTAGTGATGCCATCTAATTGGCCGACCAAAAATCAGTTCGTGGGGAAAACCCAAAATAGGAAAAAAAGATTTCTCCTTATTATACACTGATTAGAAAATTTTGGATTAATTTTCTTTGCTTTTCCATCCATAGACGCGTTTCGACCTATATCAGGTCTCATCAGTATGGCTAGGAAAAGCAAAGAAAACCAATCCAATTTTTGTGCATCTATGCAAAATACAAGTAGTAAGACGGTCGAAATTTGATCGTGGCGCCATCTAAGACAAGGATTCAACACTAAACAGCAATTTTTGCTGTATTAGTGATGCCATCTAATTGGCCGACCAAAAATCAGTTCGTTAGGAAAACCCAAAATAGGAAAAAAAGATTTCTCCTTATTATACAGTGATTAGAAAATTTTGGATTAATTTTCTTAGCTTTTCCATCCATAGACGCGTTTCGACCTATATCAGGTCTCATCAGTATGGCTAGGAAAAGCAAAGAAAACCAATTCATTTTTTTTGCATCTATGCAAAATACAAGTAGTAAGATGGTCGAAATTTGATCGTGGCGCCATCTAAGACAAGGATTCAACACTAAACAGCAATTTTTGCTGTATTAGTGATGCCATCTAATTGGCCGACCAAAAATCAGTTCGTGGGAAAAACCCAAAATAGGAAAAAAAGATTTCTCCTTATTATACACTGATTAGAAAATTTTGGATTAATTTTCTTTGCTTTTACATCCATAGACGCGTTTCGACCTATATCAGGTCTCATCAGTATGGCTAGGAAAAGCAAAGAATACCAATCCAATTTTTGTGCATCTATGCAAAATACAAGTAGTAAGACGGTCGAAATTTGATCGTGGCGCCATCTAAGACAAGGATTCAATACTAAACAGCAATTTTTGCTGTATTAGTGATGCCATCTAATTGGCTGACCAAAAATCAGTTCGTGGGGAAAACCCAAAATAGGAAAAAAAGATTTCTCCTTATTATACACTGATTAGAAAATTTTGGATTAATTTTCTTTGCTTTTCCATCCATAGACGCGTTTCGACCTATATCAGGTCTCATCAGTATGGCTAGGAAAAGCAAAGAATACCAATCCAATTTTTGGTGCATCTATGCAAAATACAAGTAGTAAGACTGTCGAAATTTGATCGTGGCGCCATCTAAGACAAGAATTCAACACTAAACAGCAATTTTTGCTGTATTAGTGATGCCATCTAATTGGCCGACCAAAAATCAGTTCGTTAGGAAAACCCAAAATAGGAAAAAAAGATTTCTCCTTATTATACAGTGATTAGAAAATTTTGGATTAATTTTCTTAGCTTTTCCATCCATAGACGCGTTTCGACCTATATCAGGTCTCATCAGTATGGCTAGGAAAAGCAAAGAAAATCAATCCAATTTTTGTGCATCTATGCAAAATACAAGTAGTAAGACGGTCGAAATTTGATCGTGGCGCCATCTAAGACAAGGATTCAACACTAAACAGCAATTTTTGCTGTATTAGTGATGCCATCTAATTGGCCGACCAAAAATCAGTTCGTTGGGAAAACCCAAAATAGGAAAAAAAGGTTTCTCCTTATTATACACTGATTAGAAAATTTTGGATTAATTTTCTTTGCTTTTCCATCCATAGACGCGTTTCGACCTATATCAGTATATTTTGGGTTTTCCCAACGAACTGATTTTTGGTCGGCCAATTAGATGGCATCACTAATACAGCAAAAATTGCTGTTTAGTGTTGAATCCTTGTCTTAGATGGCGCCACGATCAAATTTCGACCGTCTTACTACTTGTATTTTGCATAGATGCACAAAAATTGGATTGGTTTTCTTTGCTTTTCCTAGCCATACTGATGAGACCTGATATAGGTCGAAATGCGTCTATGGATGGAAAAGCAAAGAAAATTAATCCAAAATGTTCTAATCAGTGTATAATAAGGAGAAATCTTTTTTTCCTATTTTGGGTTTTCCCAACGAACTGATTTTTGGTCGGCGAATTAGATGGCATCACTAATACAGCAAAAATTGCTGTTTAGTGTTGAATCCTTGTCTTAGATGGCGCCACGATCAAATTTCGAACGTCTTATATATATAAAAATTAAAGTTTACGGGGTATCCGGATATGCGCTCCAAAACCACTTATCCGATTACGATGAAACTTTGGTAGGTTGTTATGGCCATCCCAAGGAAGGTTTGTGGATAGGTTACGCATCTCGGAAAAAGAAATTAATTTTAAATTAATTATTAATCTAATTGTAAACAAACTCATTCACATTACATAACATCATAACCCAACTTTTTTTGACAGCATGAAATAACGTTGCCATATTTCTTTATTTAGGCTTGCATTCAACCGACGTAACTTTATTATTTTTTGAATTCAAGAACGGCTGGACCGATCTTGAATTAATACCACGTATCTCTATATAAGGTGAATTCGATTGACCCAGATTAGAACGATTTGGGTTCAATTTAAGTGAACTTCTTCTGATCTAGATCATTTTTTTGTTGATAAGGGTGCACTGATCCAGCTTGAATCGAACACAGTGTGGTTCATTTAAATTGAACCAGATCGATCTAATCCGGTCAATCGAATCGGCTATAGAGGAGAGTGATATAGGCTATTTTTTATCCCGAAAAAAAAAAGTTCGGTTGCGTAAAACTCTGATACACTGGAACGCCTATAAACAGCCCGGGGCGCTCTAGAGCAGCTCTGAAGTGCTGAAAATGCGTCACTGAACTCACTGGCAAGCGACTCTGATATCGGATTAAAAAAAAAAAAAATTAAATAGAAAATCAACAACAAAATTTGAAAAGAAGTGTATTATTTCAAAATGTATTTACACGCTGGCAACGCAGCGGGTCATTAGCTAGTAAATAATAAAATACGCACGCAGCTACTGTTTTGCATTCAAAATTTCCTCGCAGTAATTAGTTTCACTTAGAATAGTTTTAAAGTTTTCATTTGTAATACTTAGTTTTGAAAATAAGTAGTTTTTAATAACAAAGTTCACCAAAGTGGAAACTTAATTTTTCTTCGAACCCTATTTATTTTCTATTATACCTCCTTATAAATCAAAATATTTGTTTTTTTCCAGGTCTATACACAAACGAACTCTCGGAAGCCCACGAAACGATACCAATAAAAGTCAATGAAAACGGTGACCATCTATCCCACAATCTTACTCATCACTTTTCCGACTACGATGAGCCAGTAAGATTCAATTTAACGATCTTCGAGCACGACCACCATCTAATCCTTAGTCCCAGTAATGAGTTTTTGGCTCCAAACGTTTACATAGAATGGAGGAAGCCGGACAGGCACGTGAGAAAAAAACCAACAAATACTTTTTGTCACTATCAAGGATTTGTTCATGGCGATAGCATGAGTCGGGTGGCGATTTCCGCTTGCAATGGACTGGTAAGTGATACTATTTTTGTATTTTCAGCTAAATAAATCACCCAAAAAAGATAACCATATATTTAAGTAAACTTTTTCTATACATAATAATATGACACTTAAAGAACTCACTCTCCGCATCCGAAAATATTTCCACCATTTCCAATAAAACGTGTTCTTCGAACTGACAATGGCACCCCTAAGAGGGTCATTTCTTTGTACCTGTCCCTTCCATACTCCCAGAGACCTTTATCGTATCCCGTTTCATTGCCAGATAGGGAGTCATTATTATTCAAAAGGAAGAGCACTTATATCGGGACGTGGCATTTATTTACGCTCCTTCGATAAATCACGAACTATAAGATTTCCTTCATTAATTCACCTTTACTCATTTCTTGTGGTGTTTAATAAAGCACGGCTGTTGATGTTACAATATTGGAGTGTTTGGCAAGTCAAATATTGAACTTTCTTACACTTGAAGAAAAGTATTCTGTTATTAAACATATTAAATTTTCAACTGCTGTTGGTGATTTTGAAAGTCTATACCCAAGACCCAATTCAGCATTGGTTTTGCCGTAGGCACACTGGTATGTTAGAAATCCGCCCAGCTTAACACTTGCGTACCTGCCAATGTTGAGTTTGGAGTAGTGCGATTGTTGCGATTCAACTGCTCTAGAAACGGTGTGAGATGTAACCGTAGATGCGGAATCATTTTAGTGTTTCTGTTCTGTGCATGAAATCCTCTCTAGAACATCAAGTATATAACAGTCAAAATTCAGATGAATGCGGAAAAATGAAGAAGGCCAAGAAAAAAACTGACATTGGTTATTCCAAAAGAACTAGTAGCCCTCAGAGATAAAATAATTGGAATGAAAAACCTTTAGAAGAGACACAAGTATACCAAATGTCGGAAATTATTCAACAAGACTTGAGGTCTGCATCCAAAAATTATCGGTAAAGAAAATTGAACTGAAGGGATTGCAAATATTCTTCAAGGACAGAAGTGCAGATTATTAAAGATAAAAAGACTATGGTGTAAGGAAATCTTGTAGGAAATTTATATACTATGACTTTTAATCCAGCATGCAATGTTAAACATTCCACAACAAGTCTTATAAGCTTCATCGACTATTATATAATTTAAGTGTGTTGGATTTTCGTAGCATGCAGACGTTTTAATTAAAATTTATGAAAACTTTTTCTTGGCTAGGATATGAACCCAGGACCCTCGCATTTCCAGTGCAAGGCTCTACCAACTGACCTACCAAGACCTGTTTCATTTCTATCTTGTCGGTTGAGTTTTTCATCAATTTTAAGTTGTTAGTTGTGAAAACCAACGGTAACCTTCGGCGGTTATCGTTGGTATGGGAGTGAGTTAGAAGGTATAAGGGGAACATAATCGCAGTGAATAGCGACTTCAGCAGGTATCGGGATGGGACGCCCAACCATCAATAACAAGCCAATCATTTTACAATTTTCACAAGTGTTATCGTCTGTTATATAATTTAAGTGTGTTGGATTTTCGTGGCATACAGATGTTTCAATTTAATGAAAAATTTTTCTTGCCTCGACTACGATTTGAACCCAGGACCCTCGCATTTCCAGTGCAACGCTCTACCAACTGAGCTACCAACACCGGTTTCATTTCTTCCTTGTCGGTCAAGTCTTTCATCAATTTCAAGTTGTTAGTTGTGAAGACTGAAATGAAATGAAACAGGTCTGGGTAGTTCAGTTGGTAGAGCGTTGCACTGGAAATGCGAGGATCCTGGGTTCAAATCCTAGTCGAGGCAAGAAAAATTTTTCATTAATTTTAATTAAAACGTCTGCATGCCACGAAAATTCAACACACGGATTTATGGCATCGTAGAATGGGCCATGCATCAAAATATCCATCTGTAGGGAAACTAAACCCAAGCTTCATACAAAATCTTGGATGAAAGCAGGGAACCCAGCAAAATATTGGAAGTGATATCGACTGATGTGTGTGGTCCATTAACACCAGAATCAAATTATAGTAAACGATACTTTGTAACTTTTATAGATCACTATTCGCATTTTGCAGCTTGTTACTTCTTGAGCCATGAAAGTGAAGTTTTCGCTAAATTCAGTATCTATGTTGCCTTGGTAGAAAATAAATTTAATTCCAAAATTCAACGACTCAGATATGATAATGGCGGCGAGTATGTGTCATATGAATTCAAAAAGTCTGTCCACAAAAAGGAATTCATTTAGAGTAAAGGTTCAACACCGGTTCTAGGCCAAAATCAGTCATTTTTACATGTAACTCTCCATAAGAAAATCTAAGGTCCATTCTGCGACTTTTTGTACCATTTTGGAGTGGGGGTAAAATTTCCAGGAATAAGCCCGGCCTCCTTTCCAGTACCCGTGTCTTTCATCGATAGCTGGTTAGTAGCCGCAGCTTCAGGGTCCTTGACCGTACCTAACCCACATAGCACCTCGTGACTTGGTTCCCCATTCAAGGTATCTCGTACTGATAATGACGTAACTAATAATAAAATCGTCGTTTCGCCATCGTGTCATCATCCTTGTCGTCGTCGATGTCAATCACTCGAAATAATTTCTGTATTAAAAAAAGTCTGCTGTTTCCAAGGATCGAACCTGGGATCAACATTTTACCCCCACTCCAAAATAGTACAAAAAGTCGCAGAATGGACCTTAGATTTTCATATGGAAATTTACATGTAAAAATGGCCTAGAACCGGTGTTGCACCTTTACTATTTAGAATACACAGTCAAGTACACACCGCAACAAAACAGTGTGGCAGAAAGGCTAAACAGGACAATTATGGAAAAAGCCAGATGTTTAATTTTTGAAGCTGGTCTACCAAAAGAATTTTGGAAAGATGCTGTGGGAACAGCAAAATATTCGTGAAAATATTAAATAGCAGACTTTACCTAGACAATTGTAAGACTATGATTTGAATGACCAAGACGAAGAAGAATTTATGTTAGCTTGTTCGATGCATGCAAAATTTATCTTCAGAAATACCTCAATCATATGAAGGAGCAATAAGTAGTGACCCAAGATGGAGAGGCACCATAAACAATAAACTGAACGCCCTCGACAAAAATCAAACATAGACTCTAGTGCCCAAATACAGTGTCCGATAGTGAAATGGTTATCGACTCAAAATGGATTTTTCGTGAAAAATAACTTATGATGGAAAATGGTAGTGCAAAAATGATGAAAGCAAGACTAGTAGCTAGAGGCTATCTGTTATCAAATTTAGAAGGTGAAGTAGGTATATGCTCCAGTTGCCCGAATGCTAACTATAAGAATCAAAGAAAATTTGATAAATCATCAGTTAGATGTCAAAAGTGCTTTTAAATGGTACTTTAAAGCAGCCAGTTTACATGCAGATTCCTTAAGGACTAAATGTAAGTTATGATCTTGTTTGTAAATTGGAAAAAGCTTTGTACGGATTAAGGGAATCGCCTGAATGTTGGTACGAAAAGTTCAACAATTATATGTTAGAAATTGGTTTTAAAAAATCAAAAAGTAATATATGTCTCTATTTCAAAGAATCTATTTATCTTTGCATGTCGAAGATCTGATTATTATTGGTGACTTGAAAGTAATACTTCAAGATGAATCTTATGAAAAAATTTGAAATGCAAGATCTGTCAATGATAAAAATTTAAAATTTTTAGGTTTAAATCTATGTATATAAAAATTAATGCCACTTTTCGTTGTAATTTTATAACTCAAGAACGGGCTCACCTAGCCAAACCAAATGTTTAGGCTTTGTTCGGACTATTTATTAGATGGTTTATGTGAAGTTTGCATAAAATCGGTCGAGCGGTTCTTCATTTATCACATTTTTGGTAATAAATGAATTATTCAATAAATGGAGGATCATTTTGTTAACATTATTATCTATATATATATAAAACACAGTTGTGTTGGTTCTAGCACTTATAACTCGAGAACAGCTGGACTGATTTTCATGATTCATGACCATACTAACGTAATAAATCGAAAAAATCCAAAAAAAAAAAGATAAAAAACAAAATTACCTATTTTACTTATTTATGAAAAAAATTCACTAAGCCCGCATCTCTTATAACCGATACCAAGTTTACCGCCACATTTTCATTGCAAACCATTTTATATACGGCGCTATCTCTGATACCTAGAACGAAGCTCGGCGTGCGGGGTAATTTCATTGCAGATACAGTAGAACAATGCTACTCAGGAACTGGAGCTATTCCGAACAGAACTATTCCACTATTCCGATCAGATAGAGTGGTGCATAAAGAGTAGATCAGATAGAATAGTGCAGATAGAGTAGAACAGATGGAGTAGTGCAGTGCAGAGAGAGTGAAATAGGGCTGCGCTGGAGATTTTTTTGTTTTATTTACATTCTTTGAACATTCCTGTGCCTCAGTTTATTTATTTGATGGTACACTACAAGAATAATGCCCTCAAGCTGCCTAAAAAGGGATGATGTAAAATTTTAATTTTAGGTGACTTCTGATCCAGAGAGTAAACATTAATTTTTTTCAACCAAAGCCAAATTCATCATCGAAAAAAACTGAATTTAATGCAGCTAATAGATACGTTCACACAACATTTAATAGGTATTTAATAATTCAGAGGCGGTACGAAGTTCGCCGGGTCAGCTAGTATTATTATAAATAAGAAAAGCATTGTAATTCATCAAAAAGATTTGGTTTTGTCTTTGTCTTCATAGGCTTCCTGCACTTCATCATTTACAGAATGTTGGTATCGTGTTGTTATACTTCTTTCCTTCACGAAATACTGTGTAATTTCGTATTTTCTTTAATGAGATCATTGTCTCAATCATTGCAGGTGTTCGAAGTCAGAAGTGCTCGAATGTTGCTGGATAATTTTTGTTAAAATACTGATTCTTCTTCTTCCAATGCGTATCCACTAATGGATATTTGCGATAACATTTTCCATTGCTTCTCTATTCCTTGCGGTGTGTATTAACGACTGCACTTCATGTAGCCCTGTCCACTGTCTGATTTTTCGCAACCAAGACATTTTTTTTCTTCCGATCCCTCTCCGGCCTTCGATCAACAGGTGCAAGAATTGGTATTTCGTGTTTCGCATTATATGTCCCAGATATGCCGTTTTTCTCTTTTTAACCAATTCAAACAGTTCACGTTGTTTGTTGACACGTCTTAAGACTTCTTCGTTTGTTAGTCTAGCCGTCCAAGGTATCTTAAGGATTCTGCAATACAGTCACATTTCGAAATCCTCTAATTTATTAATTGCAGTCACCCTTAATGTCCAACCTTCCATACCGTAAAGAAGCACTGACCGAACGTAGCATTTAATAAATCTGAGTCTTAGGTTAAGGTCAAAATCGGAACAGGTAAGCGCTCTTCGGAACCTCAAGAATGCCTGTCGAGCTTGTTCAATGCGACATTTTATTTCCTTGTCTGATGTTCAGTCTTCGAAAAGCCAGATGCCCAAGTACTTAAATTTATCTACTCTCTCTATGGGCCTTGCTTTAAATGTAATGGTGGAGTTTTCAAACATATTTGGGTTTCTACAGATAGGTAATCATAAACGCGATCGAATGCCTTTTCGTAATTTATGAAACATAGGCACACATCCTTTTTCTGATCTTAGTAGTTTTGGACCCCTGTCTAAACCCAAATTGCGAGTCGCTTATGTCTCTTTCACATTTCTTGTAAATTCTCTGGTAGTAGAGTGCCCAACGCAGTTAAAGCCTCCTAAAAATGAGTTTTGTGGGCGCGTCGGGGTTAAAAGCTGAAACTTGCACAGAATGAAGGTTTTATTATGTTAATTCAAAATCCCAAGGTAATACAAAATCAGAATGGGCAAAAGGGCAGTATACTTAAAAATTGAGATTATTATATGAACGTATAGAATAGTAATTTATGACTGTTCTCATATAAAATTTATCGATATATTTGTTCAAATTATATTTTTTATTATTGCTTCAAATAAGCCGAATACATTGGCCCTTACTAAAAATTAAAATATCTCCGTTCAAACCTGAGCAAAATCTAATTGAAATATACAAATTTTTGCATTCACCTTGCATTATCTCCGAAATAAACGCTCAAATCAAAATTTTTCTGTCTTGCAAAAAGTTTCCGCCATGTATCTAGATTATATAATATGTCCAAGAATAATTTTTTTGTCTTGAATTTTAACACAAATATAGAATTAAACATAGAAAAAGTAATTTTCTTCTAGCCGGGACAGCCCGCTCTCGCGCTGCACCAGTACTCTTCCATCTCACTTTCCTCCGTAGCTCCCTCTCTCTCTCGCCAATTGTAAAATACAATATTCACGTTCACGTATTACGTTTGAATTCTGATTTCAAAATGTTCAAACCAATCAAACCTCAATTGCTCGGTAACCGTTGAGCAAATTGCATTAAAATTTTCAGCATTTGTAGCTCTTATTAAGCTCTAAATGGCCTGCAATTAACAATATTCCCAGATTTATAGTTGTTGAGCAAATTGAGTTTGAAGTTTTTGACAAAATTTTTACTAAAAGTCAACTTTGAGGCTCAATTGCTCAAAAACTATTTGAACTATCAAACTATTTGGACTATCAAACTCAGCACAGATTTATAGAGAATTTAATGCTCTTTCCAATGGTGTATAATTTAATTCAATTTGCTCAAAATTTAACAAAAATATGGGCAATTGTTCATGACCATGTCAAGATTTTCAAAATTTTTTAGAGCCAAAATAGTTATTTATGATATAAGTGTTGAAAGTACATTTTTAAGGCACGCATGTGAAAGTTTGCAGAATGAGCGAAGTGCCTTATTAAAAATACTTTTAACACAAATATCATACAATATTTTTTCTACAAACGGCAATAAACAGCAATAACCAGTAACAAAATTGGATTTTTAAATGAATAATAAATTGGAAGCATCTTTTTTACATAAAATTATTGAATTTGACATTTGTCAAAAAATCCAAACAACCAGCACCTTGTCTTACAGGTAATGAAATGTCTTGTCAGTTTCTTGAAAGTCTGTCGTGGTCAGTAATGCTCACAGGTAATGCTTTTTGCTAAAAATGCAACAAAATACAGAAGAAAAAGAGGGTTGCATTGATCCCTTGAAAAATATAGATGAGACGGCCAATCGGGCTACCTCAGTTGTTCAAATTTCACCATTAATATCAATGTAAATAATTAAAAATACATACGTTCAAAATTTGATGTTTCATTTTTAACACTAGTGCTATAAAGACTTTATGGCACTAGTGCGATAAAGTAACATTTTTAATGCTACGGGGGGGTGTTAAAAATTGCATTTTTAACACGTTTGTAGAAAAATAGGTTTTTTTTTATTTTTTTTTATTTTTTTTCTGCTCAAAATGGCCATTTGAAATTGATGTCAGGGTTATTTTCCACTAATATTGACCCGCCCTATCGACTAATCTACCATTACGAAGTGTATGACAACAGTCATAAATTAATATTCTATACATGCATGCAATAATCTCAATTTTTAAACTTACTGCTCTTTTGCCCGTTCTGATTTTGTAGTACCTTGGGATTTTGAATTAACATAATAAAACCTTTATTCTGTGAAAATTTCAGCTTGTAACTGTAACTCTGATGCGCCCACAAAAGTCAAAATATATTATAAGGAGCACTTGCAAAATCCCATAACATATTAGTTAATTCTTAAACTTAAATTTATGCTTCACAGAAAATATTTCATGTAAAAACTTTGAATTCAATTTTCGGGGACATCCCATACTCGTACAAAGAAGTAACCATAAGCAGAAATGCTTGTTTTCAGGTATAGAATAACATACTGCAGTTTTAAAAAAAATCGACCGATCACCAGGATTCTAATATTTAGTGCCATGTCCTTTGCCATTTCAATGGACTTATATTATACCAAATTCTTCACTCGTTTCCGCTGTCACCATATAACATTATTATAATGATCTAATAGTAATAAACTATTTTCAATGAACTTTAAAGTTGGAAAATAAATAGCAGGGTACTTGCATGGAAAATTAAATTGATTATTGTTTATTGCAAATTGTAGGAAATCGAAAAAAAAATCGTTACTTTTTTTTATTTCGCCCAAATATGATTATTCCGGAAGTTATTCAAATATTAAGTTTTGTATATATAGACATACTGCGCATGTGCAACGTCACTTATTTATTAGATAAGTGACGTCATAGCCAGATTTCATAGTGTTGTATATCCGTCAATTTTTGACTAAGAAGAAAAAGAAAAAACACGTGTTAACTTATTTTTCATGAACTATCGAAATCAGTAATAAAAAAATTTGATGCAAGGAGCCTCATCCAGTATGCACTCAGACAGAACCAGGGGTTTCTTTGACGAAAATAACAGAAAAGCTTGTTGAAATAGGGCATCATTGACTATGTTGTTCGATCATCAATAATAAGTTATACAGATTCTACAATTTTATTGGTATACCTACTCTTTCGCTTTGTTTTCTTATCGTCCATATTATACTATCACATAAGTATCTACTTACCACTAGTTGATGTTGTCCCCACTTTCCACATTTCGTTCTCACTTCGGTAGCTACCTATTTAAAAATCTATATTTCATCTTTATTTTTAACAATAATTAAGTAATACACTGTATTTTATAATTTATAATACACACACACATCAATCTCGGCTTTATAATTTTCTCTGATTAAATAATAACAAAATAGTTTATGGTGGTCGTAAGTAGTAATTAACATAAGCGTAGGCCTTTAATATCAGAGGAATGAATAACGAGCTGCTGCGTTTACGAAGAGGCTCTCTCGTATCATTTTATTAATGGACAGGTATCGGAGTTAACCGCACCGATTGCCATAAAGCATACAGCAAAGGTTCGGTAATTATGGCGTTTGAGGCTTTGAAGCCAGTTTATCTGGCTTGGAATTATTGCAGAAATTAATGCTAAATATAGCGAGATCGGCTTTACGATTTAAGTTAACTGAGTTGTACGTGTCTTTTTAATATTTATTAATGCAATCCACAAACCTTACAAATCGTTTCTTCAATCTTCTAGAGATTCAATCTGGTTAAAGATCAACTGGTGAATTGTACTTATTGGTTTTGAGAATGTTATTTTTCAATAACATAACAGTTACGATTAATATTGGTTTCTTTTTGATATTTAGGCTGGTATGATTCAAACGCAGCATGGCAAATACTACGTTGAACCAGCCTACCATGCTGAAAAATCCGTCAGTCCTGGCCATAAGCATTTAATATTCAAACGATCAGCAGTAATAAACAGCATGCCTGAAACTGTGTCAACTAAAAAGAAGAGGAAAAAGAAACGAAAGAAATATCACCACCAATCCAGCTGTGGAACAAGAGAACCAAAAAAATTTACAGAGTAAGCATTTTTAATTTAATAGACATATAAATAATTAAATTAAATGACTGATTATTTCAGAATCGAATGGCAGAAGCAGCTAGGCAAAATCCGAGTCCAAGAACGAAAACACAAAAACAACAAATCGCAAAACAAAGTTAAAATACGAAACGTAAAACAATCACAATTGAAGAAACTAAAATACAAACTCGTAAATTCTGTAAGGCAAAAGAGGTCCGTTAGTCAGCCACATTTTGTGGAGACTGCTATAGTTGCTGAAGCTAGTATGGTAGAGTTTCACCAGGATGGTGACATTGAAACCTATATTTTGACTTTGATGAATATGGTAAGCATTTATGTACTCTATTCCCTTTCATAAAGCTTTTATTTAAATCGAAATAGCTATTTATGTACCAAGGGGATTATGTAGATTATAATGCCCGAAGGCGAAACTAGCCCGAGGGCCTATGGCCCGAGGGATATATTTCGCCTGAAGGGCATTATAATCTTGAAATCCCCGTGGTGCATACAATGCTTTATTTTCTACTCAACACAATGTTTTTTCATCAATTTGTACTTAACAAAATCAGTTAAACTTGTGTGACAGAATATTGTTTTGTATTTTGACATGTACCTGTACCTGTGACCTGTACCTGTACCTGCGACCTGTACATAGAAACGAAATAAATTAATATATCTATAAACATCTCATAAGGCAAGGCAACGGTGGTGGTCCTATTATTTTCGGTCAGACATTTAGTGGCTGCCTAGGGTAAAGTGCAAATTAATAGAACAACAACAACAAAAACACCTTAAGGTATTATAAGCGGGCGTTATAGATCATAACGCCCGCAAAAGCGGGCGTTATGGATCAGGTTGTTATAGGTGTGTTAACGTATTTCGTTTCCTAGGTATTATGGATCTATAATAGTAAAGTAGAAAATAAACAATATTTTCCGTGCTCAAAGCCCACAAACAATAAACGTTATAGCAAACAGAAACAGCATATAAGCAGGAAAAAGGGAAATAATGGAAATGTATTTCACACGCACTCGTAAAACGCTGATGCATTTCCTCAATTTCCCATATACAACAAGTCAAAACAAGCAATCGATTGCTATTTCAGTTTCAGTTGTAATGCATTCAAAAAAAAAAGTACAGCATTCGGCTTTCATGGCCGCGCCAACGTCAAAAGGTTAACACCAAGTTAAATAGATTTTCGATACCCCATAAGGACCTTAAAAGCTTTCGAGTGTATTGCAGTTCTTTGACAACGAAGTAAAATAAAAGCTCCGATTTAAAGCGCTTAAAAGCCAAAAACTGAACTCAAAGTTAAACTTATTTAGCGGAGTCTCGATCTTTGTTACCTACTTTTTGAAGTGTTGATTGCGTTTGAAAATAGTTGTGATTATTAATTCCCATAAAGCAAAAAATATACTTTGGTTTTAGGTTTCAGCATTTTATCAGGATCCAACTATTGGCAACTTCATTAAAGTAGCAGTAGTCAAAATTATACTTCTAGACGATTCATCTAATGAACCCGAATTTAATGCTACTACAAATGCTGACGTGACTTTGAAAAACTTTTGTAAATGGCAAAAGGATTTAAACCCCAAAGATGATTCGCATCCTCATCATCACGATGTTGCAATATTATTAACCAGGTAATCTTGAAATTATTTGAAACATTTTGCACAATTTGCAAGTAATATTGGAGAAAATAAAATAAGTATTTCTCATAAAATACGACCATTTTCTCAAATTGTTACAGTGTTGCTCAAACTTTACGACTTTATATTTAAGTTACGAATTGAACCAGGAAGAAATAAAAATTGTTTCAATTTCATTTAGTGTCGTTTTGTTTCTAGGAAAGATATTTGTGCAAAAAGCGATCATCCGTGTGGAACCTTGGGCGTATCCCATATTGGTGGTATGTGTAAATTATCGAGAAGCTGTAGCGTAAATGAAGATAATGGGATTACCTCTGCGCACACGATTGCTCATGAAATGGGACACAAGTAAGTGGGTTTTTTGTTATTTAGCTGCCAGTTATCCGAGAGAATTGCAACATAATTTTGACAGACATACTTGGTTTGTATGTTCCCATGAACTTGAATTATAAAGTGCATATTTACGTTAAAGGAATTATAGTGGTCTATTATCAATTTTACACTTAGACTCATAGATTTTATTGCCTGTATCTTTGACTCATGATCATCACCAAGATCAGGAACAGTTAAAGGGCTGCAAACTTTCTATTCCTGACTTCCATCCAAATTGTTGTTGATACAAGCAAAAGCCTTGAAAAGTAATACGGAAGCACATTTACCATACGGGATCTCCATAGAAGGTACTAACCGGAAAACAGAAATATATTGAATAATTTAATTGTTAAAATCATCATTTTACAAGGAAAGGATTTCGGAAATCACACCCGGGGAGAGAGAATTTTTGAGCTTGGATCCTGATTTGGTTTTGCATTGGATAAACCTAAGGGAATTCCGACGAATCTATCCAACAAAATTATTGTCACGGCTCTGGGTTGCCTGACAGAAATCTTGGGTTCGTTTTGTTTATTCCAAAATCAAAGTCCAATTAACACAGCAATAATTTATTCCACGTTACTATACACTTTGACACTAATTACTAACTCAACAACTAAACTCTTTACAACTCGCAACAATAATCACTATTTAACACGTTGACTGCCGAGCCTGATATAAGAATTTAGCTCCAGACGCCCATTATATCCAAGTGATTTTCTTTTGTGGATTTTTTATCAAAATCATCTTTTTCATATTGGGCGTCTGATTTAAGTAGCCAAAAACGGATTATCTCGTAGTCGGCAGTCAACGTGTTAAATCGTATCACAGTCAAACTTAAACTTAAAACTCCCAGTAACATCGGCCTTATATATCCCTAAATCTATTCATGTATAATCTAGAATAAACGCCATAATCTTATTTTCCCGATTAAAGTAGAATTTACTAGATTATAGGAACTAATTTCTAGGATTCTCGACAGGCTGGCGGATGCATTGTAACACTGCCCTCCTCTTAAGGTTGATCGTCCCGATCAACTTCACGCCCATGATATTTCGTTAATTATTTGGGTTGAGTTTCAAGTTGGCATTCCGGAAGCGGTTGAAAACTTCTTTCAGGTTATTGAGATGTTCTTGGAACGAAGTTCCCATGATCATGACATCATCCAAATATACCAGGCAAGTTCTCCATGTAAGGCCTCGCAAAACAAGATGCATCAGTCGCTCAAACGTACGTAGCTGGAGCATTACACAATCCGAAAGGCATTACGTAAAACTGGTATAACCCGCTTCCGGTACTGAAGGCAGTTTTCTCTTTGTCATCTTTGTGTATTGCGACTTGCCGGTATCCACTTTTAGGATCCAAGGTGGAAAACCATTTGGAGCCCGACAGCGTTGTTAATGTATCGTCTATTCTCGGAAGAGGGAAGCTGTCCTTCTTGGTGACGTCATTAAGCTTACGGTATGTCTTTTCTGGATGTCGATTGATATAGAAAACACGTTGGTGAAGTCAAAAATTCGATATCTCCCTTTGTTCCCGAATAGTATTTTTTAAAACTTACTCGGAAATTCACTATCACAGTCAAAATCGGGTATAAAGTCACTTCCGGGGTAATTTACACGATCGGGTAAGTCTCTTTTGGTGATTGTCACTGACTAACTGTCTCAGTGTTCATACTTAACAACACTAGTGTCCGCGCACGATTCTGCAATCAGATTTCACTGCAGTCCTCAAATTATGTCTCACTTCTGACACCAATGTCACGGCTCTGGCTTGCGTGCCAGAAATCTTGGGTTCGTTTATTCCAAAATCAAAGTCCAATTAACACAGCAATAATTTATTCCACGTAACTATACACTCTGACACTAATTACTTTAAAAACCTACTCAACAATTAAACTCTTTACAACTCGCAACAATAATCACTATCTAAATCGCATAACAGCCCAACTTAAACTTGAAACTTCTAAATACCAGCTTGCTTTATATAGCTGTAAATCCATTCACGTACAATCTAGAATACACGCGATAACTCTCCTTTTCCCGATTAAGTAGAATTTACTAGATTATAGGAATCTGTAATTTCTAGGGTATTCGACAGCTTAGGATTCTTGACAAACATTAAAAATTGATAATTGAGAAGACCCTTGAGAAGAATACTTAGAAAAAAAAATGTTAACCCTTTTCAGAAACATTATAACAGAGCATCAAATACTAGAAGCATGGAAAAAGCTGCTGAGCGATCCTGATTTTTAAAAAAAGCCAAATAGTATGAAGAAAAAGGTGGACATTTTGGTGAATGTGATAGGATACTGCAAATGATGATCCAATATAATTAACGAAGAGGCCTTTAGATGTCAGAATTTCATCTGAATCAAACATATTAATTTCAGAAAGACAAGAAAATCATCAAGTCATGCCAGATTTGAGAAGGAACATTGAAATTTTACTATTATTATTGATAGCGAACCCTAAAAGAAAGTAAATATAACAGGTCACCGTCAATTCGTCGTAAGTCAATCAGTCGTACATCAATTCGTCGTACACCTATTCATCATGAAGTCAATTTGTTGTAAAGTCAATTCGTCGTATACGTCAATTCGTCGTAGCATTGATTCAGCGTATACGTCAATTCTTCGTAAAGTCAATTTGTCGTAAAGTATCGTCGGTCGTCGGCTAGCTCATAGCTCATATTGGGGGTAAAATGGGTCAAACATTGCTGACGGTATAAAGGCAACTGAATCTTATGCATCACTGGTGACTCATGTGGTAGCCAACGTGTTAATAGTTTGCAATTTTATTCAGACATTATCAAACTTGCCGATAATAACCCCGTTAGTTTGGGTTAGATTAAAATTGCCAATCTCTGATTAAACAGAAAAAGTGCAAATTTATACATTTTAACATTATACCGGAAATACGACGAATTAACAATACGACGAATTAACGTGTTGATAGATCGCAATTTTAATCAGACATAATTAAACTTACCGATAATAACCCGGTTAGTTTGGGTTAGTTTGCAATGCAATGTCTGATTAAAATAATTGCAAATTAACCCTAACTAACCAGGTTATTATCGGGAAGTTTGGTAATGTCTCATTGAACCCGGGTATGCTATACTACAATATGACACTGAACAATCAAAAATAGAGAAGCAAATGTCTTCGTAACTGCAGACCAAGCTAAAACAGAAACTATGCTTTAATAGTCCTAAATGAGAGTCATGAATTACTGCTTCTGTACTCTTTCTATAATTAGTAACGAAAGAAAAACTTTCAAGATTCTTTGAAACGAACAGTATTGAAGAAGACTACTGTGCAGAAAAAATGTTGCCTAATTTCCAATTGTTCTGAGTATATAGTTCCAACAGAAAATGCACCGACTTTCTCATTATGCTAGAGTCGTTCGTCAGTAGTATTTAGACGATGTATTTTTTGAATGGTGAATTGGTGGAAGAAGCAGAAACGGATGTCTGGTTAGATCACTTGATTTGACGCCTATCGATAATTTCTGCTATAATCGGACATTCAGAGAGAGGTTGATTGTCGTCGATGAGTAGAAGAAACAGGAAAGCTTAGACTCATCATAGTAGATGTAACCGAAACAAGACCACACATAACAGATAGATGATGGGAACCGTTGAAATGAAAATAATGGGAAATATTCACTGGAATCATATATCATATCACATAATAAGAAGTAAGTAGTTACCTCCGAAAACGCTCTGATAAGTTAAAAGTAGTATGATGGATAAGACAACGAAGCAAATAGTGGGACCTGGGAAAAATGGATCAAAATATAGGTACTTGTGATTGTGATAAATGCGTAATTAAACTACTCTGCCGGAAAAAGAACTCAGGGTAGACCACCGAAACCAAGCCACATAAATTATTCATAACATTTATTGAAAAATAAGAACTGAATAAAATAGAATGAATAATAAACACACAAACTCAACAATTTTATATCTGAATCATAACATAAATTAAATAAACCCCAGTAGGTATCCACCTGCAGAAAAATCGAAATTCAATTAACAACATTTACACCAAAGAATCCCACCGTAAATTTTCTCGTGCGTCAATAAGGGTGTAGCCGCAATTTTGCATAACATAAAACTAACAATTTTACTGCCGTTCACTGAAAGATAAAACAAGTGGCGATTCTTTACGGCTTATATTGATATTTTATGGACCTTTTTACCGCATGGCGGTATTGGAGTGCAACATAAACATGTTTACAAGATAGCCGGGCTTACGTTTTCTAAACGTGTCCCCGGTATAAAGACGGTTTTTAGTTATTGGTTCATTTGTGCTCAATGAAACGTGGACGGTTTTCGAACCATAAATATTCTTCTATGGGGAAAATCGGAGGCAAACTACTGCAATACTTGCAGGAGGTAATTTAGTCACTGGATGGTATCATTTCGTATAAGGTTATGATGGTTTTATGCACCGGTGTGCTTTAAAAACAGAAGGGAATCTACTTAATAAATTTAAAAGATATGGAGGGCAGTATTTCCTGCTGTGGATGCGATGGAAGTTAGATATTTAGATTAAGTTTGAATGAATAAACAACATGCACGGGGTTTTATTACTTCAATTCAAGTCAAAGACGAGATGTTTGTTTTTCCTGTATGTGAATAGATACTGTTGCAGTTGCAGATATGAGTCCAAATTGTAAGATCCAATTAGAAAATCGATATAGCAGAGAGGCTGGGTTTCTAATTTGTTAGCTGTATAGGAAAAATAATCACATTGTTGACGAGGTACTAGGAGAAGTACCATAGCAATGTCATCAATATACGCCAATGAAGTACTTAGAATGCCAGCATCCCTCTACAAGTCAACAGCATGAATTTTGTCAATAATTTTATAAGAAAACTTGCAATTAATCAATTACCTGTCTCAGAAAGACTAAAACGAAACTCAACAGAATGAAAATCAGTTCTTTTTTGATAGAACCATCCTTCTTGTGAAGATCAATATGTTGCCAATCTTTTCTACCTTACTTCGAGAAATATCACTTATTCTCGTTCCCCTTACATATCTTCTGAAACCTTTACGACGAATAGGCGTACGACGAATTGACGGTGACCCGTTGTATTTACTTACTTTTAGGGTTCGTTATAGTAATAGTAAAATTTCACTGTTCCTTCTCAAATCTGGCGTATCTTGATGATTTTCTTATCTTTCTGAAATTACTATGTTTGATGCAGATGAAATTCTGACATCTGAAGGCCTCTTCGTTGATTATCTTGGATCATCATTATTGCAGTATCCTATTACATTCACCAAAATGTCCACTTTTTTTACATACTATTTGGCCTTTTTTAAAAATCAGGATCGCTCAGCAGCTTTTCCATGCTTCTAGTATTTGATGCTCTGTTATAATGTTTCTTAAAAGGGTTAACATTTTTTTTTTTTGTAAGTATTCTTCTCAAGGGTTTTCTCAATTATCAATTTTTAAGATGTTTGAAACCATGTCTTCTTTCAGCAGATTCTCACTTCCCTCCGTTTTTAAATATAGTTTTTTGAAATATCGCTCCGATTCCTCGGCATTGATTTTATTGGTCCGGTATCTCCTATATTATCATCTTTCTCTGGTCTTTGTACCTATTCTCTACACATATCATACTCTTATTCTCTACTGAGTTGAACAAAACAAAATCGTGGTGATGTGGGTGCAATCAACAAGTTTACAATAACGATTATTCTTTTCAAAATAACATAAAGTAATAAATTTGTCGCCATAATATCGGCGTTGAACTTGAAGACATAGTTTCCAACTGTTTCAGTTAGCACTCTATGGGCAGTAATTTCCACTTCGTGACTTACGCGAGTTATTAATGGAAGAAATAAATCTTTGAGTGTCTGTTAAAAACTTAATTTATTACCGTGTTCAAAAAGGTATTTTATGTACGTGGTAAAGGATAGCGCCGCTCGTGTGGAAGGAGAACTAATTTGTGTGTTTTTTTTTAATATATCTAATTGCATGTGGGCTGAAAACTACTATTTTCAAGTGACAAAAACAAAAATCCTTTTCTATACAATTGAATACCTATTTCATCATTCTATTTAAATCC
The DNA here is from genome assembly GCA_917834065.1 of Ceutorhynchus assimilis. Taxonomy (NCBI): domain Eukaryota; kingdom Metazoa; phylum Arthropoda; class Insecta; order Coleoptera; family Curculionidae; genus Ceutorhynchus; species Ceutorhynchus assimilis. The sequence continues at coordinate 28,327,788 of OU892284.1, read as the reverse complement.
TTTTCCACGTTTGAAATAATTAAAGACTTGGCTTGAGGAGGATTTCATTAACTTGAAAATATAATTTAATTATAATTAAGTCCTTCAAATTGTTAATTTCTTATTGGGATTTTGGAACTTAGAGTGATCGATCTTTGAATGCTTAATTTTTAAGTTGTCAGCGGAAATTACTCTCGAGCCACTTTCCTGTAACATCACTAGAAGAACGTCTCCAATATAGCATTTTTTAATGGAAAATTCATAATTATAATCAAATCTTATAGGCAGGTAATTTTTAAATTGATTAAGAGGCAAGATGGGATAAATTCAATTAATTACGAACAGCATGGCACAAGTACCTTTTTGTATTGCTTGTAAAGTGAATGATGTCAGAAAAAAAATTAAACTTATAGATAAGCATATACGTATGTACGTATATTATGTTAGGACACGCGATTGAACGCGCTAACAAGCTTGTTAAAGTTGTACAAACGCGGATATAACAGAATAAAATTACTGACAGATAGGATCGTTAACAATATTTTTGCTGTAACAATTGGAAAACTTTATTTTCATGGCGTCTTTTCATGCTCCGATCAAATCAGTGAATGAGATTTATTTGTAAGTTGTCCAATAAATAATGTCGTCATGGCTATGGGGGACTTAGTTTTTGGATGGTAGAGGAATTTCAATGTTGACAATACGATTTGTGTGACGTTATTATTTTTATAATGTTTGATACAATGTAAGCAAAAGGAGATTTCCAGCTAACGGTTATTTTATTGCCTACATGAGGTTAGCTGAGTTATGATATTACCGGTATTACTTTTTGAATCATGAATGTTGGTATGTGGCCATTGGCCAGTCGTTCATGCAAAACAATGTTTGAGTTTATATACCTACCATTTAAAACGATACAACGTGGCACCAGTCTGTATAAAATATTAAACTATTTCTAGTTTTGGTATGCTGCACGACACTGAAAAAATCGGATGCAAGAGGAAGGTGGGAAATATATTGCACATTATGGCACCAGCTCTTGAAGCAGATGCGGTCCAAGCAATTTGGTCAAATTGCAGCCGAAGAGAAGTTACAAACTTTCTAGAGTAAGTACTATATTTTGTATCAACCTACTATAGTTTCTTCAGGATATTGTAGTTCTTCAAATAAAGCAATCTGTAAGATTTTATATAGTAGGCTACCTAATTTTCTATGTCAACTTTGATTTATTTATGCAAACCCCCCCGTGTGGAGGGTGTGTTTTTATTTTCGTTTTATCTGGCTGCAGGCGAAACGCTGCCGGGCAGAGTTTGCTTATGGTAATTCGGAATTTGAAATATAAGCACTGAAAATGCAGATCGCGTGTAAATTACTACTTTGTACTTTACTACTAAATGAATATTTACCATACATAATATCGTTTAACTCAAGTAATATATGACTTAAATACCATTGGTAGGGTAATTTTAAGTGGGATCAATTATTTTTGTTTTTCGTGAAAATTAAAACACAACGAGAGCAAGGCCCTCAGTCTACGGCAGGCCTTTGAAACCAGGCTATGGTAGCAACCTTGAATATAGAGGGATAGAGGATGTTAAGAATCCTTGGAGTCCATCAGGCTATACCACCATAATCGACAACAGCAAAGAATATAGTTTATAGCAACACATAACAACACAACATTGATGGCGGACGAAAAACTTGTGGAACTTGAGAACGAGCTGAATTAGGATATAATACGGGGTTATCAGAAGTACGGCGAAAGGGCGAAGAACAAATTATACTTTCGTTGGGACACCTATTGTAACGATGGATTTTTGGTTACACAAGGAACATAATTACAATTGAAAGCATAAGTGATAGAATTATCAATCTTTTAAAAGTCCGCATCGAATATGGACTTAAACAAGAACGAAATCGAGTTAGGTAATAACAGAAAAGAGGTTGTTCAAAACGTAACTGTATTAAACCGATGCTCAACCGGCAGTGATCGCAGAATGGTTATTGCGAAGATAGTCTTGAACGTCAAAAAGGAAAGAAGGAATATTGTAGCAAGGACAGAAAAATTCAAATTCACTCTGATTACTAACACATATGCATACCGCTAAGGAATAGAGAGTTGATACAAAATTAGGTGCAAGATGAAAACAATATTGAACAGTTTATTAAGACGGCGGTGGAGATACTAAAGAAGGCGCAAAAGAAATGTGGACATCAAGGAAAACTGAAAAACTCACTGAAGACACAAGAAACCTAATGCAAACAAAAAGGGAAATGAAAGATAAACACAAAGCGAACATAGCAGCTAAAAAGTTTAAATAAAACTAATTCAAAGGCTATGAGAAAAGACATACGGAACTTTAACAATAAATCGATAACTAATATCATAGAACAAAAGCCTGAAATCTTGCTAGAACGGAAGTTGAAGACAGAAAGGAGGAATATTCATAAGCTGGAAAATAAGCAAGGACACATCTAAAGCTGGGTACGCATATGAACATGAACGCGAATGAGGCAATCCGAGGCCGAACCATTTGCCTCGGATTCGGGAAGAAATAAACTTTTGGGTGACCTGAATAGTGGACGCACGAGGCGTTGTACGGAATCGATCCATAAATCTGTGGTGAGCATTCTTGTTGTTATTAATTTAAATTTTTAATCTCTTTCATCTCAAAACAACACGTGAACCCTCGACCTCGACCTCGAAATAATTTTTTTCTACTGACATTTCATAATACGCTATTAAACGATTAAAATCTGTATCATAATGAACTTCATTATGATACAGATTATCATTATAATACTGATTTTTAATATCATACAATGTAGATAGATGGCACCACCAGTTAAGATATTAAATATTTTAAACGGTAATTTTGCGTAAAACAATTATTTTGATGACTATAAAAAAGACTTCGAATTGTTTAAAAGTTATCTAAAGTTTGGGACAAAGAATAATTATTACGGAAATAATGAGTGATAAGGAAGAATTTTTACTTTTTTCATTATCATACATTGTCAATAGATGGCGCCAGCCGTTAAAAATTTTGAATTTTTTTTTTTGAATGTTGACAGCACTCTGTTTATAGTTTTTCCATGGTAATTTAGCGAAAAACAATAATTTTATTAAAAAAAAATACTTCAAATTGTTATTAAAAGTTACCTAAAGTATTATTATGGAAATATTGAGTGCTAACGAAGAATTTTAACTAACATCTCCAGAAATTACAGAAAGGGGACAAATGCAGATAATAAATATACTACCGGACAAGTCCAAGAAAACACATCGTCCTTCTCAGAAAATGTTTTGATAGTAAAGTCTGTTTTTTATTTAAAGATAATTCCCCAAGTCAAAAATTTAGTAACTATGTTGGCAACACAAGCCCTTTCTACATAAAAAATTTGAAAGCATTGACAATTTTACATTGTATTGCCAACATAATGTCATTTTGACTTTTATCTTTAAAAAAAAAACAGATTTTATATTTTGAAGAATTACAACAAAAAATGAAACCTTCAACTGTATGGACGCATCACTCAATTATAAAATCTCTATTCAAAGTTAAGCATAATGTTGGCATATCTAAAAATCATAAGTTTTATCAATGGCAGTAGAAAAAATAGTGTATGCAACTCTCATGTAATGGCCAATAATGGCTATCATTACATGATCATTGCATAATATACTATTTTAAAATTTCCATCCATACTGAGCACACATGAGCAGCGCACGAGCAGATGCCTCACTTTGATATACCGCCAAAAAATGGATCGGGTCGAGGCCAAATGCATGCGGATTCAAAAAAATTGCACGCCTCGTTCAGACGTACACATACGTATGCTCATGCGTCCCCGGGCTGCCTCATTCGCGTTCATGCTCATATGCGTACCAAGCTATACACGAACAACAAGACATTCTGAAAACCATCGTATTATGTATCATTATATAGTTGAAATGATTCCATCCAAGATGTAGACATTCCAGTAATACAGCATCAAGGGTCAGAGAGTCGGAGGAACTTCCAGATATACGTAAAAGGAAATTGAAACAGCCATAAAATGCATGAAGAAGAACAGAACCCCTGGAGAAGATGGCATTGTAACTGAAAAAATAAAACTGGGAGTTAAATGCGTCATAAAAGCCCGCCTCTTTGAAAGATGTCATGTTATTATTGGATTGAAACACGCAAGTATAATTTATAACTTTTAAATTAGTTTAAATAAAGGAAATCACAATTCTACATATCATACATGAAATCTGTTTTTTAGCCATCACTTAAACTCACTAATGTCAATCGTCTAAAATCAGCTGCATCTAGAATCAGCTGTTCTCAAACAACTAAGTTATTGTGGTGTAAATTAGAGACTAGAGCCTGTTTTTTTTCAAAGATAAAAGTCAAAATGATATTAGGGAATTATTGAAATTCGGCAGCAGTTGACTGTGCCGCTTTAGTGCCGACCCAAAATTGACTGTGGTAAGCCCTATTTTGGCTCACCAAAGGAATTATTGAACGACACATTGTAGTCGGCAGTGGTGAACTTTGGCAGTGGCATGTCATGTTTTATTTTCATATTCCTAACCTAAAATTGCAAAGTGTAAATATTGTTCGTCGATTTTTAACTGATACTTGCGGTATGAGGAGCGAAGGGGTGTTTCATATGCCAAAAACAGGTGTGACGTCAGGTAACCATTGGAGTTCTAATGTAGGAAGCCACCAGCTCACATTCCGTCCGAGTATCAGAATAAAATCGACGAACAATACGTGTTTGGTGTTCTTCTAGTGGTTCTTCTTGTAGTTTTTTGTTGAGTTTGTTTTGTTATTTCATCTATATTTTATAATGGAGGATATTGGAGGCCGTATTATTAAGGGATGGGGATGGGGATGATGATGATGATGACGATGTGGGATACGTCATTCTAGACCACATTTCAAGGGACGAGAATGATGGGGCCCGTGGTCATTGTAACGAAGTATTTGTGATTTTAAACTGTCTTTCCCTTCATAAGAGCCCATTCTAATGAAAAAATCCAACACACACAAACAGAACAGGCAAATGGGCAAAAAACCTATAAAAACAGAACACCAAACACCGCTAAGAAGCCACTAACCTGTCACTGGAAACTGAAGAAATAGGTTTGGTCGGACTTCGTTTAAAATCAGTTCAGAATTGAACTGCGCTTGCGCATTTATTCATATCGAATATATGGAAACCAATGCGCAAGCGCAGTTCAATTCAGAACTGATTCTGAACTAAATCTGAACAAACCAATAAATGTAAATTAATAAAAAAGTGAGGTCAACATTTGAATAAGCCTTGACGGACGTCAACTTAAAAAAAGAAGAGACATAGGGACGGGACTGTGCCTGTTTATGGCTTGTTTTTATTTTCCACAAATAGTGGAAGGCACAAACTTTATTATTGGCGGCACTAAAAATTAACAGTACTGCCACAACGCGCACGTCTCAAATACGTCAAAATATTGCCTAGCGCTATTAGGGCCTGGTATTTTATACTCTTCAATAATTCCCTATGTTGGCAATACAATGTAAGATTTTCAACGCTTTCAAATTTTGTATGTAAAAAAGGCTTACGTGTTGCCAACATAGTTACTAAATTTTTGACTTGGGGAATTATCTTTAAAAAAAACAAACTTTACCATCAGATACTAAATTATAAAAATAGAACAACAAAATGTAACTTTCTTAATTATATGACATATTTCCCTTTTAAAAATAAAGTTAAAGATATATCTCTAATAAGTGACAAAATTATTAAATTTTGCTGGTTTTTTAATGGTTCTACCCCTACTACTTTTCAATGGAGATGTCATGTTAGCTTATCCGCTGTAATATTTTGCTTTGTTTCAGAACTCTACTTCTGATCGACACTGATTTCCAAAGTGTCCAAATCAGGAAAATGTCTCTCAATATGAAAATCGTTTTGAGAATGTTTTAAATGAAAAGTATTTCTATGTACTATATGACCTAGGGGCATTCTCAACCTTTCTTATGATTCTGGCAAGACTCCATGTTTTCCCTCTTGAAGTATAACATTTTCATCATTTTGGAAGTCGTTTCTTGGCGTTCTTGACCTATCGTAGTAATCTTTGTATAATTTTCTTTTATTTTCCAGCTCATCAACTTTTTCTGCAATCAAAAGTTTTGTCGAAATTGGGTAACTTTGTCTTTAATCTTCTGCACTGCACTAGCTGAGCTGGAGATTTGTCAATGCCTGATACAGGTGTATTTCTGTATTCGAGTAGTGCTACTTGCAAATCCTCACATTTCCCTAAAATATTCTTTGATGTTTGCACTGCGGTCTCAGCACATCCATTCTAGCGTGAATATCTCGGACTAGAAGTGCTGAATTTGAAGTTTCATGCTTTGGCAAACTCTCTACACTTTTGTGCACTATATGGCATGTTGTCCGAGACTACTTCTGCTGGAATTACAAATCTAGAAAATATGGTCTTCAAACAATATATTACAGTATCTGCAGTTTTATCCTTCATTGGGATTATTTCCAACCATTTAGAGTAATAATCTAGTGATACAAGGTAAGATTTCCCACCAAAGTCCATAAAATCACTGGCTACAATTTCAAAAGGCAAATTTGGGAAATCACGCAAAATCATTGTTTCTTTTTTGTTACTGTTACAAAACTTTTCACAAATTGTACATCTTCTAACAAAATCTTCGATATCGGAATTCATTTGCGGCCAATATAAAATTTGTTTAGCTCGAAGTTGAGTTTTTGTTATGCCCAAGTGATTTTCGTGCAGTGATGTCAACATGCCATTACATAAAAGTCTTGGAAACAATAACTCTGTCATTATGAAAAAGCAAATTTTCAAATAAATGTATGTTATATCTTTAAAGAATCTGAAATCTTGCTAGCATCACTAGGCCAACCAATTAAACAATAGCTTTTCAGTCTTTGCAAGAGTGAATCTTTCAAGGTCTCTTCAATAAATTCCTGTCTTTTCTCATCTGTCATATTAATTGAACGAACAATTTCCGTGATATCAGCAATCATCTTTAGGTTTAATAGTTTGAAAGTTTCTAGAAAAGACATCAGCAATGTGCATTTCCTTACCTGGTTCATATCTGACTTCTAAGTCGTACTTCAAAAGCTTCACTTTAATTCTTTGCAACCTTGGTGAGTGCACTTATGCAATGCCTTTTTTTCATTAAAGCTTCCAATGGACGATGACTGAGTCAACTTTAATGTGACGACCATAAACGTAGTGATGATATTTTTGGCAACCCCATAAAACAGCAGGATATTGCTTTTCAATTTGACTAAATTTGGCTTCAGAATCTGTCAACGATCTCGATGCAAAAGCAACAGGTTTATATGATTTTGTAACAAGCAGCACCACAAACCAAATTAACTCGCATCAGTTTGAATAGCTAAATATTTCAAGATTTCCATCAAAATTAGCCAAAACTGGCTGTGAACTTACCACATCTTTAATTTTTTTAAACGCATCACTTTGCTGTTTAGACCAGGAAAAAAACACATTATTTTTCAAAATTTGTCTCAATGGTGCTGATATTTCTGACAAGTTAAGAATGTAACTACGCAAATAATTGATCATGCGCAGGACACTCTGAGGCTCTTTTTTGTTGGTTGGCTGCTTTAAATTTTGAATAGACGCAATTTCTTCTTTGTCAGCTGTCATTCTTTCCAAGCCAAAAATATTCCCACAATATTTTACCTCACTGGCCCTATATTGAATTATATTTACACCTATTTGCTTAGCTCTATCAAGAACTCGATTTAAATTAATATCATTTTGCTCCAGTGAGTCTCCAAATACTAACAAATCATCAAAATAAATCAAACATCCAGGCAAATCACCAAAATTCAATTTTTGGAAGAACTCTGGAGCACAATTTGAACCTATTGGTATTGGTAATCTATTAAATTACACCGAAAATTGTACCAAAAGCACATTACTTGATTCTTAATCAAGCGCTACTTGGTAGAACCCATCCTTAAAATCTAATACTGTAAAGTATCACTGGCCTCTGAGATTTGCTCGCATTTCATCCAGAGTCGGAACAACGCCAAATTCTTTTTCCAAAGTTAAATTAAGATCACGGGGATCGGGGATCCAAGCAAAGTCTCAAAGATTTATCATGCTTCTCTACTATTACCAGGTTACTCAACCACTCGGTAGGCCCCTGGCATGGAGAAATAACACCTTTTTCAACCAATGCTTCTAAAGCTTCTTTCAGTCTGCTTTGAGCTGCCAAAGATCATCTGCGGGGTGATCTCGCAACTTGCGAAGCATCCTTTTTAAGTTTCAGTACACATTTTTTCTGAAATTTTCCTAGACCTGTGAAAATATCAGAACTATTTTTGATAAAATCCTCTTTTGAGTCACAAATCACAGCATTTATTGTTGGTAGAATTTTTAAATTTATACAAGATTCAATACCCAAAATTGGTGAACTTTTTGTACCCTCTACTACCATAAATTTAAGATATAATATAACATTATTTTTGTAACTGCAATCCACTTTAATGATACCCAATGGAACAATCTTAAAACCTCCATAAGCTTCTAATTCTAATTTTGTTTTTTGTAATTTTACATTTTTCAATTTTTCTGCTAAAATCTTGGGTAAAATATCAACATGAGATCCAGTATCCACTTTAAAGTTAATATTTTCACCTCTTACCTTGATATTTTCCATCTATTCTTTACCATTTTTTATCTCATTCACAGTTATTGACGATACCACATAATTCACAGTCTCACCATCCGACTCACCCTCATCAGCTTCTTGAACCCCTCTCACTTGCCTCTGATTTCTGCTACCTGATGCAGTTGACAAATTACGACACATAACATCAAAGTGACCATAGCGAGTACAACGTCTACAATGCTTACCATAAGCAGGGCATTGTCTATAAACATGTCTCGTACCACCGCTTTTACAATCAAACTTTTCTTGCTTTTGATTATAACGAGGATTATTATTTCTGCTCTGATTAGGTACATTACTATTTTCAAATTTTCTCTGGTACTGACCCTTGGATTTAATGACTTCAACTTTGCTTGTTAACTCAATATTCTTCAATTGCTTTTCTGACAGCTCATTAGCTCGGCATATTTTTAAAGCATCTTCCAATGTCAGATTTTTTGGTATTAACAGTTTTTCTCTCAATTCCTCAGTATTTATTCCCATTACTATTCTATCTCTTAGTGATTTATCTATTCCTCCACCAAATTCACAAGTTTGTGATAGTTTCTTAATGTCCGTGTAAAAATGATCGAAAGACTCACTTTCCTCTTGATTTCTTGTATAAAAAACGAACCTTTCGAACATTTAATTTTTCTCCGGGATGCAAAATAACTCAAGCTCATTTAAAACGGTTTGGTAATTACCTTTTTGATCATCCGTCAGCTTCAAGGTATTTATGACTTCAACCTTTTCATCTATCACATTCATCAATATAGCTGCCTTTGTTTTTTCTGGTTTTGAGTCTTTCTCGGATGCCAGTAAATAAAATTCCAAATTTTGCTTGAATTTTCGAAAATTCTCAGCAACATTGCCATCGAAGCTCATTGGATTTGGTAGTCGAGTATCCATTTTTGCTGCTTTTAGGCGACGTTCTTTCGATTTTAGGCACTTTTGGGCCTATTTTTACTCGAAATACTATCCCACTTTTTAAGGGTGAATGACCTCTAACTTGTTTTCTGGATTTTTCGCACAAGAGCTTCTTAATTTTCATTTCCACTCTACTGCGCCATGTTATGTTATTGGATTGAAACACGTAGGTATAATTTATAACTTTTAAATAAGTTTATATAAAGGAAATCACAATTCTAGAGATCATACATGAAATCTCTTTTTTAGCCATCACTCAACATCACTAATGTCAATCGTCTAAAATCAGCTGCATCTAGAATTAGCTGTTCTCAAACAACAAGTTATTGTGGTGTAAATCAGTGACTACCAACAGATCCTAAATTATAAAAATAGAACAACAAAATCTAACTTTCTCAATTATATGACAAAAGAAGTACATACAAAATGGAAGAATGCCATTATGATAATCTTGCATAAAAAAGGAGACATAACAGAAATTGGAAACTATCGACCTATCAGTCTGTTACCTCATTTATATAATATATAATAAATACTGTAGGATGGGACGTAAGCATTTTCACCAACCACTAGATCAAGCCGGATTTAAGTGGCTTTGGAACAAATGATGAACAAGGATTTCATCACTTGTATGTCAAGTGATGAAATCCTTGATAGAGAAAATTGTAGAAAACAATAAAACCATTAATATAAATATTTGTGTACTTTGAGAAAGCTTTTGACTCAGTCCAGCATATCTCCATGTTGAAGGCTCTCACAGAGTGCAATATTGACCATAGGTATACAACCCTTCTCCATAATATATATATATATATATATATATATATATATATATATATATATATATATATATATATATATATATATATTAATACAACAGCTGCAGTCAGAATCTATCATGGCGACACCAACCACCAACAAATTCTCCTTGAAAAATGGTATTAGACAAGGAGTCACCATCTCTCCTAAACTATTCACTGCTTTGTTACAAAGTGCCATGAAGAACAACAATTGGGAAAATATCATAGTACACATCAGTGGAGAGTGTCATCTCTTTGGGGGTGTTTAGTCAGAACAGTCGCATGGTCTTTACGAGATCCATTTATTGCAGGATAATGGTAACACTTGTATTATATCAGCCTAAGATTTGCTGTGAAGTTCCGAGGGTTTTTCCTGGAACCTGGTTGCAGGAATTGTTAGACTTTGTTTGCGCCTGTACTAATCAATAATTCACCCGCGCGGACTATCGACAGCTGGTCCTGAAACGCCTGCGCCGCTAACGCCAACTTCATTGACGACACAGCAAATCACGACCAAGCGCAGAGCACAGCGAGACGCATTACATTTTTTCTCTTTGTAATTACGTATTTTTTCCATGTAAACCTTCAATAAAATTGGTATAACTTGACTCCAATCTGTTTTCTGGCTAATTCACAACCGACTTAAATATAGAAATTAGTGATGTGGGACTGTCTGACACTATTAAATTGTTGATTCGATCTGATATAGCAGGACATTTATATAAAGGTCGGAGACTGATGCTCAAAAGTGGATTGGTAGCCATGGAGAGGTTGTTGGAATAGGTGCTCATGGAAAAGGTACCTAGAGAACCAAACAAAGATAGTATATCCACCAGCATTTTAAGTTGCTTGGTGATGGACTAGTATAAGTAGTCTGTGGGAATTGGATGTCCAAGGCATCACTGAGCCGGTAACCAATAAAAGTAAGCTTGATTTGGAAAGTCTGTTCGAGTGAATGATGAGAGGAGGTACGAAGTAAGACTTCCATGGCTGGAAGGACACCCTCCGCTTGCCACGAACTACTTTCTCGTTGAAAAAAGACTTGAAACAACCTTGAGCGATTGATGATGTTTTTAACGAATTAATGGGTTCGAGAATGCATTATTGAATTGATGTCAGATAGCGATAACGATACAGGCCATTATCTGCCACATAAGCCAGTGGTAAAAACCAGTTTTAGTAGTACAGCGAAGATCAGATCAGTATTTGAAGCTAGTGCAAAAGAAAAAGTGTCACTGAATCATTGCTTGGAGAAAGGTCTTAACCTCATCGAGTTGATTCCAGATATTTTGATGCGATTTCGGAAAAATAAAATCGGAGTGACTTCAGACATCAGAAAACCCTTTCTTACAGATAAGTGTAGGTACATCCTGCGGATCGAGATTTTTTGCGATTTATTTGGAGGGATTCCCAAGGAGAGGAAAGGATATACAGGCACAGACGTGGTGTTTTTGGTGTGACAAGCAGGCCTTTCTTGTTAGCGGCCACCATCAACCATCACCTTCTGTTAAAAGTCGAAAAAACATACTGAAGGTACTTCTGAATTTGACCATTCCTTACTCTCAATTTTAGCGAAGAGTTTCTATGTGGACAATTGTGTAACCAATCTACCTGATCTACAAACTTCACAAACTTTTATACAATTTGATTTGAGAGGGTGGGAGTTTTCTTATTAAACACAAATTAATTCAGATAGTTCTGATTAACCCATTCCTCTTCTGGGACTTGCTTGGAATAATCGTCATGAAACTTTGAGTATCAGTGAAGAATTTGTTGGACATCTGGAGTTACTTATGACTAAGCCAGTTACCAAGAGTTATCATTGGCTCAGAGCGTGTTTGATTCCATTGGATTTGCCTGTCCGACTACATTGATTCCGAAGCTGTTACTCCAGAAAACTTGGAAGGAAAAGTTGACGTGGGACACTGAGGTTGTGAAGACATCAAGAAGTAATTCCAAGATTGGATAAAAGCTTTGTCCATTTTGGTTAACATGCAAGTTCTTCGTTGGATACATGCGTTTGGTGGAGGAACTAGAATGAGCTCACACACGTTTTGCGACGCAAGTAAAGGGACCTACGGTACGGCGGTCTTTTTGAGGTGTGACTATGCCTCGAATGGAGTTGCTAGCGGCAGTTATTGTGCAATTCTGTGAAAAAGGCTCTCGAATTTAAATGATTGGAGCTTTTTTTTCTGGACAGATTCAACAACAGTATTGTCATGGATTAGGAGAAATGAAGAGTGATGACACTTTGTATGTAATAGAGTGACTGAGATCAGAAAGATTTCCACAATGGACAGCTGGCGTCATGTTCCTGGATGATCACGAGGCTGTTCACCACGACAGCTGTACGAATCTAAATGGTGGGAGGGTCCCAGTTGGCTTTATGAAAACCCCAATTTGTGGCCTCACGAAATTGTCACCTATAATGAAGCAGAGATTTTTGCTGAAAAGAAAAAAGATGTTGTGACTAGTTTAGCTAACTCTGAAGTAGTTAAGGGAGCAGCGTAATGGCATTGGATATATTTTTTCAAGTTTTATTAAAACTATTCGCATGATTGGTGGAATATTCAGATTCGTACATAATGTGAGACATCTAGAGGATAAACTTGTTGGTGTGCTATCCACTGAAGAAATGAATCGACCGGAAATTTCCGTTTTGCGAACTGTACAAAGAGAAAGTTTTTCCAAAAATGACCAACGCCTAAAAGCTTTGCACGTATTTTGGAATAATTCTAGCATTGTACGTTTGAAGTCTCGTATAGCAAACCGTGAAAATACCGAACTTTTTTGCATCCATCCATACATCTCGTCATGTTGTGATTGAGAGGGTGGGAGTTTTCTTATTAAACACAAATTAATTCAGATAGTTCCGATTAACCCATTCCTCTTCTGGGACTTGCTTGGAATAATCGTCATGAAACTTTGAGTATCAGTGAAGAATTTGTTGAACATCTGGAGTTACTTATGACTAAGCCAGTTACCAAGAGTTATCATTGGCTCAGAGCGTGTTTGATGTCATGTTGGAGTCCAGGGTTTATTGAGCTTACTGAGAGAAAAGTACTGGATATTGGGTAGACGAAGGTACATCAAAAGTGTAATTTCAAAATATCTAGTGTGTCGGAGGCAGGTATTCAAGAGTAGCCAAGTCCAGAGTCCACCTCTCCCTGCAGACCGAGTTAGGGATGCGTCAGCTGTTGAAGTCACTGGTGTGGATTTTGCTGGTCCTTTATACCTTCATGGTCAACTGAGTGTTTTGTGGAAACCCTAAGATTTGTTGCTTAGAGAGGAAAACCGAAAGTAGTATATTTTCAATCTTTAAAACTAATGACTCACCTGCGCCTAAGGTAATGCCAACATACCTGAAATATTTGTCACATGGCATACAACACGATGACAACGCCATAAACATATGAGTTTCTTGCCACAAAATGTCTAAACAATTAACCAAAAAAGTAGCATTAATCACAGGCTCTTGTGAAGGTATAGGATTTCAAACTGCACTTCAGTTGGCATCAAGAAGCTGGACAATCCTTATGGCAGACAAAAAAAACTTGAACGTAGCAAAAGAACATATAATTGCAAAATCATCAAACAGTGACATATTTTCGTATTATTTGGATTTGGGATGTTTTAAATCAGTGAGAGATTTTGTAAGAACAATTAAACAAAAGCATAGTCATTTGGACATTCTAATTAATAATGCTGGAATATTTGAATCTAGAGAAGTAACGACTGTGGATGAGTTGGAGCCTGTTATGCAAATTAATCATTTCGGGCCGTTTTTCTTAACAGTGTTATTGACTGATTTGTTGAAAGCATCAAATTCTAGTAGAATAATATTCTTGTCCTCATCAGGAGCTTTTTTGCATACCCTTGACAGAAATATTTTGCCTTTGGCACAACAAAACAACTCATCTTTCAACTTACTTGCTCCAAATTTAAACTATTACAATTCAAAGTTCTGCAATATGATTGTAGCAAATGAGTTCGCGAAAAGACTTCGAAAATACCACATAACTTCCAACAGTCTGCATCCTGGAATGACCAATACCGATTTTCTAATCAGTGGAAACCTTCTGAAATATATCAGCCCGATATGCCATAAATTGTTTCAACTTGCCTCTCAGCCGCCAGAAAAATCTGCAGAAATGGTTACGTTTTTGGCAACATCTGAAACGCTTGCCAAAGTAACCGGGCGGTATTTTGTGGATTACCAAGCCAGAGAAATGCCCAAGTTAGCGTATGATACAGAATTTTGTCAACAGATATGGAATCAGGCTGAAAATGTAGTGAATCTTACTGAAGAAGATAAATTGTGCCTATTAAATTAGGTATTGGTTATTTTCAATTGCATTTCAAAAATAAAACTTTTTATTTTAAGCATCAATAGCTATAAAAATAAAGATCTGGGTCATTAAACTGTATCATCTGTTTCATAAGTCTTGCATAAATTATTCAAATTTAATAAAATCTTGTTACAGAAACCGATCCTCCGTACAATCCTATCTGAATTTGTGAACTTTTTAACGAAAATTAGTTCAACAAACTCCCTTCGGAGTTGTCTTTGTTTGGCAAGAAACAACTCTCCCTCTCCGAAAAACTTATTAATTCAGGATTAGGTGAATTTTACCTCGTTTTGATAAAGTCCGGATAATGAAATTCAGTGTTTTATTTAAAGTTTGGAGGCTGTAAAATTTGAGAAATGCCAAAATTTATGTATGAGATGGGGGCGAAATCCCAAGTTTGGTTCGTTAAGATAAGATTACGGAAATTGTTTCTTGAAAACAGAATACGACTTTTCTGGGAGGGGTGAATCGAGAAGAAAAGTAATTTTTGATAATTGATAAATTATTGGTGAAGGATTATGAAGTAATTTTTTTTCAGGTAATTGGTTATCAACTTGATTCCCCAATTTTTTTCATTAAAGAAGGCCAGTATTGGGTTCACATTTGATAGTTTTGCTCGCGGCCGATCTTTCTACTTTCTATCCTCCCTCCTTCCCTAATTATACTCCTTTGTGGTACCAGTTATTTCCAGAGGAATTAGGCCTCTTATCTGTGACTGGATTCGGAAGATGCTTGAGAATAGGTTTATAACGACGACCCTGCAAAAGTAAATGGTACAGTTTTGGGCTGCCCGCAGGAAGAGCTTCTCTCAGCTCTTCTGTGGTCTCTCTTGGTGGACAATCAGCTGGCCATAATGCAACTGTGGGAAGTCGACCTGCAGGCTTAAGCAGACGACAAATTTAAATAAGGGGAAAATTGGAACGTAAACTCTCCGAAACCCTTCAGGAAATAATTGACACAACACTTGCATGGTGCATGAGTGAGGATATGACAATAAATCCTCACAAAATAACTGTAGTGCCCTTTACAAGGAGAAGGAAGCTTGACCATCTGATACCCGGTAATATACGAGGGGTGGTGGTACTCTTTGCAAGCAGAGTCAGATATCTAGGAATTACTCTAGATAAAACGATCACATAGAATTTTCATCTGGCAAAAATAAAGCAGAAAGCTAGCTTCTCAGTATGGACCTACTGCAGGGTCTATAGCAAGTTATGGGAAATGGGACCCAAGTAAATATACTGCGTTTATATCACATGCTCATCAGATCAATCCCAACAGGCAGTCATGAAGCTTCTCCTAGAAATTCCCCCTTAATATATCTATCTGGACAAAGGGGTCCTAAAAACAACCTACAAAATATACCACACGAACAGATCAAATGGATGACAAAGGGAACGTGGAAGACTCCAAACTACTGGAGTTCATCAAAACACACAGCGGTTTGACCTACGGACCTTATGGCAAGAACACACACAACAAGCTCCCTATCCTACACAGCGGCCTTTCCGAGAAGGAAAGAATGGGTGTAAAATGATCATGCCTTGCAGATCTTTGTCTGTTCACGGATGGATCAAAGACAGACAGTGGGGTGAGTGCGGACGTTTATAGTAAAAAACCGAAAACTAGATTACCCATCAGACAACAACAAAAAACAATGCAACCATATTTCAAACGGAAGTGAAGGAGGCCTGTATTGGGTGCACATTTGATAGTTTTGCTCGCAGTCGATCTTTCTACTATCTATCCTCTCTCCTTCTATAATTATACTCCTTTGTGGTAGCAGTTATTTCCAGAGGAATTAAACCTGTTATCTGTAACTGAATTCGGAAGATGCTTGAGATTAGGTATATAACGACGACCCTGCAGGGGTAAATAGTACAGTTTTAGGCTGCCCGCAGGGAGAGGTTCTCTCTCCTCTTCTGTGGTCTCTCTTGCTGGACAACCAGCTGGCCATAATCCAACTGTGGGAAGTCGACCTGCAGGCTTACGCAGACGACAAATTTTAATAAGGGGAAAATTGGAACATAAACTCTCCGAAACCCTTCAGGAAATAATTGACACAAAACTTACATGGTGCAAGAGCGAGAATATGGCAATAAATCCTCACAGAATAACTGTAGTGCCCTTTATAAGGAAAAGGAATCTTGACCATCTGACACCCGGTAATCTACGAGGGGTGGTGGTACTCTTTGCAAGCGGAGTCAAATATCTAGGAATTACTCTAGATAAAAGGATCACATAGAATTTCCATCTGGCAAAATAAAGCAGAAAGCTAGCTTCTCACTATGGACCTACCGCAGGGTCTATAGCAAGTCATGGGAAATTGGACCCAAGTAAATATACTGCGGTTATATCACATGATCATCAGACCAACGCCAACAGCAGTCATGGAGCTTCTCGTAGAAATTCCCCCCCAACATATCTATCTGGACAAAGGGGCCCTAAAACAACCTACAGAATATACCACACTAACAGATCAAATGGATGACAAAGGGAACGTGGAAAACACCAAACTGCGGGAGTTTATCAAAACGCACAGCGGTTTGACCTACGGACCTTATGGCAAGAACACACACAACAAGCTCCCTATCCACAGGGGCCTTTCCGAGAAGGACAGAGTAGGTGTAAAATGATCGTGTCTTGCAGATCTTTGTCTGTTTACGGATGGATCAAAGACAGACAGTGGGGTGAGAGCGGACGTTTATGGTGAAAAACCGAAAACTAAGTTATCCATTAGTCAACAACAATGAACAATGCAACCATGTTTCAAACGGAAGTGAAGGAGGCCAGTATTGGGAGCACATTTGATAGTTTTGCTCGCAGTCGATCTTTCTAACCTCTCTCCTTCCCTAATTAAACTCCTTTGTGGTAGCAGTTATTTCCAGAGGAGTTAAACCTCTTATCTGTAACTGGATTCGGAATATGCTTGAGATTAAATATATAACGACGACCCTGCAGGGGTAAATAGTACAGTTTTGGGCTGCCCGCAGGGAGAGGTTCTCTCTCCTCTTCTGTGGTCTCTCTTGGTGGACAACCAGCTGGCCATAATCTAACTATGAGAAGTCGACCTGCAGGCTTACGCAGGCGACAAATTTTAATAAGGGAAAAATTGGAACGTAAACTCTCCGAAACCCTTCAGGAAATAATTGACACAAAACTTGCATGGTGCAAGAGTGAGGATATGACAATAAATCCTCACAAAATAACTGTAGTACCCTTTACAAGGAAAAGGAAGCTCGATCATTTGATACCCGGTAATCTACGAGGGGTGGTGGTACTCTTTGCAAACGGAGTCAAATATCTAGGAATTACTCTAGATAAAAACATCACGTACAAGCAGATTAATTTCTGCTTCTGTGATTATTGTTTATTTGCTAGATGTAAGTTTTTTCCACTGTAAACTTGCTATTGTAAACTTAGTAAATAAACTTTATTATTATTATTATTATTATTATTAAAAGGCTCATCTGGCAAAAATAAAACAGAAAGCTAGCTTTTCACTATGGACCTGTCGCAGGATCTATAGTAAGTAAGGGGAATTGAACCCAAGTTTCCAACCTGCGGTTATATCACATGATCATGAGACCAATGCCACAGGCAGTCATGAAGCTCCTCCTTAACATATCGATCTGGACAGAGGGGCCCCAAAAACAATTTAAAAAATATACCACACGAACAGATCAAATGGATGACAAAGGGAACGTGGAACGCACTAAATTGCTGGAGTTTATCAAAACACACAGCGGTTTGACCTACGAACCTTATGGCAAGAAAACACACAACAAGCTCCCTATCCTACACAGCGGCCTTGCCAAGAAGGAAGGAGTGGGTGTAAAATGATCATACCTTGCAGATTTTTGACTTTTCACGGATGGATCAAAGAAAGACAGTGGGGTGAGAGCGGACGTTTATGGTGAAAAACCGGAAACTAGGTTATCCATCAGACACAACAAAGAACAATGCAACCATATTTCAAACGAAAGTGAAGGAGGCCAGTATTGGGTGCACATTTGATAGTTTTGCTTGCAGTCGATCTTTCTACTTTCTATCCTCTCCTTCCCCAATTATACTCCTTTGTGGTAGCAGTTATTTCCAGAGGAATTAAAGCTCGTATCTGTAACTGGATTCGGAAGATGCTTGAGATTAGGTATATAACGGCGACCTTGCAAAGGTAAATAATGCAGTTTTGGGCTTCCCGCAGGGAGAAATTCTCTCTCCTCTTCTGTGGTCTCTTTTGGTGGACAACCAGCTGGCCATAATCCAATTGTGGGAAGTCGACCTGCAGGCTTACGCAGACGACAAATTTTAATAGGGGAAAAATTGGAACGTAAACTCTCCGAAACCCTTCAGGAAATAATTGACACAAAACATGCATGGTGCAAGAGTGAGGATATGACAATAAATCCTCGCAAAATAACTGTAGTGCCCTTTACAAGGAAGAGGAAGCTTGACCATCTAATACCCGGTAATCTACGAGGGGCGGTGGTACTTTTTGCAAACGGAGTCAAATATCTAGGAATTACTCTAGATAAAAGGCTCACCTAGAATTTCCATCTGGCAAAAATAAAACAGAAAGCTAGCTTCTCACTATGGACCTGCCGCAGGATCTAAAGCAAGTCATGGGGAATTGATGGACCCAAGTAAATATACTGCGGTTATATAACATGCTCATCAGACCAATGCCAACAGCAGTCATGAAGCTTCTCCTAGAAATTCCCCCTTAACATATCTATCTGGACCAAGGGACCGTAAAAATAACCTACAAAATATACCACACCAACAGATCAAATGGATGACAAAGGGAACGTGGAAAGTTGCTGGAGTTTATCAAAACACACAGCTTTTTGGTCTACGGACCTTATGGCAAGAACACACACACACACACAACAAACCCCTATCCTACACAGCGGTCTTTCCGAGAAGGAAAGAGTGGGTGTAAAATGATCATGCCTTGCAGATCTTTGTCTGTTCACGGATGGATCAAAGACAGGCAGTGGGGGTGAGAGTGGACGTTTATGGTGAAAAACCGAAAACTAGGTTATCCATCAGTCAACAACAAAGAACAATGCGACCATATTTCAAACGGAAGTGCGTACCTTTGAGGTGGATGTGAGGAGGCCGCAGAATCGACTTTAAACTTACAGAATCATAAAAATATGTTCTGAGAGCCAAGCCTACTCTCATTTACTGTAATTCAAGAACAGTCTGGAACTCTCAGGAAGCTTTAAGCAAATTAGGGAAAGAGACAAGGTAACCCTGCTAATGCTGGACGCTGGGCATTGGTTAAATTTTTCCAGCAGTCATGTTTTTGTTTTAAATGGTGAAATCTTCGCCTCTCCCGAGGAATGAGGTATTGTATGACTCTCCCAAGGGCCTACTCATTATAAATTGTTGAAGAGAGATAAATTTTAGAAAAAATAAGATGATGGATTGGACGAAGAATCCAACAAGCAACTGCTTGATATTTCAAAACAATAATTTCCTATATATTTTTTTTTTCAATTTGCAATTGGTTTCAATGTATATCAACGTATTAAAACTTCGGTTTATTTACATTAGATATACGTTTTACTATGACAATCTCTGGTTGAGTTATAAAATTAAACAATAAAAACTTTAATATAACTGTCTATACATTACAATAAAATTTACGGTTCTCTCATTTCTTCGGTAAAATATCTTATTCGGTCAGATGGAGCAAAACTCCGTTTTAATGGAGAATAAAAATACATTGTCACATTTTAGTTGTTGAAGTTTACATCGACAAAAGTTTCACTTGAAAAATTGTCGTGCTGATTCTAAAAAATCGTCTCACCCCTGACAGATAACTAATCTCATAATACCTATCGAAAACGTTTTCATGGAAAATAAAAAAGATGTAAAATCGTCAAAAAGAAACCATTTTTTATCCGGAAAAGATTAAGCCCTCGTGTTTTAAACACTCCTGACAGTTCCCGCGTGTCACATCAAGATATTTATCATAAGCAGCTTATCTTTTATAGCAGCAGGATCATATAATATACCAAAGAGACGTGACAGTCCAGTGGTTTGGGCGTTTATCGTGATCCACTAAATCACTGTGACTGTACGAGACTCGGGTAGGATAAAGCCCTACTTTCTCCAATTAAATTCGATAATTTTTCCATCTTTTTTCAATATTAGGAAGGCGATTTTCTGCTTCTGCGTCATTAAACAATTTAAAATTGTCACGGAACATCAGTATAATGCTCGAACTTTGCCCTGCCTACGGTCTTATTCAAAAAGACTGCGAATGGGCCGTAAAAATGGAGATCTTTGAATAACTTTTTCTTAGTTGATTTTTTTATCCAAGTTCATTTGATTATGTATGAAGTTATTTTCCAGAGCGGGACAATGACGCGCCTACTTAAATTTCTGTTTTTTGTCTTTTTCAGTTTTTGTAGCTTGAATAAATTGCTTTAATTTTTGCCTGGAAACTTTCACATTATACCGTAGGTATTGACTTTAAACATGGCAAAAATAGCAGATCAGTATCATTAAAAGAAACAACATCAAAGGCTTGCCTAGTTGAAAAGAATTCGTGAGGTATTTTGAAGCTTTTATATTTCCAATATATTCCTATAAGTATGCTTTGAAGGTTTGCATTTTCTTTTTTCCTAAATACCTAGATATATTTGACCTGTACCTATATATACAAAATCGTAGCTTGTTCAACTACAAATCGATATTGAATTTTCTCCTAGTCGTTTGACTAGGATTTGCATTTCATTTGAAAATTTGACTTCCCATAGAGCTTTAAAATCAGGTTCATCCTAATGGATATCCTTCTCCTAGTCATTTTCACACCTTAGTTTTCTGGAAAGTTATATTAGGATTTTTTTCAAACTTTTATTTATTAGAATTAATGTAACACCTTTAATAAAGCGGTGCGATCCTTTCCGGGTTAAAAAACCAAAAAAAAAATTAATCTTCGTCTTTGCACACAAAAATATACAAAGAATGAATAAACCCAACCAAACATATCAGGAAGGTGTTTTTTTTTCTGCCTTTCTTTTTGCACTCTCTAACCTTTCGCCAAGGGAAAACCTCATATCCGGTTTTCCTTTAGAAAGAAATTTAAAAATCGATGCTTTTACCGTTGCGTTTATTAGCGATCTGAAAAGACTTTAAAAGAGTTGGTAAACTCTTTTTCCTGTGAAACTCTTTGACGTTTTTCATCCTTTGGGGAATTTCTTTTCAAGTTTCCTATTTAAAAGACTCTCTATTACTATAGCCAACATGATTTTATGTGTATTATATACACATTATATACCTAATTATACTGGAATATTAAAATTTTTATTAGAAAACTTAAAATCATATTTTTTTTTTAGTAAAGGATTAGGCAAATGTCTTCAAGATAAACCAGAGCCAATTGAAGAATATCAGTATCCAGATTTACCAGCTGGTGCTATGTATAATGCCAATTACCAATGCAGGTGAGAACACGATTTTTTATTAATTTATAATTTTTGTATCGTTTTTCTTTTTCAATTAGATTTCAATTTGGTACAACAGATGCTACAGTTTGCTCGCCTCTAGATGACATATGCTCAAGACTTTGGTGTACAATAAATGACGCTTGCACGACTTTGTTGAGACCAGCTGCTCCTGGCACAAACTGTGGAAAGCACAAGGTAAAAGTATTAGTCATTAATATTTTTTCTTCATTGTTGAAATTGTTCTTTTTACTTGTACTATTTAGTGGTGCCAAGATCAAAAATGCGTCCCAATAATGGATCCACCAACACCAATAGACGGAGGCTGGGGCGAATGGAGCAGCTGGTCAGAATGTTCCAGAACATGCGGATCAGGTGTGTCGATTATGAGCAGAGAATGTGATCATCCTATGCCCACAGCTGGAGGAAAATTTTGCGTTGGTAAGAAGTCATCCATTGCATGTTTACTTCTTCTTTGTATTAGTAGTTATCTGCTCCAGTGGTATTTAAATTGAATTTTATTGTTATTTTATTCTCAGGTGAAAGAAAAAGGTACAGAATTTGTAATACTGATCCATGTCCAGAAGGTGAGCCTACTTACAGAGCTTTGCAGTGTAGCTGGAACAACAACAAGACCTATGAAGGGAAATTGTACGAGTGGCAGCCTTATTTTGATCAAGGTAAGCATCCGGGAATTTTCGAAAAGTTAGTGACTGAAACTGCTTTTTTGAAAGCCTTTCTCTCTCTCGAGCATTGTCAGATTGTATTACTTGGGTATGTTGGGCCTTCTAAGCTTGCAAGTCTTTGCTCGGTATGTGGCTTATATTATCTTGTATGTTAACGCATTGTGCCCTACTCGGTCAAAGGCTCGATTGATATCTAGCAGAATTACGCCTGTCACTCTTTTTCAGTTGAATACGCTAGTAATGAGCTCTAATGTACTGAGTGCATGTAATCAATAGAGTGACCTGCTCTAAAGCCAAATTGATGCCATCTCTCTCTTCTGACAAACCACCTACGACTTTAATTTTCTTCTGAAGTTTTCCGTTTAGTCACTGTGCATTCCTGATGCGCTTCAAGAATTTTAGACAAACAGCCTGTCATGGATAACTATATTGTCTTAGTGCCTTCGCTTGTAGCTGTCTCGCCTAATGATCTGCTTCAACTGATGATTATCCTCTGGTCGAAGGCGAAGAAGAGCATTCTGTGCGAGATTGAGTCATGACTAATAGGATAATTTCAAGATGATGCTGGATGTGACAACATTGAGTTCATCCAAAGTGAAACATCGAATTTTTTTTAAGCTTAGCTGGAAGTTGTTTCCCTTTTTTCCCATTTCTATTTTGAAAATTCTCATAATAGTCCGGGAAATTGGTAGTTAAGGCAAGAAAAAATCGCGGGCTTAGGTTTTATGACTGATCTTTATGTTTTCAGGCGTGCTGAACTCGAATTTCAACTTTGCCGCGCGACATCTTGGTCGCCTCTAGCCAAAATTCGACAATTTATTAAAATTTCATGTTTTTTTTTTATAATATAAACTAAATTTTATTAAATATTGTTCGGGGCAGTCCTACTCATGTTTTTAGGTGTGTTGAATACATGTTATAAATAAGAAACCAATGTTGCTACAACCGCCAGTAGTTTTGGTAGGTGAAGGAGGAAATTATTGGGAAAATTAATATACTAATAACAAAAAACAGATCGTATTGTATTTGAATCATTTGCTAGATGATCGTAGGAACGCATACTATACTGTGCGACTATTTATCAGAACATCTACGTTTGACAGAGTGTGAGGATGTATGGTATTTTTAATACCCATTTAGATTAAAATAACCCCAACCTCATTTATCATTCACGAATCGGATGAAATAAAAAGTTATCAACAAAAACGAACGTCGATTGCTAATACGTCAATTTCATGTACAAATAGGATATTCCTAACCTAATTTTATTTGGATGTTCAAGAATGGTACTTCCAAATAGGCATTGAAAATACAATAGCTGTATTTTCAAGCTGATGGGCCTGAGTCGAAGGTCCTGGTTCTGGTGAGTAATCATTCATGGATGTAATGGTGATCGTTTCATCATCATCTGCAACAAAAATAATGCCGAGGTAAAATGATTTTGAAAAAGAGGGAATACTGTTTAAAACTAATGGAAATCAAATGATAAATAAAAAAGAAATGCATACTGAGAGACTGTGTAGAAGAATATCTGCATTTACTAGGCCTCTCTTGGAGCTGCTTGGCCTGGGTGGAGGATCCTGGTTCCGGTCGGAAAGTTTCGTGGTTGGGAAAGCGAGCAGTTCATCATTGTCTAGAACAGAGATGATAGAAAGTTTAAATGGTTGCAAAAAGAAGGAACACTAAGAAGAACTAATCACATAAGATCATATTAACTCCATACTTCCATGTTTTCTTACCTTCATTGTTCTCGGCTTCAGAAGTGATCTAAAGTCGTCAGTCTGTAGCCCCTCCTGCTCTGCCTCTTCCAGCAAATTTACAGGATCTGTATTGGTGCATCTTCCTTCACAGAATCTGCAGATGCTGGTGTAGAAAAGCCCTACACATCTGCAGCTACATTTCCGTGTGCAATTTTTTTGCACCCACACGATATGTCGACCAGTAGCTCTGGCGATGCTGATGGGAGATTGGTCAAAATTGGGAGTAGTCTATTCTTTGCTTTCTTCCACCCCCATTGGGTGGATTCACATGGATTTCCCAGCCATTCTTGCACTTGGTGATACGTACGAAATATATGGTGCTGTGCTGCAGCACTCGTTGGAGGGAGCATTGCCATGTTACAGTTGCTTTTGTATGCCGCTGTAACATACTGTCTGTATCTCAATCTATCCAATGTGATGCTTTAGGAGGAGGATCCATATAAAGATATGAAAAAGTTTTCACCCGCATCAATCAATGCATTCTTGTCGGCATCGGGATCATAGAAAACCTCCATCTTTTTTAGTAGCTTAGGATCCTTTCGCAAGGTTTTCAAACATTTCATTTTCTCCTGATTATAAAACGAAGAGGAGGAACCGCAGCCACTGATTGCGTGAAGAATGAGTATAAAACCTGAAAATTCTTCATCCAGGGCAGTGCGGATGGATGGTACAAGGTGGATGGCCTCGCTCCTTTTCTAGGTTTAATAAAGTATATGTTTTCGGATGTTTTCTTTCCGATCATGATCACAAGAAGATCAACATCTTTGCCAACCACTGTCACACTTTTGTTTTGCAAAGCCAAGGACTGAGCAGTGTTGATAATCAGGATGTCAGCATCTTCCACTGTCTGGTAGGTTGTCATGTTCGCTTGGGCAAACTTATTCCTGAGGTAGAACATAAATCGTTCTTTATTTTTGGAGCTGCTGATAAAACTCTCTTGTGAACAACTGGGAGAGTTTTCGTCATGGGCAATGACTGAAAGCTTTTTAACAGATCTTCGCATCCGCTCCATGTACTTCGTTCTAAGACGAGGGGGATTTCAGTAGTGGAACTGTGTACACTAAATTTCCACTTCTGACAAAAATTACCACAAATTACCAGTAACTGCCACTGAAATTACCACTAAATACCACTAATTGCCACGAAATTACCACTTTGTTCCTGTATTACCTTGCATTGCCTCAGGGATTACCACTCAATGCCACTTAAATTACCACTTATTACCTCTAATTTCCTCTAAATACCAGTAATTACCACTGTCATTACCACTAATTGCCACTGAAATTACCACTCACGACGAATTTATTTTAGTTTTCAAGTATAACCGAGATTTAGAACTCAATAACATGTTGCTAAGTTTTATAGCAACTATAAAAGTTGATTGGCAAAATTGCTTTTATCTAGTTTATTTGGTCGACCTTTGATGTTGATGAAAGAAATCGAGATATTAAAAGAAGAGCAAATCAAGATGTTGAAAGTTGAAAAAGAGAAACACTCAAGGAGGCATTTCAATATGTCTCGAAGAAAAAAGGATTCCTGCAAAATTCAAGTTCCATCTTCTCGACACTGGATAAAAATCATTTGATTGATGTCGAAGGAACAAATCGAGATGTTAAAATAAGAGCAAATCAAGATGTTGAAAGTTGAAAAAGAAAAACACTCAAGGAGGCATTTCAACATGTCTCGAAGAAAACAGGATTCCAAAATCCTGCAAAATTCATGTTAAAATAAAAGCAAATCAAGATGTTGAAAGTTGGATAAGACAGACAATCAGGCAGTGTTGCCAACCCTTTAGAATGAAATTTCCCACTCGAATGTGTACAAATTCCATTGAGGTAAAAATTCCCAAATTCTCCCACCATGCACAATGAAAATTTCTCACCTGCCGGATTCTATTTTACGAGTCGAGTCGAAATTCGTATCGAATTGTCAAATATCGATATCGAATGTCAATTCAACTCGACTCGTTAAATAGAATCCGGGCGCTGGATTTGTTAGGTTTGTCCCAACTCGTCAAAAAACCGTCCCAGAACGGTTTCGGAACCACTCGGTATACGAATTTCGGTTTCTGCGTAAAAACTTTCGGTTTTGCGCAGAATCCTAATATTACGGTTTCCTGCTGGGTTGGAACAAAGCTGTTATCATTTATGGTTACCAGGTCTGTTCAAAAACCGTCCCACGAACGGTTTGGAAACCACTCTGTATACCTACGAATTTTGGATTCTACGCATAAATTTTAGAGTTTGCGCAGAATCGTGACAGTACCTACATAGTACGGTTTCCTGCTGTATAGGAACAAAGTTCATTTTAGCTCATTTCTAGTCTCAATAATTCCAGTCGATCAATTCATTTGTCAATTAGGATAAACGTTCAACTTATTGAAAAATAAGTGGACAACTGGAAATAGTGGAAATTACCGTTCTAGAACGGTTCTCATGTCTGTTGGAACGGAGCTATTGGCGGTGACAGCTTACAGCGTACTCACAACTACAGTCTTACAGCCTGGATGTGGAGCCATCTCGTAGCAGAACGCTAAACGTTATTGGTTTAAGTACCATGGAGACATCGTGAATGATAAATAAATAAATAATATTGACAGTTCAACCGCTGACTGGTGTTGACACTGGACTATGTTGACAAGGCAAGGATAAGATGATTTTTGGGAACTTTTAAAACATGACAACGCTGCAAGAGGCTGACGATTTTCATAAATTTTTTTAGTTTTATTCCCAAAAATACTTAAAATTTCCCATAAAAACGTGTATTTTTTAATTTTATTCCCTTGAGCTAACAAAACTTCCCATGAAAACATGTATTTTTAATATTTTTCCCATTTCAAATAATTTCGTCCAAAAATTTCCTCGAAAAGGGAAATTTCCCACAAGTTGGCATCACTGCACTCAGGGAGGTATTCCAACATGTCTCGAAGAAAAAAGGTTTCCAAAATCCTGCAAAACTCAAGTTCTATCTTCTAGAAACTGGATGAAAATCATTTGATTGGTGTTAAAGGAACAAATCGATTTCACCAGCGACTATGCAGAACATTCCTACTCTATTTCGGATTCCATCTAGAAGACGAAAATATGGCAAAAAAACTAAATTTTACACGCCTTTGCAGTCAAAATTATTAAATGTTTGGTTAGATCGATCGTTCAACAGACACAATCGAAATCTGACAACCTTGTATTGAAACTAGCCATAGAGAATACACATAACCTCCAAATATGTCGGCAAATTCCCGCTTCAAAAATCTCAAAGCTCCTCACAAATATTTTGCATATTTGGCTCGGTATTTGGTATCCATCTAGGATAGCTGAAAATCTAGAAAATTGAAACTATAGAGAAATAGAGAGACGGGAACACATAAACACCCAAATATTTGTAGATATCTGCCGAATTGATCGAGTGGAACGGTTCTCATGTCGGTTGGAACAAACCTAATAATATAACAAGAATGCATTCTATCTATCACATTTACCTTTTATTTTAGATTTAGAAACACTGAAACACAAAACTGGGCCTTAAATGAAACGAGACCTTGAAACTGAAAGTTTA
The DNA here is from genome assembly GCA_917834065.1 of Ceutorhynchus assimilis. NCBI lineage: Eukaryota > Metazoa > Arthropoda > Insecta > Coleoptera > Curculionidae > Ceutorhynchus > Ceutorhynchus assimilis. Next base: position 28,299,573 of record OU892284.1, on the reverse strand, counting down.
AAATGGGCAGTGAAAATGACGTACATGGATGATGTCAAACCAAGTGTTGAACTATTGCAAGGTTGCTACTTCTCCATGTACAGTGGAAATCATTGCAATTGGCACACACTATGTAAATATCCCTCGTAATGTGTCAAATCTGACACACATTAATAGCAAAATGCTGCACTAAATAGATTTATTGGTTAGAATTTTGACTTAATACGGGGGATTTTAAAGAGTGTGTGCCAATTGCAATGATTCCGACTGTACCTAATGAAACCTCGTCAAATGAAACATTCCTTAGAAAATGGAAGTTGATGTTTCTAACTGACTAATAAGGACTAGAGACTAGAGAATATTTTACTTAAAAAAGCTCAGTTGAATAGCTCTGTTGCTTCTAAATTAAAGCAAACTCGAACGCATATCATAAATTTATCACTACAGAACTTCGAGTTATTTTCACAAAATTTCCTTTAATTACCCCAAAATTGCCTTAAATTACCAAAAATTACCCCGAATTACCACTATAATTCCACTAATTACCACTATATCTCCCCTAATTTCCAGTCATTGCCACTCATTTCCTGTTAAATTTCCACTAATTACCGCGATTGTGTACACTGAATTACCACAATGAAATCCCTCTCGTTCTAAGATGATCATCATCGGGGTAGTCATCGACTTCTATTACGGAATTAGACTTGTACTTGCACTTAACGTAATGAATGTAGCTGCGACTGATATCACAGAAGAAACTTGAGTTTGATGGCCAATACAACTCGATGTAACAGGAATCCACCATCTATCACATTCAGTGTTTCATGATCCAAGGTAGAGATGTTAGCCATCGATCGGAAAGCCTTGTAGAAAGTTGATTTGGTTTACTTTCCTATGCCCATGGACAGAGTTCGTATGTTGAGACCTTTTGCAACTCCTCCTCAGACTGCTTGGCAACGCTGATTCTTTGAAAGAGAGTCAAAGGTTTTATGGGAACAGGCCGGTCATAAATTACAAGTGCAGTGCTGACAACTGCAAGAGGTAACACTCGATCACTTCTCTTGTACTTGACAGTCCCTAATTTTTTGTCCTGTCCCATTCTCTGTCTTGACGTTCTCCATTCTTTTGACGCCATGTTCTTAAGCCATGTCGCAAGTAATTGTTTTGGAATCTCCGATGACCCCTGAACCGATGGATAATATTTCTTTAGGGAGCAAGAAAGGTGGATGGTTGCGAAACCATTTTAACATCTTCTTCATGTCCTCATCGTCTCGTCTGAATCTGCTGTCCCTGCTGTCAACATGTTGCTCCTTCGTACCAAATCTTATGCAGAAGAACGATTCTATCACATCGCACAATTCTTGAAAAGCAGCCATTCCTTGTGTTCACCTAGATAATATGGCATCGCTGACTCCTCGGCCTCGAGTCAGTCCTCCGTCTGTCTTCATCTGCTTCATCAGAAACTATTCAATTGTCATGTCACTCCACGTGCCGCACCACAAATGGTCTCCTCGTTTGATGGTGAAGCCACTTTTCGACGTGAAAGATGCAAATTCATCTGGTGGCATCATTTTCTGCAGCCCTTGCATGTCTTGCAGATATAAGTGTGCACATTTGGCATACTTACAAGAAATGGCCACTCGCGTGAAAGTACGGGGTCATGTTGCAGATTGTTCCTAGGTGTAAATGCCAGTCTCCCAATCTTTCTGACCGAATAAACCTCATCAGAAGTGTGACCATTTCCAGGTACTGAGTCCACAATTTGGCCGTTGGCCCAAGACTACCCAAACGGTTTATCTTCTCATCCTCGAATTGTTGTGCCACTTTTGTTGTACACTCCAGATTAGTGTTCAGGAGTTACGTAAGGTTGCTTTCATACAGTAGCCGCTCTTATTCTTCTCTAGTTTCGAACGAAAAGGTGATATTCTCCATTATGAGCTTAGACAGGATAGTGTGTGCCATAATATGAGCACGAACTGCTCTAGCGTAGGCATGACCAGTCATTATTTGATTGGTGCTGTTAACAGCAAACACCACATCAAAAAGCTCTGCGAGGCCACTGCCATCCATAATGTGCCCGATTGCCCCTAGGAAAGACATCAATAGGTGAAATCTGCCAAGACGAACCACAACGCCTGCAAGTTCAGGATCACTAGCTCGACTTGCCACAATCTCTCTGGCTTTTAAATACATTGGCTGATCAAATGTAATGAACACGGTTTGCTGCCCAAATGCCCTGGTTTTTTTCAACAGCATTCATTCAACAATGCAGTATATATGGTGTCATAATCGCTGGGAGTGGCAATAATAAATGGTAGACAGGAAACGCATGTTGTTTCATATGGGAGAGATTTTGGAACCTCTTGTATGAATCCATTCCATCCTGGAACCACAGGAAGCTCCTTACATTCATAGAAGAGCTAAAACAAATGAGGCGTTGTAGGAATAATTGACTTGGAGTATGTGATATGGGGATACATTTCAGTGAATTTTTTAAAAGTGGTTGCTGATAATCCTACATCGTTTAAACGTTCAAAATGTTGTAAGCTGACTGTGCCTACTCTTGCAACCTCTTCTGCTTCAGGAATTCGTGTAATGCGATCTATCTCCTGACTACGAGCCACTGCTGATTTAGGCGTCACACACACGATCCATCCCATTGAATGAAACGTGTTCCATCCATCTAACGTTTGTACGTTAAAGTCTGCATTGTCCAATACTATTTGGGAAAGGGCCTATTTGTTTAGCACCATCGGAGGCTGCATTATGGCTAATATTTCGAATTTCTTTGCTTCATTGTACGACGCACAGAGGCCCAATGTTGATAGCACATCGATCAAAATCCGCGAGCCATACTTTTTGTATTGACCTGTAGCAAAGACAAAAACGAATGTGGCCTAACTCCATTAGACAATGTGCAATTGATGTCGCTTTCCAGGACCACTTATCAAAACCACTCCGTTTTTTGTGTAGAATGACAGTCTCAGTAAACACTCTGAGAGTCTCCGGGATTAGGTCTTTTGTTCCTTCCAAAATATCAGGTGGGGAAGGATACCGAGTGGTGAACTTGCCTACGTATACCTTCTGCGATTATAGCAGCTGCTGTTTCCACAATCCGAAGTCTTTCTTCTTCTTCAGATCCTCTCTTTTGCCGGTACCATGCATCTGCAATGATCTTGTGGCCGGTGTTTTTAAAGCAAACAACGTAGGGGGTAGGTGCTTGATGATACAAATATGTCACTTCCATATTTTTCAATCAGTCCAACTCTTATGGTCTTGGAATATGGTATGGTATCGCTTTCAATTTTGCTGATGAGTTCGTCCATGGAAATTGACATTCTTCATCATTGTTTTCAAAAAATGTGTAAATTGATGTCATTACATGATCAACATCGCTACGAGGTCTGCCAGCCGGTTGTGATGAATTTAGGGTACCTATTCCAGTGGTAAGTATACCTTCTTTAAGCACGTCCTATGATACTTGGCGTTAGCTGCAGGTTAGTCACACACTGGCAGAACCCGTCTGCGTATGTTGTTAGCAAACTCAGTATCATAGCCGGTCAAACGATTCAAAATTTTATCCTTCATTTCCAAAGACGTCACAACATTAACAGGATCTCTATGTTTTATTTTTGCTTTCGACTGTTGCCTGGCATAACCTTCGGGTACTTTTTTTGCACACAGAAAGCAGTGGGCATTAAAATTGAATACTTCTACATGCGAGCGAGTTGCGACGCAACCTCCTTGTAGTTGGACTCTTTTCAAATGGGCTTCCATGCTTCGATCAGTCGCATAATGTTTGCGACATTTTTCATGAACTTCTAGGGAAACCCTTCTTTCGAAAATTTCAGCCTTACCATCCTTATTTCTTCTTATACTGGCCAAAACAAATGATGCTAACTGCTTTTTCTTCACAACACTCATTGCAGAACCGTCCTTCAAAGTCTTATCACACAAAAAAAAACTCGCGATCGGATATTTTTCACTCATTTATAAGACCACGATACTAACATGTAAACACGGAACACGCACTAAAAAAACTTCGAGCAGGATCGACAGGACGCCGCGCCGACGCAATGAATACTGAAGGTATAACAAAAGTATGGTTATGTTACATAACTCCGCTATGCGCCAAAGTTTCTAAAGTTGAAAGGTTGTCTGATAATGGCAAAAATGGGTAACTTGATGATGTCATCTGGGGTACCTTATAGAACTTTGCATTATGTTGAGGCACCCCAGATGACGTTATAAAAATTATCGGGCAACCTACCTCTCTCAAACAACCTTGGCTATGCACTACGACGGGCAATTTGAAGAAGTGTGGGGTGGGGCGTATCAGGTCAACACCATAGATATTCAGAAGTGTAATATACGCGCATTTAAAAACATAAAGTACTACCCAAGTAACAATAAATAAAGTTTAAAAACGATAAACCAGAAAAAGACCATGATATTTAAATAAGTTGTCAAATTTCGGGTAGAGGTGACCACGATAACGCGCAGCAAATTTGAAATTCGGATTCGGAACACCTGGAAACATAAAGATCAGTCATAAAACCTAAACCCGGGATTTTTTCTTCAAGACACCCTTTCCTGACTCCGATTTCCTGGACTATAGCCTGCTTATAAGCAGGCAGAAAACTTGAACCGTAATTTCCCATGTCTCATGCAAGGGATTTACCAATTTACCGATTTACCTTACATGTCGCCTCCATTCCAGTGTCACCATTCCAGTTACGTAGAATTGACAATTCTTTGGGGACAAGTCACAAGTCACCGCTTGCAAAGCCAAATTATTATTTCCTGAAATAGGAAATTTCCTGCAACAAATAAACTAATGTATGTTTTCCTTTCAGCTGATCCATGCCAACTTTACTGTAGCGATGCAAACGAAACTCTCATAGTCCCGTGGGGAGACTATGCAGCTGATGGCACGCCTTGCAATGTTGTATCCCGAGACGTATGCATTTCCGGAATATGTAAGGTAAAAATATGTTTCTTTCAAATTCCTCAGAGCCCCCAAACTTCGCCGAATAAGGCTAAAAGTAAAATCAAATTTCTTTTTAACTTAAAAATTATGTTTAGCAAGTCGGATGCGATTGGGTCGTAGACTCCACTGCTAGAGAGGACGAATGCGGAATCTGCCAAGGCGATGGCACCAAATGCGATATAATCGCCGGAGAATACAAAAAACAGAGCAGTTATCCAGGATACAGAGAAATCGTTGTTATACCCAGAGGAGCAAGAAATATTAGAGTTGCTGAAAATGATCAATCTGAAAATTATATTGGGATTGAGAATGCTTTGGAGAAGAAGTCATATTTAAATGGGAAAAGGTAAGTTTTTATAAGATTAAGATGTGTGTTTTTTATTTATAACAAGACTATTTTAGGCACATAACATTACCTGGAGAATATAATGTGGCTGGGGCACAAGCGCTTTATGAAAGGGAGCATAATTTGGAGAAAATTAGGATTCCTGGACCAATACAAGAACCTATTTTAGTATCGGTACGTTTGAATTTGAAATATCACAACGTTTTGCAAACACTTCTAAATACCTCATCAAAATTAGGGAAACAATTCATCTCACAACTTTATCAAAAATAGATCAAACTAAAAGACACGTATTACCATGTATCCTTGTTTCAACTAAATCCAGTATCCTTTCTCCAAGAGGTCTTTAAATTGAGTTACCGTAAATGCCACGCCGATTTCTGTAGAACCCTCCGGTATTAGAGATAACGACTCCTTAACAATAATTAAAGTCTAAAGATAAGGTCGACTGGGTCCAAACAAAAACATCCATTTAATCCAATTAGTGTGTGAAGCAGTGCTACTATTTTAATCAACTTATACAGATTTGGGTCTTTTTTGATAATATGCTCCCGCAATATATTTTATGTTTAGGGAAGCGCTCCTGTGAATGGAAATTGGATACACATCACGCCTCGAAACAATGGAGTAAAAATATGCGCATTCAATTTCAAAATATTCGGATTTTAGGTATTCATGATTTTTCGAAGGGTTCTTTCCAAAGTTAATAATGGAAATATTCATTTAGGTTTTGTTAATTTTTTATTTATAGAATTTTTAGAATTATTTTTGATATTTATACTAAATTATTATTTTAGGTACCTATTCAACCAATTGGATCCCTTAATAAACCCAATTATTATCACTTTCTGTTTCACTTAGTCAATTTTACCCGTGAAACAATTAAATTACAAATTAGAGTTTAATAATAATTATCGTAACTGGATAGATAATTCCATCAAAATTGGGAATTGTAATATCGATCGTTTTGAGGAATACATAGTAAAATGTTTTCTCATCTGTACCTATTATCTTGTTGATTTGATCGTAGGTATCTACCCAATTACACCATTAAACATTTTTTTTGGCCTCAATATACCATATATGCTGAATCCAAATATAACCTGATATATATTTCTTATACAAAAATAATGTCCAATAAAATAGGGAAATGAAATGTTATTTTGTGGTCGAAACCTACAAAATTTGATTACCATTAAAATTATTATCGTTGTGGCGTTTATTGGATTTCCGTGCCGATTTATGCTTTCGAAACAAAGTCAATGTGAAAATTAAAATACAAAGCAAATAAATCCAAAATAAAAATGGATTTATATCGTATAGGCATATCAAAAAAAACTCCATTAAAACTTCAAAGTTTTCATTAAAAAAATAAATCATCTATAGTGTGCTGTGTGCCTTTTTCCAATTTATTTGTTTTATTGAAACTTCGAAGGTCTATTTTGATTTTGTGTCTATTTTTATACCATATTATTCTCGTTCTCTTTCTCTAGATTTATTTCAGAGGTAAAGTCTATAATCCTGGAGTTGTATGGAAATATTCAATCTGGAAACCCGAAGTAACTAAACAAGTCAAATACTCGTGGATAATGGAGGAATGGTCACAATGTTCTGCTACTTGTGGGGGAGGTAATTATTTTTTTCTTTCAAATAACTTATCTTCATAAAGACATTTGTTTAGGTACGCAGCATAGGGAGCCTCTTTGCCAAGAAAGCACAGTGTCACCAGTAGCTTCTGATCTGGAAAGTCCCAGTATTGTAGCTGAGGAAATGTGCGACGACATGGACAGACCGGAAAAGATGGAACGAACGTGTAATGACGATCCGTGTCCTTACAAATGGTGGGTGGGTCCTTGGCAAGCTTGTCCTGTTACTTGTTATGATGGGGTGAGTATACCTATTTCATTCATCATGTTTATCAATAGTGTCACATCAAATCCCTGACTGGTTTTGGCATATATTGGGGTCATCCAGTTTGGATGGTACTGTCGCGAAACTATTACTGTTTACTGCGCAATAGTAACACACTTCCATTATGATTTTAAAAGAAATTTTACCAAATGTGAAAAATCAGACAGTACTCCAGAAGCTCTAATAGCAAGCAAAAGTTCATAATATACCAGCTAATGATTCGAAGAGACCTGTCATATCACTACTGTAAACGTGTGTCACTGGTTACGTGTGTATCAAAAATTGATAGCTGATAGCCGACCACTAAAGAAACAAGAATCTAAACAATCTAGCCAACAAGATGCCAATGTTGCAGTTATGATGATGATTTCATAAGAAGCTTGTATGGTTAATGATGATTAGTGGATCGACAATGGGGCAACAAGATAATACTGCAAAGTATTTCATTACTTATTAAGACTTTAAAACCTCTATGAACATCAAAGGAGCCGAAACAGAAATGACGGATTCAAACATACATTTGACAGCTCGAAAAATCTCACCTAGTGATGCACCCCAAATTCAACATCGAGGTCCATTTCAATATAATAGAATGCCTTTTGGTATCAAAGTAGCACCGTCTATTTTTCAACATATTATGGATACCTATGATAGCAGGATTATACAAGGTACTGCAGCATATATCGATAACATTCTGGTTTCTGGAGAGAATTCTGAAGAATGTCATCAGAAACCTTTATAATGTTCTCAAACGAATTGAGGATTTCGGCTTTTATATAAAAGTTGAGAAATGTATGTTTGAGGTTAAAGAAATTCGATATTTGGAACATATTCGGAATACGCAAGGTATAAAGCCAGACCCTTGAGAAACAGAACCTATTTAGCGAATGCCACCACATCTCGATGTTTCGTCGTTGAGATCATTTTTTGGATTCATCAATTACTATGGAAAATTCATCAAGAGTATTGATACTTTGAGAAACCCATTGGATAAACTTTGAAAAGAAAAAAAAAAAAAAACGAGAAATTTGAAAAGATAAGTCATTTGAACAGTTCAAGAAAATTCAGTCAGATCTTCTACTTACTCACTACAATCCAAAACAACAGAGCTGTTTTCCCGCGTTCACTTTTTTGAAACTTGTTCAAAACAGGTAGTACAGCAGGTATTCTCGCCATGAACCCATGACGTCACATCAAAATTGGTTCGAACTGTTTCGGAATACAATACAATCCACGTTTTGAAACCATTTTCTCGCGACGAGAAGTTATGGCGTCATGTGGCACTGTTTTAAACCAGTTTTGAAAAACGTTTTAAAACATTTGAGACACGAGAAAACACCTCAGATCATTGTAGCAGCAGACGCAAGCAATCTGGGTATTCGAGAATCTATTTTTCATAAGTTTCAAGATGGAACAGAAAACGCGATCTATCATGTTTTTATAGAACTCTGACAGATATAGAGAAAAGATACAGCCAAATTGAAAAAGAAGCTTGAGCATTAGTTTTTGCAGTCGAGAAATTTCACAAGATGATATGCGAAAGATTGAGAAACAAACTGATCACAAACCGTTTTTGGATCAAAGAAAAGAGTTCCTTCATAAAGTAGTATTAAAAGCATACGATTCTAAAATTGAATATACATATAAAAACCACAGAGTTTGGTCATGTAGATGTTTTGTTAAGATTGATGAATAGCAATATATGGTCTATATGGATGAAAGATAAGATACAGTAATTGCCTCTGTGCAAGTTGAGTCGCAGATTTCTTATATTTTTGATGAAACTCTGAGATCATCACCAATCACGTTCAAAAATATGTATCAGGAAACACGCAGAAACTGTATTGAGACATATTTTACACTACGTTTAATATTCATGGCCTTTCAAACATCAACAAAATGCAGATAAAACAAGGTTTCACTCACGAAGAGGATATTTATCCATGGTACGAGGATGTTTTTTATTCAAAATTGCTTTTCATGTGCAGCAGCTGCCAGGATACACACAAGAAAAGGGATATCCCCTTGGCCTATTGCACAGAATGTTTGGGAGACACTTCCCATGAACTGTTCAGGTCCTGTGAATGGAATTTATGATTTGGTACCTAATCATAGATGCCTTTTCCAAGTGACCAGAAGTTTTCACAACAACAAGAAATATAACTTCAAAATTCACGATTTTGAAGCGAGACGAAATTATTTCCAGAGTCAGAATTCTTAATACTATATTGTATCTGATAATGGTTCATAATTTACTAGTGAAAATTTTCAGAATTATTATTTAAAGAAGCGCATTCAACATATTCGTACAGCTCCATACTAAGCACAATCCAATGGTCAAGCTGAAAGATTTGTGGAAATTTTGAAAAGAGCATTGATGAAAATGAAAAGGGAGGAACAGCCCAGTTTCTAACAGCATATAGGTCTACACCAAATGCCAGTTCTCCAGATAAAAGAACATTTATCAGGAAGAAAAATGAGGATGGTAATGGATTTGCGGATGCCGCAATAAGACAAATCAACAGTGGCGTGTCCAGACTTTAATAGACGTGTGCGTGTGAGAAATGTGCTTCCCTAGCTTCCATAGTAAACACGCCACTGCAAATCAAGCATTGTAAATGAATACCAAGGATCACAAGATGGAAGAAATAATCTTCATGATGATCATGACTTTCATCATCATAGAGAATTTCAACCAGAAGCTTTGCTATGCTTATGCAAAAATATTTAGAAGAAATTCTTATACTTAAATTAGGTTTAAAGGTGAATGAAAGCTGACCAATGCTTTGTATGTGAGAGTAAGAAATGGGAAAAGGCTACTATTCATTCTCTGCGTTGATGATGTCTTGGTTGCTGCTACCTGTTCACAAGAATTGCAAGTCTTTATTGGAGATTCGAGACTAGAATTCAAAATTACTACAGATCCAGCGACATATCTATTTTTTGGGCTTAGAAATTGTTAAAAAACGTTTTAAAACATTTGAGACACGAGAAAATACCTCAGATCATTGTAGCAGTAGACGCAAGCAGTCTGGGTATTAGAGAATGTATTTTTCATAGGTTTCAAGATAGAACAGAAAATGCGATCTATCATGTTTTTAGAACTCTGACAGATACAGATAAAAGATACAGACAAATTGAAAAAGAGGCTTAAGCATTAAGTTTTGCAGTTGAGAAATTTTACAAGATGATATACATAGGTACTTACGTAAGAATGACAGACAAACTGATCACGCACCATTATTAGCAATTGTTGGATCAAAGAAAAGAGTTCCTTTATACACAGCAAACAGATTGCAGAGATGGGCTCTAGTATTTAAAACATACGATTTTAAAATTGAATATATCAAAACCACAGAATTTGGTCATGCAGATGTTTTGTCAAGATTGATGAATGAAAAAATTCAAGAATTTCCTAATATCGTAACTTAGAACGAAATTTACTGTTTACTACATTTTCGGAAACTGACTTATTACTCGACTTTCAACTCAAGCTTCTAACTGATCGTTCTTACTTTCTCACTGACTCACTGAGTTTCTCTTACTGACCTTTAACTCCACGGACATGCCCTTTTCATACGCGATTTTTGCGTCATTTCTAGCCTCGGGTCCTACGCTTTTAGAAATTATTTTCTTTGAGAATCTACTATATCTAAATATATCAAAGTTTCGCGACCGGATGCTGCCATAATAAATTATAAAATCCGTTCAAGGAAACACTTTTAAATTTAATTTTAATTTTTCTTGGTACAAATACATGTTACTTTGTCTCTATTAAAATTCATTACAGCATTACAGATAGACAGACATTACAGCATTGGTGAAAATGAAAAGGGAGGAACAGCCAGAGGAATTTAAGCCAGTTTCTAGCCTATAGATCTACACCAAATATTAGTTCTCTAGATGAAAAATACCCAGCAGAACATTTATTGGGAAGTAAAATGCAGGTAGTAATGGATTTGCTGATGCCATAAGACAAATCAAGCATGCTAGATGAATACCAAGAATCACAAGATAGAAAAAATATTTCCCATGATGATTAACACTTTCATCATCATAAAGAATTCAAACCAGACATTTTGGTACCTATATGCAAAAATATTTTGAATAAATTCTTATACTTACTTGGATGCCGGGAGTAATCATTGAAAAAATTGGAAATGTTATGTTTAATATCTATGTAACAGGTCATTGTCGCCGTTTTCTCCAGATATATAGGTATCGGGTCTTAAATCTAACAAAAATGGAGCCTCAAATGAAATAGAGGACACTGAAACAGCAACCCCTAGATTTAGAAGAGAACGCAGAATGCCAAACTTCCTAAATTATTACATTTTAAACTAAATGAGGGAGAAATGTTGGAGAATGAAGCATACTTTTGACACCTGGGGAAATATAGGTATGTCAGTGGTGACTAACAACTGATAGATTGGGACTGAGGAAATCATCTCTTATTTTCTATTTTGATCAATTGTATATAATGAATATTGTACAGAACAGTTCATATCATTTATCATAGTGTAACCAACCAAAGAGAAGGCATTGACTAGAACGACTATTTCAGTTCTGTTACAAGACTAACAAGTGTACGATCAATTTTGAGCATTGCAGCAAGCGAAAATATATTTCGCAGCAGTTTAATGTGTCAAATACATTTCTTTATAGAGAACTACAAGAGAACATGAAACAAACATTATGAAACAACCACTGAGAAAATGACCAAGTTTGCAAGTTAAGGAAAAGCTCTACATTATTGGTACACATTTCTTCAAAAATTACGTTCCAAGGCAAGTGAAGTTGACCAATGCTTGTATGTAAGAGAAAGATATGGCAAAAGACTACTCACCACTCTCTACGTTGATGACGTCTTGGCTGTTGATACTTGTTCACAAGAATCGCAAGCCTTTATTGAAGATTTGAGACAAGAATTTAAAATTATTACAGAACCAGCGACATTTTTCTAGGCTTAGGAATTGAAAAAAACAAAGCAGGTGAAATTAAAATTAGTCAGAGTGTATAAATTAAGTAAATTCTTTCACGTGTCAATTTTACCAATTGCAGACCGCAGTCAGTACACCAGTTGAGAAGATTTCTGCTATTTCAAAAATAGGGAAATAAAGTCAGAAATTAATTTTTCCTTGCAGAGAGGCAGTTGGAACAAAACCAAACCTTGCGTTTGTTGTGAGATATATCTGAAGAACATGGAAAAATCCTCCATCAGAAGATGTTGCAAGAGTCTATATAGATACCTTTCAGGAACAATTCACCTGGGTATTACCCACATGCCAGGAACATCGATTTCACAATGCTTCAGTGATAGGGAATTTGGAGGTTGATGTCAAACAAGAAGATCTACTTCTGAGTTCGTCATTATTTTTGCCAGAGGGATAGTGTCCTGGATAAATCAGAGTATGGTCTTCACTTGTACCACAAAAGCTGAAATTGTTGCTGCAAATGAAGCTACCAAAGAAATTTTATGGATGACCTACTAGATATTACAATTCACCAATCAAATTTCAACTGATTCCTACTCTCAAAGTCTGCGGCAGTGGAGTTAGCAGAAAATTCACCATTCTACCGCAGAACAAAACACATAGAACTGAAATACAATTCATAACAGAGAAAGTTCTGAAAAGAGAATTGAAAATCAATCAAGTTTCAACTGAACAGCAACTTGCAGATGTGGTGACCAAACCCTTGACTAAAGAGTACAATTCATAAGAAATCTGTTACCAGTATTCTTTGTCAGTGTAACTACTGAATCTTTCCACTGAACAGGCTTTTTATATCTTATTTCCCCCTGCTTTTCGATTTTATGTTGACCACAATTTAGGGGCATCTGTCGCTTCACATCCTTCACCCACGGCTCTCTTATGTTTTGATGTTACACAGATGTAGTCCTAGGCGAGATAATTACTTGAAGCTTTTGACCTGTATCTGTTTTATCTCTTACTAAACTTCTAAAACTAAAAAAGAAAATACAGACAATTATTATTGTTGTTTTAGGGTAAGAAACCAATGAGAAGACGAAGCGTCATGTGCATGGACTTACAGGAAACCGCTTTACCGGACCAATATTGTGACAGGGGCGCCAAACCTCACGAGTACGAACCTTGCAGAAGATTGTTGCCTTGTGAGGCATACGAATGAACAAATTATATTTATCATTGTAAATAGTTTAGTACCTATGTAAATTTATTTCCAAGGCAGCATAAACATAGATAGTTTGGTAGCTTCTCTTTTCAGTTTTCAAGTTTTCTCTCTTTGCTTCTATGAAAAATCTTTTTTTTTTATCTCTTTTAGAATTATTGATTTTGTTGAATTTCTATTGTCCGATAGCCCATCAGTTTACTTATCGTATCATCTTCATAAGTTATTTTATTTGTATAAAATTTACAAGATGTTTCTTCAATTATTTAATTATTATTCCAAGGTAACACTATGCTGCTTCAGGATTAAATTTATATTTTTTTTAGAAAATTAATGCCTACGTAAAAAAAAAAGTGGATCTATCGAACTGAAATATTCATAGTGAGAAATTTGTTTTTTGTGTATATCTATTTATGGTCAATAAGTAGTCTATAACCATTCGCTTCTTATGATTTTCATTACTAGTCAGTAGCACCTGGGCTCTCCACGGGGAATTGCTTGGCTCGATTATTTTCTCTTCTAAAAGTCTTTGCACTTCAGCTTCAATGAATTCTAAATCAACTGTGGAGTATTTGCGAGATTTAATTGCAATAGGCTTACAATTTTCTGCCAAATATTCGAATAATGGTTATGGTTTTACCTTAGCGATAGTCAAATTACATATGGAGATCGGTGGTTTGCTTCCCCCAAAACTGAATTCTACTCCTGAATGTTGATTGAGAATATCATGTCCAATTATAATATTAGCACATAGTTGTTCTAGAATGTAAAGTCTGGTATTTTTATAGATATTGTCAAATATCTTCATATCAGCTTTGCAAAATCCACGTACCAAAGAGTTAAAATTTGAAGATGCCATTGTAACATTCAGTGTTGTAGGAAAAATTTTCATATGTTTTTCTTTTACAACTGTACCGGAAATATAACTATCCGAACTTCCTGTGTTGACCAGTGCCGTGACCATAAGTCCATTGATTTGTATTTCGATTAGAGCTTTTGATAAACTGACAGGAGAAGTAATTCCAGATATCCCCATCAAAAGAGCAGCAGTTTTTATCTTAGTAGAATGGGGCTTTTGATTTTTCGATTGACAGACCTGGGTGAAATGACCTTTCTTTCCGCAGTTATAACAAATAGAATTTTTTGCTGGACATTTATCTCTGACATGTCTAGATCTACCACAAAAATAGCATTTAGAAGCGACATCTGCTATAGCATGGTCATTTTCGATCTGTACATTCGAAGAAGAATTGTCAAGACTTTGATGAGAGATTGCAGCATTGATATTTGAACAGAAAGGTGTTAGATAAGATTCGGAATGTTGCTGAGCTATTTCAAGTGCTCTAGTAGTATCAAATGCTTGTGTTAAGCTCAAAGTACAATGTTCCAAAAGCCTCTGTCTTATATGAGAAGAAAAAAGACCAGTTATGAAAGTATATCTCTAATGTAATTGTCCCTATTTTGATCTGCATTGACGCCCTAGGGCGTTATTTTTTTAGAATAACGCCCTAGGGAATTATTTCGTATTTAACTGACTTTGACAAAATGTTATTATTTCTCGAATAATATACCAGTCGAATATTAAATAATATATAACAGCCTATATTTACATTAATTTGTTAAGAGCCGAATTTAATAATCGCTCCTTGAGGTTTCCTCAGACCTTAAGGTAATGATGCCGTGAGACTCGAGACTGGTCTCGTCTCGTCTCGTCTTATATTGTCTCGAGTTTTCGAGACGAGACTAGCTTTTGGTATCGTCTCGTGAAGTCTCGAAGAGACGAGACTAGGCTCGGCGATAGTCTCGCGTAGTCTCGAGATTACAATTTTTCCTTTTATAGTTTTATTACTGGACTATTCTGGGTAATTTGATTATGAAATAAAAAAAATGTCGATAAAAAAGTTTTTGAAAAAAGAATCACCCTGCAGTTTTTTGTAAATTTTAATACTAAAAATTAATGGGATGATTTCTACATAAGGTTCATTTCATGAAGGTTTTTACTTTTGACATCGATAATGACATAACTTAAAAAAAAGTTTTGTCGTAGATTGATTCATATAAATTCAATAGCGTTCAGATTTTGTATTGTATTGAATGACTTCTGGTTTAAAAACCGACGAACGTTTATGACGTCATTAATTTGTTTCAGTCAATTTTTATTTATTAAAAAAGGAAGGCAAAAGTACAAACCATCGTGAAACAAACAGTACCTACCTAATTTTCAGATTCCACTTTCCGTTTAGCCAGTAGTGAGATCAATTTAACAAAAAAAAAAATGTTTAAAGCATAAGCAGTTTCGACTAAATTGGAAGTTAGATCTGAAGATAAAGTATGTAGAAAGCATCCCATTTATTCACAAAAAAATACAGGGTGATTCTTTTTTCGAAAACTGTTTTGTCCAACTTTTTTCTAATTTGACGTTCATATTTTTTAAAATATCACGGTTGCTCTTTCCTGTGATTTTTCACTCTTTGAATAACTGCTTTTTCACTGTAGCAGTTTGGACTTCCGTTATAATATAGAAATAAAAACCATAAATACAGGGTGTCCGGAGAAGAGCGTAAAAGCCCTCCACGTAGTAGAGGATCCTTTGAGAAACCCTAGAAAAATAATTTAAAAAATCCCTCCTCAGCATTATTCTTTATTCTCGGTAATATGAAGAGGTAAATGTGGAAATTGCCCTTCGAATTTTACAGGTAGTTACATAGGCATTTAATTTAATTCTCTGACATATTGTAAACGGGATATTTTCAGTGTTGCCAATTTCCATAAATATTAAAATGCAAATAAGTTTCTTGAGAAACGAATATAAATTCGGCCCTAGTCGTCCTAGTGAAGTAAAATATGCGAACCAGTCAATATTTTGACTAATAAACACCAGTGGCACCAGTATTTCCAAAATCCATAGAGCGCAAAAATCCCATATTAGCTGTGCATTATCCTTTAGCCTTCCGTTCGATATTGTAGAACTTAGAATTTTCCCACAACATACTTATGTTATCTTCAAATGAATGACTGTTCGGTCATCGAAGTGATAACTTATTAGTTCGGTCATCGAAGTGATATCTTATTAGGCATTCTCGGATCCCACATAACAGTGAAAGAACATTCATATTCTTAGAATTAATATTCCCTCAAAGTGCTTTTTGGAATGTTCTTTTAGGAATATTTAATGAATATTCTAAGATTGATTCGATTGAAATATTCATTTTTAAACGCTCTATTTATGTACTAGGAATGTTGCTTCTATGCACCTACCTGAAAGATTGTGCTAAGAACCTACTTTATTTAACATTATTTGAATATTCTCATAGGAACATTATTATAATGTACCCTAAAAAATGGTCTTTCGGCTAATATCTCTATAAAGTATTAAGAATAGGTATACCTACCAAGTTGTGCTGAGAAGTTTATGTAAGTAGGTAACCATGATAAGAATATTTTCATATTGTTCACCTAATTATCTAAAGTACCTACTCAAAAATCTTAATTGAATAATTAAACAATAATGCTCTATCTAGAACCTACTATGAATATCATAGGTATATTCTTTTTCTTTTGCTTTGTAGGACTTCCAAGAGAGGGAGCCACGCGCTATTAAAGATCTACATCTTGCCTAGCATTTGAATCACCTGGGAACCTGTTTCTCTCAGTTGGCGTGCTTACCGCGCCGAGAGCATAACAAGCTCGAAACCGGAGCTTTGGTTAAACACTTGTGTTTTCCAGAGAAGTTTTCCAACAACTCTTTCACTGCCTTCAATATAAAAGGACTGAAAGGAGCAATATTTGGAAGCGAAAATTACCATTCCAAGTATATCCTTAGAATCAAATAAGAATGTTATGTCTAGGATGCATATTGAGAATGATATACCTATGCAGATATATTCAAAGAATATTTCAAGCATATTGGTATAATATTCTTTTGAGAACATAAGTATAATGTCATAGAAACATTCTTCGAATGTGAGAATATACATTTCGAGCATATTTTTTGAATAAAACAGGAATATTCCTTTCAGGATGTACTGAGAATCTCATAGGTATATTCTAGGAATATCCTAATGGATTTCCCAGGAAGTTCTTGGGTATTGCAAACAGTATTTCTACAATCTTTTCTCAGAACATTCTGAGGACATTCGCAATGGTTTTGACGAACATTCTAGGCACATTCCTCCTAAAAAAAGAACATTCTTATAACGTTCTAAGGATGCTAGGACCAAGTATGCACTTAGATGAGAAGTTGGACCAAGTAAATTGGCAGCCAGCGTACTTACTTGGATGTTAGGACCTATCCTGCTAGACTTGGATGTTAGAACCCATCCAACTGGACTTGGATACCTAATACATTTGATATGATCGAAGGGAACCTACTTGATCTAAGTAGGTACACTTGGACCGTGTTAACCTGGCTTAACTCTGGAATCTTCATTTGATTTTTATGGTGGCTCGGACAATACGGTGAAGTGGTGGTGGCACTGATTTTTCGAAAAAAGAATTCTTGTGGAAAATTTCCATTTCCCTAGTAGTTCAATAATATTTTGCTTCTGCCATTCCTGTGATCTAGATCAAAATTACCCACCTTTCTCGACAATAACAAACTTGCGATCATTATGAAAAAAAAATTGTACTTTAAGACTATCATCATCGCGGATAAAAAAAAACTACAAAACTAGTTTGTTGGTCAAGGTCTGGCTATTTTTTTACTGTTTATCAAGATATTTCAATTTTAGTTTAAATTAGACTGCAACGTAATGAAGACCTTGCCAAGAACATTTTTGATAAAAATTGTTCTTTTATTTTAATGAAGCGCGCTTTATTCAAACAAGATTATTTTGTGATTTGTTTTGCTGCGATAAAGAAGGAACGTGTATACGTTGTGATAGAAGATATTTTATAATTTTTGTGTTGTTGTCTTCTTAAAATTTAAGGTAGGTAACGCAACATAACATCTGAGTACTTACATACCTAACTATTATCATTTTAAATTTGACTTTAGTTGATGAATTTTTTTATTTTATTCAACACTTGCTAGTTATAAGAGTCATTATTTGTGCCAATTTAGACAGGTAAACTATCAAATAAAATAACACACTAGTGTCTTATATACCATAATCCACTAGTGGGTTATGGTTTATAACTCACTCTCTTATAACTTCACTGCAAAACGCCAGGAAATAAAAATTTATAAATCCTGCTTTAAAGAAGACTCATTCTCAAAAAATTCACATTTTAGCTTACTCCGTGATATCCTCATAGGTGGATTTTGCTACCCCTATGTAAACTTTCTGAATTTGAGGAAAATTTCCAATAAGCAGAGATCGAGAAACAGTGGTAATTGTGCTCCCTTTTTTTCTAAAGAGAATTAATAATGTCGGATAGATTAGTTCTTTTAAAAATATGCATATATGCATATGAATTGTTTATCAATTTCCGTGTCTCAAATGTTCCTATTAATTATATCTGATATTATTGATGCTTTAGAATCAAGGTGAGAGGTGGAATGAAAGCAATTAACGTGTCGAGCAAAAGTCGTTAATTTAACAACGTCTGCATATTTGCAAGGAAGCAAAAAAATAAATAAATTATTCAAACATTTATAAAAATTCATCGATTAAGATACTAATAAGGAAATCTTTAGGTGGTAAGCTGTCAAAGCTTACAAATTCAAATTTAAAAGGTACTGGATTTCCGGCTAAATAGATTATTTTATTCGTTATAGTACATATATTCATCCTGGATATTAGATGGTTATAGTGACGATCCTATTGAAGGCATTCTAGCAAGGCTCATGTTTCCTCTATGAATACAAATTTTTATATATATACAGAAAAATACACCGTCGTCAACTTACACAATGACATACTTTTCCTTTTAGTCTGCTTACTATGGAGATTTTTCTGACGATAATGTTTGCTATAATAAGGCTGTTGGACATCATTTCTGAACCGTTTTTCAAATGCAGGGCCAAAAATAAGAAACTGAACTTGCCACCAATAAGAAATGACCTTTTAAAAATAAGTGCCACTGAATTGGCAAGTAAAATAAGAAGAAAACAAGTGAGTCAATGCCAGCCTTTCGATATTCATTACTCGATTTTTTTTTGTATACTTAGATATCTAGTCTGGACATATGTGAAGCCTATATTGAGCGTGTCAAAGAAGTCAACCCAACTTTAAATGCAGTAGTAGAGGATAGGTTCAATGAAGCTCTAAAAGAAGCCAAGCAAGTCAATAGTTATCTACAGACAACTTCATTAAGTGAAGCAGAATTGGAAAAAATTAAACCTTTATTAGGAGTTCCAGTTACAATTAAAGAAGCTTGTGCTGTTAAAGGTAGGTAAGAAATAAGACTCCAAAAATCAATATTTATTTTCTTTTTTCTAGGGATGACGCATTGTACAGGTTCTCTATCGCGTCTTGGCTTCACAGCAGAAAACGATGCCGAGGCGGTTGCGAAATTGAAATGTGCTGGAGCTATTGTGTTACTTGTTTCCAATACTCCAGAACTGTGCCTCAGTTGGGAAACGTTCAATTACATAACTGGGCGAACTAATAATCCTTATGATCCTACATGCACGTCAGGTGGATCTTCTGGAGGTGAAGTAAGAACTATTGATAATGAAATTAAGCTACACAAATACTTGAGATATTTTATCGTTCTTGTTCTTTGTCAACCTCTATCCATCCACTCCTGGATGTAGGTCTCTCCTAGCTGTTTCCATCTTTCTTTATCCTTCGCCAATCCCATCCACTGTTTGCCTGCCACTGTCCTTATGTCGTCCAATCATCTTTTTTGAGGTCATCCCGTGCTTCTTATTCACTTCCTAGGTTTCTTTGTCCATCCCATCGCCATTTGATCTTTGCCACCTCCTCCACAATGTCCCTCGATGTTTCTAATTTTGTCTCTTAGTGATATTCCAAGTATGTGTCTTACCATCGCTCTTTGGATGGTTTCTAATTTTTTAGCGGACTTTCTGGTGAGAGAGATGGTCTCCATAAGTAGACACCGGTAATATGCAAGTGTCGTATACTTTTCTTTTTAGGTTCATGTGAATGGACTTATTTTTCAAGATGTATGTTAGTTAGTTGCGATCTTCTTTCTATTTCAGCATTTTGGTTTGGTTTCCCTAGTCTGATGTCATGACCCAAATAGTGTTCAACGTTTTCAATCCTCTGGTGCTGCATTGGGTTTTTTGAAGACGATATTGAGGCAAAAATGGTTTTCCTAGTTCAAGTAGCATCTCCCTTCTTTCGTTCCTGTTGCCTAGCCCAAGTGTCCGAAGTAATGTGTGTCTCCCTGCTCTCTAGTTCGGATTTTTGCGTTGAAATCTCCTGTTAGTACTTACGATTTATGTTTTTTCCTATCTGCTTGCCCTTATCGTCGTGAAAGGTTTCTCCTCAGAATTTTTCGACGGTGCATATCAGTATTATCAGTGTATGATCTGTAGGCTATATCTTTTGTTCAAAGTGATTATAATGTATATTATGACGCTGTTTAAAATTGCACAGTATTTTGTTATTTCGTAGGGGAATCTTCTATTTATCAGGACTGAAATAGGGTGTGACCGGATTTAAGGTTGTGCATTTCTCTCCAATTACGTCCCATTTGATATTGGTTCTTGTTCTAATTCGTCAAATTGTTTTTCGGCCTCATATTTCGTATCGTGTATGTACATACCTATACGTGGCTATGTGAAAACAAGATGAGTTGGTTTTCCCTTGTGCTTTATTTTTCGCTGTAGTTTCAGTCGAGTATTTGCCTCCCCCAGAATCCGTCAGACTGACTGATTGCTTAGTGGTGGTAATCGAGATTGTGTTAAGAGGTTTTGGCATCTTGAAACGCCACGCCTGCCGATCAAGTTGGCAAGTTGTGGGGTTGGAATATTGGAAAGGAAATGATGGGTTTAGATAAGTACTGGGGATTTGACAATGGTTTCTTCATAGGGTTTTAGAGAATAAAGCGCAACGTTAAGGCTAAATTCAATGTCAGGTTTCTTAACAAAAAATTTTCGGGCTGGGAATTTTTCAAAATGATTCGAATGACGCAACAACATTTGTAAAGGCTCGCCACATACAAATGTCTTTGACGATTCCTCCAAAATTTCAAAAGGTTCCACATCATCCACTTTATTATCATTGATTCAACCTAACTTAATTCAAATCTGGATATTCTTTCTAGTTTTGTATTTCCTTGTCTCCACTTCTTTTCTAAAAAATGTTCTTTCGGCTAATATCTCTATCAAGTGTTAAGAATATACCTACCAAGTTGTGCTGAGAAGTCTATGTAGGTAATAGCTATTCACCTAACAAGTGCGGAAAATGAATGCGGAAATATTTTCCGCAAGTGTTAGGTAAAATATTTTTCCTACAGGCGAGAAAATGTAAAATTTTTCTTTTTTTTTTGACATATCAGTGCGGTAAAATTTTTTCCGCACTGACAGCCGTGCGGAAAAACTTTTTCCGCACTGATATGTCAAAAAAAAAAGTTTTACCGCACCGTGCGGGAAAACTCATTTTCCGCACGCATATCAGTGCGGAAAATCGATTTTTCCGCACGGCTGTAGGAAAAATTCATTTCACGAAACGAGATAGTAGAGGTAAAAAAACAGACGGAGCTTAAAAATTCAGAGAAGGACTGCAAAAATATGAATTAGAACTAATGACATTTGTTATTGTCAGGTTGTCATATAAGTCAATAAGTTTAATGTCGTATTTCCTAGTATATAACAATTATTTAAATAGTGGTTGGAGAATTATTGTTAATTAGTAAGCAATTTAGATTAAAAAAATATCACGTTCAACAGATTCCGCTGAGGAATTCTTTCGGAAGTATATTCAGAGAAAAGAAATACAAAACAACCTAAGATGGTCCTGCCTAGGGCGGAGTATAATCCTTTTCTCGCCAATAAAATTCGACTTACCTGTCAAAATTTGTTTACTTTCACTATCTCGTGTCGTGAAATGAACTTTAGACCCATGATAAGAATATTTTCATATTGCTCACTTAATTATCTAAAGTACCTACAGAAAAAACTTAATTCAACAATTAAACAATAATGTTCTGTTCAGAACCTACTAAAAATAACATAGGTACCTATATTATTTTTTTTTTTGCTTTGCTATATCTTTCTTATCGTGTAAATCTCCTTGGAACCTGTTTCCCTGAGTTGGCGTATTTTTATTACACCGACAACTGATGGGAGCATAACAAGGTCGAAACCGGAGCTTTGGTTAAACACTTTTCCAAATAAATTTTCCCACAACTCTTTCACTACCTATAATGTGAAAGGAGCATTATTTGGATGCGAAAATTAATATTCCAAGTATATCCCTAGAATCAAACAAGAATGTTATGTCTAGGATGCATTATGAGGATGATATATGTAGATATATCCTAAGAATATTTCAAGCATATTGATATAATATTCTTTCGAGAACATAACTATAATGTTATAGAAACATTCTTTGAATATGAGAATATACATGATAAAAAACCGAGGGTAAATAAATTATTCAACACTTTTTCGACGACTGTTCTGAATTCTTTTTAGAAATAATGACAAAAAACATGACAAATTGACAAATTAACAAATTTACAAATAAAAAAAAAACCCAAACACCACGCACTTCTTGACTGGCGTTGCCATTAGCATTAGGTCGGCATACACACACGTTATTTCGCCGGTTTATCGTGTCATCTGGAAAAACCCGTGAAAAATCATTTACGTGAGTGAGGAAGGCTGCGCGCAATGATAGAATGGGAAGAAACTTCAGACGTGGTTTCATCTGGAGTGTGGCGTCAGTACTCAAGTATATGACAGAGTAGTTCACACCCGTGCGTCCACACGCCATTTCACGTCATGGTTTCGAGGCTATTACGAAGACATAAACGGCGCGTAGCGATCTATTACATTGAAAATTAGTACATGACCACATGCACTTTCAAATGGCACGATAAATGACAGTTTTTGTCCACACACATACGAGTTTTCCTTTGAAACTAATATTCCACGTGTAAAGGCCGAAACCCACTAGCAACACGCCACGTCATGCTTCGCCACGCCACGCCATGTGACGAAAATGTATGCGTATATTCTTCCATTTATTTATATGTGCCGCGTACACACTTGCCATACGCGATACCACGTCATGGCACGCCACGCTATCGGTCTATTTGCATACAAACTGTCCCACGTGAACCTGTGTCACATGGCGTGGGGAGGCGTGGCGTGTTGCTAGTGGGTTTCGGTCTTAATCAAGTGCTTAATTATTTGGATACTTTGTAAAGTGTATGGAACATGACGGTTTTTTTGCTACGCCGTTCTTTCGCGCATGCTAACCGCCACTTCCCAACATGCCACGATAAACCGCGCGAAATAACGTGTGTGTATGCCGGCCTTTTTCCATCAACATGCCAAAAACTGACAAAACAAATCAAGGCAATGATCCATATTAAGATTAGTTCGTAGCCGCAGCTGATCGGTCTTTCTTGACGTCTCCGGTTATCCAATCTGTCCTATTCTAACATACATTCTAAGCATATCTTTAGAATCAAACAAGAATATTCGTTTCAGGATGTACACAGAATCGCATTGGTATATCCTAGGAATATCCTTATGTATTTCCCAGGAATGTCTTGGGTATTGCAAACAGTATTTCTATAATCTTTTCTTTGAACATTCTCAGGACATTCGCAATGGTTTTGGCGAACATTCTAGGCACATTCTTCCTAAAAAAAGAACATTCCCATTACATTCTAAGGATGCAACGAGCGCTTCTATCATTCTCTGATTTGCAATATCAATTTCAAGCTGATTCAAAAATAAATTTCATGCATACTTGTACTGATCTTCATTATCTTGTTTATATTTTTAATAATCAAGTGTTTCTCACCTAGAAACAGAAGTCAGTACAGGGTTAAAATTTGTACCGGTTGGCCCAGGAAAGAAGAACACGCATCACAGGAAAATGCAGAAACCGGTGAAAAGCCAAATGCAAAAAGCTCAGACGACTCAACTTACTAATCAAACAGGGGGAAACCCCTGAAAATGGGAGCATAAAACACAGAGCAAACACCATAAGATTTTTAAGTACACGAAAATAATTAACCCTGGCCCACTAAACCTCAATTCACTGAATTGAAGTTAAAAATAAAGGTTGAGCATTTTTATTTAATGGTTTTGACTCCGAATGTCTCTATCCACTTCATATCATTAAGTGAATAATATATTTTAGGGAGCGTTACTAGGCTCCGCAGCATCACTTATTGGCATTGGATCAGATGTAGCTGGTTCCATAAGACTACCAGCACTTTTTTGTGGCGTATTCGGTCACAAACCTACTTCAAGTAAGTAATTCAGTATTATATTTATATCCAGATTTATGAGAAATTGTTTTTTTTTTTCAGGAATTATTTCGATAAAAGGGCACTGGCCAATGGGCCAAGACGATAAATATAATGATTATTTAGTTGTTGGTCCTATGGCTAGATATGCTTGCGATTTGAAGTTGATGATGAAAGTTTTGTGTAACGACAAAACCAGTGCTGAGCTTAGATTAAATGAATCAGTATGTTTGTAAATTATATTGATTTAAAAATAATTGAAATGTTCAATTTCAGGTTGACTTAACTAAGCTGAACGTTTTCTTTATTGAAGACATAAGAAGTTCAGTAATACAACCGTATACTTCACAAGACATAAAGGGGGTTATTGAAAAGTCTGTGAAACATTTGAAGGAATTTTATGGATCTACTATCAAAGATTACAAGTTCAAGAGCTTTGATAATAGTTGGATAGTTTGTAATAAGGAAATTACTGGAATTGAAGATACACCATATCCGTTTAAATGGGTAAGTAATTACAGCCTTATTAAATTATTTATTTAAAAATCACCCCTATCAGGGCCGTATCTAGACCAAAATTTTGGGGGGGGGGTTAGACAAAGTGGCAAAAAAAAATTGTTACACTAGTAATATAAATAAAATAAAAAAATAAGTATTTAATAAGTGTTGTTTGTTTTTAAGTTATAATTTTTGAATTTTATTATTTTTGGGGGGGGTTTGAACCCCCAAAACCCCCCCTAGATACCTGACCCCTATTTAAAAATGTATCCATATCTCACTTTATAAATTTTTTAGAGCTTTTTTTTTCTAGGAGGCATGCGGTGATTGTTTTGACTTATTTAAATCTCCTTTTGGTAAGTCAAGATACACCTGGAATTTATGGTATTTTTATATCTTGGATAAATTGTATAAACTGATTGTAAGCGATTATTCAGTGGAGAATGAAAAAATGAAAAAGGAAGTGGTTGTAAGTTCATCTATAACATTAATATTTAAAACTCGTAGTATTACTTAGTGTTTCTCAACATACAAAGCTTTTTTGTCACTTCCAGGAAAAGTTAGACAACAATGGAGTCATCATTCTTCCAACTTTCATAGACTCGGCTTGCAAGCACAATCAAATGAACTTCAAAGTTAGTTATTCTCATCTTAGCATAGCAAATGCTCTAGGGTTACCTGCCACATCGGTTCCTTGTGGATTTGATAAGGAAGGAATGCCTATTGGGGTTCAGGTGAGCAAAACGCCATTTCACTGAAATATGCTTTATAATTTTGTGTTTTTTTTTCAGGTATTAGCAGCACCTCACCAAGATAGACTGTGCTTAGCTGTTGCTGAAGCTTTGGAACGATATTTTGGTGGTTGGATAGAACCACCAGAATAATAATTAGTTTCAATGAATTATATTTACTTTTTTTTTTATTTTAATTTTTGGCATTGTGAATATTGTTTACACCTAAATAGAACTTCTCCATTACTATTTTTCTTATCAAAGACAAAAAAGGTTACCATCGTTTATCGTTTATAAAATAGTCGCTACTTCAGGTTATAAATTGATTACAATTCCTCTATCAAAACCAATAACAGTCTTCTGGAGTAGCTTCACACCACAGATTTAGAAATCCTGAACCTTAGCAGCCTACCGATCTCTGTTATAGACGTAGACAAGAGGTGATAGACTTGACGTTGGGCTCACTCTCCATATAAAATACACACCAGCCGATACAACATTATCTAATATTAGTAAAATATGCAAGGTACTTGGCATCAGCGGCTTTACGTAGAGATCATTTTTCACATAGTACAATTTTTTTCAAATAATTTCCTTAAGTATGACACACTTTTATCTATTGATATATTTTTTAAATAAAACTAAACATCTGATTGATTATAAACTTATCTATTACCATTTTAGAATAATTGCAAATTCAAATCTTATGTATCCTCACTATAATTTATAGCTAAAGAATCTCCGTGCCCTTCTTTACACAACTCCGCATTTTTCGAATACAAACTACTATCCGTATAATTATAAACCTTCAAAAACGTTACAAAATAACCACAACTAGCTGGTATATTTTTTATTGTTACTGAACTATTCGTAGCCAAAAACGTAAAATTATTACCATCTTTTAGCAAATCACCTGATGCAGTACAATTGCTTTCCATAGAACAATCCAACGCGATGTAAAGTTGAATATCTGTAGAAGTCTAAAAGTAATTATTAAATTAAATTTTCATTTACTATATAAAGGCAGATTCTTACTGTTAAAGCAACAATCGTGCCTTGTGCAACCAACATAGTCCAATCAGTTTCAAATGTCTCAATGTCCATATAATATCTGTTTTTTTGAAGCGGTTTAAAAATGGTGCCTCCCCAGAATTCGTACCAAACTCCTCTTTCTGGTGGTAAGTATACTTGCAAAACAATACGTCCACTACTTAGGGGGTGAGCTACCATTAGGTCTTTTCCAATCGTGTATTGTCTAACAAAAAAAAAAATTAGTAAACTTACCCCCGTCGGTATATAAGTATAAAACACCTTTCCAAAGAAAACGTTTCTGTGTTATTAAAATAATCATAATACATGGGCCTTACTAATGGCTCATTTTTATTCATTATAGTATAAAAATAGTCCTGCAATAAGGCTCTTCTTTTAATAGAGGCCTCAACTGCTTGAGTTGCGTATTGAGAATTGAGATTCGCAGGATCTCTAAAAACATCACCTAAAGAACAGTATTTTTAATTATTTTCATAGATTATTTTTCAAAAAATTATATTATACCTGAAATTACTCTAAAATATGGCATAGAAGCAGCTGCAATATACCATCTCAAACACAAAACCTGATGTAATGTTTTGTTGTAATTATCTGTATCTCCGCATATTGGTAAGCCAACCATTTGATTACCTAAACTAACACCCCTTAGTAAAATTTAATTAATACAATTTTGCTTACCAGTAATACTCCCAAACAAAATTCTATTTAAGTACAGCTTAAAATTTTCCCAAGAAGTATCAAAATTATCAGAAATTACTGGCTCAGTGTTGCCATAAGTTTTTGTTGATGCTATTATCAAAGATTGCGAGGCTGGTAATACCCTACTTAAAGCATCATCTTGATATTGTCCATATAAGTTGTGACTTTCATAATGGGCAACTTGGTTATGGCCTTTTAGGTACCAGGGAAGCGTATACAGCATTTGATTGTTTATTTCCTGGAAATAACTAGATTTAAGTAATTCAAGAAAATTATTTGCATGCCTCTAGTGCCAACCTGAGTATAATATGGAAAACTTGAACTTGGAACTTTGATGAAACTTTCATCCTCTGGCCAATTATCATTTAATATAAAACCACTAATATAGTCCATTCCTAGGTGTGTATCTATCCATTTTATTAAGGTTTCCATATATTCAGAAGAATTTGCCGAATAGTCTGGATAAACTACAGGCTGGTTGAGGTAAGAACCTTCATAAATGGATCCATTTTCGTTTTTGTAAAGAATGCCCAGCTCTTTTGCTTTAATGTAGAGTTCGTTGTTTTCGTGAATTAAAATCTGAAAGAAATTACAATTAATGATTTTCTTATTTTAGCAAGAAAGGTTACTTACCT
Organism: Ceutorhynchus assimilis; assembly: GCA_917834065.1. Lineage (NCBI taxonomy): Eukaryota > Metazoa > Arthropoda > Insecta > Coleoptera > Curculionidae > Ceutorhynchus > Ceutorhynchus assimilis. Next base: position 28,271,241 of record OU892284.1, on the reverse strand, counting down.
GTGGGGGTAGACAAAACATAAACTTTTTACCATTAGCAAACATATCGACAACATAAGTTTTTAACAAATCCACGTCATCTTGGGATTGGGTTTTGTTTTGCAAGGTAACAAAAAGATTTTCATGGATGCAATCCGTGTCTAAATTCGAACTATTATTGGCCGAGTAAATTTTTAATAAATCGCTCAAAGTTGTGCTTTCACCTTTTCTATAATAAAAATTATTGGTCTAAGAACCAGAAACTTATTTTAGGGTCAATTTTCTTTTAAGATTGGACTGTCAGGATGTTGGATTACGATACAGGCAAAAAAATTGTTAATTTCGAGAGAAAACGATCGCATTTCCCCTAAGCTAGTGGTAAATATGCCTCTATTTGAAAAAAGATATAATCTAATAGTTAGGAATACTCACCTACAATTATGAGTACCCAAAAACCATAAAGGAGGCACTACAATATCATCTACTGTTTGGTCTCTATATAAATCTGCTGGAGTTGGACCTAAAGACAACTCAACTTCAATTTTTTTACCAAGCAAGCTTCTCAATATTACAGTATATGAGGAGAGGACTTCTATTTCCAAAGGACCATCATGCTTGATCACTGCGCCTAGAAGACCGGAAAAAAAGTGAAAACTTTTTTATATAAATAAATTCCTTACCATGAAATTTTCCATTCTGATACGCCCAAAATACCGGTAAAGTAGAATGATCGTCCCTATTCTTATAAATCACTTTAGTTAAATTCTGATCAGCATTCAACTTAATCAAATTTCTATCCAACCCGAACAAGGTGTCATTAGAAAGCTGAAACGACCATTCCCAATATTTTTCAGAGGCGATCAAAGCTCCTTTGGCACTTGTAAATATCGCATCTCCATCTTTATCAAATACTTCAACAATGAGCTTTTTGGAAGCTTGAGTTATTGAATAGTTTGGGTCAGAGGTGCTTATGGGCTTGACGATTTCAGATGGCTCGTGGATTATCAGAGATAATCTGTTGGAAGTCTTATTTTGGATGGTAAGTTTGAGATTTTGTAAAGCTTTCGAGCCCACTGGGGAACTGGCTTGAGAGGTTTGATATGAATCACTACCTGGATCAGGTCTGTAGAAGTATCTGTGGAAATTAAGTTTTTGTAAATATGTAATTATTCAGATGGTAATTCTTGTCCTAAAGGTGTTAAATCAGACGTTGTTTTCCTAAATTCAATATAAACATATAAGGACTAGTACGCATTACGTGGACGGGTTAGTTTGGGCTAGTTTGCATATTTTTGGTTAATTTCGTTACAATTTGTTTTACTGGTTATAAGTGTACTGGTTGACAGAGACGCGCGCGAAGCGCGCTTTGTTATTTGGGCTATGGTCCAAATATAACCAAACGTTAACCAAAGTGACCGAATCGGTTGACAGAGGCTTACTGAAAATTCTGGTTACTTAGGAAACGCGAGTATGAAATAAAAAATAATTGACAGAAATTACAGATAAAACCAACGGAACCGACATCTGATGGCCGGTAGCTATTTTGACAATTGGTTAACCAGATTTCAGGAAACCGAGGTCCAAAAGTAACCACTTTTCAAGGAAACAGAGTGTTATGATTACTTTCGGACCGTGAAACCATAACCCTGGTTATATTCGGACCACTGCCTCAAATTCAATATTAACATACAATATACACTTGGTCAAACATAAAACTGGTACAGGCAATATAATATATTTTTTAAATTTGCCTAGTGTGAGTCAGACTTAACAACAAAAAGTCTCTTCTGAAAACTTAGGTCAGACAGTTTGTCAACCTCAAATCTAAACAAAAGTAAATGCAACATGTTTTATGTTATGATTGGTTTAAATATGACACTGATTTGACTCTTTTTGTCATGTTGAGGCGATAAAAAAATCGATTTACACAATAGGAAAATGCGTACCTTTCATGATTAGCCAAGTGTACAATGACTAGCACGCATTACGTGGACGGGTTAAGGCCCATCCTCAATCAATTTGGTAGCGAAGTGGCACTTCGGCACGCAAGCTAGGAAAATGTAGTTTAACGTTGGCATCCTCAATTCAATTCCGTGCTGGCATGCACGCCGACTTCGAAGTGCAAGCTTGCAAGCTGCAATCTTTTTCGATGCGTGCCGACTTATGTCATGCGCAGTACGGTAAAAAATAATTTAGGTTATCCTTATTAGATGAACCTATTGAGGTTTAATAAAACACAGTGAAATGAGTCTAACTATAATGAAAAGATACGTGACAAATTCGCGTGACAATGACAATTTTTACAATGACAATACTAATCATTACAGGTTCTATAGGTAATAACTAGGTGAACAGAACTAACTAATTATAGCGGGAGAATAAAACTCAAATACCTCTTCTTAACACTCCCACCTATTTGTGTTTTATAGAAGAATTAACATTATTCAAAAAATACATTCGGATATAGACTAAAAACTACAATAACATGTTTAATTTTTGAAGGCAATTGTTCAGAACAGTCTTTGTAACTGGCTTTGTGAGAATATCTGCCAATTGTTCGTTAGAATTTACATAATTGACTGAAATGTTACCTTTTTCAATTTCGTCACGCACAAAATGCACTTTAATGTCAATATGTTTTGTTCTTCTATGTTGCTGCTGAGCCTGAGCTAGTTTTATGGCTGATTGGTTATCCACATTAATTTTTACTTGTGGGAAGTTTATTCCTAATTCGTTTAGAAAAGACTTCAGCCATAAAGCTTCTCGTACTCCGAGTGATAACGCTAAATATTCGGCCTCAGTGGTAGACTGAGCAACAACGGTTTGTTTCTGACACTTCCAGGTGATCGGTGCATTTGCAAGAACAAAAACGTAACCGCTGGTTGATTTTCGTGTGTCTATACAACCTGCATAGTCAGCATCTGTATATCCGAATAGATTTATTTTTGGCGATTTAGAGAAAACGATTTTATAATGAGCAGTGAGCTTTAAATAACGAAATATGCGTTTAACCGCTTGCCACTGTTCATCTTGCCAGTTATTATAAAATCGACTCACTTGATTCACTGCGAAAGAAATGTCTGGTCGACTACACGTTGCTAAAAACATCAAAGAACCGACAGCTTCGCGATAAGGATGCTTTTTTGCACACACTGTATTTTCAGGTAATGACAACAGAATACTCGGTTCCGCAGGAACTGATAAGGGTTTGGCATCACTCATTGGAAACTTATTTACAAGTCTAGTTATGTACATTTGTTGGTGAATGCAAATTATACCGTCAGATAAATTTTGTTCGATTTCAAGACCAACAAAATTTAGTTTTGAACTGTCCAAATTTACAACGATTTTAAACATCTGTTTCAAAATATTAATAAGTCCAGATATAGCAGTTTTTGATTTTGACATCAACAGACCGTCGTCGACATAAATAGCCAGATAAATTTCATTCTCAGCAAAGTGACCAAGAAATACACAAGGGTCTATTTTTAATTGTTTAAAATCGTACTGATTTAAAAATGAAACAAACTTACGGTTCCAACATCGTGCTGATTGCTTTAGTCCGTAAAGGCTTCTGTTTAATTTGCACACTAAACCGGGTTTCTTTTGGTTTTCGAACCCCGATGGCTGTTTCATATACACACACTCCGAGAGATCGCCGTACAAAGAGGCTGTTTGTACGTCGAAATTAGAAATATGCATGTCATGTTCGGTTGCCAATGCAAGCAGAATTCGAATAGAATCGTATCGTACCACCGGCGCGAAAGTCTCTTGATAGTCCACCCCTTTTTCTTGTGTGAATCCCCGCCCGACAAGACGTGCTTTATAGCGCGATGGTTTACCATCAGAAGATATTTTAATACGAAACACCCACTTATGGTCAACGATTTTCGCGTTTTTCGGTAATGTTACTAAGTCCCACGTATTGTTGCACTTTAAGGCGTTTATTTCTTCTTGCATAGCGAGGCGCCATTTATCAGAATCTTCAGAGCTGATGGCTTCTTCGTATGTCGTAGGTTCGGAAAGTGAACAATAATTAGCATAGGTAGTATAAAAATTGGGTCTTGACAACTTGCTTCTATCTCTTAATTCTCTTCTATTCTCATCTTTTAATTCAAAATTTTCTTCACACTGATAATCTTCATCACTCAAATATTCTTCGGCATTTTCTTCTATTTCTGTAATTTCTTCGCTAGGGTTGTTTTCATCTATATTTTCTGGTACTTCGTGTATCTCATTTTGTGGTTCGTAATTCTCAGATATCTCAAAATAGAGGGTAAATGTTTCCTTTTTGGGTGAAAATATGTCATTTTCGTTGAAATTAACATAACAGCTGATTTCAATTCTACGTTTCTCTGGATCCCAAAGTCTATAATTGGATGAATGACCGTCATAACCTACCAACAATAATTTTCGGGATTTTGGCTCAAACTTTTTCCGAAACTGATCTGGTATTGCCATGTAAGCGATACTTCCAAAAATGCGGACATGTTTTAACGTAGGCTTACGGCCAAACCACTTCTCGTATGCGGTCATATTTTCAATTTGAGTGTTTGCCGTTCTGTTCAGAATATATACCGCGCAATTTACCGCTTCGGACCATAATTCTTGAGAGACGTTCTTGTTGATAAGCATGGTTCTGGCACATTCTGTAATGGTTCTTATTTCTCTTTCCGATCTGCCGTTTTGTTGAGGTGTATAGGCTGCTGAATATTCGGGTGAAATACCTGCTTTCTGTAAAAAGTCTTTAAATGATTTATTTATGTATTCACCGCCTTGATCGCTTTTGAAAACTTTCATTTTGTTACCGGTTTGATTCTCTACAAGTGTCTTGTATTCTACAAATTTACTTAAGACCTCTGATTTGTGTTTGAGAAAATAAACCATGCGGTAACCGCTACAATCATCCTTGAATAGTACAAAATATTTTAAACCGCTAGGCGAGGGAATATTCATAGGCCCACAGACATCACTGTGTATCATAAAACCGGGCTTTTCAGCTCTTTTTACAGACAGATTTTTATGAGGTACTTTTGACTGTTTACCAAACTGGCAACTTTCACAGAAAAACGGCTCTTTTTCTGTGATTTTTAAATCGGATACTAGCTCAGAAGTTTTCTTGATGTAATGACAATTAACATGACCGAGACGCTCGTGCCAAAGTTTTAATGAATTGTTAATTGTACTTACATGACATTCCTGTTGAGGCTTCACTCTAAATTTCATGATCCATAGATTGTTTTTTCTGTATCCAACACAAACAACTTTTTTTTGGCTATCGCGGAACTCACAATGATTTTTGTATGAATGATACGTAAAATGTTTGTCTGTCATTGCTCCCACCGAAAATAAATTCCTGCTGAGCTCTAGAATATACAAAACATCTGTCATTGTTTTGTTTTGCCACTGGTTGTTTGCGAAGACTTTCGAGAATTTCTACAGTGCCTCTTTCAGCAACAGTTATTAATTTATCATTTGCTATTCGGACAAATATTGGTTCATTTACCTCTTGTAAATTGGTAAATAAATTTCTTTCGCTGCTCATATGAACGCTGGCACCTGAGTCACAAATCCATTCAGCTTTTTCGACATCGGAGCTTGCAGTATACAAAGAAGAAATATCACAAATAAATGCGGAGCTTGACGAACTTGAAGGCGAATTTGAGGTCGAAGACCTGTCATTTTTCTTAAGATTTGCCAATCTTTTGCGGCATTCTCTGATCCAATGACCTTTCTTTTTACAATAATTGCAAATCGAGTTTTTCTTCAAATTGTTGATATTTTTCTTCTTATTGTGATTATTTTTATTTACAGTAACAGATTCTAATTTGCTTTGTAGAGCTTTGACTTCGAGTGCAAGACGAGACATTTCGGAATCGTCATGAGACATGCGGCTTTCTTCTTTTAATAAACGAGCAGAAAGATTCTCAAACGTTTGTTGGTTACTGGCTACGGAATCCCAAGCAGTTCTGAATGCATTGAATCTAGATGGTAAACTGTTTATAGCCTTCGAACAGATAGCGCTAGGGCTTATAGTTTCTTTGACGTCTTTTAGCTGTCGTACTAAAAGTTCAATAGCTGAAATGTGTTCAGCAATATTTCCATTATCTGGCATTCTATATTCATAAAACTTTTGCCATAGTAGCTCTCGGGATATTTCTGTTTTCTGTTCATGAATGGAAATCAGCCTATTCCACATTTTTGTTGCGTCATCGCAGTTAATGAGATGTTGCATTTGTTCCTGGCATATTGTTGATAACAAAATTACCTGCGCCTTGGTGTTTTTTGTGTCCCAAGCTTCCCACTCGGTACTAGTTTCATCATCTGGTTCCTTCGTGGTTCCATCAACAATTTTCATAAGTTTTTCAGCTTTTAATAGGATTGTTATGCCGAACTTCCAAAGCTGAAAGTTTGTACCATCGAATTTCGGAATGCTGCACGTATCAATTTTCACAGAACTTGCCATTTTCACAATCTTTATTTGTTTTACGACTTGAACGTAATTTCTCGGAAATAAAAATCACTCACTACTTGAACGCGATTTAAAATGACGAAAGTTAATGTTTTAGACTCGCACGTGAACTGGGACCGTAACCTATTAGATGAACCTCTTGAAATTTAATAAGACACAGTGAAATGAGTCTAACTATAATGAAAAGATACGTGACAAATTCGCGTGACAATGACAATTTTTACAATGACAATACCATAATACTAATCATTACAGGTTCTATAGGTAATAACTAGGTGAACAGAACTAACTAATTATAGCGGGAGAATAAAACTCAAATACTTCTTCTTAACAATCCTTGCGTTCGGTATTTTGCTCAAAGAGCAGAGCGGAGTCGTAATCACGTGACCAGCGAGCGCACAGAGCAGTTAAACGCTGTATCAGAGGCTCGAAATTTTATTAAACGAACGTGAATGAGCCTGCACCGAGTTCACTTTTTAAATAAATGAACGGTAAATTCATGCTCAGAGAACACAGATCAAAATACCGAACGCATGGTATGTGACCGTACTACACGCACAGCAGACTGAAAATTGACAGCATTGAGGATGGGTATCAATTTCCCAGCACGCGTGCCAAAGTGCCACTTCGCTACCAGATTAATTGAGGATGTAGCTTTAGTTTGCATATTTTTGGTTAGTTTCGTTACAGTTCGTTCAAAAAATATCAGCTTATGGATAGAAAAAAAAATTTATGATTTTTCAAACTTCTCAAAAATCTGAATCATAAGGTTAAGTACCTAGGTAAAATGATGAAATTTTTGTTTTTAAATAATCATTCGGGACACCCTAAACTCCATACACTAAATTATTCTGAGATTCGACGTGTTGATAATTATTCGACTAAGACCGGGTTCATTCATTTTCATATGAACTTGCTGGTAACTATCTGCAAGATAAGTTTACCGTTCTATAATTTTATTGGCGGCGGATAACTGATTGGCCAATGGGATTACATATTGCGTTTTTATCCGTCAGATTGCATACCTGACAGTTTATCAGAAGGTGAATAAGCCGGCACTAAATGAGATATCCTTATAGGTGATAATAGAATATTGTAAATACATACTTTGATGGTAAAAAATGATGACATTTTCCAGTTGTGGTATCAAAGCAGCAATTTATTTTTTCACATTCATATGAAGTTATGCCGATTTTACCGCAAGGTACTCTATATTCTTCTCTGATAAGACAATAGTAATCTTCCTGTTCATCTACACTGGGTACGTTTCTATAAATAGAGAACAAAATCATATTTCTGGGAAACTGTTATTGATACGTGTTTAGTGATGATGATTGATTTGAGAGGTTTCCCATTCCCATTCAATAAAATGTATTGATTAGACTTTAATCAATAACTTACTTATGACAACAAAAAAACAATGTATCCATTATTGGCGTTTGGTGTTATACTGATTCAATAAGTCTACTTCTTACCTGGATATAACAAATAAATAAGCTAAAGTTGGTACAACTATAGCCAAAAATAGAACAATTATGAGACCTCTAGCTAATTTGGTGCAAATTATTGTTTTCCATGTTGTTTTTCTAACAAAATGAGGTTCTTCATCTGGATCTACAAAATCTTCTAGCTCCTTTTCAATAAATGATGTCATAGTTTACTATAAGGAATATTCAAGTAATTTGTAAGCTTCAAATCAGTGAATCTAGGTACTTACCAAATTAATTTAGAGAAAATCCTCAAACATAATTGCACTTTCGTAAATTTTACACGCAAACGGATATGAATCAAACAATTATTTTACGACAAACTTGACTGAGTTTTGATAACAATAGGATTAAAGACTCAAAAATCAAAATAAAAGATATTCGATATAATTCGCGATAAATTATTTTATCAGCTGTCAATTTCGTTAATCTCGCCTATTTAAAATAATACTTTCAATCAGTGTTAAAAGATTAGCATTTTTTTATCTTATCTTTGGGAAAAAAATCGTGTTTTTGATGATTTTTGAATTTTAATTTCACGTTGAAGCTACTGTGCCAAGATTACTGAAAATATATATAGTGCGGATATCGCGAAACTCTAATATAGCAAAATGGACGTTATCTGCTGGCTAGATTGAGACACGTCCATCTTAAAAGCTCTTAGGCTTTACCTTGCATATCTCCACGACCAACCCTTCAATGTGTGTTTTGAGAACACCTGACGCTGACTTGGTTACGTTTGTTCAAAACTTACTACTTGCTTAAGTTCCTTCATCTAAATGGTAAATTAATTTTATGTGACGACTTTAGCATAGATTTTTCCAGTGTGTGCTGCTCAATAATTTCTCCAGTCTATACTTGGATCTTTTGGTATAGTCATGCATGTTCAATCTCCAACCCGAATAACTATAAAACCAGATCTATGTAGCACTATCGACTACGTCTTGTTATCTTTTGATCCTGTACTGTACTGTCTTTAGTTTGGGTTTTGCAGATCATAAAGCAGTACTCACAAGCTTTTCTCTAAAAATCAATTGCAGAAAATGCCCCAACTAAGTTACGCTCAATTTACTCGGAGAAAAAATTCCTTAATTTCAAGCACTTATGTCAAACAGTTGACTGGAATTGCCTCTCTGATGACATCGATAGGTAGTGCATTTTCTATATTTACAGATACATTATTTGGTCTGGCTGTCAAAGCATTTCACCTGAACTATTAAAGGCTTGCGAACATTGGCAACGAACATGCGCTCATTGTCACACCTAAAAGAATTTTCGGTATGGATTTTTAATCAATAGATGCACTATTGATGCTATGTTCTCTGTCTTCAATAATATTCTCTCTAGCTCGAACAATGTGCACTCTGCAGCATCCGTTTTCCTGTGATTTTTCTAAAGCACTCGACTGTGTACTCAAATTGCAGTATTACGGAATTCGAGGCTTCCCTCTGGAATGGTTCAAGTCATTACATTAAAACTGGCACCGAGGCCTACAGACATTAATACAATATTACCATACAAATAAAGTCACTATAAAAAGCAAACAAACTTGGTCTACATTCATTAATCCTGATACCTACTGTATTCAGGCCTATGATGTATCATGTATCCACTCCTGTTATTTTGCCAGTTGTGTTATAGCTCAAAATCCAAACCTATCTCTATTTTTACGTGTAGAATAAACAGTGATAGTTAACTTAACGTTGCTGTTCAAATAACGGGAAAATGATATATCACAGGCCTGATTGTCTATTTTCTGTATTCTCTTATAGGTATAGTTTTTTAGCTTATATTACACTGTCCCTGCACTTCCTTGAAATATTGTTTATGGAGTGCTATTATTATTCCTATATGCTTCTATAAATTGGTGAGTCCTGTCCCTTTTTAGTTCTAGCGTTTGTTGTTCTTAGTTCATGTTTTTTTCTTGTGTTGTATGTGCAAAATTGTCTGTTATATACTTTCAATTCATTTATCCTTAAAAATGTCACTTTATTATATATTTCCTCACTGGGCATGTAATAGTTCATCCCAAATATCACTTTAATCGCTTTGTTTTGAAGTCATTAGAGCCTATTTATTTGTCCTACGGTTGTATTTCCCCAGCAAGGCATTAAGTTTCGCAAGTGTGGCTCTATGAAGCCATTATAGAGAAGCTGTCTGGATTTTTCATTGAATTTGTGAGCAGATCTCCTAACACAGCCCAGCGTGGGTACAATTTTGTTTGTTAAATCTTATATTTGTTTATTCCAAGAAAGATTATCTGTAATATAGTTAGTCACGGGTGTTTATATTCAGTCACCCTGAGATTTGCTCTATTTATTTTAATTTGTGGATTGGATGGTCAATGGTGATTCACCTTTATGCTTGATAGCCACAAATACTGTTTTCTGAACATTTAGAGACAATTTATTGTGACATATCCAATCAAAGTACAGTTCTACTATCGACAGTTTCTTCCAGTTACTTTCTACTTTCCCCAGAGTATAATAGTACTGTGTCAAATTGTGCATGTACAACAAGTACAGCAGTGATCCGAGTACAAAGCCAAAGAGCGACACTCGTATTTAGTTCTTCTTCGTCACTGTCTTAATCATTTACTACAGTTTAATGCTTCCTACTACTTGACTATGGCTTCAGTAAGTTGTGACATGTACCACGAAAGCCCATTTTATGTAGTTTACTCATCAAAAGCTCGATATTCACCGTGCCAAATGCTTTCTGCAGGTCAACATATACGGCTATCACATTTGTACATTTGTATTTATCTAGTTCACTAGTTATAATATGTTTTTCTAGATCCACTGTTGCCCTTTTGAGTACTGCTTTTTTGAAATCCATATCCATATTGTTGACGGTCAAACACAAATGTTGTTTCTATGAATGCTATTAATCTTGCTTTGATAATTTTTTCTATTACTTTCGAAAAAGTTCTTATCAGTGAAATTGGCCTGTAATTTTTCATATCCTCACATGCTCCTTTTTTCTAAATTGGAATAATTTTAGCTGCTTTAAGCTCTTCGGGGTGATTTCCAGTTTGCAATATGTTGTTTGTGAACTTGACCAAAGTGGGTCCAATTGGCCTGTAATTTTTCATATCCTCACATGCTCCTTTTTTCTAAATTGGAATAATTTTAGCTGCTTTAAGCTCTTCGGGGTGATTTCCAGTTTGCAATATGTTGTTTGTGAACTTGACCAAAGTGGGTCCAATGATATTGATTAGCATTAATATGTTTTTTTTTTTGTAATTTTGTCTATCTGGGGCACAGTTATTTTTCAATTGATTTATTTCCACTGTTATCTCCTTTATGTTTGTTGGCTCGAAACTCAGGCTTTGTACATGCTCTTCTTCTATAAAGTGTATTTTATTATTTTGTTTTATTTTAGTTGCCAGTGTCTCTCTAACTCTTGCAAAATGAGATGACTGTTACACTTTATTTTTTTCTACTGTTCTCCCAATTACGTTTTTTATTTTATTTATATCATTATTTTTGCTTCTGTTCCGGTTGCATAACTCGTTCATGCCCAGGCTCTCTTAGAGTTTCCCTTAACCTGTTCAAACCTCATCTCTGCAATATTTTTTGTAGTTTTTTTCCTAGATTATTTAGTGTCTTTTTAGCTCTTTAAATTCTCTTTCACTTTTTTCATTTTGTACTCTCTTCCATGTAACGTATAGCTTTGTCTCTTTCTCTTATTTTAGTTACATACTCTTGTGTAATTCAAAAACTTTTCAGAGTTACTCTCTTCTGTACATTCCTTTTCAGTTTCAGCAATAATCTTTGTGAGTTCTTGAAAAGTTTCTGTTTCACAAGCTTTTTCTATAAGATATTGTTTTTCTATTTTCTCTTCTTACGTCATACCTACTTACACGTGCTTACCTATTTCCTTCTTCACTTCAATATACATTATTTTGTGATCTGAAAGGCAACGGTCTTGCAGTTTTATGTTAAAGGTTGAGCATTTATTTGTTATCACAAGCATGGTCAATGATGGATGATATATTTTTTGTTGTACTGTTTGCATTTGGTGGTATATTTTGCACTTTAAAAATATTCATTCCAATAATTAGATTTTTGCAGTTAAGTACCTATCGATAGTTTGAGAGCGTTTCAACAAGTCAAGAGTAAAATCTCCCACTGTACACATGTGTTTTTCTATTGTTCAGGTAGCCTGTCAAATTCTGTTAGGAAAATTTAGACGTTGCTTTGTGGCGTTCTGTATATCCCAGAGACAGAAAGCCTATATTTTGGTAAATAAAAAGATGCAATGTTACTGTATTCCATTATTTCCATTTGTACATACATCGTTCCTGTTATTTTGTACAAACTGCAGCTCTTCTCTTATATAAACACTACCGCCGCCACCCCAAATGCTCCTAAAAGTCCTAATTGTGCACTGCTATACATATTTTTGTGTCTGTAGCCACTAATGAGATCGATAACTGCAGTATTTTGAAGTATCAAATTAGTGATGCCGCGAGACGAAACTAAAATGACACTCTCGTCTCGTCTCGTCTCGTCTCGCCCTAATCTCGTCTCGTCTCCAGGTCATTTAGTCTCGACTTCGAGACGAGACTAAAAGAAGCGAGACGAGACGAGATTCTCGACTAATCTCGTCTCGTCCTTCAAATAATCGTTTTAGTTTCTTTTTCAATAATGTTTCAAAGGAGCTACCTACAGGAAATCTTTTATTCGATGGTAATATAACGAAAGCAATGGAAATTATCGAAAATTTTTGGCAAATTTTCCCGAATGCATTTTCAGTTGACCAAGAGCACAAGTGCCTTTTTCAGTTGAAAATGCATGTGTGCAAATTTGTCAAAAATTATAGATATATTTTCATTGCTCGAGTTGTATTTTATGAGAGAATTCCATGAATCAAAAATTTGAATTTTTAGTAAGTATACCCTCGTAAGTATAAAAACTGGTCACAAAAAATGTCAAATGCCACCCGTTAGTGTGCAATTATCCGATAATCCTGCAAATTATCACGTAATCGCAATCTGATTGGTTGAAATCAACAATTAAAACATGCCAGTTTATGGTTGGAATACCAGTTTTGACAGATGAATGAAATTCTCTTCAAGATTGTGAAAAATAAAACACCATATTTTTGTATTTATTCCTGTTAAATGAATTTTATCGAAAAAATTAAAAATTTCTAAAAAAATTAAATATATTTAGTACCTACCCTAATACCTATCTAATGTTTCTGACTTTCTCACTACTAACTTAACGAGTAGGTAGGTAACTTATTTATGATTAGAATAATCATCAGTATTAGTCTAGGAGGCAGTGACTTTTTTCCGTACTTATTTTCCCAGTCAGCAAACACCGATAGAATTATCCGGTTGGTTATTCTAAGGAAAATTCATATATGTAGGGGGGAGGGGTTTCGATGGGTTAAGGAGGAAAATGCGTTAGAAAATACCGAAGAAAAGACAAATTTACTGCACTCGTATTTCCAGTGATGAAAATAGTTCTAATAGTAAAAGATATAACCAACATAAGAAAAAAAATAGTCTGGCTGATTTGTGAGAGTATGGGTAATATGTCTGGCAGGTGAAAAACTGAAAAACCGCAAATTTTCAGCCAGACAAACTTTCCTTCACTTGGGACATGCCATGCTGTTATTTCCATTAAAAAAATTACCTACTTTAGTAAATGCCAAACGTTTATGACTGGGAAAATAGGTGGACTTGTTTTTTTTTCTATAAAGTGAACCCAGCCAAAAATTTCAGATTGTTGTTTATTGTCACCATCCGAACAAACTATTTCATATTTACCGACTGCGAAAATAAGTACCGAAAATATTCACTGCCTCCTAGACTATATCAGATATTTTTCAAATATATAATAGTTTCAAAGTTTATCTTTCAAACTACAAGTAAACCATGAATTTAAGCATAATAGAGACGTTGCAGATTCGGAATTTAACCGATTTCTATGTTTTCGAGTGATTAGGCCTGCTTTTGAAAAAAGTCTTTCTGCTGGTACACTTGTAGCACAGATACCCTCGGGGTCGAGGCGAGACGAGATTGATGCTCAGGCGAGACGAGACGAGATCAACCGCTAATCTCGTCTCGTCTCGTCTCGTGGCATCACTATATCAAATCATTAACCTCATCCATTTTCAGTCTTTTTTTTTAATCACAGTTTAAGGTTTCAGTTCCACACATCAGCCACATAGAATGCATTAAGTTTATTGTTTTTCTCATATTCTCGGGCTTTTTTTGCAAAACCACATTATTCTTTTACTTTAAGGCCTTTAAGCTCCCTTCACCTTGTTGACTAGGTACTTATTGTTTTGCACTCATATTTTTGAATTTTATAGGGAAATAATTTCTCGTATTCACACGGTAGATATCAAGATATCTGAGAGTTCACCATCAATAACATCAACTTTGATGCCTGTATGCACCATATTCACGTATTTTCTCAATTAGCTAATCACGGCTAATTACCTATTTAATCACGGTTAAAAAGTCGGTTCGATACCCATTATGTCTGTCACAAATGCATTTCATTTGAAATAGACAGTGATTACATAGTCATAGCTATTGGACTCAAACCATAAAATTGCATAAGATGTATTACTATACCCTATTATCATAAGTTGGGGCATCAAGCCTCTTCAAGAAAATCTACCACTGTCGGTTTCGTGAGGCTGAACCGACGGAAGAAACGATCATCCAAGGCATCAAAATAAGGTTTCCTCTTTACGTTTTCCGCAGAATCCTGACAGTGAAATGTACGGTTCCCGGCTCTGTGTCATTTGCGCGACAGCCGTTTGCGGCTCCCGGCTTCCACCTTCCATATTCCTTATTTCATTTCTGCCTGCTCACTAGCACTATTTCTTCAGTTTTTTTTTGACCAAAATGTAAACATGAAATTATTGAAATCGGAACCAAACAAAACATCCAAACCTCAACTAGCCGCGGTTATCTAGTCCTAATTCCAGGCCATCGGGCGATTCAACAATTATTTGCCGATTAGGAGAAAAAAACGCTTGGTGCATAAGAAAAATATTATGTAATCACGGCTAAAGTCTTAATCAGAGAATTTGTGCGATGGTGCATACAAGCATAAGTGTTATACCGATATTTCTGGTTTTTCCCCTTATTCTGTAATTCCAGTGACCACCTAGTTTTTCTCTCTCCTTTTGTTCTGAGTTATTTATTCTTGTCTCCAGCATTTCCAATTTTTGCGTCACTAAAAGATTTTCTCCTTTCAGTTGCTTCATTTCCTCTCGAGGGAGTGTGACCCAAAAAAACAAACAGCTACTCAAATCAAGAAAAAAAAATCTAAGATCTCTCGTGAAAACCGCAGTCCTGTATTCCAAAATAGTATCCGAGAAAATCGCTTATGGAGATAAATTTTGCGAGAACTTGTGACACACCGGCTAAACGCCGAAATCGCAGCCTTCTGTTCGTCCTCAGTGAACCCTGCCCTATAATTTGAGTGGTTGCAATTCGGTCCAGCGAGACCGTGGACGTTTGTTTTCGAAAATTCTTACACGTATTGAAGCTGTGCCTCCGAAGCCGATGTGACGTCACAACCGAGGCGTTCTTAACTTTAAGCCGCTCTAAGTCGAAAACGGTTCATCGTAGCGATATTGGATCTCAACGAGGTTCAGTTCAAAGTGAACCTTATTAATTGATAGTAAGATGAATGTTAATAACAATTAAAAAGTAAAAAAAAAAATGGCTGAGGGCCTCTAAATTAGTGGAAAAAATGCTGAAATTTTAGGGAATAGGGTGGGTTTCGTCCACCTTTTGGTAGTAATTGGTCAAAAGGTTGGCGACAAACTTGGCGACAAACAGTTGTGTCGATCTGAAGATCGTCGTGGAGCACTTGGGTACGGGTGTACATGGGCGCGTCCACGATGATCTTCAGTACCCTATTCTGAATCTTTTGAATTGAGTCGCCGCACTGGTGACCCAGGTCGCCCCCTATAGGTAATAATTGATCTTATCATAGATTTGTAAAGCGTAATTTTGTTGTTGATTGAGAGCAGGCTATTTTTATTCAGAAGGGGGTATAAGGAAGCAATTTGTGCCTTTGCCCTTGACACAACTGCTACCGTGTTGTCTGCCCAGTACAGACCCCTGTCAAAGATAAGGCCCAGGTACCTCACTTTACTGGACCAGTCTATTGGCATACCGGCAACTCTCAGCCTTTGATTCAGTGTTGGTCTCCGACGAGTAAACATAATAGCTCTAGTCTTCGCGGGATTGAGTTTGATTTTCCAATCCGCCATTCATCTCTCTATTTCGGACATATGTCGATTTAATCTTATTAGAATGATGCGTTCGCATATTCGCCTGGAAAGGATGGCGGTATCGTCCGCGAAGAGGTAGAGCTGAGTATGTATACTCCTCGGAATGTCACTGGTAAAGATGTTAAATAAAATTGGAGAAATTGGGAAACCTTGGGGGACTCCCGCCCTTATGTCATAAAAGGCTGAGCGTTGCCGGTCGGACTCTACCAAAAACCTCCTATTTTGGAGGTAGCTGTTGATTATTTTGGTGAGGTACCTGGGGAAGGCAAGCCTTATCATTTTGATAATGAGGGCCCTGTGCCATATCTTGTTAAACGCTTTGGAGATATCCAAATATATGGCTCCTGTTGAATCCTTTCAGAATTTGAGAAGCCATGCGAGTGGTCTGGTTACTGCTCCCAACCCAGAAACGAAACCCAGTTGTTCGGGGGGAAGAAGGTGATTTAATTCAACATGCTCCTGCAAACGTCCCAGAATGACCTTTTCGACCACCTTTCCAATATTTCAAAGGATACTAATGGGTCTGTAGGAAGAGATGTGTTTTGGGTTTTCACTTCTCTTCCTAATCAGAATTACCTTAGCCTCCTTCCACGTAAGGGGAAAGTGGCCGAGCGAAAAAGTAGCTTTGGTAATGTTGCAAAAAATGGATTTTATGTTTTCTGGGACGTTTTTCAAAGCTTTGTTGGGAACAGCATCCAGACTTGGAGCTTTTTTGGCATTCAATTCTGAAAGGATACTTTGCACCTCCGCGACGGTGACAAGGTGATGGTCAGGGTTAAAATCCATGCTTTCATAAATGTTGTAAGTAGCATTGCCGAGTTTTCCTTGACAGGGTTCTGCACTGGGTTTTCACTAACCAACTAATTTGGAAGGGGGCGATAGGCACCTCTAATTAGGCGTCTGATTGTTTTATAAGCCGTGTTATTATCGGTGGAGATTTCAGCTGGATACCGTATGAAGTTGTCATTGTAATGTTCTTTGAGAAGAGAGCGGATATTGTTAGAAAGCCGATTTGCTTGCCTCCTCAAAGCCGGGTCGCTCGTCTGATAGGCCCTTTTCCGAATACGATTTTTCAAGCGGATGGGGCAGGGGGCAGGATTCCATATTTTGTGATTCTGGACATTTTCTTCACAGTGGACATAGCGAGAGCCATCAGGTGGATCTCTCTAGTCAGTGAGCCCACCGCTTCATCCAACTGTTGAGCGTTTCCGATGTTATTGAAAGAGTTGGCCACGACGTCCCCCAGCAGTCCTAGGTATCGAGCCCAATCTATGTGATTTATCTCGATGCGCCCTTGTGAGGCAAGATTTGAGTCTCCATACTCGACGATTACTGGGAGATGGTCAGAGGTCAGCTCGTGGATGACGGTAGGTTCCGAAACACGATCGGTGTTTTTAGCGACGAAAATGTCCAGAATTTCGGGGAGACCCTGCGGAGAAAATTGGGTGGCTTCGTGAGGCGAATATATAGTGAAATTGAAGGTGTCCGCAAGAATATTCAAGCGGGCACCGTATGTTTTGGAAGCCCTGCATCCCCAATCTCTAGATTTCACATTCAGATCGCCTCCTATAAGAATGCGATCATCAACATCAAACATCGCAGAAATAGACTGAGGTGTTAGGATTTTTCGTGGGCTCTTGTGCACTGATCCTAGTATCAAATCGTGCTGTGTCAGCTGAATGTTGATGAAAGTCCCTTCTATAATATTGAAAGGGTCGGGATTTGGCAGTTCGTAGTCCTCGTAGATCTTTGGCCGAATTCAAGGGTAGAATTACTGCAACTACCTGATTTGTGGTTGAATTCAAGTATGCCCGTCAGTAGGTACTTATAATAAGCATATTCCGTATAAAATTTTATTAACGGCAATAAAAATGTACGTCACGTACGTACCTTAACTCGAACTATTAAAAACGGTTATATCATATATATACCAATACCAATAGTGGCAGTTTCAGTACCCACTTTCAACTAAATAAACGAAATCTTATGCGATAATAGCCGTCAAATAACACAAGAAACTTTCACTTTTTATAAAGAACACCATCGGTGTTCTTCAAATTTCAAGTGCATTCAATAACGTGTGCGAGTGTCTTGTGGAAGGTTCTTATTGATTGAAAATGAAGACTGACTTAAAGGTTTGTAACATCAACAACATTTTAATTTGTTTCATTAAAAATAGTATCTAAGTACAACGTAGATTTTTTTATATAATATAAAGCTGGATTTTGATAAAAAGTACCTACTTGACATATATTTTTTCGAATTTCATATTCATGTATGTATGTGTGAAAAAAATTATACTTAGATAGTTAGGCAATTATACTTCACATGACAATTACGGGCTTAAATCGATGGCAAAAGTCCTTTTGAAATGAAATTTTACTGAATTTCTTATTCTTTGCATGTAGAAAAGTATAATTTCTTGATGCACATGATAAAAATCATCTTTTATATTCAAGAAATCTGCCTCATTAACGACTTTTCAACATAATAATGTCTGAGTGAATAGTTTTTTTTTATTATAAGTTTTTGTTCATCGTTCAGCTAGAGGTTTGTTATTAATATTGCTACTTCCTGATATTCTGCTGTAACAGGAATTATGTTATAATGATGTTGCTTCAAGCAAAGTTGCTTTTTGATGAAAATTTTCATGGCTAGATTATAAAATAATATTCCAGGTATCAGACTAAGATCAGTTGTATTTCTACATAATTCAGTTCAGCAGTGTTTTTTCCAAATTTCATGGGTTGATGTAGTTGCACATTCTTCAACCATTATAGCCTATTTAGCTATATTTTCAAAGAGCTAGGGTATTATTATAAAACAAGAACCAATAAAACTATTTGGTTGCAAAAGAACTATTATAATAGGCTGTTGCATTTATTAAAAACCTACTTATAGGTACTTACACACATACGTTGACATCATCATAAAAACACAAGCATAATATACTTTCAACGCATATTAAGTAGATATTGTATGTTTTAAAAAACAACAAAGGCTTTAACCTTGTTCGTAATTTTGTTTTCGCAAGACCGTAAAAATGTAATTAGAAAAAAAAATGCAAAATCATGCATATTTCCAATGAGTTACCCAATACCTATCACCGAATTTCCGCTAAAAAATTAAAATATAGTTATACTTATACATTTTAAGTTTGGGTTGGGCAAAACCATTTATAAAGAAACCTTGGAATTATAAAAAAAAATCATTTGTATTCATAATTCTTTATTACTTGCACATGGAATAATATACTGGCACGTAGCGTCACATTGCATCTAAAAATCTTGTGGGAGTAAGGGTTGTCAGCGATGGCTTTCCTCAAGAAAAGCACACTTTGTTTAAAAGCTCTCATAATTAGTCATGATAGCCTTGGGGGGTCCACAGTTTATACCACAAATTGATATCGGCAATGGAAAAAGTCATTCAAGTCTGTGACCTCCTGGAGGAAAGTAGCGTTTTGGCAAGGGAGTATTATTGAAAAATACATCATAAGTTTTAATTAAAAATTCAAAAACCTGCAAACGCGTTCCGGCCCATTAGCCTACACGATCCCCAGATTTTAACCCACTGGATTTTTTTTCTTTTGGAGACACGTGAGAACCAATGGGGCATATTCATTTTCATTCATTCTCATCTTTAACCCTCATAATGAAATAGCAAACATTTTAGTAGGTTCAAGATCATTTGCAGATCCATTCCTCGATACGATATCCAAGTGTCCGAATTCTGTTGTTCAATGTCCACCCATGAAATGAATTTAAACTTGGAGTATCAGAAATTTTTTCTTGTAAGAAAGTTTTGATGACAGAGTCTTGGGATAATCACCAGGAGTATTCTAACATTGTTCAGCATTCTATAAATGCCATGTTATGGTATAAAAAGTATTGTGTTTTTTTTTTTAGATCCAAATCTTAGCCGTTGCCGTATTCCTCACAACTTTCATCTGTTTAACATCGGCGGGCGAAGGTTCCAAAAAGTACGATACCACAACAAGACAACCAATAACCGACGAAGCTCTAGAAAAAACCCTAAGCGATAAAAGGTACCTTCAAAGGCTGTTGAAATGCGCTGTAGGAGAAGCGCCTTGCGATC
The DNA here is from genome assembly GCA_917834065.1 of Ceutorhynchus assimilis. Classification (NCBI taxonomy): domain Eukaryota; kingdom Metazoa; phylum Arthropoda; class Insecta; order Coleoptera; family Curculionidae; genus Ceutorhynchus; species Ceutorhynchus assimilis. Next base: position 28,250,933 of record OU892284.1, on the reverse strand, counting down.
CTGTAGGAAGACGACTTAAAAGTAAGCTACCTGTTTCTCAAAAATTAATTTTTATTGCAAAATGCCGGCCAAAAATATCTGAAGATTCTTGGTACCATAAATGAATAAAATATTTGTATCTTGATATTGCATAAGATTCGGATTATATATTTAATAGCCGTGCAGAGTACAACCGCCATTCAAGGTGCTTTCTCCAATTCCGAGAAAGCGTTATACGAGTTGCAAAAACAAATAAACGACTTTAAAAAAAAAATTAATAGGAAGTATACTTATAATTATTATGAAAAATTCTCCAACATTGTATGCTTCACACGCATTAGTTATGATAATATTCTTTGGTGGTTTCCCATGTAAACCAATACCTGCTTTTATTATACCACAGTAAGTTTTAATGACTTATCCGAGACTCTATGAACTCCTAGGTTAATTGCTACTTTTTTTTTCTCATTAAAAATGCCCAAAGATGAAAATGAGGTTCTCTAGAATGGTTTTATTTATTTTAACCCTCTAATTACTTCACATATTATTATGTTTTTTCAGGTGTGGCACCATTGGTACTTCGAGGAACCTGCCCTGACTGCACTGAATCCGAAAAGAAGCAAATCAAAAAAGTACTAGCTTACGTACAAATCAATTTCCCCAAGGAATGGAATAAGATGTTGCAGACCTATGCATCTGGTTGAAATAATCAATTATTAGAGGTAGAAATTAAGCATATTGCAGCAACAATTAGGCCATCCAAAATAAATAAGAAAGAAATCTGATTGTTTTTCGAATATTAGCAGAAAGCTATCTAGTATAGAGTGTGCATTTGTTTCGTTTTGTTTTTATCTGCAATTTTTTGAATTTAATAATTATAGTTTGTTGTGATATTTATATTTGCAAACGTTAACACAATACCTATTTGTATTTATTTCCTAGTCTTATTCCAATAATAAACTTAATTATTAATTCTGTAATATTTATTTTTGCTACTAAGAACAGTACCTACCTTATCCCAAGTTGTAATATATTTTTCTACGGTTTTCTATCTTCAAAAAACATAGTTGCTTTCTTTTGAGAAATGTATAATTCAGCAGGTACCTACTTAATTTAAGTGAATATTGACATTGGTTCCTATAGTTATTTGCTTGATTTTTAAATAAACGTCTGAACGTTGTCAGTCGGTGTCAGTGTTAAAATACCTTAGTTTTTGATTGCTCAAGAGATTTTTACCAAAAAAAAATTAATAAAATGTTCAATAATACAGCTACAGATTACAGTTGTACAACTCTTGCGCCTCAAAAATCCAAAGAATGGTATCAAAATGCCTATAAGAGTTTTCAAACCAGGCTTAACATGTTGAATGGTGAAGAAGTGACAAAAAACACTATGCTTGCCTACTTTGTGAAGAATTTCAAGATGGTCAAATCACCTGCAAGTTTATCCAGCGATGATTTTATGCTTGAATCCGTTTTATCTGTTGAAGATAAAATTGACATATACAAGTGCCTGAAGCTGAATAAGAAGAGGAAAAATGACGGCTATGGTGTTTCAACTCGAGAAGAAATATTTTTCACAGAGGCTGACGATAGGAGGTTTTCACAAATGAAAGTAAGGATGGCTGAGCTGAACATTTTCAAAGAATATGTTGAAATAAGGTCCTTCGTTGGAAGTGCCCAACAGCGTTTTTTTATAAGGTAGGTATCGACAAGGATTTTTTGTTGTTGTTTTAGAGTCATCCTCACATTGAAGACCAAACATCTCAAAAACAGTGTTTATACAGGGTTATACACCCCGATTTTTTGGAATTGAAATGAAAAGAAATGAAATTGTCAATACAGGGTGGTCCTTCGGGAATGACATCGATTGCTTATGGGAAAACTGTGAAAGGTAAAAATTTGAAAATTTGGCAACATAGCAATGTCGATGGGGGACATCTAGGTAAAATATTTTCAAGATGGCGGCATTTCCGGTCATACCGGAAGTTGATACCAACTCGGTTATTTTAAATAGAACACTCCGTATATAAATGTATTTTTGGATTCTACATAAAATTCTGAGCAGATTTCATGTAATATACCCTATACCTAAGTTCAACTGTTTTGGAAATATTGACAGTTGAAAATTGACTTTTTGCAACTTTGACAGGCTGTAAAACCTGAACAGTTAATTTTAGAGGAAACCCGATTTGACATTCCTATCTTAGATTTTTATAAACTATCATTTGACATCAACTTTGAATTAAATCCATGATTAAAAATTTCAGTTAAATTTAATCTCCGTTTAAGTTCAAAGTTGGTGTCAAATGATAGTTTATCAAAATCTAAGATAGGAATGTGAAATCGGTTTTCCTCTAAAATTAACCAATTAGGTTTTACAGCTTGTCAAAGTTGCAAAAAGTCAATTTTCAACTGTCAATATTTCCAAAACAGTTGAACTTAGGTATAGGGTATATTACATGAAATCTGCTCAGAATTTTATGTAGAATCCAAAAATACATTAATATATGGGGTGTTCTATTTAAAATAACCGAGTTGGTATCAACTTCCGGTATGACCGGAAATGCCGCCATCTTGAAAATATTTTACCTAGATGTCCCCCATCGACATTGCTATGTTGCCAAATTTTCAAATTTTTACCTTTCACAGTTTTCCGATAAGCAATCGATGTCATTCCCGGAGGACCACCCGGTATACATGGTACAATGTTCCATTTGAAAAAAATAATAATAATTTCGCACTCCTACCTTTTTGACGCCCCCTGTATGATTAAAACTGACTATGGCTGGGTTCGGTTAATGCATCTGCGAGCAAAAAGAGCAAATTTTGACGGACGTCACGTGATCACTTATCTTTTTTCACGTGTCAAATCACGTAACATAGGTATGTCAAATTTTTCTCATTTTGCTCGCAGATGCAATTACCGGAACCAGCCTTTGTTTAAAACTTTTGAAAATTTCTCAAAACTTTTGTATTTATATTGACACTTTTGTCAAATGAAAAAGTTAGGAGAAGGTGACGTTTATAATAGATCACATTAGGTCTGTTTGTTATCCTCCACTAGTGCACAATAATTTACACTTTTCTGCACTAAGGCGTTTGTTATGCGGTTAGTGCAAATAGTGTAAGGCGTTTGTTATCTCAGTGTAGGGTGCCCAATCATGCACTACCTACACCTGCTCAAGAGGAGGTGTAACAAGTGCAGAATGGGGAGGGGGCAATGTTGTTGTTTTGTTTTGTTTGTTGCTCCTAACCTGAAACCTTAAAATAAGATTTATTATATGGCGATTTCGACTGGATTGCGCTTTCGCACCCAGTGCGAACTTTTTTTAAAAATTGACAGATAAACAATACTTTACACGTCAATTGCCAAAAAAAGTTCGCACTGGGTGCGAATGTGCAATCCAGTCGAAATCGCCATTAGAAATTAAATCTTAAATGTTAGATGAAATATATTGATATGCTCTAAAAAATGAGTAGTGAAAGTACAAATACAAAAGTGCAATTGCATGAATTTATTTTGTCGTCAGAGCTGGAAGATAGGGAATCTGAGGAATCTTCTTCATCTTCCGACTTCCTCTATAATTTCCGACAATAAAACCTTGTAAATATGTTATCTTTTTCGTTAATATTGGACATTTTTTCTGGGTTAGTTTCCATTTTCCACTTTAATTTACCCTAATAATAATTTTTTTGAGGTTAGATATCCGCTTCTATCGCTTCACGAACTGCACTGTGTTTGGTAGTTTTCCTTTACCCTGGTGGCCATGAGCTACACCAGCAGCCTGCACTGACCTACCCTACACGGATATAACAAACACACCTATTGTACATTGAGATATCGTATTAAAATCGATATCGATTTTTATGTCTATAGAAATTAGTCCTTGCACTGGATGTAGAAAACAGGATTATAGACACATATTGGTAACTGACCACACCAAAACTGGATTCAACTTAACTACCTATTTCCCATGCAGCAAGGTTTGGTCGATATAACGTTGAAAGTACGATACTTCCCAACATTGCATTACGTTGTAACAACAGTGTTGAATGTACGTTGACAGGACGGCACAATGTCATAATTGAGACAACGTTGAATGTGATCGTTGAACTAACGTCGTTTTTTACGTTGGCCTCAATCTTATAACAACGTTCATCAGATGTATTCGAGACGTCAGATTTCACGTTGAGCCTGAGGTTTAGCTCAACCTTTATTTTTTTTATAACTTGAAACAGAAAAAAAAGTACAAAGAACATGCTTCATAAGACATTTTAAATCAAATTTCGTCTTATGAAATTTGTTCTATAGTTGGGTCTGTCAGAACAGTTTTCAAATAAAATAAAATCATCAAAATGTTTGAGGTTATAGGTACTTTATTCCAAAACTTTTTTAAATAAACACAAAATCTTTGACACAAAATTTAATATATCGAAACAGTAAAGGTGCACAAATTTGATCAAAATAAAACATGATTTGGAGAATTGTTAAAAGTCAACTGGCTTGCTCCTAAATAGGAATTGAGAAGTATACATACGCCTACCACCATTTTCCACCAATCGAAGTTAAATCCAGGCTGGGCACATTAATAGACACACAATGAGAAAAATAATAACACCTTTTACACCTTCAATAATTTTAAATTTACACAAAATTAACAAAAAAATGAGTGAAAAGGAAGGATGACGCGATGAACGTGATGACGCCAGCGGCCAGACGCCAATGCAATGATGGGCTGGGCGCAGAGGGCGCTGGCGGCGAATGGCGGGACGCGATGCACCTTAGCGGGAAGTTTGAATTAATTTGCATGGAGACACAACTTTATCTACTTTTAAGCAACGTATATATTATTTCATGTCGAATGTTGGAACTTTAAACATTAAACCTGCATCCATTAAGATATATAATAATAAATATCTGTTTTTTTATTGATATCTTAAATTTTAATAATAACGTATATTTATTTCAAAAAACATTTTAAACCTCCATTCAACGTTTATTCAATGTCTAGTGATGGGGTAAATCGAACAGAAAAAAACCATAGTGTTATAACTATTCAAAGTTGCTATGTTGCTATACCTAGTCTAGATTTGATAAATACTTTGGTACCAATGGGTTCAAATTATTTTTTCAAAATTGCAATGTCTCCTGCAACCTATATTCAACGTTGAATAGACTTTGCTTAGAATACGTTGACGAATACGTTGTCTTCATAATGGCCATTCGACGTTGATTTTTGGTATATCAACGCCTACGACATCAATCAATCTTTAATCAACGTTGATTCAACTACCCCTTGCTGCTTGGGTTATTCTTTAAAGTATCAACAGAGTGTCCCAAAATCCAGATACAAACTTCTATAAAAACTAATGTTTTTCTCCTCTTTTCATCTTGTCGATTCCTTAATGACGACCTCTCTGCCAAATTCCTCAAAGCCCTTCAATCTTTAGCAGTCTGGATCCTCGATATTTTTGTATGTCATCCATTCCTCATCTCTGAGGTCTGTTTGGTCTCCCGATGTTTTGCCAGCCTAACTTTGTGGAAACATACTCAAGGACTGGTATGAACAATTTTAATGAGAATGTGTCCCTTTCTCTCACTACTCTACAGTTTCTAGATTTTCATCTATTTTCATTTGGATAGTTGCATCATCATTTTGTTTCATTCATAAGGCTTTGTATATCGTAGCGTTTGTCTCTAACGACGATTTCAGAATTTCGAAATTTTTCGACGCAGTCAAAGACCTTCTGGTAAACCACAATGGCCAACTGTTATGATATATTATACTTCGTAATGTTTCCAATGAGAGTACGAAAAGTCTGAAAAGGATTGGTGTTGGTAGCTCTTGGATAGTTTCTAACATATCCTCTACGTCCATTTTGTTGGTCAGTCGGTTCATTATTATATCTCACATAATTGTGATAACAAGGTAATAGGACAATAGTTGTTTTCTACAAGGTTTTTCTTCTATAGTGTTTATTTCCTTTCTTGTACATAAAATTAACAGCTGCATTTTGCCACTTGTTTATGATCTTTCCTTCCAATAAACATTTATTGGTCAAGTCTGTGCACATCTGTAAGCAATTCTATAAATTTCTATAAGCCTAGATGCCTAAAGACAATTTGTAATTTTGCACTTCCTGTAGATTACAAAATATATTATAGGATCGTAAATATTTTCAATGGAGTGTTTGACAAAGCAAAAACCTTACAGTTTCCAACAGCACCTCGTCTCCAATTTCAATCATTTAACTGGTAATTTGATCTTCACCTATGGGCTTTTTCTATTTTTCATTTGACGTACCTAATGCTGCTTTGCTTTCAGTTCCCCAGTGTCTATTTTGGTAATTTCTTCTGATCCTACATTATGCATTTTTTGTTATTGTCTTGCACTTTAGACTTTAGAACTGTACAGATTTTTATAGAATTTATTATTCATTTCGGTTTATAATAATTACACTTAACGAAATAGTAGCATAAATAAAAAGAAGTTGTTCTTCGATTTAATGAACAGTTCATCAAAATCGGTCCAAAGAACTGCTTCTTTGATCACATGAACTCTACGTTAGTGAAGGAAGAACAATTTCTTAATTCCTATTTCGATTCATCTTGTGTATGAACAACATACATTGAAGTATGTGGCAAGGTTTTTGTATTAATGAAACTTTCCATAGTGACAATAAACATCGTTCTTATAGTTTATATGTACTTTTTCATTGGCCTCATGAACAGACGGCATAATATTAATGAAGCCCAGATATAATTCGATGAAACCCTTTCATTGTATTTATGAATCAAAGTCTTGAATACTAAGAATTTCATTCATTGTATTTAATAATGACGTTTTCAATAATATGTACCCTATTATTTATTTTTATTAAAATAATTTCATGAATAAAATTATGCCTTAAATATACTTATGATTTTAAATGGGGTACAGGGTCATTTTTCATATTTGCGTGACCCCTGTACTGATGAATATGAGCAATAGGAAAAAAGCTTTAAATGCAAAAGTTGCATAGTTTCTTCGTATCATCTTCCAGAATCGTCAAACAAACCCAATGGGCATCCCAAAATCTGAAAATTCAAAAATATAAGTAGGTACTTACCTATGTATTTTTATTTCAAATGACACTAACTGTATATTGTACTATTTTTGAAATCCTCCCTAAATCCTGTTTCCATAAATATATGTCTATGTTTGTTCCAGCTGTTTTTGAACTATCAACATCCAAAGTTTCTAAACCAAGCCACGTCAGAAAATTAGATTTGATGCCTTGGCTGGTTTCCTTGCCTCGGCTATGAAACACTAGCTGCGGCATTGAATCTTGTGCTTTTCTACCTAGTGAAACAAAACAATTTAACAAAAATATATCGATGAAAAAAATTACAACTTGACTTGAGATTGGGTATACTTACTTTTAGAGACTTCAGAAGGTATTCCTTAGAAATTCTGAGGAGCTCTTGACCATAGAATAGGGTTTAAATGGGGATATAGAATGGTAACTCCCATGTTAAAAAAAAGTTTACATATGTGGCGCCTCTATAGGCTTGGGTCAAAGTAAAATGATTTTGGCGGGATATTTGAATTTGAAACTTTCTTTGTGGATGATCTTTTTGGGCCTGGAGCAGATTTAACATTAGTTATTATATTTATCCCTCATTATTAGGAATAAATATAATATGTAATAACCAAGACTGATCTAGTCAACGCGAAAAACGTTTTTTGGATAAGATAAGAAAATAAAACTCGTGTCTGTCAATCGTTGGACTTATAATATTTTTATTTAGGTACATATTTAAATAATAATTGAACTTTTTCTGTTTGTCTTCACATCAATTTCATCACCAATGGGATTGACGCCATGATAAAGATAAAACTTACCTGAACTAAAACTGGGTAGAAGTAAAAACACTACAACTAATGAAAATGATTCATAAAAAGTTTGACAAACTGAAAATTGAATGACAACCGACCGACCAGTATGACAGCTGATAGCGTCAACATCCAAAGGCGTTCTCTAAAATCGATTACCAAGTAATGAACATGCGCGCCCCCTGAGCGGCTTGGGGCACAATAAAAGTGGCCAGGATCGTTCAATACAAGTTCGCGTACCATGCTCTTGACGCTCTTGTCTTTGACGTTCTCTCCGAATGACATTAAAATTTTTAGGTCATTTCTTTCGCATTCCCATTTTGAGACTATGGTTTTTTTTTCCAAGATAAATTTTGGCATTGTCAACTTTGGAACATAAACAATGCCACTAATGCCGCTTATTGGTCGCTATTATAAAACTAATGTCAACCTGCAGAAGCACCTCATTTTGCGACCAATCAGGGTCAAGCGTTATTATTTATGTTTCAAAGTTTTCAATGTCAAAATCTATCTTGAGAAAAAATAAACTGTAGACCGTCTCCGTGCAAGGCGTCAAAGTCCTACCTACATAATAGGTATACATATAGAGGTAATAGAGGTATACAACTTACCTTTTAGAAAAAACCGGCAACAGGTATAGGTAACCGACTTTCTATTTAACACCTCAAACAACACAAGACCGAAAAAACCTCGAAAAAAAGGAAAAAACTGACTAGAACGAAGTACGTAGCAATGCATCCAGAAAATAGAAATGTAATTATTCTTATTTTAACATATTTTTCTATGTCTTTGCCCGACTGCAGCTACCTTTGCGCATGTGCTTAGGAACGGTGTACATTAATGCCATGAACTGTTTCATTTCATCTTGATCTAATGGTTACAGCTAGGATTCTAGGAATATTTGCTTGTTTTAAATGAACCGTACATTGTATCAATCAATTTCGTTCTTAAAAGGATAAGTTTCTAGTAAGGCTATATGTACCATATTCATATTATTCATATTAATATTCATTTATATTATGAATATTCCGTGGAAGCTGCATCAAAGAAATTTTCTTTAATATCAAGGTTTAATTTCATATTATCAATGAACTTAGTTCGTGTAACCGATGCACTATTCAACATAGATTCATGTAGATGACTATTCGTAACTTACTGAAGCTTCATTCTTTATTCTAATGATAGCTGTTTATGAAATCATAATACTTACAGTTTTCTGTACTTAGGATTAATGAAAATTTCACTGAATCAATAAAAATGTAATTGATGAAAGTCGTTCATTGATATTATGATGTAGAATTTTTTGAGTGTATAATACCATTTTTGTTGGATACTGCTCGAGATATCCAAATTTTTCTATTCTTGAAGTGTTTTTTTTATCCTGAGAGTTGTATTAATTTTTTCTCATTTCTTACATTTATGTTTAGCGACTCGGGCGGATTGGTTAAAACATAGTCAGTTCCGTCTCTTGTTTTACCGTCTGGACTCCTCCAAGTCCATCTCCTTCGAAATGGCTTTTGAAATAAAACATATCTTATCAAGGAACAAATTTTCATTTCTACAGTGGTTAATTAACATTTCACCTTTGTCCTTCCTCTGACCAAGACCAAAACTACCCAAGTTTATGGGAGCTACTGGCCTGCGCTTTTATCGATTTTTGCTATAAAATCTCCCATGATTATAACGAATTTGGGTTTTTCAGCTTTTGGCTATAATTAGGTATAAGTATATTCATATAGCATCCTTGAGACGTTCTACTTAGGTATTTACCAACACAGCTTGGCAATTTATTTGCGTTAGTTACTAGTTCTCCATATCTTCATGCTTCTCACAAACCTAGGATGTCCCAGATTAGTGTTTTGAAGCCTTCGAGGATTTCCTATAGTATAGGTACGTATATTATTATAGGTGGCCGGTGGCCTCCATATAGGGTTTTGGTCTCTTTTACACAGTAGCATCAAGGTAAACATGATAGATAATTTTGTAGCAATGATAAAAATATCAGGCATTTAGGTATATACATATATAGGCAAATGAAAGAGTTCAATGGTTTGGTAATAAGTTTTATTATACATCGAATAACACAAACTCCAATATGAAGGGATATAATTGTTAAAAATCAACATGATATACCTATTGTAAAACTAACTAATTAACTGTTTTGTCTCATACCTTATCTGATGCTCTTCTAAAAAAATGAGTCGCGTATTTGTTGTTCTCTATTCCAGTACATCTACAATATACCATTAATGTTCATAGGCGGAATATTCCTTCAATATGATTCCATTTGAAGTATTTTCGCTACTTAAGGTTCCTAAATGCATTTCGTCATCTGAAGAATCGTCAACTAAACGCTTCATTTATACTTCATCCTCAGATACAGACGTAGATATAGCTGTAGATGTAATTGACGACTGTGGAGAACGTTGAAGTCATAGATCTGCTGGCGATTCTGCTGAACAATATCCCGCAAGGCTGACTGCCTATGTTTGGCTGGAGTTATTCAAAGGCAGGCGACTGTTCGGAGTGTTCGGGAGCGCTGATACATGTTTCAGGCAAGGTTTCACTTCTGTTATTAGTTTCACTACGGAACAGAAATTCACTCCAAAGCATTCTTTGTATTTTTTTGACACATCGGAGGTCAGATCATAAAAGAAAATGTATCTGGATGTTTGTTTTGACTTGCGCAGATAATCACAACTTAAAAAAGTGGCGAGGAGGCGGATAAACATTCAAATTTTGAAGAAATACACTCGAGAATACATAAGAATATGAAGGAATACATAATTATGAATACATAAGAAAAGGTACCTGGTGTTTTTTTATCTTTGATATCATTTTGATCACCTGTAACTTTTTTCTTTTAAAGATATCAAGGTATATCCTTATCCTGTTCACAATCCGATGTCCACAGGTGCAGGTAAATTTATCACCTTTCCCTATCAAATAGCATTGAAAGGTGATAAATTTTACCTGTACCTGTGGACATCGGATTGTGAACGGATAATAGACAAAAAAACAAAATGTAGTGTTAGTAGCCAAGTTTTTTTCCAGGTTACACATAAAACAAAACACTATCAATTTTTTGACACATAGGCCTACATTATATTTTTTTAATTGGAACAGCCTGTATATTATACCTATATGTGTTCGATAGAATATCTTATTCTGATTAAAATGATATAACACTCCATATTCTAGTTTACTCCGTTTTTGAAAAATCGTCAAAAATATGGAATTTTTATATACACTCTCAATAATAATTCTCGTTCCAAATATCAGACCTCCGCCTAATAAGTTTCACTTTAAAAGTTTTATATTTTTGCCGATTATTGTCACAAACGAGTGGACTAAAATATAAAGTGTGTTATATCATTGTAATCGGAATGAGATATTCTATCAAACACATGTATAATATACAGGGTGTTCTATTTAAAAAAATATAATGTAGGACTATATGTCGAAAAATTGATAGTGTTTTGTTTTATGTGTAACTTGAAAAAAAACTTGGTACTTACTAACCCTACATTTTGTTTTTTTGTTTACCTTTGATATTTTTAAAAACAAAAAGGTGATCAAAATGATATCAAAGATAAAAAAAACACCCGGTACATTAGGGCATGGGGCATACATAAAGAATAGGTTCCTACTGGAATACATTGGCGGTTTGCCCCTCGGGTAAAACAATCAAAATCATTTTATTCTAGAGAAAAACTTGATTATATTCACTTGCTTTACTGCAAAAGCCCAGTGAGTATCCGCATGTTTTTATTCCACCATCACAAAGAATAAGGTAACCTTACTATCCCAACCTGCGACCCACAATATTATACCAACAATCTACTGAGCATTATAATACTACATATACAAATACAATAACAATAAATAAAAACACGAAAAAACACAAGTTACAAAAATCAAGCAAAACCGGCAATTTAAAAGTTTGGTTAGGAGTGCTGTGTTGCCAAATTGACGTGAAAGTATTTTATTTTCTTTGGGTTAGACCTAATCAGTATTTACAAGATTATTACAGGTTTTTGTTATTTGTCTATTAAAATTGGAGATTGGAGGCGAATGATTAAATTATAAAGGAATGTAATGATTAAAGGGGGCGTCACCCTAAAAAACGACTTAAGCTACTTAACTCAAGAAAAAAATTCTAAGATCCCTCGTGAAAACCGCAGTCCTGTATTGAAAATAGTCTCCGAGAAAATTCCTTGTGAAGATCAATTATGCAGGAAATTGTGATGTCACAACCGCCGAAATCGCAGTCTTCTGGTCGTTCAGTCGTCAGTGAACCGTACTCTATACTTTGAGTAGTTGCAATTCGCTCTAGGAGATAATTATCTTTTGTTTTGGAGAATTTTCACACGTGTTAATACTGTCCTTGAAAATCCAGTGTGACGTCACAAAAGCGTAGTTGTAACTTAAAACTGCCCTAACTCGTAAACGGACCATCGTAGCAAGATGCGGTTTGAATATTTATTCTTAGATTTTTTTACACTAAAACTTTCATTTTTGGGTCACACCCCCTTTAATAAAAAAAAATGATGACGGGAAAAATATAGAAAGTCTTATCATGCAAATCAAGTTTTGAAACATATTTATAATTTCTTCTAATAAATTGCATTTATAGTTGTTTACAAAATTGTTATAATATTAGGTCTGTTTCTGCAGAAATCAGAAACTAGTCAGAGTGAATTTCATTGGTTGAAACTAATTTTCTGACTGTTTCTGAGTGTTTTTAAGCAATGAAATTCGCTCTGACTAGTTTGTGATTTCTGCAGAAACAGACGTCTTATTATACAGCTATTTGCTATTTTCTTAATGAGTGCGGGCAATGTCTAACGAGTGACGAAAACAACAGGCTTGAAATATGTAATGTTTTTTTTACGTTGCAGAAAATGATTTTTGAGGAAAGTTGTTTATTTTCCAATGGCCACAAAAAAAAAGATTTTTTTCTACTATCGTACGTGCTTAAAGTACTCACTTTACGCACTAATCAGAAGATGTAAAATTTCACTTCACGCACTAGTGCGTAAAGTAATTCACTTCACACACTAGTGCGTAAAGTAATGTCAATGACAGTTGTCGACACTGTCAATTTGGCATTTTTTTGGTAAATTACTTTTTTCACGCATGTGATTGTCGCACTCGCCTTCGGCTCGTGCGTCAAAATTCACATTCGTGAAAAAAGGTTCACTTTACACACTTTGCATAAATAACTATTTTCGTTCATTAATGCAATTAGAAAAAATAGTGTATGCAACTCTCATGTAATGGCCAATAATACACTCGCATGTTATATCCTACAACATGCTCGTGTATTAATGGCTATCATTACATGATCATTGCATAATATACTATTATCAAAACCCAAGTAGGCCAAGGCACTTAGCGAAATAACAGCCATATTTTAACATAAAATTTAACAGCAAACTATCGATGCAATATTGTCAAGGATCATATTTTATAGATGCTAAAAACCAAAAATGCAACATCTACATTACTTTTAGGGGATTTTATTAACAATATTTAGTGCAAAAATAGGGTTTTTTTTGTTTATTTCACGGTATTTCGAAAACTAATGATCGGATGGTTTTGCTACTCTCTGGCAATAGTTTTAGAGCATTGAACAAGCTTCACAATGAGCCATCATACAACCCTGTAGGTCTTTTACTCTTCAAGAAATGATTTTTTCCCCCAAAAAAAGAGATTTTCGTAAAAAATTCCTAACTTTTTTAATTTTCATACTAGACAATTAATTTTTTACACATAGGTACATAGTATATGAGGCAGGCTTTATTGAGCCCAAATTTGGGCCCGGTCCGATGGGTCGTTTCGGCATAATACCCTTGCCAAGCAAAATGGGGATGTTTCTAAAGCAGTCTATCGAATTGAGGATAATTTTTTCATAGGTATTTATTTCGAAAAGTCCACTGATAAGTCGAAATGCCAAACTATCGATCCTCTATCTCAGATTTTCCATTTAATTTTTCTATCGCAAGTAAAACGGCTCCGAACATCACTGTAAATGGAAAAAAAATGTAAGGATCGATAGTTTGGCATTTCGACTTATCAGTGGACTTTTCAAAATAAATATAAAAAAATTATCCTCAATTCGACAGACTGCTTTAGAAACATCCCCATTTTGCTTGACAAGCAGGGTATTATGCCGAAACGACCCATCGGACCGGGCCCAAATTTGGGCTCAATAATGCTTGCCTCATCTACTATGTATGTGTAAAAAATTAATTGTCTAGCATGAAAATTAAAAAAGTTAGGAATTTTTAACAAAAATCTCTTTTTTGGGGGGAAAAAAATCATTTCTCGAAGACTAAAAGACCTACAGAGTTGTATGATGGCTCATTTTAAAGCTTGTTCAATGCTCTAAAACTATTGCCATAGTAGAAAACCATCCGATCATTAGTTTTCGAAATACAATGAAATAAACAAAAAAAAAAGCCCTATTTTTACAATAAATATTGTCTATAAAATCCTCTAAAAGTAATTAGATGTTGCATTTTTGGTTTTCAGCATCTATAAATGATCCCTAACAGTATTGCATCGATAGTTTGCTGTTAAATTTTATGTTACGAAAAAATTTATCTGCCCTGGCCTAAAGAATCGTAAACTAACAGGAGTAACAGGATTGCTCAATGCTCATCCTAATAAGGTATACGTTCTTGAGTCGGCAGGGTCTGCGAGTGACGTCACCACATCAGCAGCTAATAGTGGTGAAGTCACCCGCAGACCTCGATGGAATGCTTGTGATTCAGGCTGTACTTGTTATTTAATTTTCTCGTCGATTTTTAGTATCGTTGCTTTTATCGTTTATCACAGCTCCAACATAAACATGGCCTAAGGGATTAGAGGATTTTTGTGTCTCAGTGTCCGAGAACTATAAATTACCATGTAGAATACCGTATTGTTAGCGGTATCGTATTAGCGTAGCGACTGAGGCACGAGAACTCTCTAATTTACCATGATTTATAGAGTGCTTGAGAAAAAAACCCTTATTTTTGGAATACGTGTTGCCCTAGCTCAGCCAAATGAAATCGCTATAAATAAACGACGAGAAATTTGACATTTACCAACATAACCCCAAAATCCTAAATCCAAATCAGCTGTGCTTGATGCTTGATGTTTTCATTTTATTATTGATTCATAGTGGGGAAATTACTTTGTTGAAAGGAATTTATTATTATTATTATTATGATAAAACCGCAAACATAATTACCGATAAGACTCGAAAAAACGTCATTCCGCAGCTCATAAATTACTTCTCACGTATTTTAAAATTTCAACATGTACAAAGATTAGTGGCCAGGTTCCAATTTTATAATTCAAAATTATTATTAGTGCTTTTTAAAGAAAGTAGTTTTTAGCTCCAGCAGCAACAAATGAGAGTTTGAGGTGAATCTATTTTATTAATAAATTATTTATTTGTTAACTATGGTTAAATTCAAATGCATTCAAATTTACTTGTTATCAACAATTTGCCTAAACTTTAAAACAATATATACAAATGCTTTTCTTTGCATTGTATTATTGCATCATCATTATCAGTATGATGACAATAAAATATGCATTTTTGTTCTGGATTTATGTTGTTTTTATCGATGTTGCCATGAATTTTCAAAAGGAACCACTCCTACAGTAAAATTGGCAAAAAAATTATTACATCTTTTTTTTTAATTTTCAGTGCAAATCAATGCGTCAAATTTCATAGCCCAAATCTATTTTTTCTACAACTCAACATGAGTAATAATTTCCAAAATAATATCAGCGTCCCGTTCCAAAGAAGTCAGTCTGCTGATTTTGCTTTTCAACAACCCAGACAAGGACTTATGATGTCACATTCCAGCGGAACTTTGCCAATTTTGTCTTCACCTGTAAGCTTCCAGAGAAGGACATTGGATGGGGCAAGGCATATAAGAGCTAGGTGAGAAAACATTGCAACAGTCCAATTTATTGTTTTATTATTAATTTTCTTGCAGCTTTAATAATGCTATCCGACAAATTGAACCACTAGTTGAAACAGCCAGATCTGTTAGGCAAAACGCTATAACAATATCAGAATTATTATCACGTCAGCCGTCTTCAGAGGGAAACATTTCAGCTAACAATCAGGAGAATAATCCTTCAACATCATTGAGTTATATTTCTATTAATTTGGAAGGTAAGTCTTTTGCAAAAATAAACAAAAACAAATGAGAAAGAGTGTAGTACTATTGTATTGTGGTTTCCTTATCAGCAATAGATTTTTTTGAACGATTTATAACATATTTCTTAGGCGCATTAAACAATGACCCACCAGCTCAAAATGTTGTAAATAACAATCAAGAGGAACATAATCACATCCATGAAGATGCTGCTTACGGTAACAATGCTCCACCAAATGATATTGAACTGGGAGAAAATGTAGCAGAAAGAATTGCTGCCAATCCTATTGAAACTCAGCAAGCATTACAGGTAGATAATTTATCTATTGAGGATTTAGGACAAGGATCACTCTATATTTCTTCTAGGTCATTTTCAAATATGTTCCGTTTCTTCTAATTCTCCTTGCCAAAGCGATATATGACTTCCATGAAGGTATTTTCATCCTTGTCATACTCTTTGGAACATTTTCTCATGCCAACACTACGGTTAAACATGAGGCACTTAAAAGAGCCAGAAGGAGTATATGGATTTTAAGCGTGGAACTATGTTACATTATTGTGTGTATTTTATCCATACATTTTTTGTTTGAGGACGACTTACATCACTTTAATATAGTTTTGAATCTTGTGTTAATCAGGACATTTAATCATCCTTTAACCGTTTTAAATCTTTTGTGGATTGTGACTATTACAGGTAAATTATGACAATGGAATGAGAAAACTTACATTTAATTTGATTTTTTTTGCAGATTTTACACTTAAACTTATAACAGTAAAGATCAAAATAATTCTGACAATGTTGCCTGCTAAAATAGTTGAGTTTAAAAAACGTGTACGTATTGGAATACACCTTTATTTATTTATTTAATTTCCTAAATGCTATAATTTTAGGGTAAAATCTATTTGTTTATTGAAGCCTTATCACAACTCTATAGAAGTATAGCAACAATCCAGCCATGGCTATACTACCTTTTGGAGTCTTATCAGGGACCAGAAAAAATTGTAGCCGTGTTCTTATCAGCATTTTATATGATTTCTAAAGGTTCGGATCTGATGTTCAAAGTTAAATTGCTAAAAACTGCATTTTTCAAGTTGCTACAAACTGTGGTAAGTAATTCGTTTTTATGCGTAGCACATAGGCAATATTAATATATGCTGTTTTTTTTTCAGTCTCTTGGATCTTCGCCTAGTAAAGATCAAATCCAAATAGCAGGAGATCATTGTCCAATATGTCACGACAACTATGACTCTCCAGTTTTACTGCAGTGTCGTCATATTTTCTGCGAAAGTTGCGTTTCAACCTGGTTCGATCGGGAACAGACTTGTCCATTGTGCAGAGCTAAAATCGTAGACGATCCTTCCTGGAGGGACGGATCTACTTCGTATTTCATACAGTTGTTTTAAAAAAGAACGCAGGTGTTATTTTCAGTTTTCAGTGAAAAAGGCTGCTCAAATATTCAAGTTTACCTACACTTTTTCATTGTAAAATTTATTTCGATATTGAATTGCTAAGCTTATTTGTCAAGTTGGTGTGATAATTGCAAATTTGGTTTTAAAAAAAAGGCATTTTGGTAAGTAAAAATATTTACTTAGTGTAAATTGATATCTGGGTAATTGATAATGTGATTTTTACGAGTCTGAAGGTTTAGAAGTACATACATAGGTTTATTTGATTTAATGATAATATGACAGATACTTTAAAAATTTAGAAAAGTTTCTATTACTCTATAAAATTGAGGAATTGTTTATTTAGGTTTAATTATGATAAGTATTTATTTTCTATTTAAACATTAACATTATATATTTTCGTGGGATGGTTTCAGAAACAATGTATAAATTTACATACAGGGCGCACTAAAGAAAATTTCCTATGGAATAACAAAACACAATCAATCAAAAAACAATCTGATTTTACGTCCATGAATAAAGTAACATTCCAAATCTAAGCAAAATTCATCAATTTAAAATTTTATAAGAAAGTGTCAGCTGACCCGCAGAAGGCACCTTCTAATCTTTCTACGTCAAAATTCTCTTTTCAAAAGAAGTTGGGGACAAAATAATGCCTGGGAATCCCAGTGCAGGACATTGCAATCAGCAGTGTTAAATTTACCTTGAAAGACTTCTGACTTGGGCAGGGATTGGAAACCTATAGATTATTTTCATGAAATAAATAACTACTATCTACCTATTAATGTTTTTTTGATGTGATGTATCCAATCTCTCCACTATTAAATATGTAATTTGGTGTTGAAAAATGTTAAACTTTTAGAAATAGATTTTTAATACTGATTTATTAGTGATTTATTTTTCTAAAATGTATGTATTAGTTATTACTATAAATATTTTAACCAAAATTAATTTAGCAGTAGGTACCTACTATTTTTTGTATCTGTAAAAGGATTGTTTAGTGTTTATATGTGTATAAATAATTGTTAACTGACAATTTAAATAAACATACATTTTAAATATTGTTAGTTTGCTTTCTGCAAAGATTCAGTACTGTCGCGCTCAGATAATCATTTTTGCAGATTTTTTTTACATGAAGGGGATGGGATCCTCTACATCTTTCAATGTCTTCTTTCCACTTTCTCAGCACTTCTGATAATTCTCACATCATCAGAGTCTTGGGTAGTCGATAATGATAATCTTTTTTGAGTTTTTTTGTCATCGGGTTGATGTTTTACAAAATAGCCACAATCTCGGAACCTACATAAGAACTAATCTAAAAAAAGTAGGTATTTACTCTTGTTGAAAAAATCGAATGGGAAGATTTCACTTTAAAACAGAACCCCAATACTTAGCACAGATGACAGAAACAATCATATATTTTTTGCACAATGATCATTTTGGGCAAGCAAATAGGGAATCAATTAATTCCAGTTTGTTTCTGACTAATTCTGAGCTTAGCCATCAAGATCGCCCAGATCTTCATCCTCTATATTATGATTTGCAGGGTCATTTGAAAACTTTGGTATATCGTTCATCATTGCAATTAATAAAGAAGAGCAACTCAGACAACGAATTATTTGGTAGTCAAATCAAAGTTTCAAGCTAGGGAATTTTCACAAGTGTGCATAAAACTAATTTGAACTGAACAGGCAATGATTCATTGTCGGAGGGTCGGAGCATTGATTGGCACTAAGTAGAGGTAAACTCATCTTGGAGGGCACTTGGGCACAACGCCATCAAACATCATTCCTCAAAAATTTGATTTGGATTGAATTTAATTCTTCGTATTATTTTCTTGAATATAGGAAAGTTGAATTTTGAATGGTACCTATTGATCTAGTTATTTTCAACGAGTTCAGTGTATTTGAGTGTGAAGAAATTACTTCAGCTTTTTCTTCGACATTTCACTTGCCGCAAGTATTTAGAATATGTATTTCTTGAACAGTCGTTAACTATAAGTATATGAAAAAAAAATCATTATGTCTAAAGTACCCTTAATCACTTCCAAATAAGTATTAATTAATCAACGATTTTTCTGGGTTGTCTACCTACGAAATTGCGGCTTTATGTAACTTTTTTTCTTGCCAATAATTCTTCTTTCACTCGCTGTCGTTACACAAAAGCCGAATAAATTTAGCAGCAATTCCCAACAAACACAAGTACGTCTTTAGTACGTCCATAATTCGTACTTTTTTGGACAAAAGTACGTCCGCGGACGTACTTTTTAGGTCCCGCCGACGTACGAGGGACGTCTTTATGACGGTCGTTTTCCACAAAATAGTGCGTCCCACGTACGTACATTTAGGTACGTACTCAGTACGGCTTTTTAGGTACGTATTTGAGACGTACATTAACGTACGTATTTAGTATAGCTTTTTAGGAATGTGTTTGGGATGTAGGTACAGGGTTTTCCCATATATTTTTACACCCCACCGGCACTGGTTGATTGGATAGGTAGGTTTCAAAAAGATGTGAATACAAATGTTGTATTCATACCTTTTTGATAGGTACCTATTCAGTTAACCTGTTCAGATGGGTTGCAAAAATATATGGCAAACATAAACATCACACATATGTATTTATATGTATGTTTATAGCGAAAAATAAAACAATTATCCCTCCACAATCCGATGTCCACAGGTAGGTACAGGTAAAATCACATTTCAATGCTATTTGATAGGGAAAGGTGATAAATTTACCTGAACCTGTGGACATCGGATTGTGAACAGGATATACATATTGTATTTTAAAGTGGCAATTTTTATACAATAAATATCTTAACAATTACATTAAAAAACTAAAAAATATGAATAACATAAGATCAATTATAAAATATAACATACCCTTAAACTTAACCTTAACCTTAAACAACAGTAAATATAAAAAAAAATAGGTAGGTATAACCTACAAACATTGAGAGAATTGTAAACGGGCACAAATCAAGAAAAGTTTCACACAGTAAAAATCTTGATAAAAGTATTATTATTATACACAAAAAACAAAGCTAAACACGTTGCTGGCGTTACTGCAATCAAAACAAAATGGTTCCCGCGTCACTTTACTTGGTAAAAAAAAAAAATAGAAGAAAACAACGACCTCACACCACACTACAAACGAGCTACACGCTACACATACAAGACCAAAAAGGCAAAATCAGACAGGAGCAACCACAGCCTCAACTCAAAGGAGGCAAACGGTGTTGCCAGCTCAATCCATTTCTAGCTGGGAAACGACAAAACCACCAACCAAATAAATTTTTAATTTTCAACTAAAAATTTTAAAAATATGCATTGAAATTGAAGTTTCAATAAATTATAGTAGATTTAGCTTGTGATTATCGATTATTGAATCGTAGTCAAAATTATAGATTTCGATAATTATCGGGTCATTGGCAACACTGCACCCTGCCGATGCAAGTGGCCGGCGCGGCGTCCCTTCCTGTTTTCCATTCTATTGGTTTATTTCATGTTTATTTCAACATTTGACAATTTATTAGGGTCACAGGTCAGGTACCTAGATGAAATATAAATCCTTGATTATATGACCTGCCTTATTTAAGTTTAATAATAAGAATTTTCCATGTCAACCTGACCGGCATTTTTGGGTTTAGGGTTTAGAGATTAATTTGGAAGGATCACTTCCATATCTTTTCCTTGGAAATTGCATATTATTAAAAAATATATTATTATCAGAAATCGAGTCAGCAATTAATAAAAAAATCATGAATAGATGGGAATGATCCAGCTCGTCCTGTATTGTTCGTCTTTGAAACGAACATGTACGTCTTTTACAAGACGTACACAATATAGATTTTCACGTACGTTCTTAGTACGTACTTTTTTGTCTGTATATCAATACAACCTTTTACGTACGTACTCAAAACGTATTTTTACATCCCCGACGAACCGACGTAAAACGGACCTAAAATGTACGTCTTCAGTACGTACTGTGTTTGTTGGGTTATGATCATTGCAACATATTGTCTTGCCCGTAAAAAAATTCTCACTTTCGTCTGTTGGCGGATATATAAGTATGTTACCAGTTTGATTCAATGACGCCAAAAAATTACTGTCTAACAGAAAACCCTCTTCAATGAAACACATTTATAAATAACCGTGGGAAAAAAAACGCAATAAAAATGTTCTGCACGCAAAACATACAATATCGTGCAATATTGAAATTTATTAGGCAATTCATTATAGAATACTAAGATATAGGCTTCTGTCGGCTTCAACAAGTTATCTTAAGCAGGAATTAGTGATAGTTGCGTGCCGTTTTAAAACATTTACATATCAAGGTTCATAGAAGGATACAACATCAAGCGAGTGGCAGAACTATTATTGTTGATTATCTATAAATAAGTAATTAGAAAACAAAATATGTTCTTGTGTACTTGTATTTTTATTCTAGAAGTACTTCCAGAATTCCGAAATAGGTAAACTAATTTAGACTAGGTACTTTAGGGGATAAGATTAGACCGAGACCGACAACTAAACCATTAGCATAAACAAAGGACACCTATGAAAATAATAATCTTTACATTATAGGTAGGTAATTTAAATGAAACCAGGAAGATATAAGTAGCTATGAAGTCATGCGTATAAACACAAAGTAGATACGTTGTACTTACGGTAATCATTTATTAGTCGAGTCATAAAATACTCGGTTATACTATCACCTGTTTGCTTCCCTTGAGGCTATTCAACATGTATTTTTCAACTAACAATCTATCTATAGGAATCGATTTTTTTTTCCTAAAAAAAACGATGATTTAATGGTATAAATATAGTGTTGCAAGGAGCAAATTTTGGATTTTTTTCTTTGCGTGCTCCAACTAAGCGGTCTTTAGCGTTAGCTTTTCGCATAGGTGATCATAGTCTTGGTCTTGATTTTCTATTAACGATTTCATTATTTCGTCTATACATATAGCCGATGGCCGTATTATTTAGGTATTATTTTCTGTGCTTAAGTACCTCTTCAACTAAAGGTTCTATTTCAAATATTCATGTTGATTTTTTTTAAAATCTTTATTGTAGCATCAATAAGTATACAAATGATGTATACTACAAGTCAATCACTTGGAATATTTGGAAGACAAGAATCAGGGACACTTTATCCGTTAGGACAATTAGGTCATGTCCTACGGGCCACTAGAGAATGAAGGCCAACTGCTGGCCTTTTATTTATAATATAAAATATAAAAGCCCACTATACTAAAAACATCGACTTGTTCAATAGCTGAACTAGTAGGGCCACCGAACAGAGATAGTAATAAAACCGAGCCTTCAACCTCTGAGGGGCCTGACAGGCAATAGACGAGAGGATTTATACCCAATTTATACCTTCTTATAATAAATAAAATTTATTAAATGCATTAATTCATATATTATGAGGCAATATGCATAGAGGGTTTCATTTAACATTCACATTCCAATTACCTACTAAATTATTTTGAGTTAAAATAAAAAAAATGAAAGACAAACAACATTGGTTTCAAATGCGCTCCACTATGAAAATATGTGCTTTTAAGAGGGTGTTGGGACGATTTATGGGGGCCAGTTACCAGGTAATCGTTTTATTACTATCTCTGTTCGGTGGCCAGACTATAGCATATATTTCAATACTCTTTAATTCTTATAATTCACACTGCACAAGCACATTTGGTTTGGCCAGAGTGCACTGTCTGACGTCACGATGCTCTGGAATCGCTCCATCGAGCATCAATCCGCAAAAGGGCCTAGAGTCACCGAGCTGCGCTGAAGAGCTGCGCTGAATCGCCGTCGCGCCATTAGCGCAGCACGGGCACGTGGCAACTGGCAACGACTACAGCAGGAACCTGTTAGTGTTTGGGCTGCTTTAAGTTTCTTTGAACTTCTTCTGGAGCATCCAGGGACTTGAGCAGTGTCTTAAGGGTCCAGTGTACCACGAAGTCGTGCCTTGTTGTTGTTGAGCTTGTAAGACATGCACAGGCAAAGTGGTACGAATTTCCCTCATAGTTGCAACCCTTTATGCATCTTTTCCTCGCTAATGGATTTGATCCCAAGCCATGCAGCTGTTCTTCCGAAGCACCCATCAGTACACTTACGGCCGTTTCCATCAACTATTTTAGGGAAGCCTTAACGATAAGTATTCCTTAATCTGACATTTCTCCATGTAAAAATGTCATTTTAGGGAACACTTATCGTTAAGGCTCCCCTAAAATAGTTGGCGGAAACGGCCATTAGTCCCCAGCATCCATATTCTGCCAGGTTAGTAGTTTGAAATCGTCTGAATGATTTTATTGAACCCTATAAAAAAGAACAATCACTCATGAAAGGCCATACCAAATAATTGACCTACGGGCCAGAGAAAGGTAAAAGCGTCACTGACAAGAATGTTTCAAATTCCTTCTCCTTGCAACTAGTCGATATTCCTGAGATCAAAAAAACCCTTCTAACCTTCACCTTCAAAAACAAAAATTATTTGGGCTATGATGATATACAATGTGTCCAAGATAAGGAGGGCCAGTATGGGGATCTGATGATATGGGCGCCCAAAAACGAAACGTCGCACTAATAATGCCATATTGTAGAGGAAGAAAAGTAGCAATGAAGAAGTGTCATTTATTTTGAAATATCTCTTCAACTAAGGTCAGGAAAAAATAAAATCCTTCTGGTCGAATTTCGGGTTTTCCCGGATATCTCCGGTATCACTGGGAATTTTTAAAATATCAGAGCGGTATTTTAATGAGCACAAAATTGCTCAACTTTTTCCTAATATAAGCAACGTCGTATCTTTCACTGTTTCCGAGATCCCCATACTGGCCCTCCTTATCTTGGACACATTGTATAATCCATTAAACTACCTATTATTATTTCATGTTGAAGATAGGGGTTTCTTGCGTTTGTAGGTGAAATGGATGATTCCTTAGTATATTCTACGCAGTATATACTTCAAAAAGGAGGATTTTTACTAATTTCCGTTAGTATCTAAGTCTAAGTAGAATCCCAGACACCTCACAGGCAGAGAAAGAGACTTTTTGATACCTACCTATATTTTTTTGGATTTTATTTTATTTTTGTTATAGGTTGTTTTAAGTCGAGAGGAAGTATTGCGTTGAACCCAGTTACGCGTGGGGAACCTCGTGTAAGTACTTGCCTTGCCTGTGGAGTATCTAAATACCCATGTACTCGAGATCGCCGATCCAACGAAACACCAAGTGGCAGGTGTCAAACACAACTGAAAAGTGTAACCCAATGACACCCAATTAACCCGTCTAGTAAAATTGCATCAAAGGGACTAAAGGGAGTGGGCTATAGGGCCCACCAGGCTGAAATATGCTGTGGGGCACCGTATAGTTCTAAAAAAAAAAGTTTCGTAAGTAGGGTGTTCTGAAAGGTATCACTGCCTCGGACCCGAAGGACCTACAACCAACTGGAGGTCAGGTGGAACGCAGTAGTAACTACACAGCATTTGGCATCGACGTTGTGGGGGTGACGTAACACGTCCCACTAGGAGTACCAGCCAGGCAGAAACTCCCCGACGCCCACCCTTCCAGCCGGTCGGCTATTCTGTTATTTAACAAGGAGCAACGTGTACAAAGTCAGCAACAGGCCAAAAACATAAACAAAAAATACTGGTGACTGACAGTTACCCACGCGGAAGGAAAAACGCTAAAAAGGGTATAAGGTATACTTTATACCCAAAAAATATAAAAATAAAATAAAAATAAGGTATGAAAATAGAAAATAATGGAAATGGAAATGCGAGGTAGAAGATAAGAATGGTGGAATGGTTATTGTCAATTCAATTCAATTCAAATACAAACTTTCAACCCAACTAATCCATTTCCAAAATTTACTAACCCAGTACTGACGTACTAAGTTAGGTTGATGCTATGTTTCCAAATTGGTGTTTATAGCAACATCGGAAAGTGTACCCTTGGTCTGGCTGGAAAGAAATAAATAAAATTGAATAAGGAACCAAAACAAAAGGGGCATGGCAAAAAAAAGGTAATTACATTGGTTATTGAGTACTAATGTCAGTCACAGTGGTAGTTGATCAAAGAAAGGTTTCAATAATTCTTGGGACATGCCAAATCCCTTTCAAGTTACCCAGATCGTCCCGAAGCTCATAAGACCAATTCCCACATTTACGTTCAATGATAAAAGGACCAACGTAAGCAGGCGCTAACTTTGAGGTAGTAACTAGCGGCATTTGTACCATTGGTCAATTTCAAAGAAAAAAAATGGCCATAGAGTTTATGTTCTCTACCAAACAATACAAAGTAAGGGCTATAACCAGTAGTTTCACTGGGTGTGGTACGAATTGCATACCCAATCTCATTAGGATGTTGATCACAAACAAGTTCGATGATTTTTTTGGCGGACATAGGTACGCAACATAGTTTTGACAACACGATTTTGTCGCTCTACCGGATTCGCACGGGGATTAAAATTAGAGTGTAGAATATTTTCCCCTTGTACCTGTCACATAACGTTCGGAATTCTCGAGACTTCATCTGCACGCCGTTATCGCAAGTAAGATGCATTGGAGCACCATAAAGAAGAAAGAAAGCTTCGACATGCTCAACAAGAGATTTGGCCTTAGCCGAAACGACATGGATGCAGATAAACTGACTTGCTGAAATAATCAGAGATAACCATAATGTAGCAGCACCCTTTTTTGGATCGCGGTAGCGGATCAATGTAGTCTAAACTGATGGCTTCGAACGACTCAGTTATTTCAGGCCGATTAATCCTGCTGGACGTTTTTGCTCGACCTTACTTAGAGCACACGCTAAACAAGACAATATAATTAGCAACGTCAGCCTTCTTCTTTGGCCAGAAATAATTTTGGATGAATTTCCCATATCTTGAAGACACCAACATTACTGGAAGAGGGAATGTCATGACAACGCTTCAAGATTGCTTTTCTCTTATCTTTAGGAACAATAATTTTCCAGTTTTCGGAGTCAGAAGATAGTTCAAGGATAGAGGGTTTGATTAATGTGTTTATAAATGATTCCATTTTGAACTTGCCACTTTGGATATCTCAATAGGGATGTGTCTATCTTGCGAATCAATGACAGATACCATTTATCACTAGTTTTGGGAGAAGAAAATTCATCAGAATTTACGAAGGCTTGTACAGAATCAACAGAGACAGGCACCGACCTGGAGAGGAAATCAGGGACCATATGGTCCTTCCCTTTTCGGTGAATCAGATCAAAATCAAACTGCTGAAGGCGTAATTGCCAACGCCCTAAAGGACTCTATGGATCTTTGAGCCTATGGAGCCACAGCAAAAAAGCATGGTCAGTTATGACCGTAAAATGAATATGATCCAAGTAATTTCTCGACACTCTATACAGGGTGTTCCGAAACTATCGTGCCAAAAATTAAGGGATGATAGATCGCGCCAAAATAAACGTTTTTTTACTTATAAACACATAGGCGCATGCGCTTTGGTTATGTGATAATAGAACATTACAGGTCGCGCTGTGGTAGCCACCTTACACATGGAGAAACGTGTGTCTGAAGCAGAAACTGTGTTATTAAATGATGCAAAACCCAAGGAATGCTTGCAGTATTTACTAAAAACAATGATTCACAGCAGAAGATGCTCAAAGCTGCGACCACCCACCTCCATACGTGTGTGACAGCGCCGTAGGATAGCCTCCTGAGAAGAACACGTTGAAAAATTCATGGTGTTTCGAGAATTTCAGCAGCTGCTGCAACAATCCTTCCTACTAAATTCCTCTAGTTGTGTCAACTGGAGTGTCGTAAACTAGAGCTTCCATATGACCCCATGAAAAAAGTCGCATTCCGTCAGGTATGGTGAACGTGGAGTCCATGCCCCCTTAACAATCACTCTTTCCAGATGTTTCGTTGAGATGTTCCCTTAAGGCTAACAAGTAATGTGGTGATGGTCTTTCGTGTTGATATCCTATGTTTTGTCTGGCATACAGGGAAACAGTTTCGGGAAGGGTTTCCTGCAGAAATCTACTCGATACTTCTGCTACAAAGCTATTACACATGCATTGAGGCGGGTAATCGTAGTTCTGAGCATCTATTATTGATGTGAATCATTATTTTAAATAAATAGTGCAAGCATTCTTTGGGTTCTGTATTGTTTAATAACACAGGTTCTGCTTATTCAAACACGTTTCTCCGTGTGCAAGGTGGCTACCACAGGGCGGACTGTAACGTGCTATTATCACCTAACCAAAGCGCATGCGCCTATGGGTTTATAAGTAAAAAATGTTTATTTTAGTGAGATCTATCATCTATCATTCCCCAATTTTTGGCACAATAGTTTCGGAACACCCTGTATAACGGTCAGACATTCTTTTTCTGTAACAGACAAGTTTTGTCTCCTGGTGAGAGATCGGTAAAGATAACAAATCACTTTTTCGCCCTCATCGAATTGTTGAGTGAGAACCGCACCAAGACCAAAAGACGAAGCATCCGTCTGTAAA
The DNA here is from genome assembly GCA_917834065.1 of Ceutorhynchus assimilis. Classification (NCBI taxonomy): domain Eukaryota; kingdom Metazoa; phylum Arthropoda; class Insecta; order Coleoptera; family Curculionidae; genus Ceutorhynchus; species Ceutorhynchus assimilis. Next base: position 28,223,002 of record OU892284.1, on the reverse strand, counting down.
AAAAAGTTTCTGGGGCAGACAATATACCGGAGCAGTTACTAAACATTCCTTCAGAAGGGTAAAAGATCTTTAACAATCGGTCAAGTCCAATCCCATTTAAAGTTTCTCTTTGTTAAATTTAAATATAGGTAATAAAAAAGGAGGAAAAATTGGGTACAAACCGCCTGTACCAAGATGCTGTGCCGATGAAGCGGCGTATTTCGTTAATCTTACGAGGAGCGGAAAGATTAATGATGGCCTCCACTTTCTCAGGGTCAGGGTCTTAAGCCTTTGTCATCAACCAGATAACCGAGGTACTTAAGCTCGGGCTTACAAAAACTGCATTTTTCTACGGAAACAATAAGACCAGCATCACGAAGACGACCAAAAACGAATTCCAAAAGTTTTAGATGTTCAGAGAAATTACTCGTGGTGATAACAATATCATCGAGGTAAACCATAACATGTCGTTCAAGTTCTGGCTCAAGATGGTATCCACGATGCGTTGCCAAGTAGCAGGAGCATTGGACAAACCGAAAAATTGAAATAAACCCCTTCCAGGAACAGTGAAAGCTGTGTATTCTTGTGAGTTTGTGGCCAAAGGTACTTGCCAGAAAGCAAATTTGATATCGATAGAGATAACAAATCGGGTGTTACGTTGGTCTAAAATAGTAGCAAAATATGGAATAGGATATAGGCATCTTTCTTGGTGTGAAGGTTTAAAACTGTCTAAAGACGATACAAAACCGAAACAAATCATCTTTCTTAGCAAGACATACAGGGCTTGAACAGGGAGTATTGGATTTTTCTATTAACTTTATCATTTCTTCTATTTCCTGGTCAATGAACTTCTGTTTATAGGGAGATACCAGATAGTAACGATGCTTTATAGGCCTCGTTCTAAGTTCCAAGATTATTTCATGTTCAGCGACCTTACAGCATCCTAAACCTGAACCCATTCTTCAAATTCGATCTGCAATCAATTTATCCAGGAATTCCCTTTTGGAAACTGACAAATGATCGATATTCTGATGGACATTAGAAAGATCGACAGAGTCAACGAACTCACTGAAACGCCAAACATCTTGACCCAATGTAGGTATTATTCCCATATGCTTCCAAAAGTTTATGCTCAAAATGATCTTATGAGAAAGTTCGGGGCATAACTACTATGATGACAATAATTTTTGTTTTAGTCATTAATGTGATGACAGGAGTTTGGATGTAACCGATACTTTTACACTCCTGTCCATTAGCAACTGTGCAGGCATTCGGTTCTTTGAATAATTTGAGTGCGAAACCTCTAAGAATTTCGTACCCGGGTAACCCTACTAAGCTTCTACTGGCACCAGAGACAAGCAATCCAAGCATGGAGTATCCTAAAATGTCAAGTTGAAGATATGGTTGTTGGTCACCAGGAGCGTGAGGGATAATATAGTCTAGAGTAGTTGAGAGGAAATAGGACGACCTAGCGATTCGCTCGAGGACCGTTTCCCGAATGCGAACATTTAACACAAGTTCTCACGGTAACATTGGGAGTACAACAACGAAAGCAATGTGTCTTGCGTGGGTCTGGACAATTTCTTTTCAAATGTCAGGATTTTTGACAGTTCCAACAAACCAAATCTTTTCCGACGTTCTGCTGCTGCATACTATTGACATTAAGCTCATGAATATTATTCGTTTGACATGGATTATCGACTAGATTATAGATCGAGACGTTGGTAAATCCGTGAGAAGAATTCCCTGGGGGTTTGGTACCTGTACAAAAGCAACATTTGGCTCAAGTGTATTAACTACAGGCAGTTGAGTTGAATGAAAGGGGGAAAGATTACGACAGATAATGTCTAATTGACCTACCTCGGATGAGTCCTCATAACGCCTAAACAATGCTTGCATGCAGGACATATAATCCACAAGGCTCTCAAAGGGATCTTGAGTTCTGTCCAGAATTTCTCTGAAAAGTCTCGACTTTTAGTCTCGAGGCTCAAAATGAAGACGTAACAAATCAACCATTCTGCTCCAATCGCTGAACCATGCTTTATTGGCTCTAAACCGAATCAACGCTCGACCCTCGGATGAATCTATAGCTGAATCGTCACGTGACGTACGTGCTACTCTGAGTTCAGTAACTTTTTCCAGGAAGTTATCTAAAGACAGCTTCCTACTATCTCCAGAAAATGTTATATTCCACTTTTCTACGTTTGAGTTTTTATTAGGTGACTGAGAAATCTGAGGAGGAAGACAAGTTAGAAATACTGCGTAAAATATACTCATATTTGTAGTAGTAGCAGGTACTTCGTTTTTATTCATACCACCCAAAGCCTTTAAATGTTTTTGTTAATAATATTAATATTTATTAATAGACATACTAGGTATTTTTTAGATACAATCACGCCTGCTATTTAATAACAATATTTAAAATATATTGATTTTATGATTGTTGCTACTTACTTATTACATTTTATCAATTTTTAAGATCTGAATCTACCGCAAATTGCAAAACAAATTAATTTCAAATTACTTATTATTGATCGTATTGGGATATCCATTCAAGTCTGAAATTTTTTTCAATTGGTTGAAATAAAACATTGTTTTAGTAGGTATTTATTGGCTTGAAATTATATGTTTACATAGGTAGATACTTTGGGAATTAATGGACAAAAGAAAAATTTTATCTAATAATAATAGCCAACTAGGTAGGCATTATAGGGCATTAGGTAGGTGTCCATATAGCCAAAATAGTATATTATATATATCTACCTAGGCAGAGCAGTTGGTCAACAATCTCCCATTTGCACAAGACAATACAAAGAAAAACAATGCAGTTATTGTGATTGTGGATAATGATAACTCACAGGAAGAGAACAAGAGAACTAGAGAAGCCGGGAAGAAGAAAACCCGTTTGCAAGGCGACATGTGGGATAGAGGCAACTCATTGCCTGATGATATTACAGGAAACCCATGGACATCGGCAAGTCCAGTCAAAAAACGCAAGAAAGGTTTGTTAGACTCAAGTCCCGAAACAAAAGACATAAGCATAAATGCACAGGCGATCAAAGAATTAAATGCAACCATAGAACAAATTCAGAAGCAAATCAAGAAGTTATCAATAGCAGTAAATGAAAATGTCAACACGAAAAGAAAATAAAAGAAGTTAACAGACAGTTGCAACGGCAGGATGAAGTGCTCAATAAGCCATTGATACAAGAATGGCTACAGACACAAAAATATCATAAGGAAGGTAAAAGTACCAAAGTAGGGATAAGTATAGGCACTCAGACAGAACAAATAAACAGCAAGTAAATAGAAACTCAGACGATGGAGGAGGAAACAGTTACTAACGAATCGGATAACACCGAATGCAATACCTTCCAGGAATGGACAAACTTAGCTCACAAACAATGGTCCAGGAATGGACAAACTTAGCTCACAAACAATGGGTGGAAGAAGTATTCTCAAATAGTGAAGTGAAGGTGGGAAACCCATTACATACAAAAGATGAAGTCATAAAGACGACGTGGATAGAACCAGAGGATGTAAACGTGGACAAAGGACCTTCAGAGACAAATACCCCGAACTAATCGAGATTGATGAAGATTTTGGTGTCATAGAGCAGGAAAATAAATTTAGGACCAGCAAGAGCGGACAAACAACGAAGAACAAAATTGTAATAATTTCACACCACTATAATGAGGAGGACTGCTGATTACCTTGGACAAGGATAAAGTGGCTATGGAAAAGATCCAGAAACAAATACAAAACAAAGAGGAAAGAACCGGGGGAAGAGTCTGGAAGCTGGAGGAAGGAGAGAATAAAGAATCTATCCATATCAGAGGAGTAGACGCACTCACAGACACAGAGGAAGTGAAGAAAGCCCTCAGCAAAAACACTCAAGACATAAATAGCAAGGAGCACAAGCTAAGCGAGCTTAGACCTGCCAGCGATAATACACAAGTAACTACTTTGACCATAAACAAAATAGATGCTGCAAGCCGTTTAGCAAAAGGAACTATAAAGGATGAATAAATGTTAGATAGATAGGTTTGAAGATGTTGGGGAAATGACCATCAGCAAAAAGACTGTACGGGATCTGACAGAACAAAGAACTGGTTCAACTGTGGAGAAACTGGCCACGATATAAACACTATTAAAAGTGATAGAAGTTGCCCTATATGTAATGAGAAGGGATAGAGAGCGGGAACAGGACAATGTAAGGCATTCCGAAGATGCCTTTCGATAGCCAAAAAAAAAAAATAATTCAGAAATGGCTTACCAAAATAAATCGCTAAGGTTTCTACAGATAAACTTGAACAGGTGTAGACAGGCACACGACCTAATGACAAAGAACATGTCCGAAGACAACATTGACGTGATAATGGGACAAGAACCAAATAAAAGCCAAAGAACTGACTACTGTGATATAAACTCTAATAGCTTTATTAATGTTAAGAGCACAATGTGATAGAAAGCGGCAAGGGCAAAGGTTATGTGTACGCGGAACATCAGGATTCAACAAATTATTACAAAACATTGAAAACCGCATGATAGATACCAGAAAGGACATCGTGCTAGGTGGAGATCTAAACGCCAAAACAAATGTAATCGGATCCAAAGAGAGGAAAAATATTTCAAGAATGGATAGTAGCAAACAACCTGGTCATTATGAATGAGGGAAACAACCCGACGTTTAGTAATGCAAATGGAACCTCGGTAATAGACTTCACAGCAGCAACAGAAGGTATCTCTCTGAAAATCAAACACTGGAGGGTGGAGACAGACAAGGAGAATCTGAGCAATCATAAGAACATAATGTTCGAATTAGAACTTAACAGAACAGCTGAAAAAACGAACACTGGTCAAAAAGGATGGTACCTACATAAAAGACAAAGAAATTAAAACCTTCACACAGGAATGCAAAGACAGATTCTCCAACGACACCGTAATATTCCCGGAAGCACTAATACAAATCATCACAGAGGTAGCTGACAAACATTTTAGAAGAAGGGGACTGCATACAAACGGACACTCTCCGGTGTATTGGCGGAACAAAGAGATCACCAGAACAAGAGCTTCATGCACACACACCAGAAGGAAACTAACGAGGCCAAGAGGAAGATAGGACGCGCGGGAATACATAAGGGAACTCATAGAAGAACACAGAACCAAAAAACAAGAGCTAAAAAAAGCTATTCAGAAAAGCAAGAGGGAGAGATGAAAACAGCTTCGCAGAGAACTAGACAACGATGTATGGGGCAAAGCCTACCAGATCATTACGAAAAGACAGAAAAACACCAGATGAGGAGACTATAAAAAAGCAAATCGAAAAACTGTTTCGCCAGAAAGATCTGATAGCATGGGAAGAAGTGAGAAATGTTGAAGAAAATGAGACACGAGCTTTAGAAAGACAAAGGCACCTGGCCTAGACGGCATTACTCCAGAAATGACAATAGCATGCGCTAAGGAAAACCTTCAGACATTCCTAAATGTATATAACCAGTGCCTGGAAAATGGAAACTTCCCAAAAATATGTAAAAAGTCCAAGCTTATCCTTATAGAGAAACCAAAAAAGAACCCGGAGGACAAAGCGACATACAGACTTCTTTGCCTCATCGATTCAACAGGAAAAGTACTAGAAATGCTCATTAGGAATAGGCTCCAGGATGAAATGGAGGTGAAAGGACTAGAACACAAAGACCAGTATGGATTTACTAAAGGAAAATCCACAATACGCGCTATAACAGACATCAAACAGATGGCTGACCAGTGACCACATAAAACGCAAAGCATATCAACACCGAGAAACCTGCCTAAAGATCTTGCTAGACATACAAAATGCTTTCAACTCAGCTCCTTGGGATGGGATAGCCCGGACTCTGAAAGAGGGAGGCATATCGTACTACCTTATTAGAATTATAAAATCTTATCTGAGTGAAAGAAGCATTGTTAGTCCAAACGGTGAAGAAACGGAAACAACCTGCGGCATTCCCCAGAGCTCCATACTCCTTGTGGAACCTTTTTTACAACCAGGTTTTGAACATCAAAATGGGACAGGGAATAAAACTGGTTGCATACGCAGATGACCTTGCCGTGGCGGTTACGGCGAAGAACGAGGCGCAAATCGTTATGAGAGCTGAATCTCTCTAGAACAGTAATAAAAAAACTCGACGAGATGGGCATTGCGGTGGCGGCCGAGAAGACCGAAACCGTGTTACTGGCTGTACGAAGAAAAACACGATAGGTGAAAATCAGCATAGCAGAAAAGCAGGTCACCACATCGGATGCTGTCAAATACTTGGGAATAAATATAGACAGGAACCTTGAAATGAAGGAGCACATAAGGAAAATAGTGGAAAAAGCGAATTACATGGTGACCCTGTTATACAGACTGATGCCCAGAGTAGTCGGACCAAAAATGAGTAAGAGAAGAACCCTGACTACAACAGTAACATCAGCTGTTGTGTACGGAGCGCCAGTGTGGCACCAGGTCTTAAGGTTCAAAAATTACTCGAACCTACTGGCCGGAATTAACAGAAGACTGGCCGTGTGAATAACATTGGCTTACAGAACGGTCTCGTCTACAGCAGAGGAAGCTATAGCCGGGCTCACACCCATCGATTTGTTGGCTCAAGAAAGGGTTAAATGCCACGAACACGGAACGACGGAATATAAGGATGTAGCGAGAAACGAGACAATCCAGAAATGGCAAGAAGGATGGAGAGAGTATGACGGATGAACCAAGGTATTCATTAGGGAAGTTGGCGCATGGATTGACAGAGACTTTGGAGAGATGGACTATTACTCCACGCAAGCACTGACAGGACACGGAATATTTGGAAGCTATCTGACGAAAATAAAAAAGCAGGAAAGTGACAGGTGCTGGTTCTGCGAGCAACCAGATACACCGGAACACACCATCTTCGGATGTGAGAGGTTTGAAGCAATCAGAGTTCAAACAGAGACACGATGTGGAAGAGCAATCAGCATAGAGAACATAGGAGAGGTCATGCTGGAAAATGGAACCAGTTGGGAGGTCATCATACGGATGTTGGGAGATACGATGAGAGCAAAGGCGGACGAAGAGAGGCGCCGCGAAAGGGATAATTAGACAAAGTGGAGGCAAGAGAAACACCCTGAAGTAATGCCTAACGCCGGTTTCCGGGGGAAACGAAGGAGGTTTTTTAGTCGGTAGACGGCCAACCACACTGAAAAAGGTACACAAATATAACGAAAAAGTGCATTAAGCCAGTGAATCTCGTCATTAATATTGAGCCGGTGAACGAATTTGTTAATATTATGAACAGCTGTTCGTTAAATAGATGAAAAAAAGGTTCATTGATTTAACGGTTGAATACATTGTCGTAGAGTAAGGATTCAATCATTTTGACGTATAGAATTCATTGCCTGAGTGAAATAACTTCTTCAATATAATGTGCAAATAACGTTGGTTTAATGAATCGAATTTTCAATTTAATGTATGCCGTTTCATTCGCTCAACGCTCAACGTATGAATGCATTATCCTAGGATCAGTTTCATGAACTGTGATTAAACCTTCTTTAATAGGCATGTTGAATCATCATCATCATCATAGGCAATCACTCGATACCGAGTATGATTATTTTCTATTTTATTCTTCGTCGATTGTGCGTGTTCTGATGGCTATATAAACCAATTCTGGGAGCCGCACACTCTTCCACAGTTTTGGCCCACCCAATCTCTGACAGCATTGTCTCTTCCTCTGATATCTCGCTCCTTCCTGCGTTCCCTCTTTTCGGTCTCGTGTCTGAGTCGCTGTTTTTCAAAAGTCTGTGGTTCATCGTGGACTACTCGACATCATTTGTCCTAGACTCCCAGTTGCTGATATCAATGTGGCACTCTGCCAAAATTTCCTTTAGAATATCTTTGTAGCCTTTTTGTTGACCTCCTTGATTCCGTTTTTCATCTTTCAGCTGACTGTAGAAAATCTGTCGTGGAAGACGTGTTTCGGGCATGCGGACGAGGTGACCTGTCAAGCGAAGTTAGTGCTTGATGATAAGGGCTTCCAAGTTAGTTGGGTTGCCCTCCTCTAAAACACTAATGTTCGTTCGTCGATCTGGCCATTTAATCCGTAGGATCCTTCTTAGGCATCGCTGGTAGTATTTTTCTAGGCTTTTTATGTGTTTTCTGTAGGTGGTCCATGTTTCACAGTTATTTATGTAAGTGTTGGCATTACAACTGTATTGTAGAGACGAAGTTTGATCTCAGCGCTGATGTCGTGATTGTTACAAACTCTGTCTAGAAGTCGCTCAAACGCCGCGCTAACACACTTCAAGCAATGTTGGATTTCAGCGTCAATGGTTGCCTTCGCTGACAGATGGCTCCCGGGTAGTGTCCCACGTTCTGCGATATTTCTGTACACTATAAATGAAGAAGTTATTCCACTCAATGAATACCTGAATTTCAAATTTCTTCCAAAATAAGTTGTGTTTAACAACACAAAATATAATTTCCGGATAATTTACGATATAGGTACTTACTGTCAATAATATGGAGTGCGGGTGTGTTTAATGAATTCTATACGTTAGTATGATGAATAAGTCCATATCAAAACTATAAAATTCATTAAATTAATGAGTAAAGTTTGTTAGTTATAAATGTTCATTAAATCACTAACACATACGTCAAGCTGATGAAACATATTCATTAATTAATGAACTCTTGGTCATTGATTCGATGCATAACTTCATTGACACAATGAAGAAAATTCCATAAGCTTGATGAACAAACTTTTTGGGATAAGAAATAATCATCAATAGAATGAATGTAATTTATGAACGATTATTCATAAAATCAAGGAATAGAATCACTGATCTTCAAAGAAAGTTCCTTATACTGATGAAAGTGTTTGTTCGAACAATGGAAAATAAAAATTCACGGCAATTATGATAATAATGAACATAAATTCGTTACATTAAGGAACGAAGTAATTAGGCTATGAACACTGAAACATTGGATTGATGAAATATTTCATTTAATTAATGACGAAAAAATAACAACCGCCATTCGTCAATATTATGAACGATTTTTTTTTTCAGTGCAGCCCGAATCCGACACTATCCAGCCGCCAAAGAACAGGTTGGATGTCTTCCTCCTGAAAAAAAAAAAAGAAAAAAAAAATCCTGAGGTTCTTGTCAGGTTCCCAGAAACTTTGCAATATCAAATCCATAATGAAATATTTCGCTTCCATGTTCTGGCATGTTCTACTTCCATGAACGATGGACATAGATTTCCCCAGTTTTCTCTGGGCTACCATCCAATTTTTCTTGTTTGGGAAATCGATAATCTTTGAATCTTACATTTTCGTCAATGAAGAAAGTTGACATAATGAAGCCTGATTTTTTTACTGTGAAATATATCTCTTTTTATCATTTCGGATACATGCTTTTTTTCAGGGTTTTCCTGGATGAAGTCAAACCTATGGCGCAATTCTGACACACAACAACGTTCACTGTCACTCGATAGCTTAATTTATCCAACGTGTATGTATGTTTGTGAGAAGTACCTAGTAACTGTCTGCATGATTGTAGGGTACCTATGGTTTTTATAGGTATAGAAAAAAATTCATTCCACTTGAATACTTTAACATGCACCTCTATGTATAGTCAGTCAATCAAGTCGTAGGTAGATACCTATTTATTTAGAATTCACCGTATACCATTAAAATTTCTCAACTCATCTCTCCACCCATCAATGAATAATTCCTGACCTACGACTACTACAAAACAATTAAGACGCTAAAAAGCGTGGTCGTTAATTTTAAATGTCAACCGGCTGGGTGGCTTCATTCAAGTCAGGAATTTATTTATTTTCTATAAAGATTCAATTTCAAGTTCAGGTTCAGGTATTCCGAACACAAATGGGTATTCTCCGGCTGGCGTCTGATGAGCTTTCCTTTTATATTGCGAAGTGATGCAACAAAATGAACGCATCAGTGCGATTGGTATCTTTATTACGGTTTGCCTACCATCGGTGACTTTGCTCCTTTGCATTTATATCGGTAAAATGCTTTTGTTTTTGATGAGGCTTTTGTATGTGGATCTTCCGGTTTTCACTTGAATGTCGGATTTTGAAAAAAAAAACTAATGTCATAACTCATAATGTATGTACCTATATGTATATTTAATATATGTCGATATTGTCAATGTACCTAAATCTATTGAGAATTTTACCACTCAACATGTTAATTATTGTTTCTTATGCCCTAGGGAACTACGAAAAAAGTTATGACAGGTATTGCTGGGGGTAATTTTTCACTGGTTAACTACCTTTGAATCATCGAGCTCCGCAGGCATAGTTTATTATTTCTCCACCGGCTCCACCCAGGAAAATTAACATTAACAAAATATTATTATGTATACTACTAAGTTAGAACAAGACTAGACATAGGCAATAAATAAACTATAAACTAATGAGATTACCTATTGTATATTCACGGAATAAAATTGATCAATGTCACTTAGTCATTAGATAATAGGTACATACACCCTACCTACTCCAGTTTCTCATAGTTGCTGAATCATATCCGTAGGTGAATATATTCAACATTCTTAATAGGATTTTTAAGTAATCGAATTGGGATTAAACCAATTATGAATAATATATGGCAATAAGCTACTTTCGAACATTAAACCAAGTTTGTTCAGTCCAGGAATGCAAAATAAATGAAATTGAACGACATATTTATTATTTATTAGTTCGGCAACTTCCTGGTCATTGACATTCACTTTAGCTACTGGCCGTTTTCACTAATAATTTCCGATTTTGTATCTCAGATAGAAATTGACCGTTAATCACAAATTTTACCAGTCATAATGCTGGTTGGCAATTTTATGCTTGTTTAATTCAGCGGTATTCTAATTAAATAAAAAGAAACTATTCACATTCATTAACTAAAAAGATATTAAATAATTTCACCCCATATGGGACACGCCTCGAAGATTATAATCTGGCTGATGACTGTCGGAATTATTTTAATTTAACCAATTATTTGGCCTAGAAATTATTATTGGTAAATGTTTTTTTTGTTTTTTTTCCGGTGACCATGATGGTGTAAGAAGAGAACGGCAAATAAACGAGCGTACTTATTCAATGTTTACCCACGTATACTTGGGTGTTAAAAATTTAATTAATTGTTCTTGTTTAAAAGAGCTTATGTATTTTTGAAGCCGTTGAAGGTCCGTCTTGGGTAATTTAGGTGCACTTACCCTATGAAAAAATAAGATAATTGATTACCAGAAACGAATACGCAAAAAAATAAAATGTCTCAAGGCTGGACCCGGATTTAATCGAAGAATCCAGAATCGAATCGAGTCGATAAACTAATTCATGATTCTCGATCGAAAAGGCAAGTTGATCCACTTTTTCGTTGCCTTCTTGTCCGGTATGTCCTGGTATATCCAGACTAGTGAAACGTTGTGTTGTTATTTTTTCCCAGCTGATTCAAGGCTTATTTGCAGTTCCATACTGTTTCTGATGTACAAGTGTATGGATGTCAGCAGTGCTTTCAGACTTTCGACTTTTGCGTTTGTCGCATATTCAGCAATTTTTTCGCACCAAGCTCGATGGCCTGCAGTTGTACCTGGAAATATGAATTCATTTTTCTCAAGGCTGGTCGAAATTTCCAGTCTTGGGTTCAACAATCAAGAAAACTTATGTCTACTCAGGCATCAATTGAAGTTATTCCATCCATAAGTTGTGAGATTTGATTGCTGAAGTACATGTTCTTTGGTTAGGCGGTTCAACTTTAGTCTGAGCCTATTTCGTCGTCATTCCTATGATCAGTCTGGATATTATGATCTATAAGGCCTGGATTAGCCATGATCCTAAATTCTTGGAATTCTTAACCGATGGATGGTTTACTAAAGATGTTTTTCCTTGCTTCCATTTATACTGCCTCTTTGAACTTTCTTTTACTCTAATGTTGATCTTTGCCATAATTATTTTTGCTTATCTGACCAATATTGTATTTATCCCCATGTTGGTTCGGTGTTCTGCGATTCTGATATCCAGTGGTCTACGTATTCCTCCGCGTTCGCATGGTACTTCGTATATGCAGTTCTTAGTGTGCTTTCTGAATTTCGCGCCTTGAGCTGATAGTCGTTATCGAACTGAAGAGAATGTGAATACTGTATTTCAATCCGATCTGCGTTTTATTTTTTATGGAATTCTTTGAGGTGGTAGGTACCTATGAAAAATCATGCAAAGAATATTCACCTCTAATTTAATGAAGCTGGTTTTGTTTCCTAACTTACGTATATAATTGGCTTAAACCCACTAATCCACACTAACAACACAAACACATATCACAAACTTTTCAAACACGACCTGCTGCGACTATTTTTCAACTTAACTAATGACAATATTGACAATTCTCCGATTTCTGACGTTGCCACGTTTACCCCGAAAAATTGCCACAATTGCCCCTATAACCTTCTATGGGTGGGGGGGGGGGGGGGGGGCAAATGTGGCAGACTATCTGTCTAGTAATGCTGTGCTTCAAATTACAACCATTTTGACATCAAAAATGGACTCATGGTTCAAAATTATACAGGCAAAAGTGTTCGAAGTACTTGAAATACACTTGAATAACATTGTGTCCAAGTACAAGTTATACTTGAAAAAGGCAACGTGGCAAAACTTAGGACATTTCGGTTCACACAAGTTCTAACTTTTTTATTCAATAAACCTTATACAGTAGACATATTAAAGGTTTGGCATGTTTCGACCCAGGAATGTAGTTTTTTTCTATTTTTTTTTATAAGTGCCACTTTTGCCCCATACCGCAATTACCCCACTTCACCCCACATCAATTTTCAGGTCACGCTTCTGTTGTGACGTCCCAGGACGAAACTTTATAGGAGTTGTGACATATTTGGTGGAGGTGCCGGGTAGATTTGAACAAATTTTATATTTTGTATTTAAGGACCCGGAGGTCACGGTTCTTATATACAAAGAAGAAACAAGTCATAAAATAGAATAAAAAAAACCCGAAGAAGAAATTAGTATCCTAAACAAACATCGAAAATGTCCACGTTACAAAAACAGACCCAAGCTCGAAAAAAATCCTTAATTCTGTAGGAATTCTAGACGATCCAGAAATTGACATTAGTTCCAGACGAAGAGCAAAAAATTTAAGGATCGAAGGAGACCTATTATATAAAGTAAATGAAACACAGAAATGATTAGGAAAAGTATTGGTAGTGCCACAAACAATGTGAACAGAAATTCTGTGGGAACTACATGCATCACCAACAAGCGGACATTTAGGGCTCAGCAAAACGACAGAGAAAATTAATAGCAAATTTTATTGGAATGGAATGCTCAAGGATATAGAAGAATACATGAAAAGATGTAAGGATTGCCAGGCAAGGAAGAGGTAATCTTATAGAAAAAAAGCAGGGCAATTACAACCAATACAAGTAGGAACGATTTTCAACAAGACTGGCAATGACCTATTGGGTCCATTTAGAAAAAGTAATAAGGGGAAACCAATGATAGTAGTAATACCGAATACGCCTCACGATATGTCATCACAGATGCCTTGCCAAATGGAAAAGCAGGACCAGTCGCGAAATTTTTATTAGAAAAAGTATTTTTGATACATGGAATGCCAAGAAATCTGCTTAACGATAGAGGCAGTCTTTCAATCGGAGTTAGTAAGGGAATTAGGAAGTTTAATGGGATTAAGAAGCCAGTTTACGACAGCATATTATCCATGCTGTAAGGAAATAATAGAAAGGCTAAATGAGACAATAGCTGACATGCTGACTCGATTTAGCCCATTTATGTTAACGTACGCAAGGGAACCCACGCTACCTGCTGAAGCCGTGCTATTGGATGCTGAAAATGGAACGGACCTACTACAAATTAGGGAAAAGGCACTCTTAATACGATCTATAGCAGTGGAACATATATCTACAGAAAAGACAAGAGAAAGTTTTGATGAAAGACATAGAGAATTGGACTTTGAAGCTGGAGAAGTAAATTACGAAGTAGAAAAAATTGGTAGTAGAAAGAAGAGTAAAGATACGGTCCACGTCAGTAGGATGCTGCCCTATAATGACCCGTGGACAGAAGGCGCACCATCGAAGAATATAGTGAAGATGAAGAAGACAAAAAAGAAGAAGACGAAGAAGAAGAAGTAAGAGAAGAGGAAGAAAATGAGCAGTAGAAGAAAGTGGCCACATGTACATTATAAAAATAGAGTTCAGGAGGGAGAGAAACAAAGCATAGTATTAAATAAACTTTAACAGGATTTATCAAACTCTCTTCTTTTCAGATTTTTGGTGATACTTACTCATAGCGCCACAAGCCAGGAGGTACAAGTATCCGCCGGCGCAACCTGGAAACTTCTACCAGATACGATTTCATACGAAGGGCCAATCCCATTAACATACAGAGTACCCTGGATTGAAGAGCGTTTAGAACCAACAATACTGGAAGGCAGGAAGTGTGAAGAATCAGAGAAAGTAGAATGTGAGATTTAACTATATATGGAAGGAATAGCATCGACTGTAGACAAGGAATTAAGTAGTCTAACTAAGCACTGGAATATAACTAATCTAAAATCAATGACGAAGAGCAAAAGGGTAATTTTATTCCATTTTTAGTAATTTCATTTTTAACACACATAATTTTTGTTTCATACGCACGAAATCGCATTATCTGACCAGAGGACAAACGCGACCAAGAAACCCAATGACGCTACTACAACCTGGATCAGAGATTGCTTCGGATTGAGCAGGGGCATTTCTGATCTAAAGATCTACGAGTACCATTGGAAGCAAGGATCCAGTCTCTATGACAGATTTGGCCAACCAAAACCTGACCCCAAGGAAGCACAAACGGTATGGTACTTGGACTATTTACTGTCTTTACTGAGAAGACGCACCTGGTTAGACGGCAAAACCCAACCCGTGACGGGATCTCCTGGCGCACCACAGTTTTATCCATTTATCTAAATTTCAGTAATTGCATCGCCCCTATTACTTTCGCTTTTTGTATTATATTGTATTTTATTTTATTGTAGCTATTGTATATTATTGTATTGTATTGTAATTTATTGTGTTTTATCGTTTTGTGATTCTATTAGGTATCTTGTAACATTTTATTTTATTTTTGATGTCTCTTCTATAAGCATTGGGGGACAATGCTTTTCACAGGATAGGCATATGGCAACTACTTAAGTAAATACCACTCTCTGCATCAATTTAATCAAAGTGTGTCGACGAGTCAGCATCAATTTGGTATAAATACCGCGCCGAGATCCATCACCTCCATTGGGAAAAACCTCTCTAGCAACTCCCAGTGCAAACTACCTTTATTGGAAAAGGCCCTTCTGTGAGTATTGAACGCAGCAGTCTAGGTCCAGTGCAAACTACCTTTATCGGGAAACGCCCTTCTGGGCCTGTCTCAAACTCAGCTTCAGTCTTCAGTCTCGCCATGTGTACAGAGTGTACATAATACACAGTGGCCTAAGTAGTACGTCCCTCTGTAGAAGAGACGTCATGGTATTATTCCTAGGGTAATATTATTCTATTTTATCAATACATATCTTATTGTACAGTTGCAATCAAAAAAAAAGTAGTACAAAAATTATTAACCCCAATTTTAGCTCCTGGTCTAACATACAAAATTTTGACAGGCAATGACATATTCTAGGTTAAAAACGGGTGGAAAAATGCCAAAGTAATGTCATCTGAAGCTTTTTAGGTTAAAAACTTGTCGAAAAATGCCAAAAATATGTAATTTTTGGTTATGAATTAAATTAATGTAGGTATAATAGACCAAGAGATTTTGAAGTTTTTACTTGTACTACTTTTTTTTGATCGCAACTGTACCTATACCAAGCGAGTTTCTCTCTACCTGAACTCCCCAGCAAACACACTGACGTCGATATGACGACATTTGACGTGATTTTTTGGTCCACATTGGTCTCCGACGTCATGGTACCTAATAAAGACGTCAATAAATACGTCATTATTAGGTCGTCTTAATGACGACATTCAACTATGACATTTTGACGTCATTAAATGGTAAGGAAAAGACATATCTATTTTGTCATCTATATCAATTTGCTATTTATAATTTAGCCGCCCTTATAGTTGATCAATAATTTTAGTAGGTAGGTTATTGAATCTCGAATAAACGGAAACTTTCTGCCTAATTAAGTATACTTCCAATTTTTTAATTATTTGCTATTTACCCAAAGGTATACATACTTTACATTCACAAGGAAAATATAAACATACAACATACTTCAAATTACCCGCTCACAAATGGCAGTCGGACTCCATCTTGACGGACAGCGCCGCGCGCCGGCGCTTGGTGAAACCTGAATCCTGTTGCCTGTTGGCGCCGTGCCGTTGGCAAAGGTGGACGAGGTGCCGTGCGGATTACTGCGAGAGCGAGATCATGGGAAACCGAAACTTGAATAATAATTTCTCTTTTAATTACCTACCTTGTACCTCTATACCTACTTTATATTTAAGTGTATTGTGAAGACTGATTATAGCTTTGTGATAGTGTCAAAAATAGCATTTTTTGGGGTGCAATTTGTGTGTGAAAACAGTTATTTCTGTAGGGAATAAAAATTGGCTGTCGCCGAGAAAACACGTTTGCTGGCCGCCATTTAAACTCTAGTTTGCAGGTGGATTAGTAGAAATGAAATAGCGTTTAATTCAAGCAATGTGCAAGCTAATGCACAGGTTCCGTAATCACCCTGTTTAGTTCTATAGTTTATTATCGACGTTTTTAAAATTAAAAAAAAAAATTGAAAATTATTTGTTTCGTGATTTTACGGTCACAGATTACGTCATATATTCATCATAAGTCCCTACTAAATCACGTCACAGAAAGACGTCATTTTGTCGTAACATAATGACGTCATGGGGCTGTGACATTAACCCGTCATTTTTTCGTCAAAATGACGTCATATTTTTCGTTCCAATGCCGTTAATAAAATCCAATTAGTCACGTCATTATGACGACAGCGTGTTTGCTGGGTCCATCTACGCCCCCAGGTCACGCTCCTGTTGTGACGCCCCAGAACGAAACGTATAGACAATATAACAGAAAACATTTTAAAACCAATAAAAAGTAGCATTGAACGATCAAGTAGCATTAAACTATCGTTATATTCTGAAACAGCCATCTACATAGCATTTACTTAAATAATTATTGTATAGGAAATCCATCAAACTCCACAAACAAGTCCGCGAAGAACGGCTAAAATTTCAAAAAAAAAATAGACCTACCATTGACGCAATTGCTATTGTCAAAGAAATCTTCAACATAAGTAATACAAACCTAATAGATCGTGTTTTGTCAACATGACCAACGCTTTCGAATTACTCCGCTTACTAAAATTTAAATAGGTATTGAACTGCGGCGAAAAAATGTATGTTCATCATGGCCGTTTGCACTTGCACCGAACATTTTAAGGAAGGTTCAAAGATAATCAACGCTTAAAGTAACATTTTTACATGTAAAAATTTACTTATTACCGGTTCGGTCAACAATGTAATGATATGTATTTTATTTACAATCATACATGTAATGTTGACTTTACTGACTTTTAAAAAGTTTGAAAATGTCACTTTTTTGACTTTTACTTTCGGCCCACGGTAGTATACATACCTCGGTGAAAAGTTTCATTACTGTCTCGGTGTCTCGAGATTTTAGTTACACCTCGGCTGCGCCTCGGTCTAACTAAAATCTCTCGACAGTAATGAAACACTTTCCACCTCGGTATGTAATATACTATTTTTTTTCCAAAGGAATTTCTTTTTATCCGTATCACAGGTCATACAATTTTTAATTACTCATTTTAATCTCAACCTTCGTCTTCCCGAGTTGGATACAAATGTACCCGAGAAAATAATTTCTCTAGCATATTTTCCCAAAAAGTGCATATTTTTTGTGACTAATTTTATTTTGTGTCAAAAAGGGATTTGCACACAATTAGTGATTATCAAAAATTTTCTATTTATTTATTTTTTGGAAATAATAATTTTTGCATAGCCGTGGGGCGCATGTAACCCACGTGGGAATCTGTGGTTATTCTATCAAGTAGTTACCTTGCAGGAAATTTGCAGGTTGGAAATAAGATTTCCAATCTGCAAAATTTAGAAATCACAATAATAAAAATGGTCAAGAAATATCTGTGGAGCAGGAAGAGAACGAAAGTTTACGGGAAGTAGAAGGCGGAATCTGATTTATAAATCGAAAGATGGATGTAATGGTCGAAAATACCATTTACTATTTTTTTTGCTACCTGTACTCTTGTTATAGGTTGATTTTATCTATTATAACTGTTTAGTATAAATACAAACATGTTTAATTATCATATATAATATCACAAGAGAAAAAATTTTGTCGGCCAAATTTTCGAAAGGTATGAAAATTTTTTGCTTGGCAATTTCGCGAATGACATTTTTGACAAAATTTTATCAAAAATGTCATGAGCGAAATTGCCGAAAAGCAACAAACTTGAATAAAGCCTTGAGAACAAATTTGCCTACACAATTTTTTCTCGAGTAGTATTCGTCATGACTATTCCACGTAAGATTTTGTAAATAAATAGAATGCAAAAATATGAATAAAAACTTCAAATTAAAAATATCAATTTGACAATGTCAAAAAATGGTCGCTGAAATACCATGTTGTTGGTATTGTCCAGGTAGCAATATTGTCAGGTGAATTCCGAATTTATTGTCGAATGTAATACCACAAGAGGTTTCGGAATTACCGGATAATACTTTTACCCGTCACGAAACGCGTTACGCAGCAACACCACGACTCCGAAGGAGGAGTGGTGTTGCTGGTAACGCGCTGAGTGTCAGGTAAAAGTATTAGGTAATCCTGAAACATCGAGTGGTATTCAATAGGTTATACAACGAACTAAACTTTAATATTTTGAAATTTGAAAAACATTCTATAATAGAATTTACCATAAATGCCACCAAGCGCGATAATCCCAAAAGGCTTATCACTTATTAAGCCTCTCGTGTCATATGGTAATAATGTACAGTGAGTTGTATAACCGGTGTAATACACTCTAGTGAAAAAGTCAGAAGTATCATTTTTATCATGGGGTGCGCATGTACCCCACGTGGGAATCTACGTAATTTTTTTTTGTCTGAAAGACGAAGGTTAATGATGTAAAAAAAAAATTAATACTTAATTTAAAAGCGATTTGGCCAATTCTGTTTATCTTGAATTGATGTTATGGGATGATATTTAGATTATATTCATCAAACATTAAATGATGATCATATAAATATATTGTCTAATGTCGAAATCTGAGAACTTGAGGTGCACTAAATCTAAATTAAAGTTGAAATTATTTATAAATAAATAAAATAAAGAGCTTTTGCCTTCTGAAATCAAAAACTTTCCGCTACGCATAATATTTCTTATACCACACCTAATGTTGCATATATGTAAAGGAAAGTGCAATTAAGAAAAACGCATAAAAAATTTACGAAGAATTTATGAATTATTATAAATCAAGGAAATTACTTGATAATTTGTATACAATATAATATATCAAATGGTCTTTATTTTAATTTAAAAATAATTGCAATGTGCGCAATTTTCATAACACATCATTATATGTCTTTGAAACGAGCAAAATACTTTTATATGTCTTGTCTTAACAACATTATTACGTTAATATCGTTTTTTATTATGCGTGGATAATATTAGTTTATAATAAATAATAAGTAAAGTGGCATATTCGATTGTTTATGTGCAATTATAAGATAAGCATTTTAAAAATTCAGGTTAACAGTTAGCGGATAAATTTATTTTATTGTGAAATATTTCTTATTAATGAATTAACCGGATTCTGCTATAGCAATGATAAAGAATATAATATAATTGTTTATAACAGTGAAAAAATAGATAGTTATTTATGTTCCAAAACCAAAATTTACAAGGATTTTAAATTTCACGAACACATAAAAATTCTTAGCAGAAAAAAGTCTTCTATAAGCTGCTATGCGCTGAGTAGGCATAATTTCAGACAATCTAGCTTTTGCTAGCGCAGAACACTTAAGTATTTTTCACTTATTCAGTTGTACCTGTCTAAACTGGATAGACAGGTAAAGAATAGTCAGAATGATGAACTAGGTTTTAGAAGAAAACATGCTTGTATTCATACATACATTCAACATTTGAAATACACTTGCACGGGGATAGCAAGTCTCTCTGGACTTGGTTTTCATATTTCCTCTACAGAGGACTACAAACCCTGGAAATTTTAGCTCATCTAGATTTATAGTCCCAGAGGTAAAATGCCGCTAAGGACTGAGAAGGAAATTTTTGGGTTTTTCAATTTTCCGCCATTCGGCATCAAATCTCACAATGGTTCACAGAAATGTCCAGTAGGTAATTCTTATCCTAGTTGAGATTACCAAGAATGAACTTTTCATATTGCTTGACCTCACTTCCATAGGTACGAACTTAGAGGCCATTGCAATCGCTCATTACTATCAGGCCAGCATTTGCTCTTACTGCCCTAGATCTGTAAATGATGTTCAAAAAGCTAATAAGGTACCAAATTTTTCTGCCAATAAATTTCAAATTTTCACAAATTTTATGTTAGGAAGCTATCTTTTCTTATTATATAATTCAATTTTTATTGTTAAGTCATTATCATATAGCAAATTTAACGGTTTTGTTTGCAGATCGTGTATACTGTTTGCTAAAAGTGGGTTAGTTCATATCATTTTATTTCTGTTTTATGTGCCATTATTCGAAATAGCTCTAGACTTTTACTTTTAATAAAGATATTTATATGTTTATATCGTTGTTGTGTTTGCTTCCGGTATAGAAGATTTGATGTTGCACAAGAGAAAAAAATATTCTTACACAAAATTTATTTTCTCTTTGAGTGAGTTTTCAATTTTCAAATCAATAAGAAGGTACATATAAAACAATTCAAAACTGAAGTTATTACTAAATCGAAATTCGAAATTCTTCTATGAAAGTAGTTTATTTATTCAAATTTATTTCATTTATATGTACCAAAAACAATTAGGTTATTTAAATTAATACAATTTACTTAATACATGAAATAACACTTAATAATAATTTGAAATATCTGTAATAATTAATAAATATCAATTAGCCTTAAACTAAATAGACACCAGTATTAAACGGCTTATAGCAATACCAGACGGTACAATAAAAGTACATACACCAGACGCATAAGCGATTTCCAATTCAAAATAAGCTAATTTCACAAAATAAACAACTGCTCCCATAATAATCAGAAGTCGTTTGACTACTTGAAATAACTTCGAGGCATTGACCAAAGTTATACAATTATTATTATCAAGGCTTGGTCAAATTATATCTAAAATGATGTCAGTATTTTTTTCAAATCTCATGAAGCTAAGATTGTTAAGAAAGTTGTTGGATCGAAACTAAATTGTCACCAGTTATCCAAGTTTAATATGCAGATTTTAATTGGCAGTCATTATTTAAATCATGTTTTTCGTTTTTCCTAAAGCTAAAAACACCATTACATAATAATTCTACTAATTATTGCTGGAAACTCAGCCTTCAATGTCAATAATTATAAGTATTGTATTGTTGACACAATCGTGGTAGATTTAAAGTAATTATGAATCTAGCTGAAGACAATTGAATCGTACCTAATTATTTAGAGCATCGTGACCAACTTACCGGCAAAATGTATGTTGTTATAAATATTACGCCAACCCAATCGTAATTATTCTATTATGATTATGCCGTAATATGATGTAGAAAAATTAATTAGATGTTTTATATAATGGTTGATTAAAAAAAAAAAAGGTAATAACCTACGAATTTAACGTATATCGGTGTAATGATTGCGTATATTTTCTAACTATGATGTCAAGATCTTCAGGTGGGTAGTAGTAGTTAGTTCATAATTGAAATAAATTTATAAGTACCTGTTTTGAGTTTTTCTCTGTTG
This sequence comes from Ceutorhynchus assimilis, assembly GCA_917834065.1. Lineage (NCBI taxonomy): Eukaryota > Metazoa > Arthropoda > Insecta > Coleoptera > Curculionidae > Ceutorhynchus > Ceutorhynchus assimilis. The sequence continues at coordinate 28,201,016 of OU892284.1, read as the reverse complement.
CAACTAATGTGCCATCCCCAGATGTTTTTGGTTGGATAGAGAGAAAAACACCCCTGTACATATTTCATTCTGTATTCTTATGGATTCTGATTTTTAGCATCAGCACAGCTGGGAGAGTTCGAATAGTGATTTGATGATACATTCTGATATTCTTGTTTTGCCCAGTGAATTTTTTCCTCATAGTTTTACGAACTTCCTCTAGAATTGTTTTCGTAAATGCTTCAAGCGTTTTTTCAAATTTTCTTGATAGCTTTGACATCACACACATATGCCTGATTGAGCTTTTGAATAATAATAATCAGCAATCCTCTTATCCTGGACACTTTTGTATTTTTTTTTCTTATTTTACTTAAAAAGTACCTTTCACAATATAAGCCAAAAACGTAGCACATAATGCCCGATCCCATCAAAAAATATCCTAAAAAGTAACAGTTGATGTTCTCCTTTTTTTCAACTCTGTATGTATTGTATATTAACACATTATAGGGTCACACATAACCAATTAGAGGATGTGTATGACCGGGCATTTCCTTATCTAATCGAATTACTTTAATAATTTGCTGCTTAGTGATGGATATTTTTAGATTAGTAGGGACCTTCGCCCGAACGACTGCAGCAAAATCGAATTGGTGAGCAAACAGAGCTTTTTATGTCCAAGATGAAACATGAAATTTATTAGAATCAATTTATTTTAATTTTAATTAATTAAGGAATTAACTTTGTGTGCATTCAAGGCACACATTTGACGTCAGACTAGGTGCAACAATGGCATCAACGAAACCAAAATATAGACTCACATATTTTACCTTCACTGGATTGGCAGAACCTACCAGGCTCCTTTTTGCCTATGGAGGTATCGAATATGAAGATGTTCGAATTTCCCAAGCTGATTGGCCTAAATTTAAAAAAAGTAAGCAGAGATTTATAATTTTTCTTTAATGCCTTTATTAACTTACCTACCTAGGTACTTTATTTATTTGATAGTTTCATTAGACTAAGTTAGGAAGCAAAGTAGTTTTAACCATTTGATAAAAGGCTGAGTATTCAATAAAATAGATTTGAAAATATTTCCAGTAAATAGACAAAAAATGTCCATCTGAGGGCTTTGAGGTAGGTCGATAGGTAGGTACGTTAAATCCAAATTCCAAATTAGACTTTCTAATTCAAATTTCCGCTCTAGTAAAGCTACAAATGATTTTCTCACAAATTTTCCATTGACTCTTAGCTTCAATGATCAAATAGGTCAAATATAAGCTTTTTAAACCACTCTAGCCCAAGTTTAACTATTGAATGTTTGAAAATCAAGGTTTTACTACCACTCTAGTTAAATTTGTATGCCATTCTATAGTTTAAATTTCAGTGTTGTTAATAGAGTTAGAAACCTGATTATCACAATTTTCCAATTGACTTTTAGCTCTGCCAGGGTCAAACATGAGCTTTTTGAACCGCTCTAGCTCAAGGTTAGCAGTTGAATGTTCGCAGTAATCAAGGTTTTACACTACTCTAGTTCAATTTTTGGCATAAGGAGTGACGGAAATAGAATTTGTATGCTATTCTAGTTCAAATTTAAGTGCCAATAGAATTGAAAACCTGATTCGCATGATTTTCGAATTGAATTTTAGCTCTGCCAGGGTCAAATATGAGCTTTTTGAACCGCTGTAGCTCAAGTTTGACAATTGAATGTTCAGAAATCAAGGTTTTTCACTCATGTTGTTCAATTTTTGACATTAAGAGCATCGGTTCCATTTAATAGTGACCGAGTTCGTTTTTGTCATCTTTTTCGTCGATTTGCTCCGAAATTTTGACAGCCACGTGATTTGTAAACTGAAACTCTCTTATAGAGTCATATGCCTGTCAAAATTTTGGAGCAAATCGACGAAAAAGATGACAAAAACGAACTTGGCCAGTGTAAGCAATAAGTAAATGCAGGACATCAGATGTGAAGTAGGAAGTAAAAGATTTGTAGAGATTGATGTATAAACTTAGAACGTGTCTACAATAAGAAATATTATATTATTCTGACAAGTACAACTACAAAACTCCAATGTCGTAAATAATAAATCATATATCAAAATGTACAGGGAGACTTCTTAGCTGATGTATTAGTAAAAAATTCTTTCTTCAACACTCCCTCTTAATACAACAGTCTTCTGAAGTTCACATCATTTTGATAAACTCATAGCATAGCTTCAACGCAAAACTCAAACTTCTGTCTAGATAATGGCTAAGTACAAATGTCAGCCGTCATCTTGTTTGTTAGAAGATATGCTAACTGAACTTCACCATTTTCAACCTTTTCTCTTATGAAGCGAAACCTCACATCAATGTGTTTTGTTCTTCTATTCAGAACAGGATTACTTGCAATTTTTTGAGCACTTTGATTGTCATTGTAAACTTTCACAGGTTTTGAAAAATTTACAAGTTCTGATAACAATCCTTTTAAATGTATTGCTTATTTTTCGGAATCACTGATTGCCATATATTCAGCTTCACACGAAGACATGGCGACTGTAGTCTGCTTACGACATTCCCAAAAAACATCAGCCTATTTGAAACAAAAACCAGTGTATGACTGTCGATTTGTCCGCTGTCGCATCACTAGCCCAATCTGCATCGGCATATCCAGTCAATTCTTCTTTAGATTTCCAATAAACTAATGCTCTGTCTGCTGTTCTTTTGAGATATCTTCATACACGCTTCGTAGCTTGCCAGTGTTCTTGACCATACTTAGTATTGGACTGGCTCAAATATAGGAGCATGCATAAGCAATGTCCAATGTCATGTCTAGAAGTGAAACTCAAATACATTAGACATCCAATTAGTTGCTGATATTGCACATTCAGGCTCTTTACCGCTCACTAATGGCAGTTTCATATTTGAATCGATTGGTGTACTGATTAGTTTACAATCCAACATTCCAACCTTCCTTAGTACATCCATGACATACTTTCTCTGACTGATAGAAATACTACCATTTCGATTTTCCTGTACTTTCATGCCCAAACAGGTATGTATACCTAACTCCAAGACCTTTGATTTTAAAGTGACGTGATAGTTGCCTCTTTAATTTCTCAACTTCATTTTCATCATTGTGATAAATAAAAAAGTCGTCCACGTACAGTGCAATGATAGCTATGGAGTTCTTTTTCTCCATAGTGTACATGCAACTTTCGTGTGCTAACTGCTTGTAATTAAGTTGTTCTGAAACCTTCTCAACTTTCTTATTCCAGGATCTTGAAGCTTGTTCTAGTCTGTATAATGCTTTTCGAAGAAGACACACTTTATTATCCTTCCCCTCAACGATGAAACCTTCTGGTTGATACATGTAGATTTTCTCATCTACCTCTCCATTAAGAAAAGCAGTGACAAAATCCAAATGTTCCATTTCAATGTTAAATTGAACAGCCAATGCAAAAAGCAAACGTATTGATGAATATCTAATCACTGGTGAAAAACTATCAAAGTAATCTATGCCATACTCTTGTGTGAACCCCTTGGCTACTATTCTGGCTTTGTAACATACGTTCTTTCCATCGGTATCTTGTGTTACTTTGTACACCCATTTAGATTTGACAATGTTAACTTCTTTTGGCTTTTCAACTAGAATCCAAGTGCCAGATTCATAAAGTGGATCAATTTCATCTTGCATTGCAACTCTCCACTCTGAAGAAAAATCACTAGAAATTGCTTCGTTGAATGTTTTTGGCTCAGAAAAATCATACAAAGTTTGATGATCCGGAAATTCTTTCTGTTTTCTATCTCGAATTGGATATCTGCATTCTAATTCTTGATCTAGTTGTTTTCCTTGAACTGGAAGGTTTTGTTGTTGAGATGTGACCTTATCAAAAAGAACTTCTTCATTTGATATTTATTCTTGATATTCATCAAGAGTCTCACTTGCTTGTTGTTCATCATTCGCATTATCGCGTCCAATCTCAATTTCTTCATTTTCGTTTTGAGAATCGAATAGTGACAAAATTGGCGCAAACACTTTTGTGAGAGGTTTTTCGTTTTCGGCCATCTGATTGCTGAAAAATTGATCTTCTAAAAATACAACATCTCTAGCTCTGCATATTTCATTTGTTTTTGGATTGAAAAGTTTATATCCCATGGCTTCTCCAGAATACCCAACAAATACCATTTTTTGGCTTCTGGGATCCAACTTTCGTCGTTTTTGCTCTGATGAATGAACATACGCTATTGATCCAAAAACTCTTAAATGGCTGAGATTTACTTTTCGTTCGACCACTCCACTTTTCTTCCTTGATCAATTTTGTTGGCAAATATATCGAAGTATTGATAGCTTCAGCCCAAAAACGATTATCACAAGACGATTCTTGCATCATAGATCTCGTCTTATCCAAAATTGTTCGATTCATGCGTTCTACAACTCCATTTTCTTGTGGTATGTAGGGTACTGTTAGCTGGAATTTCATGCCATTTTGCTTTAGAAAATTTTTCAAAATATTGGTTGAGAATTCTTTACCATTGTCAGTTCGGACTCTTTTTATCTTCAAATCACATTCATTTTCTACTTGCTGTTTGAATTCCTTGAAAACTTCTGTAACTTCACTCTTTTGTCTGAGAAAATGGACAAACACTTGTCGCGTAGTCATCTATCAGACAAGATTCTATGGGCATGGGTCGACACAGATTCATGTGTATGAGCTCCAACTTTTCGTGAGTAGAAACCTCTGTTCGTTGCATTTTGAACGGTTTCCGGCTGTATTTTCCTTGAATACTCACAAGGATCGTTAAGATTTTTGTTAGAAAAATCGAATCCTATAGCCATTTTGTAACGAAGAAGTTTCTTACTGATACGGTTTAAATGTCCAAGTCTTCTGTGCCAAAGTACTTTTGACATTTCTGGTGTTAGAAAAATTGGCGTGTTCGATTTTGTTTAGATTGAGGCAATAGACTGCACCAATTCAGCCACTGTATCAGTCACACAGTTTTCAAGTATCAAACATCTTTCTTGATAAAATACCATTATAAAGCCTTTAGAGACCATCTGGCTTACGGATAGCAAATAAGAAGATAGGTCAGGAACATAGGTAACGTTAGAGATAACCTGGACTTGTGATCTATTCTTCAGACTGATAGATACATCTCCAATTCCTTGACTGTATAAAATTTGATTATTTGCAAAAGCCGCTTCTAAGCCAACGTTTCTTTCTTCTTAAAAATTGACCAGCCGCATTCTTTGTTAGAAGTCATATGTGACGAACCACCCGAATCAAAATACCATTTTCATCTATTTAGTTGACAACCTAATACAGTAATGAAAACTCCATTCTTGGTTGACTTGTTCTGCTCATACTTTTTATTTTGGTTAGAAGTCGAAGGTCCACTGACTTTTGTATTTGTACAATTTTGCTTATAGTGTCCCACAGAACGACATTTCCGATACCAAGGCTTTTTGTCTTTTGCATTATTGACTTTTTTTTAGACCACAAAGCTTTATTTGAATTGTGTTTATCATTTTTCCACTTTGTATCTAGTAGTAACTTGAATTTGATCGAATCACTCGTGATCTGTGCACCAGAGTGTTCAATCGCCATCACTAGAGGATCATAGCTTTCTGGCAATCCTTGAAGCATCATAGCTACCAGTAGCTCATCATCAACAGCTTTATTTATGGCGCTAAGTTTTTGCGACACTGTCATAAACTCATTAACGTAATCATCCATTTTAGAAAAAATTTCTAACCTAATACTACATGAGGTTCGAAGTTAATCTGATTCTCCGATTGAGGCCTTTATCCTTGTAAGTTGCTTTCAAATTATCCCAAACATCAACAGCTTTTTCACATTCTCTTATGCGAGGATAACAGCATGGTTGAACCATCAAACAAATCTTTATATCCTACTGAACTATTATAACCATATAATACCTTGGTTACGATAATCATAAACAGGGTCTTAACTCCCAAGGGAGTTAAGGATTTCCATAGCTCCCGCTTTTACCTTGAATGGGTAAAACTTTGTAAACTTTATATAAATAGACAAAATACAGTAAATTCAGTAGGATATAAAATTATCTATGTACCACGGGAATTATCAGGTGTTAATACCCACGGACAAACGTTGCCCTGGGGTATTGACACCCTCATAATTCCCTTGATACATAAATAACTATTGTAGGAGCTTTTTGATCTCTCTTACTTTTTACTGCTTCTGTTGTCGTATCGCCTTCTGGATAGCCATTTATAGAAACCCAAAGATCTTCATGACGAAGTCGCAACTTCATGGCAAGCGACCAATCACAATAATTCTCACTTTCTCTTACCTTATCAAAAGAAGGAGCTGAACTGGAACTTTCTGCATAACTTACAGTACATAATTGAAATTTGCTCGAAAAAATGTCTATAAAATCCAAACTTTTTAAAAAGAACATATTTTCTTGACAATTGGAATCTACTTCAGAGATACATACTATATAAACTGTCGAGAATGGAATCTCAGTGTAAATTTTGTTATCAACAAAATTGAGCCAAGCCAGCGCCATCTACCATATCGGAAAATCACTATTTACTGGTTTTGCATCGATGCTACAGACACCTACTTTACATAGGACTTTTTATGATAGATGGCGCTCTGTTCGCATTACTGTCGGTCTGTTCACATTCGTTTATTCTAGACTTTGGGGATTAATGTTTGCTTAAATTAATTGATAATTTGTTAATTAGATCAAAAGACAGTTTCTTTATCGATGGTTAAGGGTATCCTTAACATATTTATTCAAAGTTCTGATTGATGTTTAATTGAACCTGTCATTTATCTAATCAACAAAGATAAAAATAGATCTTCCAATCTATAAAGTTTGAAATTCTTCTTGAAACACACAAAACAACTTTGAAATCACTTAAGAACACTTTACAACACAAAGAAAGATGAAATGCAAGACCGGCGAACAAAAAACATTATGAATAATTATTAGTTATGATCAAACGAATATTAGGCAATTCAAACCACGTGACTTTCAAGATGGCATGGCGGCCACACATGGGCCAAAGAACAGAAAAAAATATCTAGAATCTGCTCGATTTATTAGTTTAGGTACCTAGTCAACAAATATTTTATTAAATAGTCCAAATCAAAGTTGCAAGCCAAACTCTAAGCAAAATAATTTGAAATACGCATAAAAACACATTCAAAACAAACTTGCTTGGCCGCCACGCCATATTGAATTTCCCTATCTGACAGATGGATTGAATTGCCTAATTTTGGCATATTGTCATATGTTGACTGTCATTTATTTCCAATTTTGATGCTCGTACATTTTATAAACCACGATATAAATCTCATACGATCGATTTGTCTGTTACCGGGTTCCAACCAAAAGTAATTCAACAATATACAAATACATATATGACATATCCCTCCTCAAAAAAAAAATAAGATAAATAAATATATTAATAACCAAATCAAAATACAATTCTACTGTGATAATTTACCCAAAACAAGTTCTTATTTTTTTTTTTTTTAATATAAACAAAACCATTACGTTATTGATTTATTACAATAAATTACATCACATTACAATATTATACCAAAATTTAACTTGTCAAACATTTTTATAATTTTATAGCTTTATTCACTTTCATTGTTCTTGAAAATTAAATCTATCAGGTTCTTTAATCTTTCTACCAAATTTGCTATACAGAGACCTTCTGCCCTTTGGTGTAGTACTTTCATCCTCACTCGATCCATCAAAAGAATTTGACTCACTACTACCGTCCAGTGAGGAGGTCTCTGTACTGCCAATTGAAATTACATCATCAGCTTCATTTTTATTTTTTACACTAGCATGGTCAGAGCTGGAATCATAATAGAAACTGCAACCTTCATAATATGGTTTTAGGAAAATTCTATTTCTTCTTTTGACAGAATTATCAATAGTAATATAACTAGTGCAATGGAAATATATTTCCATTGCACGAGTTGTATTTAATGAGAGAATTTCATAAATCAAAAATTAAAATTTTTTGTCAAAAAATGTCAAAACACCAGTTTTCGCACCAGTTACTATGCAATTATCTGATAATTTGCAGTAGTGCAAATTATCGCGTAATTGCAATCTGATTGGTTCAAATCAACAATCAAAACATGTCAGTTCATTGTTGGAATACCAGTCTTGACAGATGTATGAAATTCGCTTCATAATTTTTTACTATATATGAGAAATCATTGAATTTTTTTAAAATTTCACCTGGCTGCCAAATGTCGCCATTTTTTATGTATACTTTTTGACCAATATTAAAAGGTTGCTGCCTTTTTGTAGATCTATCAAAATACTTTTTTTGAATTTGCTGTCTTTTGTGCAAGTGCTGCTTTTGAATTTCGACATTTATATTCTTAGGTTTTAATGATTGCTTTGAAGCTGGTAAAAATCCCTTTATTTTTCTATTAAACATAAGTTCAAAAGGTGATGGAATTGAATTAGAAATTGGAGTATTTCGATACTCTGATAGAGCCCTTTTAACATCTGTTTTTTCAAATACAAATTTTTTAATTATATTTTTTATGGTTTGTATGCATCGCTCTACCATACCGTTCGACTAGGGATACAATGGACTTGATGTTTTATGTTGAAAGTCCCACATTTTAGAAAATTCGGAAAATTCCCTTACAAAATTTGGTGCATTATCTGAAAAAACAATGACTGGTACACCATGAATAGAAAAAATATCCTTCAAATTCTCTACAATGCAGCGACTTGTTAATGAAAAAAGATTTCTAATTTCTACAAATTTTGAAAAGTAATCAATTAATATGAGATAGTGACATTTTTGAAACTCAAAAATATCAATGCCATGACATTTTTGAAACTCAAAAATATCAATGCCAACCTTATGCCATGGATAATCAGGTATTTCATGCGGATTTTGAGGTAATTTGGGATTATTTTTGGAAAATCTAACGCATGTGTTACAAGATAATACAGTTTGCTCTATGTCTCTGTTCATTCCTGGCCAGTATAAAATTCCATCAGCTCATAATTTACTTTTAGTAATACCCATGTGATTCATATGAATTAATGATAGCATTTTGGCTCTTAAATTCCTTGGAACAATAATAGAGGAGTCTCTAAACAACAAATCATCAAAAACTACAATTTCGTTCCTGATGTTCCAAAAAAGTTTGGAGTCATCAAAACATTTTGATCTAAAATAAGGCCAACCATTCTGAACAATATACTTTACTATTGTCTGCAAAGTTAAATCATTCTTTGTTTCTTGTTCAAAAATGTTTAATTGATTTTGACTTATAGGAAGATTATCTTTTACAAAATTAACTTGTAATTCATAATCACAAAAAATAACTTCATTTGCAGACTTATCATCAAAAACTATTCTAGAGAGAGCATCGGCTATGTACATTTTGAAATCAGATTCCCTTTGGGAGGGTAGGTTCGGATCCTACCGACTGCGCCATGTGAAAATAAAACATCTCATTCAAATCTCAAAAACCAACTGTCATTTATTTCCAATTTTTATGCTCGTACATTTTATAAACCACGATATAAATCTCATACGATCGATTTGTCTGTTACCGGGTTCCAACCAAAAGTAACTAAACAATATACAAATACATACATGACATGTCAGTTATCGACATCGGACGTGTTCTTGATGTGCTGGTATTTTACAATTTTGAGAATTCTGTGGTCGTCAGCGACATCTAGAAAAACGGAAAAGAGTTATTATGTGGTTTTTAACTGGCAATGAGAGATCGCAGATCTACTTCAAAATTCTCTTGGTGCAGTTTCAGGAGTGCGTTCGAAATCACTGGGCGTCACACCGAGTGCACACCAGCCATGAATAATTCATTGCTGGTGTGCATTCGGTATCACGCCCAGGGTGATTTCGAACGCGCCCCAGATGTTGACGAATCTTCTTGAGATTGCATCCGCTGACCTATCTGGGCCCGTAACCTTTGTAAGCAATAAGTAAACGCAGGACAGATGTGAAGTAGGAAGTAAAAGATTTGTAAAGATTCATGCATAAACTTAGAACGTTTTTACAATGAGAAATATTATATTATTCTGACAAGTACAACTACAAAACTAATGTCATAAATAATAAATCATATATCAAAATGTACAGGGAAACTTCTTAGCTGATGTATTAGTGGAAACTTCTTTTTTCAACAAATAGAGTCGAGAATGAGATTTTTTATAATTTTCCAATTGAGTTGTAGCTCTCATAAGGTTCACACCATGGGTACAAAAATGCAAATTCCCATACGAAATTCACAAAAACATTTTGCTAAACTGAATACTAGGCAGTAACATGCGTGGAATCATCTCCTTGCATTATTAATATATCTTTGCAGAAACCATCCTTGTACAATGAACTGGAAAATTATTTTTCTAAAAGATTTTTAGTGTTTTTTTTTATCTTTTAGGTATGCCAATACATCTAATGCCTGTACTAGAAATTGATGGAAAAATCATACACCAGAGTTTAGCCATGGCTAGATATGTTGCTAAGCAGGTTGGTTTGACAGGTGATAATGACTTGGAGGCCTGCGAAATCGATATGAAAGTTGATACACTTAACGATTATAGATTGAGTAAGTATATATCCTATCTATTCCAAATTTTCATTACTTATTGAGTTATAATAATTCAAATAATTTTATTTGAACGAGAAGTGGCCCGTAAGAGTCTCAACTGAAATGGAATTCACTGTATGTACGTATTTAATTTTTTAGAAATCCTCGAAGGTTCTTCTGAAGCTGATCCAGTTAGGAAAGCAAGGCTTAAAGAAAAACTTGACAAAGAAACTCTACCATTTTTATTGGGAAAACTGGATACTTGGGTTAAAGAAAGTAATGGTTATTTTGCAAATAATAAGGTGAAAAGTGTATACTATCATTAAATGTTAGTGCGTAACCTTCATTATTGTTTCAGTTATCATGGGCTGACTTATACTTTTTCGCCATCTCTGGATTTCTTGATGTTTATCATGGCAGGGAACTACTTCCTGGTTACCCCAATTTACAAGCCTTAAGGGAAACCGTTTCGAAAATTCCAGCAATTAAGGCTTGGGTAGAAAAACGCCCTCCAGATAATTACACGCCTTACGCCTGGTGATTTATGTTACTTTTATTATTTTAAGTGGTTCTTACAAATTTGTTTTTCTTTTTTGTTCAAGTAATTAAAGGTTCTTTTCTTAGTCTAATATAAATTGAATTATCCTCTACCTTGACACCTATTTAACGCACAATATATTTCTTATTGGTTTGACAATGAAAGTTTTTTCCAATATAAAAAAAATATTATATAAAATGATCTATTAAATGAAATAATTTATAACAATATTATTTATGTAAAACCGCATTATATTCACTACTCTGTTTTTAGAAAAACGAATATTAATTTATTCCATGACCAATAATTAAAATTTTATTGCCAGTACAGAATAGCTTGTTGATAATTGAATTATGGAACCTATTAGTTATGGATTTCTATATTCAAATTATTTTTTATCGATGAATCGTGCAAATAGGTACCAGTAATATAAAAAAATTTATTCACTAGCATAGGTAGGTACCTATCTAATGCATGATTGAAAAATAAGAAATAATTCACATCATAATAAGGTTCATTTGATTTCAATAGATATGTATGGTTTATTTTTTTCCAAGATAGATTTTGGCATTGTCAACTTTGAAACATAAACAATGCCGCTAATGCCGCTTATTGGTCGCTATTGTAAAACCGATGTCAAGCTGCAGAAACACCTCATTTTGCGACCAGTCAGGGTCAAGCGTTATTGTTTATGTTTCAAAGTTTTCAATGTCAAAATCTATCTTGGAAAAAAATAAAGTGTAGATATTAATTCCCTACTCATTAACTTTTGGGAAGAAATATAAAATTTCCCTTGTTTTAAGAACTCTCTTTTATTCTTAAATAAACTAATTAATATATGAGGAAAGTTTTTAATTGAGTTACTCTACAACATCCAATTACCACTTAATATAAAATATCAAAAGATCGCCAATTACTACTTTGACTAAGTATGCCCAATTTATTTCCAGCTTTAAATTTCTCATTAATTTATTAATAACACTATTAGTGCACAAAAAGACATAATATACAAACAGTTTTTCCTAAAATAATTTGAATTACAAAACGTAAAGCGTGTCAAAAACTGTGAAAAAAATCATGACATAAACATTATGTAGATGAAAGGATAAGTCAATAATCTCAAATGCCTTACGTAAAGTACATGTGTAAGTTGCAGTAAAAGTGGAAAGTTATTTTAACAATCTTGAATAATGAAAACAAAATGTGAGTAAAAACATTTCAAATTAGTTATTCTTTAAGGCGATAAAAAATTAATTGTTAACATTCTATTAATTAGATGACTCTGTACCCAATCTCGATTTATCAATAATTATTATGTGCATAGCTAATTATGTATGAAGCCGGTTATTTATGTTGCAAAATATTTCATTTCATTATATGAAAAATATAAATGATGACTTTTACAAAGAAAAATTTATTCCAATATACACAGAGATTTTTTGGGTTTTTGTATATAAAACTCATGTAAGTATAAGTCAGTTCTAAATGGAATCGTTAGTTAAGTAGATTGTAGATTGTGATGGTTGGGGTGTTTAGGTTATGGACCTCTCCGCACTGCGACGTGATTAGATTTATTGTGCTTCTTCTTATATCTAGTGGGTTCGCAGATTAAGGCTTCTGCAAAAGCCTATAATGTTCATAGGACTAACTTCTACATCCACAAATAACCTCCAGCAAACAGATCTTTAGTGATGGATGAACTCTGAAAAGGGAACAAAACTGATTTTTTTGTTGACCAGTATTACTGCAGAATTGTGGTTCAAATCTTTATGCTATGGACAACGACCACAGAAATATTACCGTACGAAACGAGGAATTTGAAGGCTTTGTAATCAATATGATGAAGCAGCCTCTACAAAATGGCAATGCTCAATGCAATAATTTGAATGCCCAACATCCGAATCAGATCCTGGTACAGCCACAGCAGAATCAAGGGCATTTAATTAATGTGGTTAACATGCTTGTTCAGCAGAATGCATGTTACAATTGCAACAACAGGCTCAGGCTCAGCAGAACGTTGCAGCAGATAATAACAGTAGTACCTACCTAATCCACGGAATACAATATCCAACTTTAACATTATGCCTAACTTTGACTTATCTAAAACTATTGATGAGTTTAATGGAGAACAGGATTCAAATCAAGCAAAAATGTGGCTCCAACAAATTGAAGGTACTGCACTCCTTCATAACTGGCCAGGAGTTTTTATTTTCCAAACTGCTAAAAGTAATTTAGATGGTGCTGCGAAGTACTGGTTTAGGGGCCGGAGTAAGGAAATTACTGAGTGGCAGAGCTTCAAAACTTTCTTCAGAAAAACATTTATTTTTACAATTAATAAGACAGATTTATGGAACATAATGCAGGATCGTGTCCAAGCCAATGGGGAGAATGTGTGCATTTATTTTCACTCAAATGTAGCCTTATGCAAAAATTTAAAGATGTGTTTTGACGAAATCAAAAAACAAGTAGCTATCGGATTGTGGTCAAGAGTACCCAGTAATTTTATTATGTCCAAAGCACATACTGATGAAGACTCTTTATTTCAACATATTGTGAGCTATGAGAGAATTGTTAGTGCTCGTAAAACTCGTGTTTCTGATAAACGTTTTGATAAAACGTGAACAAAAAGAACTAATTATGTTGATAAACCGGAAAAAACACGCCGTGTCGCATACAAATCCAGTCGTCGAATGGGCCCAAGGTCGCATTTAAACCAACATGCTTCAATTGTAATTAATGAGCCGGGTCATACTTCTCAATGCTGTAACAAGCCAATTCGTCCGAAAAGTTCATGTTATGTCTGCGGTCAAATGGGGCATCAGAAAAAGGATTGTTCTATGATTTTTTTCTGGACAAACATCGGTATACGGAAAACTTAAGACTGAACATCCATCTACCTCATTATTAGTGGAACCAAAGACTACAAAAGGTAGTGCTGTTTCAGTCATAACCTTTGGAACTGTAAAAATGTATGATTTTGAATTTTCAAATGTTTCTCCAAATCGGACTTTTGAAGGCAAAGTTAGAAATATTAGGTTCTATTTTTTTTTTCACTTCAAAAATTTCAGAAATTGTTATTGAAATACCTATTTATGTAGTACCAGATATTTCAATTCCTTACAACTGTCTTCTAGGTGAAGATTTTATGATGAACGATCAAATCGAAATTTCGTTCATAGGTGACGAAGTCAAAATTATGCCAACGGATATTTGTGCGAAAGTAAATTATCTTGCCCCGACGACATCTTGAACATTTATGTAGATAAAAATGACCTCACCTTGATATTAACCCTTCTTCATGTCCTTTAGATCGCAAAAAACTTAGTGATTTGTTTCTATCTAATTATATTGAACCAATTGGAGTTGAACCGAAAACCAAATTTGAAATGAAAATTGTCGTTGACCCAAATTATGTCCCATTCTTTAATAAACCACGTAGGCTATCTTATGCAGAAAAAATCGCACTGCAATAAATAGTTTTGGATCTTTTCAGTATTAATCAATTACAAGACTTGAAAATTAGAGAAATTAAATCACATGGACTTCAAAAAGGCAGCAAATTCTCGCAGTGTCCACTACTGAATCTCATTATATGGCACTGTCATTGGCTTGTAGACAAAGCATGTGGATGAAACAGTTGATTTTTGATCTGACAAACAATAATTCTGAACCACTGTTGTTGTGTGATAACCAAGCTGCAATTAATTTTGGAACAAACTAAATATTACATCAACGAAGTAAACATATCGACGTTCATTATCACTACATCCGAGAAAGAATTATGGAAAATGACATCGAGGTGCAATATATAGCTATCACACTGAAAAAAAAAGGTACACAAATATAACGAAAAAGTGCATTGAGCCAGTGAATCTCGTCATTAATATTGAGCCGGTGAACGAATTTGTTAATATTATGAAAAGCTGTTCGTTAAATAGATGAAAAAAAGGTTCATTGATTTAACGGTTGAATTCATTGTCGCAGAGTAAAGATCCTATCATTTTGACGTATAGAATTCGTTGCCTGAGTGAAATAACTTCTTCAATATAATGTACAAATAACATTGGTTTAAGGAATCGAATTTTCAACTTAATGTATGCGGTTTCATTGGCTTAACGTATGAATGCATTATCCTAGGCTCAGTTGCATGAACAAGAATATTCATATTATGGGTTCTCTGATCTCTCGCTCTTTCCTCCGATTCCTCTTTTCGGTCTCGTGTCTGCGTCGCTGTTCTTCAAAAGTTTGTGGTCCATCGTGGACTACTCGACTCCGCAAGGGCCGATTATTTGTCCTGGATTGTTGCTGATATCGATGTGGCACTTTGCCAAAATTTCCTTTAGAACATCTTTGTAGCGTTTTTGTTGACCTCCTTGATTCCGTTTTCCATCTTTCAGTTGACTGAGAATATGTTGGGAAGACGTGTTTCGGGCATGCGAACGAGGTGACCTATCAAGCGAAGTTAGTGCTTGATGATAAGGGCTTCCAAGTTAGTTGGGTTGGCCTCCTCTAAAACACTAATGTTCGTTCGTCGATCTGGCCATTTAATCCGTAGGATCCTTCTTAGGCATCGCTGGTGGTATTTTTCTAGGCTTTTTATGTGTTTTCTGTAGGTGGTCCATGTTTCGCAGTTATTTATGTAAGTGTTGGTATCACAACTGTATTGTAGACACGAAGTTTGATCTCAGCGCTGATGTGATTGTTGCAAACTCTGTCTAGAAGTCGCCCAAACGCCGCGCTAGCACACTTCAGGCAATGTTGGATTTCAGCGTCAATGGTTGCCTGCGCTGACAGATGGCTTCCGGGTATAGTGTCCCACGTTCTGCAATGTTTTCCGTACACTATAAATGAAGAAATTATTCCA
Source organism: Ceutorhynchus assimilis (assembly GCA_917834065.1). Taxonomy (NCBI): domain Eukaryota; kingdom Metazoa; phylum Arthropoda; class Insecta; order Coleoptera; family Curculionidae; genus Ceutorhynchus; species Ceutorhynchus assimilis. Next base: position 28,185,055 of record OU892284.1, on the reverse strand, counting down.
CTCAATAAATACCTGAATTCCAAATTTCTTCCAAAAAGAGTTGAATTTAACACCAACACAAATTATAATTTCCGGATAATGTACGATATACTGTCGATAATATGGAGTTTGGGTGTGTTTAATGAATTCTATACGTTAGCATGACGAATAGGTCTATATTAAAACTATTAAATTCATTAAATTGATGAGTAAAGTTTGTTAGTTATAAACGTTCATTAAATCACTAACACATTCGTCAAGCTGATGAAACATATTCATTAATTAATGAACTCTTGGTCATTGATTCAATGCATGACTTCATTGACACAATGAAGAAAGTTTCATAAGCATGATGAACAAACTTTTTGTGATAAGAAATAATCATTAATACAATGAATGTGGTTTATGAATGATTATTCATAAAATCAAGGAATAGAATCACTAATCTTCAAAGAAAGTTCCTTATACTGATGAAAGTGTTCGTTCGAACAATGAAAAATTAAAATTCACGGGTTTTATGATAATAATGAACATAAATTCGTCACATTAAGGAACGAAGTCATTAGGCTATGAACACTGATTAATTGGATTGATGAAATATTTCATTCAATTAATGAAAAAGAAATAACAACCGCTATTCGTCAATATTATGAACGATTTTTTTTTTCAGTGCAAAGAAAATATATTTTGACAAAACCACTACCAAAGGAAGTTTTTAATTCATTTGGTCCAAGAAAAATCAAAATCAAAATTATCTGAATTATATAATGGCTTAGTTTATAGAAAATATAATGGCTTACTATTATTCTATGTACCTGAAACTATGGAATCAAATGTAATACGTACTTACCATGACAGTGGCGCAGCCAGGGGAGGGGCCAGGGGGCCCGGGCCCCCGCAAGGCTTCGGAGAAAAATAGAAAAATAATGAAGTAAACAAAAGCTGTAAACTACTCATTTGCTCATATCATAAAAAGCAGGGGTTGTAAACCAAAAATACGTTTTAGGTTTATTGTGTAAAAAAAAATCTAAGAACAACATCGAAATCCTCTCCTCTCTACTGGATTTCTATCAAAAGATATCATATCAGTCTTTAGAGTTTGCAACAAAACGTAGACGTGACGTCACAATCGCTTGAAGCCCTACAGATTCTGCTTTTGTGTAGTTTGGTTCAAAACCAAAACTTATGTTTGACCTATTTGAGTATATCCGTATTTAAGTGAAAGTCGCAGGATTTTATTAGTCTGAGCATTAAGGGTTTGAGTACTCTAAGTCTACGGTATTAGAGCGGTTGTGACGTCAGGATTCCACGGTTGTTTTGCGAATATCTTGAAAACTGTCAGGCATAAAATGGCGCGGGTTGAAATATTATTCTCAGAATTTTTTATATAGAAATTTTGATTTTTCGTTCAAACGATAGTGAGTCTGTGTATATTCCTATAATTTTTTCCGCATGGCCCCCCAGACCAAATGTCTGGCTGCGCCACTGTACTATGATGAGTTGGGACATGTAGATACCAACAATAATTGTCTTCAAGCAATCATTCTAGAAAATTTTTGGTTCACTGAAATGCGAAAGAAAGTTAAAATTTATATCTCAAATGGTCTCAAATGTTTAGCTTATTCTCCAGATAAGTGGTTGTAATGAATAGAACTTCCGAATTATACCAAAATATTGGCTTTATATTAGACAAAGACATTGGACAAAGAACTTGACATAACAAACAAAAGAAAGAAAGATTTGAAGTAGATACGTCGACCAGCTCTGCTAGTCTGGAATGGACTCATTAAAAGAAGACATTCGAAAATTTTCTTGTTGCCAACAACCCTAAAACTGAAGATCTCAGAGATGAAATTAAACTACAACTTCTGGTAAATCATATAGCTCCTAATGTGTATGCATTGGTGAGTGAATGTTCAAACATATGCTTCCGCTATAGCCATACTAGAGAAAGCCCTCATCAAACCTAAAAATGAGGTCTATGCTAGATATATTTTAGCGACCCTTCAACAACTAGCTTCCGAATCTATAAACCAATATCTACAATCCTTAAACCTTTCAGCTACTGAACGTAATTTTCAATCATAAGAATGGCTACATCAGAGATGTTTTTATAAAAGGCCTGAACAACTCCTCTATACGCACTCGATTGCTTGAATATACAAACCTTAGTCTCAATGAGGCTCATAATTAAGCTCAAATATTTAGAAATATTTAGTTGAAATTCACTTACAAAGCTTCGTACAAAATTCTATCAATGCAACTTCAATTGATTATACTTCTAACTTCTCACTCAGATCATTCGAAGCAAATCTTAGCTACTTCTACCGAGAATCTAGCGAAATGTTGGTTTTGTAGAGGATCACGTCATCCTAGATATCTTTGTCCAGCTTCAGATGCTACTTGTCAGAAATGTTCCAAGAAAGGACATTTCGCCAGAGTTTGTAACAGTAAAAAGCATGACTCTAGGACAACGTCAGCTTCCATCGTTACTGCAATTATCGAGACTGCAGCGTCGACACCAGGACTTGGAAAAGCTACAATTGATGCAAAAATTTGTTGACAACCAGTTAAAGCTCTTATTGACAGAAGAAGTAGGTACATCAAGTTTCATAAACGCTTCTCTTCTTGAGCAACTTAAGATTCCACAAATTCCTGCTCAGCAACGAGTGAATATGGCGTCAATATCATTGGTCTCTCAAGTTGAAGGAAGTTGTATTGCGTCACTAGAAACAAATACCCGTACATATGAAAACTTGACATTACTCGTTATGAAAAATCTTTGCTCAGATATTATATCGGGACACGATTTTCGACATCATCATTCTAAACTTGAGATATCATTCAATGGAAATCTGGATACTTTGAAAGTATGCGTTTTGATGCAAACAGATATTACTCCTACTCCTGCATCTCCATTCACGAATCTCAAATAGAGAGTTTTGGATGTATTGGCAAATTCGAACGGTTAACCATAACGAATACGAAAACAAAGTCGCTATTTGACAGATCGTAATAGTTATTTATGTATCAAGGGAATTATGAGGGTGGGGAGGACACCAATTGCCCGTGGGTATTAACACCTGATAATTTCCGTGGTACATAGATAATTTTATTTCCTACTGAATTTACTGTATTTTGTTCATTTTTATAAAGAAATAAACCATAAACCAAAATTTCTATTTTTTGTCAAAGTTTCACCTATTCAAGGTAAAACCGGGAGTTATGGAAATCTTTAACTCCCTTGGGAGTTATGATATCCTTAACTCCCTTGGGAGTTAAGACCCTGTTTATGATTATCGTAACCAAGGTTTTATATGGTTATAATAGTTTAGTAAGAAATAAAAATAGTTTTCGTTCAATCCGCTTAACGTTAACGTTAAGTCGAACCTGACAAACATAACCTTACTTTAATGGTTTGTGTTTATCATTGTGTTTATATACGTTTTGTACTTTGTTTTAATTTCCTAGTACCCAAATATCCAAAATTCATTAATTTTCCCTGTGGACTTTACAAAATTGGCTACTATACAAAAGCCTATTTAGATACATCGTCATATGGGTTGGCCAATATTTCTTCTAATAAAATAATAAATAATATTGTCCTCATCCGTGAAATGATTTCTCGATTTTTTGAGGGAATTTGGTATTGAATCTATTTCGAAACCCAAAAACATTTAAAAACAAAAACAAACCACAACAAAAACATAGGAAATACGCATGCTTTTCGTTTTCGCTATGGTTTTGTCTTCCGTCCGTAAGCTCGCGGCACTTATCGGTAACGATAACGACAAATGACAGCTCAAATGTCAAATAGCGGCTATCGGAATCGCTTTTAAAAGACAACGAAAACTCTCCAATAACACTTGCAGACCTATAGCTATTAAATCAAAGAAAGAATTACTAGAAAACCTGAAATGTATCGAAAAAGAAGTCCGGATAATGCTTTCTGAAGGTATCATTGAAAAGAGTAATTCGCCTTGGAGAGCTCAAGCTTCAGTCACTTCCAGTACAAATCATAAGAGACGAATGGTAATCAACTATGGCCAGACTATAAACAAATTCACTGTACTAGACGCATATCCACTTTCAAACATAGAAGACATAATTTCAAAAGTGTCAAGGTACCAAGTTTTCAGCATGTATAGATCTAAAGAGTGCACATCACCAAATTCCAATTCTCGAACATGAAAAACCTTATATAGCGTTTGAGGCGTGCGGCGAACTATATCAATTCACGAGAATTCCTTTTGGTGTTACCAATGGAGTTGCTATTTTTCAAAGAGTTGTTGACAGTATAATCAAGAAAGAAAATCTTGAAGGCATATATATCTTGATGATATCACAGTCGGTGGTACGACTCAAGAAGAACATAACAAAAATCTTCAAAAATTCTTCAAAGTTGCTGAAAAGTATAAACTTACTATAAACTCTAACTAAATGAAAGTACGGACTAGAAAAATAAATCTCCTAGGATATGAAATTGAAAATTAACAAACCAAACCTGATCCTGATTGACTTCATCCATTCTTAGAATTGCCTCCACCAGGAGATTATTCTTCATTAAAACGAGTATTGGGAATGTTTTCCCATTATGCGAAATGGATTCCAAGATTTTCGGATAAAATCACACCACTCGTACAAACACAATCATTTTCTATGTCACAAGAAGCTCTATCGACTTTCGAAGCTCTGAAAGAAGATATTTCAAATGCTGTTGTCACTGCCATTGATGAAAATCTCACATTCACAGTAGAAACAGACGCATCAGACCATATGCCATTGGAAGTTGCTTGTCACAAAATGGAGCTCCTATAGCATTTTTCTCAAGAACACTGTCGGAAAGCGAGAAAAGTCATTCGTCAGTCAAAAAGGAAGCCTTATATGCTATAGTTGAATCGCTTCGAAAATTAAGACATTATTTAATCGGACGACCTTTTCGACTAATAACAGATCAACGCTCTGTTTCTTTTATGTTTGATGATAATCATGCAAGAAAAATAAAAAATGATAAAATACAGCGATAGGGTTGGATTTGGCCTGTTACAAATATGACATTGTATATAGATCAGGAAGAGAAAACATAGTGGCTTATGCTTTATCGAGGGTTTGTGCCGTTATAAATACTAAAGAGGAACAACAGAAACTGTTAAATCTGCACTACAGTCTATGTAATCCAGGTGTCACGAGAATGAATAATTGGGTTCGTGGCAAAAATCTACTGTATTCAGTTGAGGATATTGGGAAAATGATTGCCAACTCTTGAGTCTGTTTACAAATAAAGCCTCGATTTTTCAAAAATAAAGGAACATTAATAAAAGCAGCAGTTCCATTTGAAAGATTATCCATGGATTTTAAAGGACCATTACCAAGTTCGACAAACAATAAATTTATACTCACTATAATCGATGAATACTGCCGATTTCCTTTTGTTTTTCCCTGCCCTGATGTTTCAGCAGCTTCAGTTGAGAAGTACTTGACAAGTACTTTTCAACTATTTGGAATGCCAAATTTTATACACTCAGATCGTGGATCTGCTTTCATGTCTTCAGAATTGAAGAACTTTTTGCAAGAGCGAGGAATAGCTACCAGTAGAACTACCAGTTACAATCCAGAAGGAAATGGGCAAATAGAGAGAGAGAATGGTACGATTTCGAGAAAAGTTCAATTAGTGCTGAAATCGCAAAACTTGAATGTGTCCAGATGGGAATCTGTTCTGGATGAATCATTACATTGCATCAGATCTCTCCTCTGCACAGCAACGAATGTCACTCCATATGAAATTTATGCTTCATCGTAATAGAAAATCTACTACGGGTGACTCATTGCCATCTTGGCGGACTTCTCCGGGAAAAAATTTGATGAAGAAGCATATTCGCACAAGCAAATATGACCCTTTAGTTGAGGAAGTTGAGCTGATAGAATCAAATCCGCATTATTCGTTTGTTAGACTGAAAAACAGGAAAGAAATATTTGTTTCAAACAAGCATTTATCACTGAAATCTCCATAGTAATGTAGATAATTATTCAAAAAAAAAAAAAAAAAAACTATGCATATCCACTTTTTCCCCCAAAATACTTTTCTTCTATTATAATTTCTTTATTTATTATAGTTACCTACCTAGAATTTCAAACCTTGTCAGATGTCTCCTCTTTTGTTTGATTGTTTGATTTGCGGTTGTTATTTGTTATGACTTACTTTACTTTATAAAATATTTAAGATCTTTATGATACCTTATGTTTTTATAATACCTTATGCACCTATGTTACTTTATGTCCTTAGATCTTATAAATATTTTATGTGTAACCCTATGAAACTTACATACTTGTACTATTTATGTTAGGTTTTATGTTTTAGTAGAACTTTCATTTAAAATATTTGATAAACCCGCTAAGGCCTCTTACAGTTGTTACTAAAGAGAGTTTTAGTGGACTTGTAAAATTCGTAACAGTATTTCAAATTAAAATGGCCCTTTGTATTCCTTCTGCATTGCATTTTTGACATTTTCCACATATTCGTGCATTGCATATCTGCGACATAATTAAATCATTTGATTTGTTGAAGTATTTTTTTGCAGTGCTAAATAGCCATTAAACTGCGGAATCTACTATAACTTGTATTAAATTCCACCAATAAAATTCCATCTTACATTGCTGAAAGTGAAATTGTGTCAAAAATGTAAAAAATAATCCTTCATTTGAAATTCTATAATGTTGCTATTGGGTTTTTACAAATAATCACGTTTATAACAAATCTGGGATTTCTAGATGCGTATTTTTTTTCTTCAAATTATTCAATAAAGTGGGTTTATCTTATGGAAATTATTCATTAACAACACAAATGTTCTTTCATTAAAGTAGAAGTAAGTAATAATAATCTCTTACTACCACCACTATTATTATTATCAACCAATCCAACCATCAACATACAATCAGCGGGTTCGTATATGGTTATGGTAACCCAGAGGTGTAAAATATATTCTAAACTGTGGCGGCTAAAGAGCTTTACTTTCACTACTTCTTGCAGAAGTTATTTAAGATAGGGTTAACGGGTGGTGGGCTTTTAGTGTCGCGTTTTGAGCGTGTCAATCGCTAAGACCCACCGACGACGGGCGGAGGGTGCATATTGGAGCAGCTCTATTTTTATTTTTTTCTAGTTTTTTTTTTTTAATTAACCGACGAGTGGACTATTTTTGGTGATTTTTTTTTAAAGTGTTTGTAGCTTAAAGGTAAGTACCTAACTGAAACTCATTATAAAATAGATTATTTGAAAAATTTGGATTGCAAATTATTTGATCTAAATACTTGATGTTTGTGGTATAAAATTTCTGTCACTTACCTATTCTCAGAAAATTTAATAAGTATTTTCAAATTTTCAACAAATATTTTAAATAACATATTTTTCATAAAATTATTAATTACCTTCTATTATTACTATAATTAAGTTGTGCACTTACTTATCTCAGGAATTTATGTGGTCATTATATTTTCTTTGGAAAGGCTGGTTTTTCTGATTGAAACTGTTTGAATCAAGAATTAAGAGAAACACATGAGTTCAATCCTGAACTGAAAAATCTAGAGACTCGTTGCAATACCTGAAATAAATAGAATAAGAAAAAGTTTGGAATTTGGTACAAGGATTTAATTTTCAGAATCATATTAAGTACTTTTTTTTCACATCAATTATTGTCTTTTTCTGTCGAAAGTACGCAATGCACTCATTAGCAGTTAATCTTTTGTATTGTACCTATTATGAAAATAATTATACGTTAACTTCAGATTCTCATGCAATTATTTATTTAAAAATAATATATTTGATTAAACCTAATAAGGACAGGGCACTTTTATTATTTCGGTGTTGGATGTTTTGTTTGTTATGAAATGTTATGGAACAATACTTCAGAAAACTTTGGTAATAAGTATGAATTCTCAGCTGCGTCGATTTGTTTAGTAAAGACACAATTTAATTATTTTTTTCAATTTTATTGAATGATTTGGTGTAGTATTATTGAATGTGAGCTTAGCTCTAATATAATAAGAAAGTTCACATAAAATGCCACATTAAAACTACATAGGACTGTACTGTAGTAAATGGATAACTTCACAACAATTACGATAAGATGCACATCTCAATTGATAGGAACAATGGATGTTCCAAAGTTCTCCAATAAGAACACTTTCCGTATCTATATGAACATTCTCATAGTTGATTCGTAATGTTCCATCAGTGTTGAAATTTCTTGAGTCTTCTGGATAAGGTTTATGCATCAATACTCAAGGTTTTCCATAGAGAAATCTCAGATTCGCTTATCTTCTCAATAATCATTTTCACAGTTTCATCTAAAACTGGTTTGCTCCCTACATAGATACCTACATTTTTAAATTTTCTTCTAGTCGATCTGTGAGACTAAACTTTAGGGGTAATTTTCCATAGATTTGTTGGGTCTCGTTACTTTTACATTAATATCAGGATGGCATTTTCTCATCCTTCTGGTATTGTTCCTTCTCTCAAGCTTGTAAGAGGTCTTGTTATGACATCGTGACATTGAAGAATTTTTTCAGGAAAATTTCCAGGGACTGGGTTACTGCTTGGTTGTTTTTCGGTATTATTGTTAAATTTTTGTTTTTATAACTGATTTTTCGCATTCTCTTTATTTCAATTTTGACTTTGTATTTATATTTATAACAGTTTGTTTTTTAAGTGTGTGCAAGTGTTGTATTTTTTGTGGATTTTTTTTTCATATAGACTTTGCCTACTTCTTGTTTTGTCACATTCCTCCCTTTTCTGGGAGTTTATCATCTTTGTCATGGGTTTTATTATTTTCGACTCGTTTTATTGCATTCCTTACTTCTTCTAGGTCAATGTCGGGAATTTCTTCAGAATTGACTCAAGTTTTTCGTCTTTTTTCATAGGTAATGTCGTCGTTGGTGATTTTTCCTCTTTTCGGTTTTGCATTGAATAACTCAGTTTCTTCATTATTTGTCTTGTATCTGTATGTCATTGTTTTCGTTCCTCAGTTTCATTTTTCTTTTTGGGCTTGCTTCCTTTAGATACGCTTATATATATTCTGTTTTTCTCAAATTTAAATATTCAACGTGTCTATTGGTAATTTAAAAGAAGTTTGCGGCATTAAACTAAAAAATATTTATTTCAACGCAAAAATAACACGAGAAGCGACTACACAGTAATCAAAGAGTCTGGGGAGCAGACCGACGGAGCTCCGGAGGATACTGAAAGATATTCCGCGTGTGGCTAAATTAGTTTGGTCTGTTTCGTTTAAAATACGAATATATACTTATTACGAATTACGGAGGAGCCCCGCTTGTCTGTTCCCCAGACTCTTGTCACAATAATGACTAAAGGTTGACTTATTGACTAAATTGAATTATATATATTTCTATCAAAAACATGTAAGTACCAGCAATCTGTGGTACCAGCTAAATTCACAATAATAGCAGGTAGGTGATTCTGGATTGAAACATCTCCAACAGCCCCCCTTAATCCAGCAATACCTACAAATAATGTCTATTCTAAACATACATTTTTCACATGATCATTATGTTTTGGTCCATGCAAACTTTTAGTTATCATTTTATCTGTTGGCATATAATTTAACTGAATATTATTATTCTCAACTGCATCTCTTATAAAATGATACTTGTCATTAATATGTTCAGTACGATTATGGAACGTAGCATTTACTACCAATTTCTGGGCACTTTGATTATCATTGAGAATCAAAATTGCATCTTCGAAAATCGAAACTTAATACTAGGTAATAATTCCCATATAAAACTGGATTGTGAGTTAGCATGCGTGTTAAAGTTTGACCTTCACTGTAAATGGGTATATTGGGAGGATAGAAAAAAAGATGAGGTGATGGCCCTGGGATCCTCCCTAAAAAACCACCCCTAGAAATGCATTTTTTTAGTTTTTCCCAATTTTCTCAGAAACTGTTAGTTTTTTGGGAAAATTTGATGAGTCCTAATTTGAAGAGAATAAAATTACCTATCGATTGGGGTATTAGCCTACCCAAAACACGTGACTTTGACAAGCAAGCAAAGGGTTTGTGTGCCTCTTGGCGGACATTTTAATTTAAGTTTGACACTCTGGTTTGACAGCATCTTGGATAGTCTAATAAATTGTTTATAATTAATTGATAAATATTCGAAATAGCTTGGGATAGTTATTGCAAAATGTCCATTAAATCGGACACTAGAGAAAATCGCGGTACCGTTGCCAGGATCAGAATCAGCTCTACGACGAAAGTACCTCTAAGAAATGGCCTGAATTTCTCAGGAATTCAGAGAATAAAGCTGATCTTTCCATATATCTAACGAATGAAAGTTGTTCAAAGTTAAAATTAAGACCCGAGTGTGATTTCTACATTACTCATGATTCATGAATATACTGTTAGACATGTTGGCCCAGGAACAGAGATGTTTGAAAATTGAGATCACAAAGAAGCTGATACCAAAATTATCCTACTAAAAACAGGTTTAAAAACAGTTCCCGTAAAAAGTGTAGATTCCGATATAATTGTTATCTTAATTTATGATTTAGAATATTTCCAACAGCTTAGGCACGATTGTTCAATATACATACCTTTATTATGGAACAGGAAAAAATAAAATAAAATAAAATATCTGGACGCTTTACCACCCTGTAGGGCCGAAACTCAGCCGCGGTTTGCCCTTATTTACCACGATAGCAGAATGTGATTCCACGTCATCGGTAAGAGGAAGATCAAAAAAGACCTCATTCCTTGCACTAATATCCCCAATGTGTGAGATTTTGAATAAGTCATTCACGAATATTGAAATAAATCTCCCTTGTTCAGTAAACTAGAAACCTTTTTTGTCAAGATTTACGGCGGAGAAGCAAAATGTTTGAACCAGCTTAGCTTAGAAATCCTATAGGTGTATTTTTCATTATTTTGTCCATCTTATGTAAAAAAACAATAATTTTGGATTTATTTTTTATTAAAAATAAACATATTATACATCAATGGATAGGAAATTTTATTCTCTTCAAATTAGGGTTCCTCAATTTTTTCCAAAAAACTGATAGTTTCTGAGAAAATTGGGAAAAACTAAAAAAAAAAATCACCTTTGGGGTGATTTTCAGGGAGGATCCTGGGATCTTCATCCTATCTTTTTTTTCTACCCTCTCAATATAGGTACCCATTTCCAGTGAAGGCCAAACTTTAACACGCACGGTAACTCATACTATGGGATTGATATCTACTACCTACTAAGCTCATTTAAAATATATTTAAGAAATATAGCCTTTTTTGTGGCCAATGACGAGGAAACATACTCTGCTTCAGTGCTGGATAAACTTATGCAACTTTGTTTCTTAGCCTCCCAAGAAATTGCCCCTCCAGCCAACTTGAAAACATATCCACTGTATGATTTTCCATTATTATTGTCATTTTCCCCATCTGCATCACAATATCCACAAATATTATTCATTATCTTTCTTAAAAATCAACTACCTAACAAGGGTCCCTTTTAGATAACGTAAGATCCTTTCAGCATGTTGAAAATGAGCATTTGTCTAGCAATCATTATACTGACTTAAATAATTTACTGCAAAAACTATATCAGGACGTGAATTTGCTGCAAGAAATATTAATGAACCAATCAAACATCGATGAGGTATATTTTCATCTGGTGGGTTAAGCCCTTTTTCTAATTTCAAGTTAGCTTCCATAGGAGTGATAACCTATTTTACCTCATTCATACCAAATTTGTCAAACAATTTTAGATTATAATCCTTTTGATTAATTTTAATTTCGTGTATTTTATATTTAAACCTAAGCAACTTTTGATCTGACCCAAATCCATGATTTTAAAATTTTTAGACAAAGTGCACTTTAAGTTATTGTTTTCGGTATCATTATTCAAAAAAATTAAAAATCCATCAAAATATAATGCTAATATAACTAAAGAATCTGATAATTTTTTAATGTAAACACAGCCTTCATATTGAGACTTTTTATATCCTAAACCAACCAGGATTTGTTCAACTTTCTTGTTCCACATTCTGGAACTTTGTTTTAAACTATAAATAGCTCTATTCAGTAAACCAACTTTATTTTTGCTAGTAACATATCCCTCTGATTAAGTCATAAAAATCTTTTCATTCAAGTCACTATTTGAAAAGGCCGTAGTGACATCCATGTGATCTATTTCTAGATCCAAATTTACAGACAATGCAAATAAACGAATGGTTGAATTTCTTAGCACTGGAGAAAATGTTTCTGTATAGTCCTCACCATATTTTTGAGTATAACCCTTGGCTATGAGACGAGGTTTAATTTTTTTTTTAATTCACACTCTGAGATTCACAGCATCTTTTATCCGATAAGTATACCCTCTTACACTGTACAATTTTTCTGTCTTTGAGAATGTCCACGCATTATTGTCCTTCATTGAATGCATTTCTTCATCCATAGCATTCTTCCACTCATCACCATATTCACTAGCTAAGGCTTCTTGCATTGAACAAACCTCGCTTACTTCTTCTGATACATAGTGTATATGATCAGGAAATAATTTACTTTCCTAGATCTCTGATTACGCCTGAACTCTTGTTGATGCATTTGCTCTGGATTCTCTGGTTCGTCTAAGGATTCATTGCTATTATCATTTTCAGCTTGATCATCAGCAATGACATCATTGATAACTTCTAGTTTAGACTCAACTTGAATTATTTGCTGCTGTGAAATATCAGATACTGTAGTGCTTCCTTTATAAGTATTTTCAAAAAAAAACCACATCTCTAGATTTTATTTATTTATTTATTTATTTATTTATTTATTTATAACCTGGTTTCTGTTCTGAATATCAAAGAGGCTATATTCTTTAGTTTGTTCACAGTAGCCAACAAAGATATATTGTTTGCTCTTAGAATCAAATTTCTTTCTCAAAGGATCAGGAATGTGCGCATGCGCAATACACCCAAAAACTCTGAGGTGTTTTAAATCTACTTTCTCACCTGTCCATTTTTCTTGTGGAGTTGAAGCTTGAACACTTTTGTGAGGAGAGCGATTTTTCAAATAAGCAGATGTATTTGCAGCTTCTGTCCACAATTTTTCTTCCAATTTAGCTTCTTGCATAAGACACCTGGCTTTCTCAATTATTGTCCGGTTTGTCCTTTCTGCAACACCATTTTGCTCAGGCGTATATATTACAGTTAATTGGTGTTCTATGCCTTCCGATTTTAAATAATTTTCAAAAGAAGTATTGACATACTCGGTGCCATTATTGCTTCTAAGTTTCTTTAACTTTCTTTCCCTTTGCGGTTTTCTACCAATACATGAAAGTCTTTAAATACAGTGACTTTAAAAAATAGACAAAAATCTTCCTCGAGTAATCATCAAATAAAGTGAACTTGCTCCACTCCATGATGAAACCGGCATGGGACCACACAAATCAGTATGGACCAGCTCTAGTTATGCTTTGGCACGCTAACCACCTGTCTTTTTGAAAGGCTGGCGACTTTGCTTTCCTGTAAGACAAATGCTACATTGATCATCTTTTTTATCCTTGTAATCATCAATACCAGTAGCCAAACCGCGTCTGAGCAAAGACATACTTATTCTGTTCAAGTGTCCCATCAGCCCTCGGTGCCATACTTCCTGCATGCTTGCAGTTTTAGTCAAATATATGCAATGATTGACTAAATCCAGCTGATAAAGCACATTTTTTTTGGATGCAGTAGCTACAATATTTCGCTTAAGTTAGAAATTGTCTGGCAGCCTTTATTATCAAATGTTACTGCATGAACTTTTTCCACCATCTTACTCACCGATACCGTGATGTTAGAAATTACCTTGGAACCATTTTTCGTAAAAACTCTACTACTCAGTTTTTGGTTATTTGCTTGTATTTACAGGATGCTAAGACAGTATGTAGTGCTTTTTCTCCTTTTTTTTTTCTACTGGTGTCCTTAGGATTACCTTTATTCTTTCCATCTTTATTTTTATCACGAGTGTTATCATTTTCTTTGATACACTGACTCTTGAACTGACCAAACAGCCCACAGTTGGAGCATTTTACATTTTTCTTGTTAATTTGCTTTTTATACTTGAAATACAATGCTGTCAGACTTTTCTTTTCCATATTTGGCATCTTGGAGAAGCTTAGCCTTGATAAAGTCACTTGTGATTACTGCACTTGAATTTTCAATTGCCATTACCATTGAATCATAGTCTGTGGTTAGTCCATTCAATAATATTACTCCTAGAAACTCATCAGTCACTGGCTGACCCATGTCACTTAATTTTTGAGCAAATGGCATAGTTTTATTTACATATGCCTCCATAGTTTCGAAGTTTTCTAGTCTGACTCGAACTAAACCACGTATTAGGGCTAACTTTCTAGATAGACCTCTATTTTCATATGCTTTTCCAAAGTTTTTTATTTTATAACTGTCAGTTTTTGTCTATCCTAGGTGCTATGCTGTCTGAAATAGTTGTGAGGTTTTTGAATTGTTCTGAAGCCTTTCAAAATGCTACCTACTGGAAAGTGTTTTGGAACTTTCTAAATGGCTTATTGAAGTCCTACAGTGTTCTAACATGGCTTGAAGAGTTTAGAACTTTTTAGAAGTTTTTCAGTAATTTCTAAATTGTTCTGACAGATTTTTAGAGCCCTGGGTATTGAATTCCTCCGAAATATCTCTGAAGTTTCTAAATTGTTTCAAATTGCTCCTGAAAATTCTGATTGGGATTTGAACTGTTTTAGATACTTATTCGATTCTAAAGTGTTTGAGTGTTTTGGAGCGTCCTAAAATGAGTTTTAAACTTCTCAATCGTTCTAAAATGCTGTTGGAAATTGTGAATCGGCTTTTGAACATTTTGGAGCATTCTAAAATGATTCTGAAGTTTCCAAATTGCTCTAAAGGATTACAGAATACTTTTGGAAATTCTGAATTGAATTTTAAGTGTTTCGAACTTTCCAGAAGGCTTATCAAAGTTCTGTAGGATTTCAAATGGTTTCCAGTAACTTTTAAATTGAATGAGAAACGGATTCTATGGGAAGTTTTTGTAGACATCTTAAAAACGTCCCTAAGATGTGTACATGTTCAAGAAGGCATCTTGAAGGCATCTTAAAGACGTCGTATGTTACAAAACCTAACGTCTTGCCAACGTCTGCCTAAAAACATCTCTATGACTTTTTTCCAAGAAATTCTAAAGACGTCTCTAACAAGATTTTGAGGCGTCTTTGAATCTCTTTTTAATACATACACCAATATTCACTTTTGGGCCCCGATGTGCCAAAGAGTGTGTCTTTAAGATATGAATTTACGACATCTTATGTCTACTAGACGTCTTCTTTTGGTCCTCAAAAACAATGCAGACCTAAAAAAGACGTTATGTGTTGTCTGGGTAGAAGTTTTATCCCTGTTAAAAAACTTGTCTATTTTCGTTTTCCTCATTGCATCATTGTTTGCCAGGATTTCCTGTTATATATTTCATTGATTGATTTGCCTTCTATTTTGTAATATTTACGTAGGTACTAACATACTTATTGATTTTTCTCAGTTCATGTCTTCTAGCCCCTTCTATTATCAATACCAATTGAATAGGATTCATAATATTGAACTATAATACATAAAATTTATAAGGGGAATATCGAAAATGCAAGTAGATGTTGTATGGCAGAAATATCGTGTTAATCAGCTTTGAAAAATCACAATAGTTACTTTATTTTTGGCCCTTTCTGTATGAAATTTCAGAATGGTGAAGTTAATAAACCTTGCTGAATATGTAGAAAAATACATGACACTTCCACAAGCCCAAAATTATAGGGGGAAAATGGGAAATGCAAAGATGTATATGTTGTATGGCATCAGTATCGTGTTATTAGCTTTGAAAAATCACAATTTCCTTATTCTTGGCCTTTTCTTCATGAAATTTCAGACAGAATGTTGAAGATAGAACCTTGCTGAATCAGTAGAAAAGTACGTGGCCCTTTCACAAGCCAAAAATTATAATGTGAAAATGGAAAATGCAAATTAGCTTTGAAAAATAACAATTTGTTTAATCTTGACCCCTTCTTTTTAACTTCAACCTTGCTGAAAATGTAGAAAAATACATGGGCCTTCTTCTTTGAAAAAATCAAAGATACTTGACGGTGTATCGAATTTAAGTTGAGATAATAGAGTAATTGGCAGTGTGTTGAAGCTTTGGTTAAACACTTGTGTTTTCCAAAGAAATCCTCTAATAACTTAGATATAGGTAATAAAGAATACTGATTTATGTTAAAATCAGGATTACAATTTCAGATTTGTCACCACATTCTTTTGCGTCTTGAACTTGAAAACTTGAAAAAAAAGACAAAACATGTAGGTATCAGAATAAGAACAACAATTAATATATGCATGTAAAGTATTTTTAGTCATTCATCTCCATTAACATCAAAAAGCTCTCACGTAATCCAGTGTAGATAAACGAAAGTACCAGCTAATTAATATCAAATACGCAGCAGCAATAATGTGAAAATCGTATCTCTTGACAGTGAAATTATTTTACGAATTTTTATAATCGAACCTTGATCTTGGCTTGTTTTTTTTTTGTCGGTCTGTTTCGCTCGAAATGAAAGAGAAATTGTTACTTATACATGAATGATCGAACAGGTATAAGGAACTTGACGTTTTCCATTATACGAGATACCTACCAATTACGTGATTTTCAATATCACTTCCATGTTAATTATTTTGAATGAGAAACAGACACAATAGTTCTTGCCACACGTAAAAAGCATTAGATACTTATTTTGAAAATCAATGTAATAATATAATGCAACTAACTTATTAAGGTTAGTAGCAATCCAAAGGCATTGTTCTGTTTTTTTAATTAAACTCTCAATCACAAATGACCGAAAACATTTTAATCAGCCTTGCCTAATTTATGCTTGGTCTAATTAAAGACAAATTTCAAGTACGTCTTAACGATGTCAAACGCAACAATTTCTTTTCAACGGAAGTATACCTATTAGTGACAAATAAATCCCCACGGTAAAAAGAAACATGTGAAATATGGGATATATAACAAACAAATTTTAGAATCAGTTTAGTTTCTCTTGCAAACGGGACATGAAGTTTGGACATATCCGGATTTCGTGAATGAGAAATTCTATGCAAAACATTTTTGTTAAAGGCAAATTCCATCCTATGTTTCCGTCTTTTTTTGGTATAATCGGAGATGTCATGCTACGTCTGGTTCAGCCTGTCAGCATGATCTTCAATTCTTCAATCATATATGTTCTTTTTTTGCTGAAGAAATCATGCTCTATCATGAATCGCTCTTCGATATGCCATTAGAATCAAAGCTTTTTAAACCTTCTGACACTGAAGGAATGTCCTTTTTCTAGTCTTACTGATAGTCCTTTGCAACTAAAATGTGTTTATCATTGAGAAAAATGTGGATTTCGAGCACCAGTCTCAGAAATTATTTTAAGACTCTTTTTGCAGCCAGCCAAGGAGAACATTTAGGTCATTCTGGGCACTAAGTCCTTGCAATAATTGACACTAATATCGGTCATTTATCTTGTTTATTGACTCTTAAACTTGAAGCTGTAACGAATAGAGATCGTTATCCCTATCGCTATGACACTTGCTGTCTTTTTCTCTCTTTTCGAAATAAATAGAGAGGAGACGTCAATAGAAATAGAGAAAATATCTCTATTCGTTACAGAGTCCCAGAAGTATCTTAGCAAAGTGCCCCAAAGCCAGCTAAAAAGCCAAATGCGAGGCTACTCAGAGACGCTGCAAGAATTTAGAAGTGCAGCTTCGAGATTAATGTCCTGTTGTCATATCCAAAAGCTCCAGAAGACTTTATTGAGCAAATAAATGTTCGCAGTACTTCATTGATGGGGTACTAGATATAAATGCACAGCAAGCCTAAATGGACCTGAAGATGAATAAAAGGAAAACAGAACTAATGACAGCATGAGCAGATTTTGTCAGACTCTCGTGGATAAGAACTTCCTTCAAAGTGAAGTAGGTATGTAATACGCATAAGAATACATGGTTAGCAGACCTAAAAATTTACAAAGTAGAATGTCGACAAGTAATTCAACACTCAAAGATCTATGGAGAAGATAATGATGACCATAGACAAAAAGGGAATCATTTGGATAGGAGGATAATCCAACGACCAATTTGAAACATGTACCATCAAAAGTCATCCATCTAAAGTTCAGTTTTGCAGGACACCTGGCAAGATAAGATAGAAAGACCACAGATGGAACTTGAAGCTAGTACAAGAGGCAGAACACCTGAAATGAGATGGATTGACGACTTCAAAGACAGCTGGCTCAAAATAGAGTCTTGTTACGGGATGATTTTTCCTGGGCCAAAATAAAAGGAAATGTGCGTATCGGCCTCACTGAATAGCATACCTTCGTCGAGCCACTGTTTTCTTTCCAATTGTTGTGGCCACACTTTTCATCAAACTTTTCATTCTTCCCAGAATCATTGAATTAGAGGTTGAGTAATGGAGTTAATTTCCTTTTAGTAGGGTTAAAATAAATAGTCAATAAATTTATTAATAAATAAAATCACAATATTTATATTGGAACAGCTGATTGTCTGATCCGATTAGATTGACTAGATTGATAGCGCTCCAAATAAGGTCAATAACCGGTACTAACTTAATTTAAATAAGTCCCATGCCCCAACTACCATCAAAATTCCCCAAGACCTTTCACCTTGGAGTTATGACAGAACCTTTTTAAAGGACATTGCAGGGATAAGCAGAGGTCATTCAGGTCGAGGACTTTCCACGATTAAGTGTTCGGGAAAATCCCTCAGGCATATTTTGCCGATTTTCTGAGTTGTCCAGCTTTCGCTCATAAATCTAGGGTGGCTAATCCGTTATTTTAGCACCAAAGCGCCTTGCGCGGATTTCTTTGTGAGCCGAAAAACGGCAACGTGATCAATTGTTTGTTCCTAAAGGCCAAAGTATTTTGGTAAGTGGTTTTTCTTATTTGTCTTCTCTGTGTGTCTCTATTTCCTATGTAAAAGCATAGCTTTTTTGTTAATTATATGGTTAAATTCTAAATATTGGACATACCTACTTATCGCTCCACGCCCAGTCTCATAAAGTCCATTTGTTTCAGGCCTTTAGTCCTTAACTTGAGTAGAGAGTTAACCGTTAAGCTTACTGTATATTTCAAGTCGTACCTCCTATCTTCAGCCTCCTCTAGACAATTGGAAGCTATAGTGACTCCTAGTTACTGAACTTCAGTGCCCAGGGCCAATTGCTTCTTGTTGCGGCCCTGATCCAGTCCCAGGCCACTGGAAACACTGGAAGATATCAATCCAATCCTTCAGGTTCCCCTCAAGAGTTCAGAGACTACTCAGGTTTGATAAGTGTGTTGTATTGTCTTAATATCTGGAGCCTATCAAACCTTACCAACCCCTTGTTGGAGTATATCACCACAACGACGCAGTTCTACTACAATATTAAATTACCCTTCAGATTATGTGTTTTTATTTCAATTTTAATTAATTATCAATAGTAATATAACGAGTGCAATGGAAATTATCAATAATTTTTGGGAAATTTGCCCGAATGCATTTTTAGTTGAAAAAGAGCACGAGTGCACGTAGTGCACGAGTGCCTTTTTCAGTTAAAAACGCATGAGTGCAAATTTGTCGAAAATTATAAATATATTTCCATTGCACGAGTTGTATTTAATGAGAGAATTTCATAAATCAAAAATTTGAATTTTTTGTCAAAAAATGTCAAAACACCAGTTTTTGCACCAGTTACTATGCAATTATCTGATTAATTGCAAACATGTCAATTAATTGTTGGAATACCAGTTTTGACAGATGTATGAAATTCTCTATATTACCTTTATCATATGAAACTTGCCATTCAGGTTATGTATTGTTAGGTACTTCAATTTTACTTATTGATCTATACTACCGATTTTATCCCATAATATTAAATTTGCCTCTCAGGCTACGTATTGTTACTTCAACTTTAATTAATGATCTATATTTCTCCAATATCTCATAAATACATGCTGCACTGAATACAGGAAAATACTTGTACACTGGGGTTAAATGGCCATTTACGAAAGTACTGCATTTAGTAAGCTTGTTTAATAATGTACATTTCCGGTATTATTGTTGTTATAAGTATACTTTTTATATCTTTATTTAGGGACTCAAGTTGAGTTAATTTATTGTAAATATTATTTTTAGAACATAAGGTTAGGTACTCCTAGTCGATTTATTTTGTTCTTGTTCTGGTTCTAAAGTTGATATGTTTCAGTGTTCCAGGGCGTTCGGAAAACCCACTCCGAACCTACTCTAGAGTCAAATCTGTTCTGGTTCTAATTAAAAACCCGTACCTGATTGTAGCAAAGCGTTTCACTTTTGTCCTTCCTTCTTGTTTATTTTTATATTTCAGGTTGTGCTGCTATAGGTCCGTAGAAGTTTCCTGCTTTTGTTATATCGATTGACTTCGTGTACTGCAGGGAAAAGCAAGTGGCGCTCCATATTTAATTATTAAATTGATCCACACCCCTCTCCGCATTGGAAGCTAGTCGGCAACCCTTCACACGAAGTCCCGTTTCTAGATTTCAGCCACCAACCAACCCTCTCTTTCTATTTTTTTTTGTTTTAGTTACCCGTTCACTGTCTCACTTCCTCAAAGTTTATTATTTACTTTTCAATCTCGGTTTTGTGGGTAACAAATTTAATTATTTACTTTCCATCGTGTTTTGCGGGTAACAGTCTGCTGCTGAGGACTGGGAGAATGATATTGATTAGATGCTTCAAAATAAGAATCGAGAACTATTGCAAGATGTACTGCATGATACGTTCGTATCCAGTATTCCTGGCGGTATAAATACTTGCGGATTTTGATGATTTCGTTTTGATCTGTAAAGAACTCGACTGTAGTATTTGATGTCCTGTTCCTCCTTATCCTGTACTTGAGACAAAACAGCTCCAATCACGTGGTTGCTTGCGTCTATAACCAGTACATATTTTCCATGTTGTTCTCATCAATTTTTCAAAGGATGGATTATAAATCCTGAACTTCTTGCCAAAGAGACTTCAATCATCAGTGGCTACCAATTGCAGTTTACTTTTATTGTTATTATCTGAACGAATGTAGGTACAAATGAAAAATACCCAATAATAATCAACAACACTATTTCGTCAGATGCAAATGGATTTATTTGCATTTGAGTGGTATTCGAAAGACGTGACCTTGATCATGCTTCTGATACAGTAGTAGGTAATATAGAATTCGTTGCGGTAGCAATATAATTGCATAGCAATCGCAAATGAACGCTCTGTCCATTCAAGTGTCAATAAAAGCATCGATAATGCAATGAGTTTGCTATAATTTTATGTAAACATCGTAATAAATCATTTAGCTGGGAATGGGATATTAGTAGATTGATCGGTGATTACTGATTAGATATTGTCGATAAAATGATATGCAATTACTGATATACAACAGATGTTTATGTTTAACAAAAAAATTGCTACTTTCCAGTAAAATATTCACTCCAATAATGTGAGCATTTGAGCATCCAAATCTATCAATTTCAATTTACTTTAAGTGTCTCCAATAAAATCTAATTTTGTTAGCGACACAAGCCAAACACCTGGTTAATTCCCAGTGGCAGTTAACCCAGAATGTATAAGTTACATATTTGGTTAAACATCCACGTTTCAATTATGTTTAATTGATGTTGAAGTGTTCGAGTTTAAATCAACGTGAACCATACATAGCGTGACAGCACGAGGAGGAAATGCGAACTGAAAAATCTAAGGAATTTTGCTAGAATAGATTGGGGAAGAATAATAAAATGTTGAAGATGAGATGAGATTTTTTCTCTTGTATAAGTTACGTCATTTGTTATATACTTACTTAAAAGATGATGGAGATAAGTATAAGGTAACTACTGAAATATTATCCACTGCTGTATGATGTAATATAGGTACTATTTCCTAAGGGTGGATGAGGGTGGAAAGAAAGTAAGGTGGCAAATTTACATTCTGGGGGAAATTATATATTTTCCGGGAGAGCGGATTTATGTCTCTATAAGTCGCGAGTTTTGGACAAGCTTTTTCCACGTTCATTATCACTGAAACGTTTAGAAAGTTTTTTGCATACTTGATATGTTTTGATAACTGACTTGGCCACAGATTGTTCCCAAAAATGAACAAAACTTATATGGATTTACCTAATTTCAAGTGCAAGAATCCAATTTGTTTTCAATTTTAAAATAATAAGTAATAATCAAATAAATCATGGTAATCAGACAGTAAATCAGTAAAGGCACGCGGTAGTCATTATACCGTCAGTTGAGTAGGCATCGAGCGTAAAAATCTAGATCAAACAATAAAATGCATTTAAATGCCACATACTAATTTGCTAACCACACAGCGTACTTTTTGTCTTAACTATCAATCTAAAGTCATCTATGCCTTTCACTCGCGTTCAATAGGGCCTTTGCAAAATTCCTTAGAGTTTTGCGAAATCCTTTGGATCAGAAATCAGATTGTTTCTCGGAAAATGGGTTAATTTTTGTATGGAATGTTGCATTGGCACGAAATGTTTACTGATTCGATTAGTTGTGTCGTAAGAAATCAAGAATATTAAAATATAAAACGGTTTAATTGAAACATTTAATTTTGCCAGTAGGTGTCATGAAGAATTTTAAATTCACTAATAAAACAATTCTTTTAGTTTTATAATAATGAGGAATCTGCAAATTCTCATGAAACTTTTTACGTGTATAATGTGTAAGGATTTTTCATTGTGGGAAAATGCAAATTTTTTCAAGGAAATTTTATGTAGATACCCTAGAAAAATTGCATTATTAAACTATGAGACAGAAAATATTTGAATACAATAGGCGGATTAGAGATATCTGCTTAACATTATTTTAAACTTTGATAGGAAGCTGAAATAAAACAATATCCTGATCAATAAATAAATACATAATAAGCATATTTCTCATCTTTGTATGGTTCAATTTATTAATTTCCTATGGTATCTATTAGCAGTTTCTTTACACTTACACCACAGCTTACACTGTCTCCTACTTTTTGTTCTCTATGCTTTCTTCGATTATAGAAGAATAATTTAATTCATACAAAAATCTCGGTTGTATAACTGTTATTATATTTTTTAAAAATTCTGTAATTAACACATACCTAAGCCTTAATGAGTATAAGTTTAAAGTAAAAAATATATTATTTGTGCAAATTTTGCTTCGATATCACATTTCTAACAACGTGGGCAAAAATTACGTAAAAGAGTTTTAAGTATCTGTAATAGGCAATAATAAGCACAAATATGGCGCTTTTAATTAATAGGGAAATTACTTATTGTTCATATTTTTATTTAACAATGTTTTTTTTTTGGATGCCGTTAAATGAAAATTACTCTGTTAAATATATGGTCCTAGGTCACTGTTTCAGTAAGCATTCAAACTTAAGCAATTGCACGATACAATTTTTGAATGTCTAGAAGCCCAGAACAACCTAAACATAGACACGTCCTCCTGGGGTCCAATGATAAGCAAAAGCATGACTAAAAGATGGGATGCTGAGACTAACAGGTTGTATGAACAATCATTAAGCGCACCACATGAAATACAGCCTATTGATGAGTTGATGAAATTCATCCAGAAAAAGCTTCACTGACTACATAGAAACGTCGAATGACGCAATCAAAAAGGAAACGCCTACAGATAATAACTTGACATGCTTATACTTCAAACAACCATACAAGCTTCATTTATGCCCAAAATTTCAAGCCTTGACAGTCACTGCAAGACTGAGAGCAGTTAAAGAAGGAAAGTTGTGCCCAAACTGTCTAAAACATGATGCCAAAAGTCGCAGAGCGATGTCGCAAGTGCACAAAGTTCCATCATACCCTGTTGCACGAGGAAACTGGATATCGACAAGATCATCGATATCAAAACAGAGATTCTCAGAACTCTCGGCATATTAACTTTGCAAATCATTGCCAAAGACAACACGAGGTAGTATTGTTAGCCACCGCATTGGTTCGGGTAGCAGACATATATGGAACAGATCAACACACGTGTACTAGTAGATCCTGGTTCTCAGTCAACCTTCATAACTGAGGAAGCTGCCACAATCTCAGCAATTCCGAGACAACGAGACAACGCATTCAGGGTGATATAACTGGAGTAGGAGGAGGTGAGCTTCTCACGGCCAAGTGGCAAATAAAAGCAACAATAATTAGGCTTCGTTTCGCAAGTTACTTTATACTCCAAGTGCCATGTATAGTATTGCCAAGGTTAACAAGATCACTGCCTGCAAAACAATTCAACGTAGAATATAATCAAAGAGAAAATGTTATTCTAGCAGATCCGACATTTTCTAAGCCAGAACCAGGACAAGTAGATATTATCCTGGGAGCTAAAGAATATGGAGACATAATTCTGGAAGATATTAGGAAGACAACAAATGAACTACATACTTGCACAAAATAAAGAATTAGGTTTGATCGTCTCTGGAACCATAACTACGCGCGCAGGGTCCAGACCACAGGTGCATAGCATGACCACGCTAATTGAAGAAGACAAGCAACTCACTAGAGTCTGGGAAATAAAAGAGGTAACACAGCAAAGAAACTTGAATGAAGATGATCAAAACTGTGAGGAATATTATGAAGCAAATACTATAAGAAACCCTGACAGCACATATACTGTACGACGACCATTTTCCCAATAAAGACCTAGGACTATCAAAATAACGGGCTGCAGCGAGATTACTGCAGCTTGAAAAACGATTAGCAAGAGATAAAGAACTAAATATACAGGGTGTCCGGAAAGTCAACGATAACACTGAAGGGGCTGGTGGAACAACTCATAAGCATCCAAAAAAACATATTATGACCTTAGTAAAAAATCGATAGTTTTCGAGATAGTGCCATTCTAATGAAATTCGTCAAATCGTCCTTCTGGATCAGATTTTCGAGTGTCACCTAAAAATTATTATTATTCTTGGATTCAAAATAAATAAATGGTCACTTTAAAAAGATGCCGCGCCTGCATTCGCGTTGGTGGTAGGCACTTCGAACATATTTGATTTATTTATTTTTGGTACCTACTTTAAGGTTTAAAGTCAGGCATATAGTTTATTACAGCAACGCGAGATGTCAGTACTGTCGCCCCTATAGTGTGCCCTAACTTGATAGTCAAAAAAAATAGAAATCTGCATTTGATTAAATTGTGTGATGGAAAGTTTTTTCTTTTTTTTTTGCGGAAATTCGAAGTATTATTCTGTTTTACATAAACAGGATTGTAGTTTGGACCAACACAAATAATTTTGAACGTTCATCCGTCGGATTTTTGTTTAAACAGTGTAGCTACAGGCGTATTTCCAACTATTCTTGCAGTAGCGAGAAAACTACAAGTTCAAAAAATTTGAAAAAAATATATGTCGCGTAGAATTGCAATAGTAGTTCGTAATAAAAATAACGGGAAACTTCATCTATTCGTTTTGAAATAAATGGTGAAAAACCACTTTTTTTCAGTTTTTGAGATATATCTCAAAAATGGCGAGTCAAATTTGCTTAAAAAAATTATGGATTGAAGTATATCAACAACCATAAAACATATATTTTTTTTAGAATTTTTGAACACAAGGTTCAGAAAATGGGGGTTGACTTTAAACCTTAAGTAAAAACTTTTGTTTAAACATGCTTTAATTTGTTAAATTTTTGAGAATGATCTCATGATAGAGATTAGGTTTATCCTTCACTGTAAGTCATTACAATAAACTGTTTATTAGAATTTAGGTAGTTTTCAAATATAATCATTAGCCAGATGATCCAAGAAGACGAGTTTAACAAATTTCATTGAAGTGGTAATATTTCGAAAACCATCGACTTTTTACTTAGGTGATATTTTCTGGATGTTCATGAGCTGTTTTACCAGCCCTTTCAGTATTATCGTTGACTTTTCGGACACCCTGTATACTATAAGGCGTTTATGAGAGAATATGAAGAATTAGACCATATGTACTTGGTATCGGCGTCAGAAGCAGCTGCTAAGCCAACCAGTGATAAAAGAATCAAGCGCTACAGCCAAACTAAGGGCGGTGTTCGACGCTTCTTCTAAAATATCAACTGGTATAAGTCTGAACAACACTATGCCAACTGGACCAAGACTTCCACAGGAGCTCTCAGACAACCTACTACGCTGGAGATTTCACAGAATAGCAATTTCCAGCGATGTAGAAAAAATGTACCGTCAGCTTCAGGTCAGAAGACCAAACGTTCCAGACAATTTTATGGAGATATAATACGATGAAACCAATACAGGAATACCTACCGAATAAAAACACTCACATACGGAACTACTGCTGTTCCATTTTTAGCCTTAAAAACCATACAGCGTTTAACAAAAGGTGAGGAATCAAAGTTCCCGAAGGCATCCAAGACTACCAAACTTGATTTTTATGTCGACGACCTTTTGCCAGGAGCTGATACCATCAAGGACGCCATATAGCTCCAAACACAGCTCACTGAATTGTTTCTGGCTGGACTATTCGTCCTTAGAAAATGGTCAAAAAATAGCATGAAGGTTTTGCATTCCATCCCAGAAAAAATGAGACATCAGAGTGACGATACGTTTTATTTTATGGTAGATATATCAGTAATCACAAAGAGAAGGATTCTATCCAAATTATCGAAGCTATTCGATCCACTTGGGTGTATTGCCCCGGTAGCATCTAAACATTCCGGTATAGGATTCGGCACCTAGGCATATTTCATTGGTCCGTTTGAATCCGGACAGCCAATTGATGCCGAGTGCTGAAATCGGTACTTGAATGTTGAACGATGCTGAGCCTAAGGTCAGAATGGTCCATTAGTAACAGCCATGTGGAGTGCCGAATCTAAGGGCAAAATTTTAAACAGTGCTGAGTATCAGGTCTGAATGTTGCCATGCGTTTGGCGCGGTTTTTATATTAAATCAGCTGTCCACCTTCTTCGTGTTCCTCTTAGCTACAATTTTGCGGCGGATGCGGTGTATTTCGCCGTTGCTTCATGTGTTCTTGTGCTTAAACATGCAAGATAAGTTTGCCTGGATCATTTAAACACTTTCAATGTGGTCAGCAAATTTACCGAGCCAACATTTTGGACGAAAACGATATAAAGCAATGGATAGAAGAGTATAGTGATATAACATACACGAATTGGAATGTGAAGTCAGCAAAAAATAATTATAACAGATTCAAATGCAGGTTTGTGTTCAATGTCAATTCAATGACGTAGAATCTTCTTGGATGCGAATAGACTTTGGAAAATACATTTTTTTGATATGTTTTTGTATGCCATCATAGTGCTTAGGTATAAAAAAGTGGATAAAAGAAATAATAAGAAAGGAAAATCCAAAAACTGCTGTTGCCTGGCTTCAAATTGATATTTTAAGTTTAATTAAAGCACCACAGATACCAAAAAAAAAGATAAATATATTAGAGTATTTATTTTCAAAATTTTCTACTCTAATTTGCCAGGTTTCTATAACCCCCCCCCCCTCCCCCCTGGGTCCGCCACTGCAAGTTATTCACCAAGATTTTTTGAAATGTAGGTATTGTTGAAATAAAATAAATGCGTAACAAATAGTAAATAAAGTTTGTTTGTTGATTTTGTGTCGCGCTAACGGAGTAACATTCCAACCTGCAGCTGGGCACTGTTTAACATTTTGACCTTTGATTCGGCACTCCACATAGTATACCATTCCGACCTGAGGCTCAGCACCGTTCAACATTCAAGTACCGATTTCGGCACTCCGCATCAATTGGCGGACCGAATTCAAACGGACCAATGAAATATGCCTAGGAATCCTATACCGGAATGTTTAGATGCGCCCCGGTAATCATAAAGGCGAAGCTTCGAATACAAGATCTATGGCTACAAAAGTTAGATTGAGATGATGAGCTACCGGAAAATATTCAGTTGAAGTGGTAGGCATTCCAGGAAGAATTGAAAAACGTAGACAGAATTATTGTGATACCACGATGAACTAACCAAATTCTTGGGAGCCACTTTGAACTACATGGATTCTGTGATGCATCTGAAAAAACATATGGCGCAGTGGTATATGTGAAAATACTGGCAACTAATACAGAGGTTGCTAAAATTACGTTATTAACTCAATTAACTGCCAAATCAAAAGTAGCACCAACAAAGATGCGAGCCACTCTTCCAAGACTAGAGCTATGCTTAGCACTGCTACTAGCAAAACTATTGAGAAGAACAGTCGATATTATATCCTCTGATAAAACAAATATTCATGCATGGACAGACTCCATGATTGCCTTAGCATGGTTAAAAGGCAGTACGAAAAAATGAGAAACCTTTGTAGGTAACAGAGTAGCTTAAGTCAATTATCTTATAGCAGAAGACTGCTGGAGGCATGTCAGATCTGAATACAACCCAACAGACATCGTCTCAAGAGGTATGGAACCGTTTAAACTGAAAAGTCAAATGATGTGGTGGGTGGGAAGGTCCATCATGGCTAAAGTCAAATATGATCGAGCAGGCAGAAAGCGAAACAACAATCGATCCAATAACTGAGGAAATCAACGCATGTCACATAGTTTCCAACAGATGACGAAATAATTAGAAGATTCTCCACACTGAATAAACTATTACGGGTAATTTTATTTTGCAAGCGTTCCATCCAATACTGCAAAACGAAGGTGAAGAAAACCGAAAGTCTATCGGTAAAGGAATTGCAAGATGCACTAGAAACTTTTGTCAAAATAATAGAAATTTCGCAAAGCTGCATAATTGAAGCCAATAAGAATATTATCCCAGAAAAAACTAGAGCTGGCAGGAGTACTTAACAATAACTTTCACCCAGCCCGAATAGGCACCATTGATACACAGCGTTACGAGCTATAGGGCTCAAGACAAGCAAGAAGAACCTGTAATTACTGCATTCGACAGCTTAGACGGGTAGAAGAAGAACAAATCCATGAACAACTAGAAGACGAAAAATGGGCAAATTTTTAGCATCACACGTCAATTGGCAGCACAACAGCGTTTTCTGTAACAACAGTAGCTCTTGCTGCATGTGTGATTTATTTTTTATTTCAACGCTGCAAAAATAATAACCACCCTTAACATAGGAAACCCATGGATAATGGCATTCCATTACAACCGCTGCATCTTTACAATGATCCGTCAATAAGAACAGCACAGAAAAACAATTAGGCCTTGCACGAGTCCGGGGCAGAATGTCTTATCAATAATATAATTAGACATAGGAGCACTTTTTTGGGAGTATTCAATTTAATCCAAGTTACGATTCTCCTGCGCGATGGAATCTTTGAGTTAACAGCATCGGCAGTAGGTACTGACTACCAGGAAATGTATGTAGGGTTTTTGTATTGGTTAGTTTAATATAAATAGTTGTAATTTTTTCAAGAAAATCAGTATCTACCATTATTGTACTTACTACAAACTCAATTACCCCTTGCGGTATCACTTCATGTCTGAATAGAGTCATCAGCGCTCAACAGACACCTGACGATACGTGAACAGAATCCAGCAAAGAAACCCTTGAGCTTCTAGTGGAGACACACTTCCCAGGTTTTACAGAAGAAGATACTACCAGCTTCGAAGAGCAATTGGAATCAATCTCAAAAACCGACGCAGAAGTGATAAGAATAATTACGAGGGAAAAAGTGAAATGAGCAGTAAAAACCTTCTACCCCTAAAAAGTCCGCAGGAACGGCTGGGGTAATGCCAGTTATGCTACAAAAATCCCTGGAAAGCATTCTAGAACCAATGCTAAAAATATTTGCTGACTGCTTAACACTAGGGCATACATCAGCAAGATAAGGATCATCTTTATGCCTAGAGCAGGTGAATCAGGCATGGCAACGCCAAAAGACTATAGACCAGTTTGTTTATCATCATTTTTGTTATAGACTCCAGAGAAGCTGATTGATCTACACATTAGAGAACTAAAATGTGCCAATAGGTTGACAGTTGAAGGGCAAACCCCTCTAAAACCTAACCTCAAGCAAACCTAATAAGAACGATTTTTATCGTCAACCTTAGCTAAATCTTGACAATCTAATTCTAATTTTGTAAAATTGATTGCCTGAGTCACGGTCAAGGATAACAACTAATAATATCGGTGGCTATCAATTTTTAAGCCAGTTAGTGATAATATCACTAAAATAATATCTGAAAAGGAAGGTGAAGCCTATGCCCTGCAAATTTCAAGAACATTTGTTCACGTTACTCGAAAGTCTCCTAGACTAGCAGTGTTTACTGAACGCCTGAACACCGTTTCACTTTCAATTTCAATGTTAATGTTATGGAACCGGAGTAAAATATGTTCGATTTTATTAGGTTTGTTTCGTAACGCGAATTATGTGCTTATCTCTATGCTTGATTTATTTTTAATGATTTGTTTTGTCGGCAACCTGTACCAATTATTTATTTTTTTGGTAGGTTTATTATCGCACTACAGCATTCATTAGAAATTATTTTGCTTTTGTATATTATGCAAAAATGCTTGTAGATTGTGAAACTACTGAAATTCTGGCAGTATAGACCATTCATGTAAAACAAGCCGTTCACTAAAGGACTTGTCCATAATATGTAAATTTACTGAAGATATGTCTATCTGCAATGACTATGATATTTGTAAAAGTTGAGCTACAATACATGAAATAAACCAGTAACCAAAAAATGATTTGATGTGTTCAAAACCTTCTTAATCTAATTGGAGCAAAAACATAGCAATTTTATAATAATGACACGAAGTAAACGACCCAGGATGTAAGTGAAGTACAATTTATTTATCACTTAAACCATTTAACTCAGTATTATACCTGGTTTCAGGATACATGATACATTTAGATAAAAATACCGGCTTGGTTGTTTCGGTTTTTATGGGCTCTCTCCATATAAGACTTTACAAACGACATAGTAAATCTCGGCGTTTTTGTTCATTGAACTACTATTTGCTATGGTTTTGCATCTGATATACTTTAACGAGAAAATTTGATTGTGCAAACTGATTTTTTTAATAGAATAGGAAACTTGAAATAAAAGCATGTAGATTTTTGTTTGCATTTTCTAGTTAATGAACATTATTCTAGAAAATGTAGGTAACTATGTTTTAAGTGTAAAGCAAAATTTAACAAGTGAGCCTTGTCTAGCTATAGTCGGAAGAGTCTCCAACGCTTCCACATTCAACCTCCTAAAACTATCTCTGAAAATTGATATTTGGAGAACAATTAGAATATTTTCTAGTCTGACAGATTCCAAAGGAGTGAGCGTTTTTCATGATATAATAATGATCCATGGAAATAATACTTGTATAAATTGAACTCTAAAACCAAAATAACATTTATTCAACTGACCTGTGAATGCTCCTTATGGCACACAAACTAATCACAAATTGGATTGAACTATCAGTTTAATACAAAATAAAAACTGAATAATGAACAATGGCGGACAAGACAAGCTTGTTCCCTTTTGTCTCTCATCATAGTAAACAATTTCCTCCTTATTCATTCCGACTAGCAACTCCTACCCCTTGGAAAGTTTCTCGTAATACGTCATACGTGCTCTCATGATCCTTACCATATTTTTCCATGGATAAGGAGAACATTTTGCAATAGAAAACTTTGCATTTTTTTGAAAAACTTTCATGAAATCTTAGTATCAAATACTTGACTAACTGAACCATGATGATTATTACTTAATATCGAATTAACTACCTACCTATTTCTTTGTCAATGAAAACATTATTAGGTAAGTACTCCAAATAAAGACAAATTATTTGCAACAAGATGTGATCAATCAAAAGTTGAAAAAATGCCAATAACAATTATCTCCAAAGCGAATTTTTAATAAAATCTTGTGTCATTCTCTACTAATAACAATTTATGGACCATCAATATAAAATCTGTGCTATAGCTTAAAACTGCAAGTGTCGTAACAAATAGTTCATACTGTATGTTTTAACGATAATGGGCATTTTTTCGATGGTTTATTACCTGAACCGTAAAATCGAACGGCCTCAAAATAAATAATTATACGGTCTCGATTCATTTCGTATAAACTATAAGCTCAACTACCATATACGGTTATATAAAAAAAATCAGGGAATTCGTTAATTTTAAAATACAGGGTTATGTAACTATGGTAAATTGTGATTTGGTGACCGGTGACCGATAGATATCGGAAAAAAGGATAATTGGCCATTTATTCTGCTATGAGATCGGGGTCACGGCTGTTGCAGGTTTCCGTAGGATGTCTGGTTCAAATGGATGTCGATGAATATTGATTGGCACAGTTCAGCATGAACAGTCAAGTTGAAATGGTACTGAAACATTTAGAGGAAAATTGTAGGCCCTAGACTAGGAATCAAGGATTTTGTTGGAACAATTACGTGTCGGCGAAATACGTCAGACTGACATATTTAATCAGAGCCACTTTGATGGATCAAGGGCCGATAATTTTGCTCTCGATTAACGAATTTGATACGTCGTCAAAGTTTTGCATGGGCCAAGGTCTATTATGGTCTATAAGTATGATGTGGTTAGTACACATTCAAACCCCTGATTATTTTTAACGGCTGTCAAATGAGAGCAAAAGTACCGGCACCTACTGGAGCAACGTTCTAATAACAATATACATATCTTATGAAATACAATTTAAAAAAACTTGTGGGATACATATCAGATTACCTATTTTATTACCAATCTTTTTTTTTACATTCCCTATATTAGTAATTAATGAATAATAATTATCTGCATCATATTACATGGTAATAAGCAGGTGAGCGTGTTTGATTATTTACGCAAGAACGATGTCTTAATGTAAATATTATTATTCAACTATCGATTTTTTAAATTAATTTCATACAAGTTTTTTCTGCTCATTTCCTTGACTGTGACCATAAGGTATTTTATTAGTCATATTACCTCTTACTCTTACTCTCAGATTTAATTAGGTACCTATGCTCACAATGAAATAATAACACTGACACGCGCCTGCACGAGGAATTTTAAAAACGATGTTTTTTTACAGTGACGTTTGCAATATCTGCCCACTGGTTTTTATCAGATTTTATTCAAAAAGTGTGCAATTAAGTTGCTGATTTAGGGCTTGGAGTGAATAGGAGAAGACATCCAACATACAGATTGATTTCGAAACTTTCTCTCAAGTTTTTTCCGTTTCTTCTGCTATAACGTCATAGCTTCCTCTAACATTGTGGGTCTTAGCTTGGTGCACAAGCTCCCTTTCAGTTTGAGGTTTATCTCAGTTGTCAGGAAAAGTTCTAGAGTTGTGATATCATATGACCTAGGCGGCCAATTCACTGAATAATGGTTCTTGTTCAATCTTATCAACTGCTCAAAGACTAAAAAGGTGACGATAAGGAAGATCTGTCGGCTTCAATTCTTGCACAAGTTGAATTTGATATGCTTTTAAACCAAGATCTTTACGAAAAAACGCCAAGTTGTTTCATAAGACGAGCCAAGCTGTTGAGAACGGCGCCGAATGGATTCATCACGGTCATCGTCTACACTCGCAGCTACTGCCACTTTATTTTCTGCACTACGTGCTGAATGTGGTCTATTTGGTCGAGTATTATCCGAATATTGAGTTTCTAATTTTCTAATGGTATAGCGAATAGTGCGATCGGTAGGCCGATTATGTGGACCATAAGTGGCTCGAAGCGCACGAAATACATTCCTCACAGAAGTCTGATTTTCGTAATATAGTTTAAAAATTTCTAGACGTTGTGGCGGGCTAAGTATTTCCATGATGAATTGTCAAACAATACTGAACACAAATACCGTGGCAGTTTTGAAGTTTGACAGTTCGATCTGTCAAAAAATCGCTTCCGGCAACAGTAGGTACCTCTAAATGAATCATCCAAATCATAAGATAAGATAAGACTTTTTAAAACGTTTTCTATAGAAAAGCAAATGGTAAATGTTGCAACTATGTATGCGCTGTGAAGTTTTTGGGAACAGGGGGAGCGCCAGTATTGAAGGGGAGATAAAAAATGAGAGACTAGAGAAGAAGCTTGTCCCTTAGAGCGCTTATCTGCCATTGTTCATTGTTCAATTTTTTTTTTTTGTATTTTAAACTGATTGTTCAATCCAATTCGTGATCAGTTTGTGTGTCATAAGGAGCAATTATGTGCTGATTTTTGTGCAGGGATTTTAATTTTTTCCTACCCTGACGAGCGAATATCTTGGCAAACAAATTGAAAAATGAATCTAGAGATATTGGCTCAAAATAACAACTATAGTTGAGTAGCCTCTCGTAACCAGGGTCCTCAGTACCTGCTGGTCGAACTGGCTAACTAACCAAAAACTCCTCAGTATTGAATATAGGTAGTGTTGATTGAATGTGGTGTGTGTAATTAAAATTTTAGCACAAGGACATAGGACGGTACCTAATTTTAACTTTTATTGACTCACAATTATTATTTAAATGACACATGAATGTAGATCGAGGGTTTCTCTGCAGTGCTCTTTCCCCTCTGAGTTCCAGGTCGAGAACGGTGCGGTTTTCTCTAATAATAAATTATGTTTCACAAATTTTTCGTTTATTTTACATATCACAACTTCCCTTGAATCTCCCTAATTTTGCTATTGTCGGGCGCATGTCAAGTAAGTAAAATTGAGTAAGTGTCCACAACGTAGGTATTTGTTTTTCCAAGTTACTCCTGCATTTCAATCTACCTACTGCCAATCTATACCAAGGATGAAAGTGGTTCAGGCAAAGAACACTGAGAAACTCAACTCAGAACTCTGTGACTGGAAAAGCTACAAAATTCGATTTTGTGGTTTTATGAAGTTAACTTTCCAGTTTTGAAACATCCTCTCATACCATAGTGCGTCCCACTTGTACAGTACATAATTTGTTGGTGTGGATAGGTGAGCTTTATTAAAATATTCGTCCATGTAATTAGAAAGTACAGCAAATTGGTTGTTGTTAATTTCT
Organism: Ceutorhynchus assimilis; assembly: GCA_917834065.1. Classification (NCBI taxonomy): domain Eukaryota; kingdom Metazoa; phylum Arthropoda; class Insecta; order Coleoptera; family Curculionidae; genus Ceutorhynchus; species Ceutorhynchus assimilis. The sequence continues at coordinate 28,150,055 of OU892284.1, read as the reverse complement.
GGGGGTGAAGTCTAATTTGTTCTTCCACTGGGATGATTCGATTAAGTATTAGTTTTTCTATCAGCCTGTTTTTTAGTTTTCTGCCCGGTGCCCATCTGTTATAAGTGCGTTGAAGAACTTACACCTACATTCACACAACTAAGTTACTTGATGGCAATTTCGAAATTTCTACATTTTTGACATCATCATACCTAGTATCATTATCTTCTATCCTATTCTTATTGTTGTCGATTATGCGTTTTCTGATGGCTACATAAAACAATTATGAAGCCGCACACTCTTCCACAGTCATGGCACACCCAGCCTCTCCTTCCAGGGCTGGGACTCTGTAACGATAAGAGATACTTTTCTCTATCTCTATTGACGTCCCCTCTTTATTGATTTCGAAAAGAAAGGAGAAGAGAGCAAGTGCCATAGCGATAGGGATAACGATCTCTATCCGTTACAGAGTTCCAGCCATGGGGTGCCTCTATTTGGTGTCTGCGTCGCTATTTTTCAAACGTTTTTATAGTTTTATTTGGGGCTTGGGGCGGTTTGGTACAGAATCTGCGTCTTGATATAGTTGACCTCTAGGCAGATTCTCCTGTATGCCTGGTTGAATGCATTGATAATTGCCTGAAGATCTTCCTCTGAATTGGCCATTGGCCATCACGTCGTTATCATCCGCATATTGAAGTTCGTCTTGGCTCGTAATCTGTTCAGGTTGAATAAGCCGCCATCAAGTCTGTACTGGATTTCCATTCCTGCACGGCAGGTGACCCTCGACAAGGTGAATTATGGATTTTATATATGGAGGAAATAAAATGGGTGCAATAACACAGCCCTGTTCTGTCTGATTTGAGCCTTATAAAGGAGAAGAAACTGTTCAAAGGTGAAGAAGTTTTTCGCAAGGAACAGAAAAACCAATTTTTGAGAAGCGCTTTCAGCGATCCAATATACATGATACATAGTCATGCACAAGTTAGTCGATGTGGTCACCTCAAGAAGAGATAGTGAGGGATTGATAGAAATATTTTGTCCCGGCGTCCTTAAAACTGGGTTATCATTGGCAGAAGATTTCTTATTTGAGAATACTGTTGCTTGAATATTAACAGAGTGAATTTGTTCTCAGGCGAGACGCGTGTGTGTAGCTGCAGTAAGCGGTTTGTCGAGAGCGTAATATGCCAAGCTACTATCGTCCGCAAAGCTGTATATGAGATTTATTGTCACATTCAACAAATCATTGATGAAAATAAGAAACAGTGTTGGGGACAAAATGAGACATACCATCGATCACAACATGCAGTGACCTGCTTTCCAAAAAGCTCCCCAGCCAATGGCAAGATTCGTTCGGAAGACCATACGATGAAACTTTGCTGAGGAGACCTTTGTGCCACAACTAATCGAAAGCCTTGTAGATGTCAAATGCTACAATTCTGGATTTGCCATGTTTTTCGAGTGTCGAGTTCTAAATATGACCAATGTACGCCAGCAGATCCCCGGTTGATGTTTCAGAACGAAACCTGTACTGTTCGACAGAGATGAGCTTATTGGCTTTGAGGTATTTAACCAGTTTCAGGTTGACTGCCGTTTCCATTAAGTACCTACTTTCGAAAGTACGGATATAATCGAGATGGCATGATAATTGCTAAGAACAGTTGTCTTGCCCTGTTTCGGGTAAAATAGTGAAAACAGTTTGCGAAGAGTTGAAGCCAATTCCTGTGCGCAGTTTTTTAGGACAGTTGATGGAATGCTGTCGAGACCACAAGATTTTTGTTGCAGATGAATTTTCCTAATAGTTTTAGGTCTAAATACAACGTTGTCCCTGAAAGAACCAATATGTGGCAGCACCTGTGGCGCTTTGCCATTATCCTCCATCGTGGAATTGGAAGCAAATTGTTTAGCAAAGAGATCTGCTCTTTTGACGATTTGACGATACTACAATGTAGATGTGAATTTTTTTTCCTATGGTCTTGGCAAAGGACCAAAAGGATCTTGATCCACTCGGGCAGTCCAAAAGCTGAGTACGCACTTGTTGGTTGAGTAACTCCTTAGGTTTCAATCATTTCTGGTAGCAGTAATGGTCGATCCAGTTTGTGAGTAGATTTCCCAAATTAATATTGTCCAGGATCACGTAAGAAGTTAGTTGCACTGCACTCCAATAACTGACTTTTGCGTAAGATTATGTCAACAACGAACTATTGGAACTTTCGCAAAAGCAAAGTATTTCTATGTTATTGATACGTTCACATGCACATAAATTATTCAAACCGCTTAATAAATTATTGTTGCTCCATACTTTCATAGTCCACAGTGTTACAGTTTTAATATCGGTGTTTATCGGTTTGCCATATTAGTTCGATGGAATATAAAATATAAATTGTTTATTGTATCGAATAAATCAAATAGCGTATTGTTTTCTGATATTTAATGCTTTAATTGCTGGAAGTAGGCTTTGTTGACCTTCTTCAAAGGACAGAAGAATGTTTAGAATGTTCGGTTGCAAAGGAAAGTTTTGAAAAAACTTTAAATTCTAATTAGTTTTTTTGTAGAAACAGTGCTAATAATTAGTACCTATTGCCGGACATTTTCATATTTGTAATTATAATAAATAACTTGGGTATAGTGTCTCAACTGGGCAACTATATAAAAAATCTACTCACATGCATGGTGCGTTATTAATTTATGCCTTGCATCATATCCTGAACAATAAGTACCATTATAAATATTACAAGTGTTGAACTATTATTAGTTTCATTGAAGGATATAACATTTTTTCTTAAATTAATTTAGCAGCGGAACGTTATGGTTATTCGAATTGAATGGTACTTTGGCTTATTCATTATGCAGATAAATTGCATTCTAATTTAATAAGCTCAGCAGTTTCCAATTTCAGCATTAAAAATACATTAATTTTCCACTTGACACACACATCTTAATCGCATGAGTACCATTTTTATTTATTTTAAATAATTACAACATTCGCTTGAAGGTGCCCAATCTCTTTTGTTACTTTATCGATTTTTTCAATAACTAACTATTGTAATAAAAGCCAGAAGTCAAATATCGTGACTCAAATTACTTTCCGATTAGACAAAAAATTAAAGTCTTGAAACCGTTAAAATATTTCCTTGATATCCTGAGGCAGGCCTAAATTCAATATACGTGAAAGGATTTGTCAATAAAAATTTTGTGGAATAAAATTACCTACCAGGAAATTATTTATTTGTAGGTGTAATGAGAACATTGGGGAAATGTTTGAAAGTGTAGAATTAATAAATTATTAATATGAGTTTCCAAATGAATATCAAATTTACGTTAATAATATCTAGTTGAAATATATTAAAACTCAAAAGTATCTGACACACTTTTTCAAATCAATTAATTCAACCTTTAAACTTTAACTCTTACTTTTTTGTAAAAATAAACTCATTAACACGATTGACCAACAAAGTAATTATATATTTATATAAATAACTAAATAATGAAGACGTTTCTAACGTGTTATTACTGTTGGTACAAAAGTAATACCTAATTATAAATGAATGAGGTTAAAGTCGGACTTATTACAGTGAGACCTGATATTTTTTATATCCATTATCAAATATCAGAACTATGAACTTCATTTTTCTTGCTTAAATACCAATAATTTTTTCCTTTTTTTTCTTCCAGTTTTGCTACAATGACCCTACAAACATCCTTGGTCTTTCCTTTCATGCTAATAATTCTCACTCATGCGACACCACAAGACTATCAAAACCTATTCTTGGAAAGAATCAACCCAAACACCTATGAGGACACCATTTACGGAGGTCACTTAATAGACAATCACATTTACAACAGGAGACCAGGAAAAATTTCCCAACAAGTTCCAGTATTGCAACCCGATTTCAATGTGAAACCTTCTTTTGGAGCCCCAATTCATTTTGGTGATGGAGGGTATTCTGCTATAGTTGGAGGGTAAGCGTACAAAAAAAAAAACTTTTTACGATAAATTTTGAAATAGTAGTCCATATCTCACAGTGAAGAGAATAGTCAAAGAACACACAGTCTATCTTCACTTTTTATTTTATAAAAATATCAGTTGAACATGTTTCAGAGTGAACATAAACTGTGTTTTCCACTCCAGTTATTTTTACTCTAGGTAAATTGAAAATTATTTTTTCAGGGGTAGCCAATTTGGATCGCCTCAGCCAAACCTATATGGTCAAAGGTACCCACAACTCCCACAACCAACCCAAGATCCAGCCACATTGGGTTGCGGCCAACCTCCAAGCTTCTGTCAAAAATCCAGATACCGTTCCTATGATGGATCTTGTAACAATTTGAGAAATCCCGGTTTGGGTATTCCGCAAACTCGTTACAACAGATTATTGCCGGCAAAATACGGAGATGGTATGTTTTGAAGTTAATATTTCGAAAATTGCATTGAAAATAATTTTTATAGGTATCAGTACACCCACAGTAGCCCTAAGTGGCAACCCCTTACCAAGTGCCAGAGCGGTGTCGGTTATGGTATACCCTGATGTGCCTATCGAAGACCCTATCTGGACCCTTAACGCGATGCAGTATGGTCAAATTATTACTCATGACATGAGTATGATCGTTGGAAGCACTCAGACACGTGAGTATTTTAAACCTCCAAAGTTAAACATGAAATAAAACGTCTAAATATATATTTTAGAACCTCATGGAACACGTTGCTGTTCACCTGACGGTCAACTTTTGGAATTAGCCAACAGTCCGGACCATTGCTTCCCCATAACGGTACCAGCTAATGATCCAGCTTATTCCCAGCAAAACATTAGATGTATGAATTTTGTCAGAACTATCACTGATAAGGATAGGAGATGCATTGGAGATCATCAACCAGCTGAACAAGTAAGGAACTCGCTAATTATTAAGGGTCCAAAAAAAAATTACTAGCGAACATAAGTCTGAAGTTATCGAATGGTGCCTGCATACAGTTTCCTATGTAGGTACAGTTTGGTATGGTTCTCCATTCGTTCGTAGGTCGATCGAGTGTACGCCACTAGTATTTTCCTGTTTCTGACTATTCCCTCAACCTTTCCATGTTAGTATGAATGAATTCAATCGTATGTACAGTTTTTGAATAATCATAATCATACAGTTTCCTATGTAGGTACAGTTTTTGAATAATCATACAGTTTTGTATATTTTCGTGTGGTTCTCCATTCGTTCGTAGGTCGATCGAGTGTACGCCACTAGTGTTTTCTTGTTTCTGAATATTCCCTCAACCTTTCCATGTTAGTATGAATTTAATCCTATGTAGAGTTTTTGAATAATCATACACTTTTGTATATTTTCGCATGGTTCTCAATTCGTTCGTAGGTCGATCCAGTGTACCCTACTGGTATTTTCCTGTTTCTGACTATTCCCTCAACCTTTCCATGTTGGTATGAATTCAATCCTATGTACAGTTTTTGAATAATCATAGCTAATCAAGAAATCAAGTCATACCATTGAATTCACATTATAAAAAACCCTATTTGTAACAAAATCCCCTAATCCCCACGCCACTGATCGGCTGGTCCTCGGTATTAATGTCGTTTATAGTGCAATAACGCAAATTTCATTCCGTTTTCTGTGTTAATACAAGACCAAAATACAGTAGTCAGTTTTCTCTATCGGTTCTCGTTTAATTCTTCCCGTGTACGTTATCTTACAAATTGGCGCCCAACGTGGGGCACGGTGAGTTTCAAGACTGGTAGAGTGATTATTGTGTGCCGATCGCGATTTTCGTGTAGTTTTTCGACGAAACCCATGGTGTTTTTCGCGCTCGTATATATGGTACGGGAGTCATTACCGAGAAACAGCCGAATTGTGAACAACTATGACGCGTTAGGTACTGCGTGAGTAATCACCGGTTTTCTGTACTTTTTGTATGAATTATCATCGAAACTTTTTCGAAATCATTACGAATACAAGTAGTTTTGTTCATCGTTTGATTTCCTAACGTTTTTGTCGATTTTGTGTTCGAGTTATCTTATCAACCATAACAGCTGTGTTACGTCCGGTATTAGCGACAATACTGATTTTAAAGCGTTTCAAGCGGATCCGCGTCGCGATTAATTCACTATTGTGCATCAAACACAGGTAGAGCCAAGGGTAAGGCCCCGTTTATGGTAGTTTTTATTCCATAAGAAGTGTCAAGGTTTGGTTTGAAGCCTCCAAACTGTAAGTAGCCTTTTTTTCTTTTTTCTTGCTACTGTTGCATCGTGGAAGGTTCGGTACACTCGTACAACCTTCGCTCGAACAAAATGGCGTCGGTCAACCTTACACAGGAACAATTTCGCGAACTTATGGATCGTCTCGCCATTGGTAATGCACAACATGTTCAAAATCCTCCCGCTGTAGCTCAAAGTGGTTATTTTGCGAAGTGTAACTCGCGTTTTGACGGTTCATCGGACACGGACGTTAAAGCCTTCATCGATGCTATCGAGATTTTTAGAAGTTTTACAGACATTTCGGACGTAAATGCTTTAAAAGGTCTTCCAATGCTCTTGGACGGTTTCGCTGCGTCGTGGTACCAAGGTGTAAAATCTACGCTAACGACATGGCAGGAGGCTATAGACTTGTTGCGGTCGATTTTTGGCCCTGCCAAGCCTGCCTGCCGCGTGTATCGCGAACTGTTCGCCCGTGAGCAGGACTCGAGAACCAAATCTGACATTTTTGTATGTAAAGCGCACAGCTGCCTCCTGGTTCGCTTGCGGAAGAGATCCAGCTTGATATGGTTTACGGACTTCTGCATCATAAAATTCGCGAGAAAGTTCCCCGCGATAAAGTAGCTTCATTTAGTAAATTACTCACGCATGCGCGCTTAGCAGAAGAAACTTTTGACGTTTCTAGTGAACCGACAGCATACAACGACTCCGGTGCAGTCAAAAAACGCTTCTCGTTTTGTGAATACACTGAACACACATTTGACGAATGCCGTAAGCGAATAAATAAAAATAAGTCTGCTGATAGACAAAATTAGCCTTCGGTCAAACCTTCGGTTGAATCCTGCAAAGCCGCCGGAACCTTCGGCATCCAGTGTTACGTGTTACGGGTGTGGCGCGCCGGGATATATAAAAAGTAACTGTCCGAATTGCAAACCGAAACAAACTTATGCCAATACGGTTATCGTGGGACGAGATGTCGAGTTTTTATTCAATTGCGTGGACGATGAAACTCTGAAAGTAAGGCCACTGGTACCTATCACGAATCAACGGACATCGTGTTACGAGGAGAGTTGACACTCGCATATTTCGATGTGATGTCTTGTTACAGAATAAATGTGTTTCCACAAAATTCATCTCTGTACCTGAAGACGACAACAGCCGCACACTTCTTGGTACTGATTTGATCAGAGCCGCTAACTTTCTCCTCAACGTGCCACAAAACCGGTAAAGTTTTGGTAACGATCCTATAAATACTTACGTTTTCGATTCGAATGTTGATAACACATGCATTATCAATACTGTACAGTACGACCAACTCGAACTTTGTGACAACGAAGCACGGATGCTTAGCGAAGAACAACGATGTACACTCAACTCACTTCTGTGTGAATTTTCTGAAATTTTCGTTCCTTCAAAAGATCCGACTCCGTTTGCCGAGCACAGCATCGTACTTATGGATGACACACCCATCGCAGTACCGCCATATAGGATATCAGAGCCCAAAAAATCGATTCTTCGTAAAGAACTCGACAAGCTACTAGAAAGGGACTATATTGAAGAGTGCGAGTCACTGTACGCAGCGCCTGTCGTCCTCGTGCCCAAAAAGAACCACAAGGTACGTCTCACGATAGACTACCGAGCCCTAAATGCCATCACCAGGTGCCTCATTCTGTAAGAAACGAACCGTTCGATTCGGTAGAATTTCTTCGATTGTGACGTCATTTTCGGTTTGGTAGCGCGAAAACCAAACCAAAAATGACGTCACAATCGAAGAAATTCTACCGATTCGAATGGTTCGTTCTTACAGAATAAGGCTCCAGACCAGACAGATACCTCATCCCGAGAATCGATGATCTTTTGCACGCAGCTAAGCAAAGGGGTTACATCACGACCTTAGTATACAAACACGCTGATTAGATGATATCCGCTCCTGAGGTCTAAGTGTACAAACACAGTGCAAGCAAGTTTCCGCTTACCGGTAACCAGCGTCCACTTGCGATTATAAGCGCGAGAAATGAATGATGTTTTCGAATCGGCTAGTACACAGTAAATAGCAGGTAAAGTACCTGTTTTTTACTGTGTTCTAGCCGATTTAAAAACATGCATTCATTTTTCGCGCCTATAAGCGCGAGTCGGCGCTGGTTACCAGTAAGCGGAAATCTGCTTGCACTGTGTTTGTACACTTAGACCTCAGGAGCGGATATCATCTAATCAGCATGAAGCCTTGAGATAGGGACAAAACTGCATTCGTTTGCCCTTTCGGTACCTACCGTTACAAGCGCATGCCATTTGGACTCCGCAACGCGCCCAGTACTTTTCAACGCCTCATCGATAGGTTTAGGTCAGGAATACAAGACGTCTCTATGTTGGCATACCTTGAAGACTTGATCATCATGTAATCGTCTTTCGAAGACAATTTGACCGACCTAAATAAAGTATTCCTGCGACTTGCGCAGTACAAGTTAACACTTAATCGACCTAAAATGTTCATTCGCCTGTCAATCCGTCCATTATCTAGGACACATTCTCTCCATGGAAGGAATACGTCCATGTGCAGATAAAGTCGCTGCCATCATGAACATGTTACCACCGAAAAACGTCAAGCAACTGTTAGGATTTATCCAAACCTGCTCATGGTTTCGTCGTTTTGTTGAAAACTTCGCCGATGTTGCTAAGCCACTAACGACACTGACCAAGAAAAACGTCAAGTGGAACTGGGGCCCAGATCAAGCTGCAGCTTTCAGTAAGCTTAAGACGATTCTCTGTTCCGCCCCAATCCTGAGGCAAGCAGACAGCAGATTACCATATATCCTACGAACGGATGCTTTCTGTGTGTCTGTGTCTACTTCAGGGGAAGGGACCAGATGAGCGCCCAGTAGAATATGCCTCTAGACTGCTGACACTTGCTGAACAAAATTATAATACTACAGAGCGCGAAGCTCTTGCAGTAGTATGGGCCTTCAAGAAGTTCAGGGGTTACCTAGAAGGATGCCAAACTATTGTGCAAAGCGATTATCAAGCCGTGAAATGGCTTATGACACTCAAATCACCAAGTGGCAGACTTGCTTGTTGGGCACTAGAGCTCATGCCCTACGACATCAAAATTGAGTACATCGTTGGTAAGAAGAATGTCATAGCCGACACACTGTCTAGACCACCATGTGAAAGAGACGACACCGACGATAACATCAGCCACGGCACAAGCATATGCTACTTGTCTAATTGATGAAGTCATCCTGCCTGCACTACGGAGTGCCTCGTCGTGTCATTAGTGACAACGGTACTCAGTTCGCCAGTTCTGTTATGCAGCAAGTAGCAGAATGCCTTGGATTTCATCAGAACTTGATACCAGTCTATCACCCAGCTGCAAACCCTGTGGAACGGAAGAACTTTGACTTGAACACCCAGTTAGCACTCCTCACAAACGAAGATCATACCGTGTGGTCATCTAAATTACCGGCTATTCGATTCGCAATGAACACCGCATGCTATAGTTCCACCGGATTTACCCCGGCCTACTTAACCTTCAGTCGCGAGTTGCGCTCCCCAGATGATGCCAATCGTGATTTTCGGGCTATTGTCTCCCTAAGAATTATCTTACATATTATAAGTTTTGTTTAGTTGCAGTTCACTAATTCAATAATTTTAATAGAAAAATCTGAAGGTTGTTTCGATTTCATCGCATAAATTAATAGCAATCTTTTTCAAATTCAGATGTTACTGCTAAAAAAGTTTTATGGGACACACCTTGTCATGTTAACAACATCTCATTGAAAGTCATAAGATAAGACAGACGTGTGTTACATAAAATTACGCAAATTATCTTTCCCTGGTAAAGGAAGATCCACACCTATTCCGTTAAATATCAGAATCGTGTTGGTGTTTTCATGCATGCTATACTTGTTTGGGACATTTGTTATTCTATTGTTGCTATTTTTACAGTCTCCTTTCTTAGCTTAGATACCCTATTGTCTTACAAAGGACATAATTTCAACGATTATCAATAATTTCCAAAAAGAGAAATTGTTTTATGGGCTGTAGCAATACAGACTTGATGGAAATTTATTACAAATTTTGAAAGGGAACAAAAAAAAAAAAATCTGGAATTCCACAATTTTATTTATACGATGCCTGACCTGCCTAACCTTATATTGTATAATCCATGAATCTAATCTTAAGTAGTTTTAAATCGCAATGTTGAATGTTCACAGTATAAGTTAGATGCTCACTTTTTTTTGTAGCTGACTGCAGTCAACCATTACCTTGATCTCTCCATCGTCTATGGTAACAGTGACCAAGTCAACCAACAAGTCCGTGCCTTCCAAGGAGGTAGACTGATAAGCGAACAAAGAAACAACCAAGAATGGTTACCAAGAAACCAAAACGTTTCCGGATCTTGTACGGTTTTGGATCCTAATGAACCTTGTTATATGGCCGGTAAGAAGTTGCACTTATTATTTTATTTAGTTAACTAAAACACCTAACTTCCAGGAGACACTAGAGTTAACCAAAACCCTCAACTAACCGTCCTACAAACCCTCCTTCTCAGAGAACACAACAGATTAGCTGATAACTTGGCTAAAATCAATCCTCATTGGGACGATGAAACTATCTTCCAGGAAGCCAGAAAAATCAACATTGGCCAACATCAACAAATATCTTACTACGAATGGTTACCGATTTTCATTGGCTTGGAAAACTCTCTTAAAAATAAAATTTTATACAGAACCAATGGCTATGTTGATGATTATGACCAAAGCGTAAACCCAACCATTTTGAACGAGCATTCTACTGCAGCTTTCAGATTTTTCCATACATTAATTGCTGGACAATTAGAGTAAGAAAACTTACAGTGTTTGTTGGGTACATTTGATACTAACTACTTAAATATTCTAGCTTGGTCAGTGAAAAAAGAAATAGCTACGGAAACATCAGAATCAGCGACTGGTTCAACAGACCAGCCATTCTGGAACAAGGCAACTCGTTTGATGAACTCACCAGAGGTTTGGGTACTCAACCTGAACTGGCTGCTGATGCTTACCATGATAGAGAAGTAATATTTTTATATTTGCATCAAAACATTCTGCTAATTAATTATTATTTTCTTGATAGATAACTCTTAATTGGTTAAGACAACCTGGACAACAGCTTGGTCAAGATTTGAAGGCTATTTGTATCCAAAGAAACAGGGATCACGGTTTGGCATCTTATAATGATTATAGGCATTTCTGTGGATTACCTAAAGCCAGGTCTTTCCACGATTTCTTGGATGTAATTTCCAAAGATGTACGTATGAAATACTTAGTAATTGTGCGGAAAGTAACACTTTTCGTACTTGTTATGAAAATAACTAATCTAATATAAATTATTATAGAATGTACGAAGATTGGCTAATCTTTATGAACACCCCGACGATGTTGACCTAACAGTTGGTGGTTCTTTGGAAGCTATAGTACCGGGAACATTAGCTGGACCCACCTTCTTGTGTATTTTAACTGAGCAGTTTTTCAGGACAAGAGTCGGTGACAGGTTTTGGTTCGAAAATTCCGGTGATATTGGTAAGCAATTATAGAATTTGTTTGACTGAGCTGGTTATTGGTTTGTTTCTATAGGTTTCACTTTACCACAGCTCGCTGAAATAAGGAAAGCTTCAATTGCGAGAATTATGTGTGACAATGGTTTGAATATCAGATCTATGCAGCCTAGAGCTTTTGAAAGGATTTCTCATACGTGAGTAAATTCTAAAAATTTGCTTCGGCTTTGAGTAAACTTCTTTTTTTTTGCAGAAATGCTGTGGTTCCTTGTGAAGCCCTTCCAGTGGTAGACCTTTCCTTGTGGAAGGACTTGAAAGGTTCCGGTGCTGAAATACCATCAACAGGATTCGGATCATCAGAATTTTTTTTCAAGAAGTGAAGTAGCAACAGAAAAAAATAATTGAGTCTTTAGGCCATACAAAACCTTGATACTATAAGGTATATTTTTAATTTATTTAAATTTTACTTAAGTAGATAGTTGGTAAGATACAAATTTAATTCTGCATCAGTTAGTTTACTGTTTCTCTATAAATTAAGTGAGTAATTTAAATAATATACCAAATAGACCTTCTTCTCTGTCATTTTTCTAATTTAGTTTTTTTTTTTCTTAAATTTTTTTAGAGTGGTAAATTTGCCAGTTTATTATTTATACAAAAACGAAATGCATTAAGTATTGTATTAACATACGAATAATTATTTATCTATTGTAAATAAAATAATGTGGTATGGATAAGATACGAGAGTAAGTGTCAATAATGTACATATTTTTTTATTACATGACGTGTACTATGTGATTAGATTAAGATAAGTATGTACCGTTAATTAGGAGAGGTTAATAAATGGGTATGACAACAAATTATAGAAGCTTTTTTTTAATAACACGAATAAGGACATCATTTTTGAAAACAAAGGGGAACATCCAACGATTCTTTTTAAACCTTCGTCTTCTCATCAAGAGGTTGTGCTGTAGCGTTAGCCTTTCACAGTGGGAATCTAGTTAATCCGTCATCTATCATCTAGGGGACCAACAGAAACAAGTTTATTTTCTAGAGGAGTGCTCATTTTTCGAAAAGCACGGCCAAGTCTTCCATGATAATTTTCTGTAATGCGCCGTTTACCCTATCGTCAAATGGTTGAAATTCCAGAGCTCCAAGCTAGCTCACTTCTGCCTGGGAGGGAGCAGATTTTAGTCTTTCGACCATTGCGGATGAAAGGAAAGCTGGGGCTGGTGTAACACATTTAATACCCCCCATGCTGTAGAAGGTATTCCAGCCGTCGGTAGTGGAGATGTTGAAATCCGCGTTATCAAAGATATACTGACAAAATGTTTCACTTGGGATAGGCTGTTCAGGGTGATAGATGGTGGAAGGCTCAAGATGCTGGCCGTCGTAATAAGAGGCACTTAATCCTAATGCCAAAAGAAGGAACACTAAGTTCCTTGATCCAAACTTCCATACATGAACAAAGCAATGCTGGTCAGAATTGGGGATATGAAACATCGAGGGCGAACAAAGCAATCAGAGCATGAGCCATAGTATTCAATTTTTAATCAACTTCCTGTTTGGATCGTTTCTTTTTTGAAGGACAGTTCATAAAGACACGAAGAGATTGGGGTAGATATTAATTCTTCAACTCCATTGCACAAACTTTCTGAAGGGGGATATAGGCACTATTGTCATAAGCCATAAGTTCAATATCATCTAAGATGATTTCAGTTATTTTGGTACGAGTCGAACTAAAAACAATGCGGTCCCCATATTTTTCCATCATTTTCTGTTTGATATAGTCTTCACGTGTTTGTGATTCTCCCGTAATTTGTTCCAATAGCTGTTCCATGGAGAATTGACAATCATCATTCCCTCCTATGTTATTATAGATTTCTTCCATTGCTGCTGAAATTTCTCCATCCTGAGGACGTCCTCTTTTTCTGTTTGAAGGTGGCAGCTCTTTTATTTTATACAAGATGAACTTTTTATAACACCTCTCATGATATATAGCATCTGCTGCGAGTAAATCCTGGACATTGCAAATACGCCTTACTAGATTATCCCCCCACTGATCCCTTCCTCTCCTGCCCACGATCAATAATTGGAATTGTGAAACGTAGTCGTACAAACCTTAAAAACCAGTCGTCCCAAATGATACTGTTTTTTTTATTTGCTTCTTATTATCGTACGCGTCTGTGCAGAAGAAACACTTTGATTTAAAATCGACTTTCTCATGTGCTGAACGCAAAAACGGGATATCACGTGATGTAGAAGGTTGCTGTGAAAGAGTAGGTATCTCTCAAAACTTTTTTAATTGTGGCACTTCTATTGTGTGTCGATTTTTAACTGATACTTGCGGTATGAGGTGCGAGAGGGTGTTTCATATGGCAAAAACAGGTGTGACGTCAGGTAACCATTGGCATTCTAATGTAGGGAGCCACCAGCTCACATTCCGTCCGAGTATCAGATTAAAATCGACGAACAATAATAAATTCCTTTCTATAAGAAGAATTAACAACACCACTTGTTTTACTTGTAAAATCTTATTTTTTTTCATCTTTCCTTAACACGCTTGCCTCTAGTAATCCAATCATCCCTTTTTTCCTACATAACACAAATCTTTTGAAATTTCGCTATCACAAATTAAATTAAACACTTTTCAGCCATGGTCACAAATCATAAAACGCACAGTTACACACATGAGAAAACTAAACAGATAAATACAACTGCGCACTGGCGACGGCGGATCACCTGACGCAGAATAAGGAGTGGCGCGGTTCTTCTAATGCTTTTCGAAGTAAATGTGAGGTAAGAATAACATTGTCTTCTTTTTTCTGTATAATGTATGGCTAGCTCTCTCAAACCGTATTTCTCACAATTGTTGTACCTACTATCGATAGTGTCATAACATGAAAACTCGATTTTTCAAAATATATCTATTTCCCGCCATCATGTCTCCTCTAAAATCTTTTTTGCAGGAAATTTTTCGTAAGCTTCAGAGGCCCCCCTACCACCTTAGCTCGCTCCCTACTCATCAGGACTTTTAGTATGTTTCTCAGGACACCTCACCATACATATATACCAAAATTAGCTTCTACACTAATTATTTCCCCTATTCGGCCTTTTTTGGTCTTCGTTGGCTGAACTAAACATTATTTTTGTAACTGCGATTAACATTAATCATACCCAATGGAACAATCTTAAAACCTCTTTCTGATTTTACATTTTTTAATTTATCAGTTAAAATCTACGGCAAAATATGAACAGGAGTTTCAGTATCCACTTTTGAGGTTAACATTTCTACCTCCTACCTTGATATTTTCAGTCCATTCTTTAGCATTTTTTTTTTCTCATTGATACATATTAACAATAACACATAGTCAACACTCTCACCATCAGACTCATTATCATCATTCACTGCTACCTGATCCAGTTGATATATTACGACACATAACATCAAAATGGCTATAGTGAGCACAACATCTACAACGCTTACCATAAGCAGTGCACTATATATAACCATGTCTCCTACCACAGCTTTTACAGTCAAACTCTTCTTGCTTTTGATTATCATGAGGATTATCATTTCTGCTCTGATTACATACATTACTGTTTTCAAATTTTCTCTGGTGCGTACCTGTGGATTTTATGACTTCAACTTTGCTCGTTAACTTATTCTCAACATTCTTCAATTGCTTTTTTGACAGCTCATTAGCTTGGCATATTTTTAAAGCATCTTCCAATTTCAAATTTTTCGATAAAAGCAGTTTTTCTCTTAATTTCTCACTATCTATGCTTGTGCTTTATCCATTTCTCCACCAAATTCAAAAGTTTGCGAGTTCTTTGATGTTCGTGTAAAAATGATTAAATGGCTCACCCTCCCTCTTGATTTCTTGTATAAAAACGAACCTTTCGAACATTTCATTTTTCTCTGGGATGCAAAATAATTCAAGTTCATTTAAAATGGTTTGATTGTTACCCTTTTGAGCATCTGTGAGCTTCAAGGTGTTTATGACTTCAATTCCTTCTTCCTCTATCACATTCATCAATGTACTTAGCTGCCTTGGTTTTTTTCTGGTTTTGAGCTTTCTAGGATGCCAGCAAGTAAAATTCCAAATTTTACTTGAATTTTCGAAAATTCTTAGCAACATTGCCATCAAAACTCATTGCTTCGGAGAACTTTATTCCAGGCCCAAGTACTCCGGCTCCGGTCCCTTTTTCACTTCCCATCAGTCCATTGAATGGCGATGTAAGAATGGATGTGGTGTTTCCTTCTCATTCTGGTGCTGTTCTCTCTCAGTCATCACTGGGAAGCTCGAGGAGCGGAATAAGCTTAATTAGAGATATCGTAACTCTCCTTTCAAGCAAGTCTTCCTATTCCGAGCTCCCTCCCTCGTGATTCTAGTTATTGCTTATCTAGCAGCTCCTTCCGCTACATGTGAAGAGGCGCGAGACTTACAATTATCGCGATGGCTGCTGGTGAAACAAGCTTTCATTGCGCCCGTAATGAATGTGCATGCCAGGCGCTGTAGTTTGTTGAGAGTTGCTTTTATGTTCTGCTCCTCAACTTCCTTGAACCAGACTATCGATCCAAATACTAGAGTTGGTCTTACTATCATGGTGCTATCTCAAGACCCCTTTGTTTGCATCTCCAGGTTTTGCCTGCATGATTTCGTTACACCGTGAGAGCCCTTGTAGCCAGCGTTATGCCGAGATATCTAATTTCCTTCACCGTTGTAATAGTAGTTCCGTGTATTCGGATGTCCTTCATTGTAGGGAGTTCTCTCTTCCCAGTGAAAGGCACTACGGTGGTTTTTGATGGGTTTATCTAATTTATTTCCACTGTTTGGCAGGATTCCTCCGTTGCTTTGAGTCCAGTCTGTCCGACTCCACACAGGGTGCCCTCAAACTTTCCTCTTGCTATAATAACGATTTCATCGGCATACCCAACGCCGTTCAAGCCCAGCTTGCTCAGTATTCCTAGTAGTTCATCTACCACCAAGCTCTACATCAGGGGTGAGCATACTCTGCTATGGGGGAGTGGTGCTCACCTCAATATTGAATTCTCAGCTATCCCCCTCGCAATCATCTTACTTTATTGTGTCCTTGACACCCTTCTCGTTAGTGCTTTTCGAGTGACCCCAGATGCATGTAATTTATTCACAGGATCTTACAAGCAGGCTGCTCTATGATCACAATAGAAATTCTCAAAGTTAGTTTTTTGAATGACTTCCTGCGCGGTAGATAGTTTTCGAACCATACAAACTTACCTTAGGATGCTTGAAAATAAAGTAAAGTTCTGAGGGCTGTCTTCAATAGAACGAGACCTTGACGACGGTGTAGGAGGGAAAAGGACGAAAAGGTATCTCCAATGAGCATCTGATGGTTTCTATTGACGGTTCAAAGAATTGCAAAAGGTAACTCTTGGAAATATGGCATGGCCTACAGTGAAATCCTTTTTCCAGTTATCCGTTATGATTCGGTAAGAAGTATTCTTGATTTAGCTGTTGTTAAAAGGATTGAGATAAGGTTGTTTTTGTATGGATATTTACAATGGAAGGGTTGCAGGTTTTTCCACTGTTGGATGCATGCCTTTTGCGAAAAAGCGTCGTTGAAGTTGAAGAAATCGAGATTGTTGTTAGAACTCGGAGAAATTTCCATGTTTTCTGGAAATGTTCAGAGTATGTTAGCTGGAGCGTCAGATATGCCAGCTATTCCAGAATGGAAAGGTTTTATGCAAATGGTTAGTGAGGTTATTAATACAGAAAAAACTAAAGTAAATTTTCTTCCATTCATTAAACTACCACCTAGCGACTACAATACCATAAACACTGCATTACAGTATGCTTCAAAAATAAGTCAGGAGGCAGGTGCCGCAGTTTGTTTTGTAACATTCAATCAACCTTTATACTTGAAGGCTCGAGAAATAAAGTTTGGCACAATTATTGTGAGACTTGGTGGATTTCACACCCTAATGTCTTTCAGGGGGTGTATTGGTCACACAATGGCTGAATCTGGATTAAAAGAAGTATTATGCCAAGTATTTGCTGCGAATTCAGAAGACAAAAGGTGAACCGGCCACGCTTACAGCCGAGCGATTCGGGGACATTAACTTGTTCAACTTGTTTCAGCTGGAATCATTATCGAGGAAGCCAATATTTCAAAAAAAGAAAAGAGAGAGAGCATGCCCATGTTGACATGTTGAGCACGATGGCATCACTTACTCCAGACAGAAGAGAATGCTGGTTTGTTATCAAACTTTGAACAAATTTAAAAATCAGCTGGATACTGTTAAGGAAAATGGGCCTTCCGCTACTTAATGGATGCAGTATTTTAATATGGTTTCCGAGCGTCATGGTGATTCGCATGGCCACTTGGCGCGGGTACAGCAGATGATCCCATTCTTCCATGCGAGTAGGCACTTGCGTTAGTATGCTAAATGTGTGCACCTCTACGTGCAAGATATGACACCATAGCAAGATTCCTATCCACAGGCGTACATGAAATTTTGCAGAAAAAGGGGTACTTCGCTATTAATCAATCTGGTAAACAGGTGGTGAACAGGAGTATGGTCTGATATAACTATAGAACAAACTCTAAAGCGCTCCATGAAAAGGAGGCCTGACGCGAAGAAGAGAAATTGCCGATTCTGTAATCGTAAAGTGGGTTGCTGGATCTCCGAGACGCACCGCCATCTGCGCATCATTAGAGGAGTTTACTGGAGTGATTTTTGAAAGTGGAGAGCAGAACGTTGATTTTAGGAAATCACGGCAACAGAGAGATTCACAAGACCGAGCAAAGATTAATAGTTTAACGAGCATCCCACTTTTCCAAAATTAAATTAGCTGATGTCTCTGTCGACAGGCATTCTGGGAAACTTAAAAATTAATTGTCACCAAGCTCTAGATATTGAAACCAAAATCATGCATAATTTTATTGGCGGCAACTTTGGTAAAATGAAGCAGTACCATTAAAATCAATGGCGAGACAGTTATTACCATTAACCTTCTGACGATTTTTCAAAGAACTCTTATAGCAAAGAAGACTAGTAAAGATGTAGCAGATCTTTTGACTCATGAACTAATTCCATTACCCCTGGCTGTGTTGACGAAAGGCGGAATGAGAAAAGAGAAGAAATCTTTCCTCTATGATGTTTTGCCACTGGAGGAGAATGCAACTCTCGATCTCAAAACAAGCATCAATATCGTAGACCGTGGTTTCCTTCTCCATGGTGTGAAATGGCAAGCGTGGAAGTAAAATGGCCAAATAGTACGTAAAAATACTGTTCATTTATTTGACAATTTGCATATACTGTGGAAATACTGTTCATTTGAAATATTCTCAAAATGATTTTCATATTAAGCGACATTTTCCTGATTTAGACACTTCAGAAATCAGTGATGATCAGAAACAAAGTGTTGAAACAAATTAAAATCTTCCAGCAGATAAGCTTACTCACATGACATTTCCTTGTAAAAGCAGTAGGAGTAGAACCATTAAAAAACCAGCAAAGTTTAATCATTATGGAACTTATAAGAGGTACATTTTTAACTTAATTCAAGGGAAATATATCATACATTGTGTCATATAATTAAGAAACGGTTATTTATATTGTGAAAGTGGACCAAGTGGCGAAATTGGAACAAAAACTTCGCTTTTAGGACCAGAGCCTTTCCCTTTCTGTGGCAGAGCGGACCAAATGGATCAGCCTCTGGAAACACATTTCAGGGTTAATGGCAATCAAAGATGTTTTTCGTGGTGCTCCTAGCCAGAGAAAATCGAAAGACCTATATCACTGAGTAAAAGCAATCTTCGCTTTCTCACTGAATTCCTTACTGGCCACTGTCGATCAAGCGAGCACCTTGAGAGAATTAAAATCGAAAACGAAAACAGCTGCCTCTCCGAGGACGGAAAGGAAAGTTCAGAACACCTTCTCACCATCCAGCCTACGTGCTTTCATAAAAGCTTTAAAGCTGGATGAGGTACTTTGAGTAGAAACCCTATCAACTGAAACACCCAGAAGGGGGACACAATAGATCTATGCAGGTTGCAATGTAACAATACCCCCAATCCATTCATTCATTCTCACATGCATCTCCTTCCAATATAGGTAAAATAATCCACTCATCGTCCTGTTCTATGAGCTTACTGTCCTGGTGGAACTTGTTGAATGGGTTTCACTGGAACACAATTTAACTTCAATGACTCATCTTCCTCTGCAGTTGGCCCACAAAAATCTACAGGCAAATGTCAGTTTTGAACTAAATTATCGACTTGGACATCATTTCCGTTGAGGGTGACATTTGGCGGTGCCGGAGACTTTCTTGGTCAGGGAGTCATAGAACTATACTATTTCCTTCATATTAAGTAGGTACCTACTTAATCTGCACTTGAATCCTATGTCATTATTCTTAATAAGTTATTTTCGCACAAATAACTAAATCAAAATATGCACCACGATAGTTCATCTGTTGAGAAAGGTTATATTTTCTTGAACTTCATACAATATAATATAGGTACCTAGGTACTAATTAACAAAATCCTTCCATCACAAAAAGGTGTGATTCAATTTAGCATGTATTTTTACTAAATTGTCAACCTCTATGAAATTTTTATCCAACTACAAACCTCTTAAACATTTAAGTATTATTATCTACACTTGACCCTCCTGTTGTTCTGATTATAGTCATTTATACTTACTCCATATACACGCTCCTATGCATGGTATTAAAAATGTAAAAATCTTGACTTACTAAAATATTCAATTTTACTCAGTGATCCTGCTAATTATTCGTTTCAAATATTGAAATACCTTGCCATATTATTCAAAATATGTCTCTATCATCCGACTTTCAAACTACATTGCCTACTTTATATGAATATTATACTGCTGGTGGTATTCAATCAGGACTGAATGCAGATCAAAATTACTTTACTCTAAATGGAAAAAATATCACTCTATACTCCGGTGCAATGCATTACTTTAGAACGCCAAAGAAACTTTGGCGGGACAGATTGAGAAAAATGAGAGCTGCTGGTCTTAATGCTGTGGAAACTTATGTGTCTTGGAATTTACATGAGTCTCTTCCAGGTAAGATGATAATGCAATTAGGTAATTTTTTTCAATGAAAAATGTTTAGGGCAATTTGACTTTGGGCATGGTGGTACCGATATGGAAGAATTCCTGGATATAGAAACTTTTTTGAAAATAGCCCAAGAAGAGGATCTATTAGCTATTTTAAGACCGGGTCCTTATATCTGTGCTGAATGGGAATTTGGAGGTTTTCCAAGTTGGTTACTGAGAGAAAAAGATATCAAATTTCGTACGTCAGACGAAAAATACATGGAACCAGTCAAACGGTAACCTAATTTATATGTATATTCGAAAAAAAAAGACAATTTTTTATATTTCAGGTTTTTCAATGCACTCCTTCCTTTGTTAGCAGCACTCCAATTTATAAACGGTGGTCCCGTAATAGCATTTCAAGTAGAAAACGAATACGGCAGTACACCATACGGAAATTTCACTGCTGACAAAGAATACCTTAGAGAACTTCGTCAAATTTATTTGGACAATAATATAACAGAATTATTAACGACGGCAGATGGAGTGGTCAAGTTTTACGATAACGGTACTATACCGGAATTGTTTTTGGTAACGGCGAACTTTGACTGTAAGTACCCAAAGACTGTTGAGCTGCATAAAAAAACAAGAAACAACAATTAAGTCATTACGTACCATTTTCTTTAATACCTGTATATGATCTCTCTTTTTAGCTAATCCGAAAGCTTCGTTCGACACTCTAGAACGTATGCAAGCAAATCATCCAAAAATGGCAATGGAGTATTATCCAGGCTGGTTCGATCATTGGGGAACAGACCACGAAACCAGGCCAGTTTCAACTTTACTATGGAATTTGTTTCAAATTATTATCTACCCGGGATCTTTTAACATTTATATGTTCCACGGTGGAACTAGTTTTGGGTTTATGAATGGAGCAAATGTGGATAATAATGAACCGGATAATAGTGGATTTTTACCAGGTAGTTGAAGAAAAACATAAAATCGCTATAGTTCCGTTACATTTTTAACTCAATTCAGATACAACTAGCTATGATTATGATGCACCTCTTTCAGAAGCTGGCGATTACACAATTAAATATAAATTAATCAAATTTTTACTCACAAAGTTTGCATCTCCAAAAACTAGGTTGCCAGAAGAACCGGAACTGATTACAAGAGTAGCTTATCCTAAAGTTTCCATTGTAGAACATATACCATTGAGTTCATTAGTTAGTGAGTATATTTTGATAATATATTTTTTATAGTTTTCTAAAATTGCTTATTTCCAGATTCTCATTTTATTAAGCTAGAATACGAAAATCCAATTGCAATGGAGCTTTTGGATATTAATAATAATACAGGCCAAAGTTACGGGTATATCACTTACCGAAAAGAAAACCTTAATTTATCAGCTAATGCTACTTTGACTATAAGCGGTCATGTTTGTGATTCAGTATTGGTAAGTTCAACTCAAATATTTTCTAGAAAATTATTGAAAATTTGCCTTCAGGTTTTTGTTAATGGAGAACAAATAACGCGGCCTCTGAAAAGTGCTGACGATTTAAGCAATTTTGGTTTTTATAAACTGGAAAATTCTCAAATAGTTCTTACCGATGTTGCCTTGTACAATGCTAGCATCGACTTGGTGGTTGAAAATTGGGGTAGAGTAAACTATGGCAAACTGACTCAATATTATCAGTTTAAAGGTAATGTATATGATGCACCTAATCATAAATTACTTTTCTAATATTCTAGGCCTCTGGCAAGGAGATATATTAATCAATGATGCGCCAATTAAAAATTGGCAACACATTCCATTGGAGTTTAAAACATTTTGGACATTAAATCTGCAAGGTTGGCGAAAATATGAAGGTTCTACCAAAGCTGGATTATATAGAGGTTGGCCTATGGCTGAAAAGCACCTATACTTTATTTTTTCCCAAGATAGATTTTGACATTGAAAACTTTGAAACATAAACAATAACGCTTGACCCTGATTGGTCGCAAAATGAGGTGTTTCTGTAGGTTGACATCAGTTTTACAATAGCGGCCAATAAGTGGCATTAGCGGCATTGTTTATGTTTCAAAGTTGACAATGTCAAAATCTATCTTGGAAAAAAATAAAGTATAGATGTTTATTGGTTTTTAAATTTTAGGATTTATTGAAATTGGTTCACCGACAGATACTTACATAGACATGAGATCTTGGACCAAAGGCATAGTAATTGTAAATGGATTTGTTTTGGGAAGATTCGCGAGAATTGGACCTCAACAATGTCTGTATTGGCCTTGGCCGTTGATGAAACAAGGCAGAAATCAGATTGTTATATTTGAACATTACGAAGCATCTGATAACATTGTGTTCACTAGAGAGCAAATTTATGCTAACAATAGTGGTAAAAAAAACTATGAGAAAAATTATTGATGGAATACCTACTCATAAATTGTTTAAACATGTTGAGCATATATTTGCTTGATGTTTTCCTGGAATAACAAAGGATTTCTTTATAATTTTAACTCTTAAAAATTACCTTCAAAGATAATGTTAAATTTCAAAATAGGTGGAACAAAATACCAATTCCATTAAGGGGTCCAACATATGTAGGTACACTGTAATCCTATATACCTAAATGCCTATTGACATGACCATGTATATAGATTTTGCAATGGTAATTCCTTTCAGGTATTTATCAAAAACGTGCATTGAAGTCATCGTTTTTATTACTATCCCCCAGGGATGCTATTTCTAGTACAATTGTACTAGATCTAGCACAATCAGGTTTCACCTAGTACGCTAGTACCTCTCTCATAAATCTAGTACAATTTGGATTACGAGTCGATTGTCGCTCTTCGCTCTGTAAACGAGTTCTGAGCTCTACTCTCTACTTATGGGTTGGGTTCTATGTTCCAGGGCTGGGATCACGACGATTGGAATTCTACTTTCATGACGTCACCCGCGACCTATTTATCGCGTACAGTACAGGCGATGATGATGGTTGCTAGGCAATGTGATGTCATGAACGTAGAATTTTACTTGGCATTTCGAATATGGTTTCGAACGCACACGCACTTTTTTATTCTGTGATTTGACGTATGTCACGTATCGGGGGTTATTCGGTTATTCAGCCGATCACGGTAATTGGTAGCCGATTTATAATCTGTAGAAATTCATTTATTTCTATCATTCAGGGCCAGTTTCTCAATAGCGAGTCATCCCCGGGTCAAGCATAACTCCATGGTAAACATTGCAACTGGACACGTTTACCTTGGAGTTAAAACCAACCCGGAGGCGACTCGCTATTTAGAAACCGACCCTAAACCAGTGATATTTACCCCCAATAAGCAGAGCCTACATTTGTATTCAAATTTCAAAATTTGACACGCTTTCAGCTAGTACACAATGTCGCCAATCTAGTACAATTATTCCCTACTTTCTGGTACAATTTTTTTAGTGTTGATAGCATCCCTGCTATCCCCTACTAAACTGTAAATTAACCAAGAAAAAGTTTTCAGCGAGTATAGCCCCCTTTAAACGTACATCAAACTATGGATTAATGCACTCTAATTTTAATTAGTACTCTATTGATATTTGCATCACAGAATAGAATAATATCTACATCAAAAACAATGAATTTTATTTTGGAAAGTTGTTAACCTTTGCACATATTATTTGTCAAGTTTAATATTTGCGTCTAAAAGGTAAAGTTTAGGAACCTATATATTTTTAGGGAAAGTTGAATTTTTGTTTTATTCAATCGAAAAGTGTGATTGTTGTTGTTCCTGTAGAGCAAGTAATATGGTGCTTTATTTCAAACTCTTTGTATGTATTTGCTTTTTTGTTTTATGGGACGCAACATTAGGGGCACGTGTACAGGGGTAAGTAAATTATAATTTACTCTAGCCACCTGAGATTTTATTCTCTTTCGGGATTTTGCGCTTGATTAAATACTATTGTCACAACCCTGTTTGGCTGAGACTGTTGCAATCTTATTTAGTTGCAACTAGGGACCGGGGGAATCTCAGAGATTAAAACAATCAAGTTTTGTAACACCAAGAAAAATATTTATTTTCAAAATTAATAATTAAATTAAGAACAGTAATGTAGAATGATGGCCGATGAGAACACTAGACGATTTATAAAAGTTTAATTTTGGTACTCACCGGAATCCCATCTTCCTGTAGCCCGTTAGCCCGTAGCCCAACCTTTACGACTTTAACGCCCACATTTAGATTTACAACTAACTTGAAAATTACGCTTTATCGATCCAAATCGATTCAGAATTGTCAGCAAAAATTATTGACCTAAAACCTAGGTTGTTGGCTTTAAGCTTTTTTGCTGACTCTGAATGCGTTTGCTTTATTTATTATAACATCCGAATTGCCCAACTAAATTGGGACATTATTAGTCAATGAACTTTGGTTAATTCGTATTGGAATAATAATGTTATAGAGGCTGATATTTTTTGGCTTGGCATTTCCCTCAGACTACAGAAAGCTAGGCCCCAGCAATAAAAGATCTAAAAAAAAATAAAAATTAAATCATAGCGTTTGAAAAAAATGAAAATATTTTAAAAGAAAAGAAAAAGAAATTAATTATAAAAGCAAAGCAAAATTAATACAAGTTACAAGTACAATTTAACAAGAGTTAAAGTTAAAACCTAAAAGTTAAAAGTTAATGGTTACTAAAAACAATTAAATTTTCCTAAGTACCTACATTTCCTATTGATAATTCCTACAAAAAAATATATATAATTTACCGAAACATACCTACACATAAAAAATACTTATGGAAAATTGAGTATACTTACATTGAAAGAGAAAAAAAAAATATTGAGTACCTTGCCAAAGCGCTGAGAGAAAAAAAATTAACAATTTTGATAAATGAAATTGAAGTGTTCCTTTTCCTGTTCTGTCGCTTTGCTGATTCTTCCATTTGCTGATTTCTTCGTTTGACTGGTGATTTTTCTGACCGGCTTGCTGCTACTGCTAGCGGCGTCTGGTATCTGGCTTTGACGTAGCTTCCAAACCATTGAAAGAACCAATTTGAATGCGTTGGATGTCATTGATTGTGACCAATATGACCATATGGCTTTACCTTCACCGTTAACAAATGATGAGTTCAGGGTGCGGAGTATGTGGTATTTGACTTTGGTACACAAAGTTCGATCAATAGGTGTTCGATCGATAGTTCCTGCCGAGCGCCAAGTTGCTTTGCGGACGACGGTGCTCATGCTTAGTGGCCTGAACTTGACCTACATCCCGGTTAGCTTCTGAGTCGTGTTATTTGTTTACTTTTGATGGTGCATTATAACTGATGCTACTGGCTTATAGTAAACTTTTGTGTCCTGAGATTAGGTTTAACATTTCCTAATCTTGGGCGGTGGTGGTTTTATTCCCCATGGTAAAGTGGAATGATGGTTAACACAACAGCATCTGGTCAATGTTATCGAGGTCTTTGCGTCTCGAATTTTTATTTGCTGTGCTGATACTCTGGAGTCTGGATCTCCACTGCATCAATGAACCATTTGGCATTGACTTGAATTGTCGGATTCAATGCGCCAGGTTCGTCAGGTATTGAAATAAATTACAGGTATTTGTCCTGAACTTGTGTGCATCAATGCCGGTGGTCAATGTAGTGGTCTCCTGTTGAACGATCTTGGAGTCTTGATGTTGGAAGGTGGAATCCTTATGGCAGGAAAGGCGTTGCGTTGGCAGGTATTTTACATGAAAAAAAAAAAAAGAACAAAGTGTGAGTATGTGCTATTAATTGAGCTTATATCCTATAAATAAATGAAAACCTTAAACCAACTAAAAAAAAAATATTAATTAAAAAAAAAATGTAACCATTTTTAAATGTATATATAGGTTAAGGTAAAGACGGTTTGACCAAATATTTGCCGTAATAAGGCGATGTGTACGCTTTTTTAATGCTTATTCAAGCCTATTTTCATACAGAAAGGAAAATAAAATAACGAGTTACTTTATAGTTCAAAAAAGCAAAAAAAATAATATATTTTCTCGTAATTTTGTCGTAGGATTTCTCAGAACATTCCGATCCGGTTGTATGCCCTTCTGTCCCCTACCTACGACCCTTTTTCTAAACTTATTTATTATACATCGATTTGTATATTTTATATAATTATTAAATATTTATTTCTTTATCCCATTTTGACGTTTAAAAATGACATTATTGAACGCATAATGACAAAGGTAAGTAGACGTTTATCACCTGAGTGACTTAAAATATTTTTAACTCACTCTCGGTCTTTTAAGTCACTCTGCCAGTATAAAAATCTGCTACAAATACAAACAAACAACTAGTTATACCTTAGCAACCACCAATTTCAATAATTAGCGCTTTCATAACTACTAAATAAATTATTTTTACTTTTTAAATGTCCATCAAAATGGGATAAAATTTTGTATAAATCACGTGAGTTAAAATGTTTATTCATTCGAAGAAAATTAACCCACTCGCTAGGGCTCGTGGGTTAAACTTTCTTCTCATGAATAAACATTCATTTAACTCACTTGGTGTATA
The DNA here is from genome assembly GCA_917834065.1 of Ceutorhynchus assimilis. Lineage (NCBI taxonomy): Eukaryota > Metazoa > Arthropoda > Insecta > Coleoptera > Curculionidae > Ceutorhynchus > Ceutorhynchus assimilis. Next base: position 28,122,765 of record OU892284.1, on the reverse strand, counting down.
AATAACTATTATTCACGTCAGGCCTGCATAAAAATCTAGTACATTTTTTTTTTCTATTTACTCAGATATTTATTCTAAAACCAATTTTTTGAGCTCTCTTGGTTTAGACTTAAATAAAAAAGCAAATATTTTTGAACTAGTGCGCATAATTATATTTAGGTAGGTACCTATTATGTATTTAACAAATTCTTCAATATTTCAAAATTAATAAATTATTTCTTAAAAATCTGAGATAAGTAGGGCATACTTAAGTATCTCAGGAATACTCCCTTTATACGGGGCATTCAATCATTTATTTCAACAAGCTTTATTTCAGCTTTCACTTTATCACCAGGGCCCAGTGATCGGATGTCTTTATCGTCTATAATTTCAAGACTGTATATTAATGTATTATTCCTTTTCTGATTTAAGACTTAGTTCGAAGTTATTTTCGAGGGCATTTATCAGGTTCTCTTTTTTGTGCGCCAGTCTCTTCGTCTTTCTCTTCAATTGTTTGTCTGTTATTTCTGGGTTTCTTGGAGGTCCTGTTATGAAATAAGTAAGTAAATCCGTTGATTGGTAAATCGTAGAATCAGGTAGAGGATGGATAATATGAAGCAGGTGCAAATATTAGACTAGTTGATGGACAGTTGTGCCCTCATACAACTTTCTGCCCCTGTACTGATCCCTACGTTACGTCCTCCATTTGTCTCACCCTCGTCTCACCCATGAGACATTGGAAAAGTTTGAAACTTACGATTCTGAATAAAAAATAAATTAACTTAACTAAATAAATTAATAAAACACAATGGAAAGGATATTTCTATTTCCACCTATTAAATAATAAAATATCTACATAATTGTGAAGAACTCCTTTGATAAATAATAAACCCTCTGGTTCAGTTTTTGTCTTTTACCTATTCTCTACCCAGTTTTTTTTTTCTTTCTTTTTTTTCTATTCTATATTCTATGTATCCATATTTCCCAATAAAGAAATATATTTGCATAATATAATAATATATAATATATTTTTATGTTTTTATTCAATAAGTAATAATGTCCTTTTAATGCTTATATGCGTATCCTCAAATCTAATGTAGTAAAAACACAAGATTAAAGGTTCTCTTGAACTGTGAAATCCTAAACTACTTATCATGTTTATAGTATAAGCTGATGTATGTCAATTTGATCCTTTTTCACCGTTGTGGCGTTATTTTTCATGATTCCTGAAAATTAAGTAACTGTCTATGGCCTCTAAATTGCCAATTTTTGTAGTTAGTTCATGATTAAGCTTACTGGCCACTCTTGCCTCTGCAGTAGTGTTTTACCTCTTTATGGTGTTCGAGACTATAATAAGTGCTGATTTGTTGATTTTAATGCGTTTGTGTCCCGGGTGGTTTTTTATTTTAACATGAGTGCGGTTCCATTTGCGTTATGTCCAGGCTGCGGACGCCGCTGCCTCGCCGGTGGCATTGTTAGGGTGAGTTTCAATGTTAGAATTTATTAATAAAATATAGTTGCTCCAAAAGAGAAGTTATTATTCGTTCAGTGGAGTAGCTTCAGAAGTCCATGGGTCATAATAAGGTAGTATTCTACTCACATGAACCAGATCTTTCTTTGCTGAGCTGGATTTTCCTTTCTGAATCTCATAGTCTACGTTCGACATTTTTCTAACAATCTAATACGGTCCAAACCATCTTAGTAGGAGTTTTTCGCTTCTACCAACTTTTCTGACAGGGGTAAAAACTTTCACTTGGTCTCCCATATTATATTCAATATGTCTATGCTTGGCGTCATATCTCATTTTGTCAATATTTTGTCGTCTATTAATATTCTGTACCGCCATGTTTCGAACTGCAAGGGCGTTTTCCCCAATTTCATGACTATCCAACGGATTCGGGGGAGGCATGAGGGTAGCTTCTATCGGTAAGACTGGCTCTCTTCCATATACTAACATAAATGGAGAGAATGAAGTAGTATCTTGCCTACTAGTATTATATGCAAAAGTAACATGGCGAAGGTATTGATCCCAGTTTGTCTGGTTAGTGTTGGTGTAGATTGAGATCATATCTGCTAGAGTTTTATTAAGCCACTCTGTCAGACCATTCGTTGCTGGGTGGTAAGCGGTTGTAAATTGTGTTGTGGTTCCCATTTTTCTTAAAAGTTCCATGACTAATTCTGATTGGAACACTTTGCCTCTGTCGCTCAATAATTCTTTTGGAGCTCCATTTTGGCTTTTTCTAAATGGCCCCAACAAATCAATGCCCACTTTGTCGAATGGTGTTCCCACCGGGATTGGATGTAACAAACCGATTGATTTTTTATTCTGTTGTCCTTTCCTGGCCTGACAGTCCGGACACCCTTTTACAAATTTTTCTACGTCTTTCTGGAGTTTTTCCCAATAGAACCTTTGCCTTATTTTATTAAGCGTCTTTGCTGTTCCTAAATGCTCGCCCAAAGGCTCTGAATGATTGGTGTAAATTATCTCTCCGATCAATTTCTTTGGGACGACTAAAAGTTCATCTCTCCCATAAAAACTTGAGTTAACTTTGTAGAGTACTTTGTTTTTAAGTCTAAAATTTTTGATTCGCCTTCTCAAACCAACTGTTGCGTTGTCGGGATTTTCTATAGCGTCCCTTAATTGTTGTAAATCTTCGTCTTCATCCTGTAATTTCGAAATATCGTCTATGTTGGGAATACTATAGCTGGATTTTTTGGTTACAGTATTTAGGTGCCTGTAATCAACACAAAATCTAGTTTCTCCCAATTTCTTTTTAACTAGTACTACAGGGCTGGCCCAAGGAGAATGGCTTGGTCTAATTACATTGTATTTAGCCATTTCCGATATTTGACTGTCTATTATTTCCCTTTTTTTTTGGGATACTCTATATGCTTTCTGTTTTATAGGCTGAGCGTCTCCAATATCTATGTTATGTTCTACGAGATCTTTTCCATATTTTTTGGAGTTTTTGAAAATATGTCATTAAATTCGTGTAATAAATTTTGAACTTTCATTTTTGTAGTCTGATTTTTTATATGGCTTATTTCGTGATCTTCCATCGTAACTTCGTCCTCTTTTCCACTTTCTTCCAATAAAAATATTCCCGATTCCAATAGATGATATACTTATATCAGTGGCGGCCAGTGGTAACCTAGTGTGGTTGTGCGCTCTTGGAAAATTTTTTGGAGGTGCCGCGTCCTGTTTTACATTTATTTTGTATGTTGATTTTTTTTCTTTTTACTTTAGGAAAAATTATCGAAAACAAAAATATATGTATTTAAATGAGGCTTGAATGTTTGTATTCTAGCCATAATACATAATTGATATTGAAATTTATAATTAAAAAAAAAAACCGCAAACAACAGAGTTGTCAAACCGCCAAAATGGTGAAAAAACATCGAAATATTCTCGATTGAGTGGAAACAACATTGGAAGTGTGTATTCAAATAGCGCACGACGCATCCCCTTTCATCGGGCGACTTACCGTATATTCCCGATCAATCGCACAGCGAGAAAACACATTTACCCAGAGCGCCGAACGATTCCACACCGACCACCCGGACCACCAGCACAACCAAGCGGGAGAAAAAAATATACAAGACAGGCGCAGGGCGCGCTTTCGTTCCGTTCGTGCGAATTTAAAAATAGAAAAATGAGTAGATAGATATTTATCCTAATTTAGAAAATTGGGTAGGTATTTTTTAATTGAAGTTTCTTTTCTTTCCAAAATTTTAATTTTATTTTCTTGCTTGGTTTTTGGAGGCAGTGCGCGCGCACGAGCGCACTTATTGAGAAGCCGCCCCTGACTTATATGCCTTCTAGAAAACCCAAAGTGGTGCCTCAGAAAATTTTCACATTATTATGACTCCTTGTTGTCAATTTAATTACAAGGTTATTTTCAATCTTGTAGACTGGTGATAGGCAAACTATTCCTTTTATTCCTTAGATTTTTTTCATTTCCGCAAAAACTAAAATTGGGTAAATTTTCATACTCAAAAACCGTTCGGTGCTTGGTTTGCTCGTGGTTTTATATAGTTTTTTGGAGATTTTTCCACGAAGTTCGCACATAACTTTTCACAGGATTTTCTAATTTTTGAAGTTTCAGTTTCATTACCTGTGTAGGTGAGTACATACTATGGTGTAGCCTGTTTGGTAATTTGTTTATGAAGTTTTTTTAAAGAAACCATTTATATTTTTAAGTTACAGTGCTGAATATGTAAACTACAGGAAGATTGGAAAAAAAATAATTATTGTCGAAGGAACAAATGATCAAAACTTGATTCGGAACCTGATAAGTATTAGATTAGCATCAGCATTCAGCATCTAAGAAAGCATCCTTTCTCTAATTCCAAATTCCACGCTTGTTTCTATAACTGAGGCTACTTAAGATTCTATTAAGATTTTAATCAGATACCTTCTAGGTACCTGAACAAATTATGAGCACGCATTAGACTCCTCAGAAAATGGAACTTTCGAGGATGCAAGTTTTGAATGTCAATTTACAATTTATGATTCGAGTAATAATTAATGAAACAAAAATAAAATATTTCTCACCAATTTATTTGTGGGATGTTCTATGCATGTTTCTCCTATATCCCACAAAAATCTTGAATTTACTATGTGGAATGATTGGAGATAGATATTCCAAGAATGGTTTAATAGAACATTTCTAGTACAGTGGGAATCATTGGAATTGGCACACATTATATAAATATCCCTCGTAATGTGTCAAATCTGACACACAGTAATAGCAAAATGCTGCACTAAATAGATTTATTGGTTAGAATTTTGACTTAATACGAGGGATTTTAAAGAGTGTGTGCCAATTGCAATGATTCCCACTGTACCTACATCCATTTTGATGACAAAAGCTTCTCCCGGAATGTTCCAGGATTAAAATAAAATCTTCCAGGAATATTCTGATTGTCCCGACTAGGGATGTCTTTGTGTTATTAGAGTGGTAGTAATAATGACGGACAGCCTGAAATTGAAAACCCATATAGTCTAAATGATGAAAGAAGCGACACTATGATATTCCTAACTGGGAGAGGTTTCAGCAACAAGTCTGTAGAATTTATTAGAATATTCTATTCTATTCTATTATATCAAAGTTTTGAAGTTACTATAAAGAACTCAAAGAAGATGAAGTCAAACTCCTTTTGAAGGCAGATTGAGGATGTTCAATCTACCGACCCTGAAGGACAGAAGAGAGAGGAGACCCCATTGAAACCTTCAAGATCATGATGAAGCCCTAAAAGTCGCCTCTGCTATACCGGATACAATCATAAAAAGGGCACACTCTAAAAAGATTAATAGAAAAAAACAATCATCTCCAAAGAAGACACTTTTTCACAAATCGAGTTGTTATCACGTGGAACAGCCTCCCAGGAAGTGTAGTGAGTGCAGAAAATAAAAACATATTTAAAAACAGACTTGACAAGCACAATGAATTGAGAACCAACTTTGTGATTTACAAGTAGAACAGCAATAAGTACAAACAGACTCATCGGTGAAAACTGTTTTCCTACTGTGAAGAAATTCGTTTCAAGAACATCTCAATAACTTGAAATAAGTTTTTGACCGCTTCCGGAATGCCAACTTGAAACTCAATCCAAATAAGTGTTTTCTATTTCAAAAGAAAGTGGAATTCTTAGGTCACGTGGCGTCTGAAGATGGCATACAAGTTATGGAAGGAAAGATAGATGCTGCCAGGGATTGGCCAAAGCCACGCGACAAACATGAACTAAGGAGTTTTCTGGGAGGAATTATGTTCTTATTATCGAAAATTTGTGGAAGGATTCGCCAATATAGCTGCTCCGCTTCTGCTTCATCGATTAACGGAAGAAAAATCAACATTCAATTAGACTCAGGAATGCGATTCCGCATTTATAAAATTAAAAGGAGCATTATGTACAACTTGTGCATGCCCAGTGTTGTCCTATCCCGATCAGAAAGGCATGTTGATTTTGGACACAGATGCAAGCAACACCAGTATTGGAGCTGTACTTTTACAAATCCAAAATTTACAAGAGCATGTTGTAGAGTACTACAGCAGAACCTTATCAAAGCCGGAACGAAATTATTGTGTCACCAGAAGAGATTTGCTTGCCATAGTAAATCAGTTGATCATTTTCATAAGTATCTCTACGGACGTATTTTTCTAATTCGAACAGATAACGTGGCTCTGAAATGGCTTTTATAAATGAAAACTTCCGAAGGACAGCTTGCTAGATGGATTGAGAAATTGCAGCAATACGATTTCCAAATTAAACATCGAACTGGAAACTTTCATAAAAATGCTGACGCTCTGTCTAGACGGTCATGAACACAAAGAATCGACATACATAAGAAAAACACTGGTTCGGCTGTGAGAAGAACGGGTCTGATCGTTAATGATAAATTGACTACCAAACAAATGAGAGCAGATCAAGAAGCAGACCAGGGCATCGGGCAATTTCTGGATCTAAAAGAAAATGATAAATGTAGGCCAGAATGGATGGAAGTGTCGAACAAGAGTTTGAATTAACAAGGCGTTGTGGGCTCAGTGGAACTCTCTGGTCGTAGAACATCGTTTACTGAAAAGAATTTGGGAAAGTGCCGATGGGAAAACTACGAAGAGCCAGCTAGTTATTCCAAAAGATTGAGTAGAAGATGTATTAGAAGAAATACATGACGGAACTTCAAGGGCACATTTTGGAGTTAACAAGACTTTGGACAAAATTCGACAACGTTTCTACTGGGTGGTCCTCTATAATGAAGACGTTAAAAACTGGTGTTGAAAATGCGACATCTGTGCTACCAGTGAAGGCCCTAAACTAGGATCTCGGGGGCCCATGAAACAGTAAAACGTTGGTCTCCCATTTGAAATAATAGCGATAGATGTTGCCGGACCGTTCCCTGAGTCAGAGCATGGTAACAAATACATCTTGATTATCATGGATTACTTTAGTAAATGGGCAGAAGTTTTCGCTATTCCCAATCAAGAAGCCATCACTATTGCCCAGGTGCTAGTGGACGAAGTTTTCAGTCGTCATGGTGTGCCACTAGAGTTGCATTCAGATCAAGGGCGAAACTTCGAATCTGCCATCTTTAAAAAAAATTGTGAGATCATGGGCATTCGTAAGGCAAGGACAACACCTTTAGATCCACAGTCTGATGGCATGGTAGAACGATTTAATAAGACCATAGAGGAACACCTGACAAAAGTAGTCGCAAGGAGCCAGCGAGATTGGGACAAACACTTGCTTCTATTTTTAATGGCTTACAGAGTAGCTGTTCACGAGTCAACAGGTGAAAGTTCAACTAGAATCTTTTTTGGAAGGGAACTCAGGTTACCTTGCGATTTGATTTTAAGAATACCTGAAGAAGAACGAAAAGAAATTCGAGATTATGCCGACGAAGTGAGGACACGACTTCTGGGGATACACGATTTTGCTCGGGAGGATATTCAGCTGGCCAGTGACCGAATGAAGACCAGGTACGACTTGAAGGCCAATTCAGCCAGATTTCGAGAAGGTGATTTATGTGGCTGTATAATACAACAAAAAAGAAAAGAGTGTCGCCAAAATTTTCTTCAGCATGGAAAGGACCCTACAGAATAATCAAGATGATTAATGATTGGGTTTATCGAGTTCAGCGCAACACCAGGAATAAGATTAAGGTTGCACATTTGGACAGATTCACGAAATATCATGGGCGCGAAGTTGATCGGGACGATCAACCTTAAGAGGAGGGCAATGTCACAAAATATGGTGCTTCTACTATGATGTATTGGACAGCTGATTGGACAGTTGATTCTAGATATTTCATTGCTGTCCGGTAAAAATGGCTATCGCGTTTATTCTGGATTTTACATGAATAGATTACGGATATATAAAGGCCGGTATTAGTTAGTAGTTTTATTGTTAAGAGTTGTAAACAGTTTAGTTGTTTCAGTTAAATAGTGAAGTAATTAGTGTCAGAGTGTATAGTAACGTGGAATAAATTATTGTTGAGTTATTTGGACTTTGATTTTCGAATAAACAAACCCAAGATTTCTGTCACGCACCGCAGAGCCTTGACAATATTGTAGACTTCAAATAGACAGACAAATAAGCATTTCATTCAATTATTTCAGATTGACCAAATTGGACAAGAATTGTAAGGCCGACACCTGCCATTCATTTCAATAAAAACTGTATTTAGAATTCTACACCCACATCAGTTGTTTTACTCTCACCCTCGAGAATAGGAGCCGCCTACATTTTTGTCACGACCCAGTAACCGAATAAATCACGGCTCGCCAACACATTATATAGTTTATGTCATACCAATACATTATTGTGTTTTTATACCTTAGATACCATCTACATAATTCATTACTTTATGCCCGTGCGGGCATAAAGTACACATTATGGCCCGCGCGGGCATAAAGACGCAAAAAAAAAATTCAATTAACTTATTCTTTATTAACAAAATATAAATTTACGCTTATAAACATATTATTTTTGTCAAAAAAATGATGATGTTTGCACACTGATGACAATTTGCGAAGTGACACTTTTTTCCCAGATATTTATTATTCACAACCAACTGGTATGACATAAAAGTTTGTATGCACCACGGGTACTAATAGATATATATATACCCTCGGGCGACTTACGAACCCTCGGGCCAGAGGCCCTCGGCTGTGTAAAACTGTCGCCCTCAGGGCATAATCATCTACTTAGTACCCTTGATACATAAATAACTATTCTGGACGGCTGCGACAAGAAAACACGTAATTTAATACCCTTTAACCACAAACAATGTTACTTTTGTTGTGTATATTCTAAGGGCATTCACATTTGAACAATATTTTCAGGTTTCCAGGTCTAACACATTTCATATAAATGTTTTCACTCTCCATAAATTATGCTTTTTCTTTATCATAATTTGTTTTATTCATGACGCTTAATTGTTGAATTCAGTTTTCGCGAAGCTTCTTACACCACATCGAGACCATCATACAGATCAGAATGCGGAATTTTTCCAACCAGTTGTCCAGCAACCAAGTATCGATCACATGATGGGTCGTGTAACAATTTGAATAATCCACATTGGGGTACACCGTATAGCAGATACGAAAGGTTACTACCCTCTAATTATGCAGATGGTAAGATTTTTTATTTGAAAAAGCACTTCAGTTAAAATATTTTTCATCTATCAGATTATAGTGAACCCACAGAGTCCGTCTTCGGCCGACCTCTGCCCAACGCCCGAATAGTATCATCGAAAATTTACCCAGAAGACCCACAAGAAGATAAAGTTTGGACCTTAAACACCATGCAATACGGACAAATCGTAGCTCACGATATGAGCAATATTTTCCTACCAAAAATCTCGTGTTGTGCTCCAAATAACGAAATGTTGAGTGAAGCACCAGAAAACTGCATCTCAATTGAAATCTTAAAACAAGATACTGTGTATTATTCACATAATTGGACTTGCATGTCAGTCAGGAGAACTATCACTGATAAGGATATGGGCTGTATGGGTAAACGGACTAGCGTTGATCAGATTTCAGATGTTAACAATTACCTAGACCTCTCAACTGTTTATGGTCAAGATGAAGCTAGTGTTAAAAAAATTAGGTCCCACAAAGGAGGCAGACTTAAATCTGTCATGAAAAACGGTGAAGAAATGTTGCCAGCCGAATCGAATTCGAAGGTTTGCACAAGAGTATGTCCAAACGAACCCTGTTACTCTTCAGCAAGTGACCAAAGGATTAACCAAAATCCTCAGCTAACCCTTATTCAGACTATTTATGTTAGAGAACACAATAGATTAGCGGACAGGCTGAAAGAACTCAACCCTGGTTGGAGTGATGAATGCATTTACCAAGAAGCCAGAAAAATTAACATCGGTCAGCATCAACATATATCTTATTATGAATGGCTGCCAATTACTATTGGCAGACAAAGAGCTTTTGACAAGAAATTAATCTATGATGCTTGTGGGCATGTTGACGACTATAACCCAAAAATCCCCCCGTGGGTTTTCAATGAACATGCTAATGCAGCTTTCAGGTACTTCCATACTCAAATTGCTGGATACCTACAGTAAGTACCTACCTAATTGCTTGATATATTTGTATGAGTAAAATCGTTGTTTTTAGTTTGGTAGATGAAGCAAGAAACACCATTAAAACTGCCAGGCTAAGCGACTGGTTCAATCGTCCTGGTATTTTAGAGGAAAAAGGAGCATTTGATGCTCTTGCTAGGGGGCTGAACACTCAACCTGAAATGCATTCTGATCCTTTTCACGATGAAGAGGTTGGCAGCACACGAAATAATTATTATAATGCATCTATTAAAAATATTTTTTACAGATCACTCTTAATTTGTTCAGAACTCCTGGAAAAGTAATGGGTGCAGATCTAAAAGCTATTTGCATACAAAGAAATAGAGATCACGGATTAGCATCCTACAATGATGTTAGAGTGTTTTGTGGCTTACCAAGAGCAAGAAAGTTTAAAGATTTTTTGGATGTGATGTCTGAAGAGGTAAAATGTCATGTTATAACGATAAGTTGAGTTAATTATATTTTTATATAGAATATCAAAAAATTAAAAGCCCTCTATATGCACACTGATGATGTAGAGCTGACAGTTGGTGGTTCATTAGAGGAAGTTACTCCTGGAAAAGGTCAAGCTGGTCCAACATTCTTATGTATTTTGGAAAGGCAGTTTTATAAGACAAGAGTGGCTGATAGGTTTTGGTTTGAAAACTCCGGCGAACAAGGTAACTATAGGTTGCAAATGTTTTATCAAGCAGTTTTCAAAGTTGAATTTTTTTGTAGGATTCACTTTAGCTCAACTTCAAGAAATTAAAAAGTCATCAATATCCAGACTGTTTTGTGATAATACCAACATCAAATCAATGCAACCGCAAGGCTTCAGAAAAATAAATCCAACGTCAGTACAAAAAAATCATCTTTTATGACTAATTAATTTATTTATTGGTATTTTAGTAACAAAGTGGTTTCGTGTAATAACCTTCCAAGTGTAGACCTTACTTTATGGAGAGATGACAATAATACGTGGTGCCCTTCTACTAATAACACTGTTACCACTGCTGCGCCATCAACAACTACGACCAGTAAAGACAACGCTAAAAAAGTTCCAGTTGTTGAAGCTCCTACAATAGAAACGTGTTCTAAGATAGGCACCAAGTCGGCTTGTGCAACTGAAACGACTAGACCGAGGACTAGACCCACTCCAGTGACTTGTCCTTATCATCAAACTACTGATGAAACTGAAGCTACGTCAACTGAAGAACCTACTTCTACTACTCTGTCACAAAGTGTCCAACGATGAGAAAAGTCCAATAATTCTTGAATACTCATAAGTACCTAATAATTTAGTATAAATAATAAATCTTTTCATGTTTCCCCTGTAAACCTAATTACTTGCCACAACCAAAAGTAAAATTAACTAATTTATTCGGTTCGAATCAAAAAAGCGCCATTAGCTTAATAGATTAGAATGATCAGTGGCCCAGTATCGGCTGTACTTAGAAATGTATCGCTTATAAACAAAAATATTCTTGCCCGAGTAGTTGGTGATGTGATGCTAATAATTGTATATCAACAAATTTAGTTTGTACAAAAATGGAAATAGCTGCGCACGAAGGTGCTCCATTACCCACCCTCTACGAATAGTACCTACACAGAAGGTGGCATTAAATCGGGATTGAATGCCGATCAAAATTATTTTACGTTAAATGGAAAAAATATCACGTTGTATTCTGGTGCAATGCATTACTTCAGGACCCCGAAGCAACTATGGAGGGACAGATTAAGGAAAATGAGAGCTGCTGGTCTAAATGCTGTAGAAACTTATGTGCCGTGGAATTTACATGAACCTAGTCCTGGTAAGAATCTATAAATGTACAGAGCTTTCCCAAAGTACGTCCCATTAATTGTGACCTGAAAAGATCTACCTACCTAAAAGGTTTCTTTCCAACCAGGCGAGCAGTCTCCCAAGAACTGGAAGATATTCATCCTCAAGTCTTTGAAGTAAAACATAACTTCTGAACAACCGGAGTATATCACTCACACAATCGAAGTAATAATTTAAATGTTTACCTGCTCATCAATTTGTGTATTTTCTTAATGGTTGATAAATAGACAAAAAATCCCAGCCAGACCAGCATTAAACAAGAATTTTAAATGAAATTCGGTTCCAAAAAATACCTACTCGGCATAATTGTAAAAAAAAAAACTTTTTTCTAATAGGTCAGTTCGATTTTGGCAATGGAGGCTCGGACATGGAAGATTTTATCGACATAGAAACCTTCCTAAAAACTGCCCAGGAAGAAAACCTTTTCGCCATCCTAAGACCAGGACCTTATGTTTGTGCTGAATGGGAATTCGGGGGTTTTCCTAGTTGGCTTTTAAGGGAAACTGGCATAAAATTCAGAACTTCAGATCCGAAATATATGAACCCAGTAAAAAGGTAAGTTTGAACCACCTGTCATCATAATTCATTCTAGCTAAAAATGTTTTAAGATTCTTTCAAGCTCTTCTTCCACTACTGGCAGCACTCCAATTTATCAATGGAGGCCCAAACATAAGCTTTCAAGTAGAAAACGAATATGGCAGCACTAAAACTTCATCATTTTTGCCAGACAAAACTTACTTAAAGCAACTCAAACAAATTTACCTGGAACACAATATCACTGATCTATTAACAACTGCTGATGGAGTAACGTCCTTCAGAGACGCGGGTACTTTGACTAAAGATTCCTTAATAACTGCAAATTTTCAGAATCTTGATATGGTCATGAGCAATGGCCCATATCTTTGTTAAATCCCGAGCAAATTGAAATAAATTATACACCATCGGAAAAATCCGTGCAAAATTGAGTTTGATAGCTCAGATAATTTTTGAGCAATTGAGCCTCAAAGTTGAGTTTCAGTCCAAATTTTGTCAAAAACTTCAAACTCAATTCGCTCAAAAACTATAAATCTGGAAATATTGTAAATTGCAGGCCATTTAGAACTGAATAAGAGCTACAAATTTCGAAAATTTCAATGAAATTTGCTCAACTGTTACCGAGCAATTCAGGTTTGAATATATTGAAATTAGAATTCGAAGGGGGGGGGCGATTCTTTATTTTTCAGTTTTGCTCAATTTTGACTCTACTAATCGATAGAGCGGATCAAAATTAGTGGAAAACCACCCTGAAATTAATTCCAAATGGCCATTTTAGGCAGAAACAAAAATAAAAATAAAATCCTATTTTTAGCTCTGGAAAATTTTCAAAATCTGAACATGGACATCAACAATTGCCCATATTTTTGTGAAATTTCAAGCAAATTGAAATAAATTATATACCGTCGAAAAGAGCATTAAATTCTCTATAAATCCGTGCAAAATTGAGTTTGATAGCTCGAATAGTTTTTGAGAAATTGAGCCTCAAAGTTGACTTTTAGTCCAAATTTTGTTAAAAACTTCAAACTCAATTTGCTCAGAAACTATAAATCTGGGGATATTGTAGATTGCAGGCCATTTAGAACTAAATAAGATCTACAAATGCTAAAAATGTCAAGGCAATTTGCTTAACGGTTACTGATCAATTGAGGTTTGAATATTTTGAAATTAGAGTTCAAAGGGGATACCCTTATAAAAAACTCGATTTTTTTATTTTTCAGTTTTGCTCAATTTTGACTCCACCAATCGATAGAGCGCGTCAAAATTGGCGGAAAAAAACCCTGACATTAATTCCAAATGGCCATTTCAAGCAGAAACAAAAATAAAAAGGAAATCCTATTTTTGGCTCTAGAAAATTTTCAAAATCTTGACATGGTCATGAGCAATTGCTATATATTGTTAAATCTCGATCCAATTGAAATAAATTATACATCATCGAAAAGAGCATCAAATTCTCTATAAATCCGTGTAAAATTCAGTTTGATAGATCAAACAGTTTTTGAGCAAATGAGCCTTAAATTAGGCTTTAAGTCCAAATTTTGTCAAAAATTTCTAGCTCAATTTGCTCCAAAAATATAAATCTGGGAATATTGTAAATTAAAAGCTATCTAGAGCTGAATAAGAGCTACGAACGCTGAAAATTTCAATGCAATTTGCTCAACGGTTACCGAGCAATTGAGGTTTGAATATTTTGAAATTAGAATTGAAAGGGGGTACCCCTATGAAAGACTCGATTTTTTATTTTTCTGTTTTGCTCAATTTTGACTCTACCAATCGATAGAGCGGGTGAATATTAGTGGAAAACAACCCTAAGATTAATTCCAAAAAAAAAAAAACTATTTTTTTTTCTAAATATTGATATGGTCATGAGCAATGCTGTTAAATCTCGAGCAAATTGAGATAAATTATACACCATCGGAAAGAGCAATAAATTCTCTATAAATCTGTGGAAAATTGAATTTGATAGCTTAAATAGTTTTTGAGCAATTGCGCCTCAAAGTTGACTTTTAGTCCAAATTTTGTCAAAAACGTCAACTCAATTTGCTCAAAAACTATAAATCTGGGAATATTGTAAATTGCAGGCCACTAAGAGCTGAATAAGAGCTACGAACGCTGAAAATTTCAATGCAATTTGCTCAACGGTTACTGAGCAATTGAGGTTTAAATATTTTGAAATTAAAATTCAAGGGGGGTATTCCTATGAAAAACTCGATTTTTCTATTTTTCAGTTCTGCTCAATTTTGACTTTACCAATCGATAGAGCGGGTCAATATTAGTAGAAAGCAATCCTGACATTATCCCCAAATTGCCATTTTATGCCGAAACAAAAATAAAAAGGAAATCCTATTTTTAGCTCTAAAAAATTTTCAAAATCTTGACATGGTCATGAGCAATTGACATATCTTGTTGAATCTCGAGCAAATTAAAATAAATTATACACCTTCAGAAAGAGCATTAAATTCTCTATAAATCCGTACAAAATTGAGTTTGATCGCTCAAATAGTTTTTGAGCAATTGAGCCTCAAAGTTGACTTTGAGTCCAAATTTTGTCAAAAACTTCAAATTCAATTTGCTCAAAAACTATAAATCTGGGAATATTGTAAATTGCAGGCCATTTGGAGCTTGATAAGAGCTATAAATATCGGAAATTTCAATGCAATTTGCCCAACGGTTACCGAGCAATCGAGGTTTGTAGATTTGGAAATTAAAATTCAAAGCAGACACTCGATTTGTGAAGTGAAACTTCTTAATAGGCAGCGGTTTGATATATGGACGGGAATGGAAAGTGATCTGAAAGAAAGACGCATCACGTTTTGGCAAATTTCGTTACACGAGAAAGAAGAAAGATATAACGTACAGAGACGGAGAAAGATAACCAATGACAGCCGACAAACGATTGACACAAAGCAAGGATTGACGGTCCACGACTCATACGTTAAAAATTGTATTCCATTCCAACGCTCTTAACTTTGTACTTTAGATAGGAATGGGGGCGACGTAAATTGTCTGGGCACACAGGGGGCCTTGGAATAAAAAATGCTCCAAATGATATGCATGTAAAAAATTTCAGACCTGGAAAGTCAGTAGGTGCACTAACACTATCCTGATTCGATATTTCCATTGAAGATATTTAAGTAGTTGGTGTAGATTCCACTTCAGGTTACTTTACTCCTAGTATGAATTAAATTTAATGGTTTGTTTCCAGAAGAGTCATTGCTCCAAACCAGACCTTGGTCTTGTGTAATCCTAATTTTGTGGTCTTAGTCCTGATTCTAGCTCGATCTTGCTACTTTGATCTCAACCTATGCAAAGGTACAAACACTAATCAATCATTAAACTCCAAGGCGATTAATCCTGAACTTGCATGATGCTGATCTTCGCATTTAATAGTAAAACAAAAAATTCACATGAATTCATCTATTAAAATCAAATTATCTAATTGATATGGGTACCGACTCCCCAAATAGGATCTTTCGAAAACTTAACATACTCTGGAGCATTAAAATGCTCGAAAACAATAATTTCGTTCTGGCCTTCTTGCAATAATCCAGCAGGAAGATAAAGAGCTTGCTGGGATCCAACTGCAAAAGTTCTTCCTAAGACAAATCCGTTAATTATAACTATGCCTTTCCTCCAATCTTGTACGTTGACGTAGGTGCCTCTTAAAGGAGCTTCAACATTAAAAGTTACCTAAAAATATAACAATAAAAACCAATTCATTAAGTTTAAATTTACTACTTACCCTGTATAAAGCAGGTGTGGCTTTGGTTTGTTGCACTTCATGCCAGCCTGTTAGTTGTTTGTTCCAAGATTTTTTAAATTCCAAAGGAACGATCTCCCAACTTTTGATTACTTCATCGTCAATCAAAACATCTTCAATTAGCCCTTTAAATTGTTGGAACTGATCCAGGCCTCCATAGTTATTTCTTGCATTGTTTTCCACAACCAGATCTAATGTAGCTCCTTCTAACGCTTCGTTTGTTAGAGTTATTGAACTGTCCTTAACTCTCCAATATCTGCAATAGTTATTGTACTAAAATATATATTTCAAGAGAAGTTATTTGAACTAACCCAAATTTGTTGAGATCGTCTTTACTGGAAAGCACTGGCGTTAGTAGTTTTCCATTGAGAAGAACCAAAACGTGGTCCCTCACATATCCAGTAATTTGCAATAGTGCATTGGCGTTTAAATTAAGGTTTGTTTTTCTGTAAACAATATATCCAAATGCTTGGCCTAAAGATACAAAAGAAGATTCTAAAACCATCATGAGCTTGATTGAATGTTAATTCACCTGAATTATTGTTAATTGGCAATTGTTCCATAGAAACAATGTTTTCACTTGCGATTTTGTTTGGGAAAGAATCGATGATTTCTGATAGTAAAATCTGTTGTTCAATCTATAGAAAATTTGGGTTAGTTAACAGGTGCACAATCCTATATTTCAATATAATTTACCTTAATATCGTCAAAAGTCACTCTTTCATGAGTTTCCGGAATAGCAGGAAGTTTCGATTTGACTGGATTGTATTTAGATACTAGTTCTGCAGTGGCAGTGAATTTGTCAGTAATTTCGCCGGATTCAGAAATTGGTGAGTCATAGTCATAACTGAAAATTTTTTTGATAAAATCCTCGCTTACCCTATTACAAAATTGGTAATTACCTGGTAACATCTGGTTGCAATCCAGAATTGTTTAATCCAGGGTACAAGCTGTTTGCTCCGTTAAGGAAACCAAAATTGGTACTACCCACAATCATGTAAATATTAACAGAAGCTGGATGAGTTAAGATCTGTTCATAGAGTTGCTTGTATTGATCTACTGAAACTGTGTGGTGATCTTCGCTAACATGATCAAACCAACCTAAAATTAAATTTTAAATAAAAATGAAATTTATATTCATTTTGTGTATTACCTGACCAAAATTCCATTGTCATTGTTGGTTTGTTGGCTTGTAGAGTATCCAACTTATCCAAGTTCCCCTTTACATCAGAATTAAAGTTGGCGGTCATCAGAAGCTCATTAGGCAGTGCTCCTCTACTTCCTGCACCTGGTGGATCTGAGGTGTACAAGAGTTCCTTGATACCATTATCTCTGTATATCTTCAAAGACCCAAATTATATAAATAAGAAATTTGGAAAATTTAGACTTACCTGGGTCAATGAATGTAAATAGTCAGGATCACTATTTCCAGTGTTGCCGTACTCGTTTTCAACCAACTTGGTAAGTCTATAGAAGCAACGTTATTATTAAAAATTATTTTTAGAAAATGTATTATTCACCTCCAAATTCCCATTCTGAACAAATATATGCTCCAGGTCTTACCAAGACGAACAAGTCTTCTTCTTGGGCTATTTTGATAAATTTGACAATGTCCAGAAATGCTTCAAAGTCTGAACCTCCACTACCAAAATCATACAGACCTGAAATTATTCTAATTAAGCTCGATTTTTTTGGAAAATAATATAATTACCTGATTGATATTCATGCAAATTCCAAGCCGCATAAGTCTCGATTGTGTTTAGACCTGCAGCTCTCATTTTCCTCAATCTGTCTCTTCATTGCGATGGATGTACTCGGGAATAATGAAAAGCTCCACTGAAGATGGTGATATTCTTACCGTTGAGCGTGAAATATTTTTGATCGGCATTCAAACCACTGGAGATACCGTTCCCGGTGAAATATTCGTAATTAGTCGGCAGATCGTCTTGAATTACTGCCGATCTGGCAGCAATTAGGAAAACTGATAAAACTAAAATATCACTGCTGACCGAGCCATTTTTTCTGCACTAAATGACTTTGGTTTCTGCTGATTTGTTATTTATTTATATGCTCTTTGAGTGATTGATAAGAAATAAGTACCTACGTGTAAATACTCTAGATTTTATGAAAACAGCAATCTATGTTTTTCAGTCAATTAGGTATATAACTCGTATTCATAAACACTTGATAAAGCTAGTTTTACTAAAGTAACCTGCATGATAAAATTATCAATAGTAATATAACTAGTGCAATGGAAATTATTGATAATTTTTGGGAAATTTGCACGAATGCACTCGTGCACTACGTGCACTCGTGCTCTTCTTCAGTTAAAAACGCACGAGTGCAAATTTGTCGAAAATTATAAATATATTTCCATTGCACGAGTTGTATTTAATGAGAGAACCATACCATACAGTCAGAAACATCATATAATACTCCAGTTATATTAGGCCGGAAAAAGCAGCATCTGCTGAAAAAATGAGTGAGCCTAAATTTTGTCTACACCTTTATTTTAACTCAAGAAATAATGTCTTAAAAGTCCCCATCAATATCGCGCTTGCGTTTTCAGATAATCAAGGTCGAAAGTCATGAACGTCATTTAATAACGATTGGTTGCCAAATAACATTTGCTTCATTGGTTATCTGTTAACTATGATCGACCGGTTATTTAATCGATGTAAGTCAGTTCAAATCTATTTGGCAAGAAGTCTAGACGTTTCGTTTTGTGATTTAATTAGCGAGCGCGATGGATGAGTCTTGTTTTATTTGCAGTCAATCGCTCTTGAATGGTGTTACAGTGACTGTAAAACGCGGTATAGATGCTTTAAGAGAAGCAAGTATGGAAAGAGAAGATGAACATGAAGAACGTTTAAGGGATACAGATTCGGTAACAGTACATAAAAACTGTCGCAAGGAGTATACATAGTAGCATCTAATAGTCCCCTCATTTTTCTCGAAAGAAGTGTGGTGACTTGCTTACCCTGCACTTGGATTGCGTATTAGGCTGACAATACTTTGCGTGGGTCCCCTCACTATCGGTATCGCTTTAGGCGGCCAGTGGACGAGCCCCCCTAGTATTTATTGTTGGTGCGAGCTGCTTACGAACACGAAGAAAGAAAAGAGAGAGCCAACGATTAAATCCTTCGGGCGCGAAATAAGGTTTCCGGAAAACCCAGTTCGTCGTAAGGGAAACCCGCATCAATCCTCGAATTGGAGGTTGGTGTCCTAGGGGAGTAGCATAGTGTCATTTAAAAAATGACGACATGACGATGCTGCCGGTACCTACATCTCAGTATTTTCTTCGCAAAATACGCTCTAGCTTGGGATCTTTTGATTTAAAAACTTTGTGTTGCTTACCCTCGAAATAGGCCTATTTTCCCGGTTTAAGGTACCTTTTGTATTTTAGGTTAAGCCTAAAACTTATAATAATAACATACAAGAATAAATAATAAGGTAATAACTTCTATAACTAAAAACAAAACACCAAAGTTTTTATTGGTAATTTAGGCCTCTATCTGGCTATACATTGTTCTGATTGTTAAAAACCCTTGGTATGCTGAACGATACTTATGATGGTAATAATTACGGGGCGAGTATTTCTTTTGACCCCAGCGCTTCACTACCAATCAGCGGGAGTGTAACCATCTGATTTCAGGACCCAGGACACATGTGACCCAACTAACTTACAGGGCGTTCCTTGATTGTTTGTTGTTTGCAAGTCTTACAGCGACCTAGGAATCTCTGACGTGGAGTAAGGATCGAGGGTCCTCGGTCCTCTCCAAATCTTCTTGGTGGTTAGGGATGTTCTAGCAACTAGGGGGGGGACATTAAGGCCGACTGGAGTGGTTGAGAAGGTACCTCTGGAGTACTGGGGGTTGATGGGCAACCGGCACTCGTGTATCGGAGGAAAACAAGGCCTCCAATAAGGGGAAGAATGAAAGTCAAGAGAGACTAAAGGGAAAAAAACAAAATACTTTGGCCTTTTACAGACACAGCACACGAAGAAAAACGGCTAAATTTGAGACTTTAACCCTTTAAAACTCACAACCAAATCTGCCTATAGTGGCACTGTGATGCTATAATCTCAGCAACTCACCATTGGGAGTTAGGGCTCAAACTTATTTTTGGTTTTAGATCGGCAAAAATGCTTAGAGGAAACTCTCAGCGTGCTCTTAAAAGCTGCCCTCTTTTCTAACAAAAAAAAAAACGATTTTTAATCCTTTCTCTTCCAGAAAAAAAATGGGGGTACTTTTACTTGAGGGAGAAAAATAATCCCGTAACAATATTAAGCGACATTTTCCTGATTTATGGCCATATACACTTCAGAAATCAGTGATGATCAGAAAAAAAGTGTTGAAACAAAGTAGAATATTCCATCAAATAAGCTAACTAATATGACATCTCCATGTAAGAGCAGTAGGGGTAGAACCATTAAAAAACCACATCTTAAACCTAGGTACGTGTTTCAATTCAATAATATAAGAGCTATAAGTAGATGTGCTGAGTTCTCGACGGAAACTATAGAAAGAGAGATTACCATATTTTTCGACAGTCAAGCATCCATTGAAGCACCAATAATCAGCTCCAAAATGGTTTGGGAGTGCCTGGACAAGTTAAACTGGGCAAAATAACAAACTTTCCCTCCAGTGGATACCGGGGCACGCAGGGATAAAAGGCAATGAGAAAGCGGACCAAGTGGCGAAATTGTAATTGTAACACAAACTTCGTTTTCAGGATCATAGCCTTTCTGTGGCATAGGGACGCACATAGGAAGCGTTCAGGAAGGAATGGAGCCTCAGGAACACATTTCAGGGTTAATGGCAATCAAAGATGTTATTCGTGGTGCTCCTCACCAAGGAAAATCGAAAGACCTTATATCACTGATTAAAAGTAATTTTCGCTATCTCACTGAATTCCTTTTAGTCCACTGTTGGTTAAGAGGGCACCTTGAGAGAATTAAATTCGAAAACGAGGACAGCTGCGTCTGTGAGGAAGGGAAGGAAACTCCAGAACACCTTCTCACCATAGTACCATCCAGCATCCGTGCCTAAAAGCTTTAAAGCTGGATGAGGTGCTTTGAGTGAAAATTCTATAAACTGAATCACCCAGAACACAATAGATCTATGCAGGTTGCAATGTAACAATACCCCCAATTTATTCATTCGTTCTTATTCACATGTATCTCCTTCCAATATAGGTGGAAAAATGTACTCATCGTCCTGTACTTCTATCTAGCCAGCTAACCAGCTTAATGTCCTGGTGGAACTTGTCGAACGGATTTCACACTGGAACACAATTTAAGTGTAATGACACATCTTCCTCTGCAGTTGGACCACAAAAATCTACAGACAATAGACAGCTTTGAACTAAATTATCGAGTTGAACATGTCATATCCGTTGAGGGTGACATTTGACGGTGGCGGAGACACACGGAGAGTCATACAGCTACTATTTCCTCCGTATTGAATACCTACCTACTTAATCTGCACTTGAATCCTATATCATTATTCTTAATAAGCTATTGTTCGCACAAATAGCTAAATCAAAATATACACAACGATATTTCATCTGTTGGGAAAGGTTATATTTTCTCGAACTTCATTCAATATAATATAAGTAGGTACTAATTAACAAAATCCTTTCATCACCAAAAGGTGTAATTCAATTTAACAATATGTATTTTTACTAAATTGTCAATCTCTATAAAATTTTTATCCAACTACAAACCTCTCAAACATTTAAGTATTATTATCTACACTTGACCCTCCAGTTGTTCTGATTATAGTCATTTAAACTTACACTTCTCCTATGCATGGTATTAAAAATGTAAAAATATTGATACTAAAATATTCAATTTTACTCAGTGATCCTGTTGATTATTATTCGTTTCAAATATTAAAATACCTTGCTATATTATCCAAAATATGTCTCTATCATCCAACTTTCAAACTACATTGCCTACTTTATATAAATACTAGCTGACCCGGCGAACTTCGTAGCGCCTCTGAATTATTAAATACCTATTAAATGTTGTGTTTACGTATCTATTAGCTGAATTAAATTCAGTTTTTTTTCCGATGGTGAATTTGGCTTTGGTTGAAGAATATTAATGTTTACTCTCTAGATCAGAAGTCACCTAAAATTAAAATATTACATCATCCCTTTCAAAGTTCAAAGAATGTAAAGAAAACAAAAAAAAATCTATAGTGCAGCCCTGTATCACTCTATCTGCACTGCACTACTCCATCTGTTCTACTCTATCTGCACTATTCTATCTGATCTGCTATTTCTGCATCACTCTATCTGATCAGAATAGTGGAATAGTTCTGTTCTAAATAACTCCAGTTCCTGAGCAGCATGGTTCTACTGCATCTGCAATGAAATTACCGCGCATCGGTGAGCTTCGTTCTAGGTATCATATATGGCGTCGTATACAAAATGGTTGTGGCTGACTCATAACCTGGCTCTCTGCCACTCGACACCAGCAGGACGGAGCACTCCGAACAGTCGGCACGGAACACGGCTGTCAAGGGATGCCTGAGAGGTGAAACGAAACTTAGCAACAGAACGTCAATGGTCAAGCGTCAAGAAATGACAGGGAGACCAGTTCGCGCTCTTTCGGAATGAACGAACCAACAACAAAATAAAATACACAATTAAAACATTGTCATTCTATTTATTTTTGGACATTTTTACCTTGAAGAACAATTAAAAATAAAGTGCTTTCCTCAAATTGTTTTTGTGCAAAGTGTGTGACAATAAAATCCACATGGTTTGCAATGAAAATGTGACGGTGAACTTGGTATCGGTTATAAGAGATGGCGCCGTATGCGGGCTTAGTGAGTTTTTTTCATAAATAAGTAAAATAGATAAAAAAAAATTAGTTTTTTTTGGATTTTTTCGATTTATTATATTAGGATGGACCACGGATGGACAAAGACAAATCGAAAAAAGCAAAAATCATAAAAATCAGTCCAGCCGTTCTCGAGTTATAAGCGCTTTCACACCAACACAACTGTGTTTTATATATAAAGATTATACTGCTGGTGGTATTCAATCAGGACTGAATGCAGATCAAAATAACTTCACTCTAAATGGAAAAAATATCACTCTATACTCAGATGCATTACTTTAGAACGCCAAAGAGACTTTGGCGGGACAGATTGAGAAAAATGAGAGCTGCTGGTCTTAATGCTGTGGAAACTTATGTGTCTTGGAATTTACATGAGCCTCTTCCAGGTAAGATGATAATGCAATTGGGTAATTTTTTTCAATGAAATATGTTTAGGGCAATTTGACTTTCGGCATGGTGGTACCGATATGGAAGAATTCCTGGATATAGAAACTTTTTTGAAAATAGCCCAAGAAGAGGATCTATTAGCTATTTTAAGACCAAGTCCTTATATCTGTGCTGAATGGGAATTTGGAGGTTTTCCAAGTTGGTTACTGAAAGAAAAAGATATTAAATTTCGTACCTCAGATGGAAAATACATGGGACCAGTCAAACGGTAAGTTAATTTATATATTCTAAAAAAACAAGACTATATTTTTTTGTAATTTTATAGGTTTTCCTTTGTTAGCAGCGCTACAATTTATAAACGGAGGTCTCGTAATAGCATTTCAAGTAGAAAACGAATACGGCAGTACACCATACGGAAATTTCACTGCTGACAAAGAATATCTTAGAGAACTTCGTCAAATTTATTTGGACAATAATATAACAGAATTATTAACGACGGCAGATGGAGTGGTCAAGTTTTACGATAACGGTACTATATACCGGAATTGTTTTTGGTAACGGCGAACTTTGACTGTAAGTACCCAAAGACTTTTGAACTGCATCAAAAATCAAGAAACAACAACTAAATCATTACGTACCATTTTCTTTTATACTTATATATGATCTCTCTTTTTAGCTAATCCGAAAGCTTCGTTCGACACTCTAGAACGTATGCAATCAAATCATCCAAAAATGGCAATGGAGTATTATCCAGGCTGGTTCGATCATTGGGGAGCAGACCACGAAACCAGACCAGTTCCAACTTTACTATGGAATTTGTTTCAAATTATTATCTACCCGGGATCTTTTAATATTTATATGTTCCACGGTGGAACTAGTTTTGGGTTTATGAATGGTGCAAATGTGGATAATAATGAACCGGATAATAGTGGATTTTTACCAGGTAGTTGCTGAAAAACATAAAATCACTATAGTTCCGTTACATTTTCAACTCAATTCAGATACAACTAGCTACGATTATGATGCACCTCTTTCCGAAGCTGGGGATTACACAATTAAATATAAATTAATTAAATTTTTACTCACAAAGTTTGCATCTCCAAAAACTAGGTTGCCAGAAGAGCCGGAACTGATTCCAAGAGAAGCTTATCCTAAAGTTTCTATTGTAGAACATATTCCATTGAATTCATTAGTTAGTAAGTATAATTTGATAATACATTTTTTATAGTTTTCTGAAATTGCTTATTTCTAGATTCTCAGCCTATTAAGCTAGAATACGAAAATCCAACTGCAATGGAGCTTTTGGATATTAATAATAATACAGGCCAAAGTTACGGGTACATCACTTACCGAAAAGAAAACATTAATTTATCAGCTAATACTACTTTGACTATAAGCGGTCATGTTTGTAATTGTATTGGTAAGTTCAACTCAAATATTTTCTAGAAAATTATTGAAAATTTGCCTTCAGGTTTTTGTTAATGGAGAACAAATAACGCGGCCTTTGAAAAGTGCTGACGATTTAAACAATTTTGGTTTTTATAAACTGGAAAATTCTCAAATAGTTCTTACCGATGTTGCCTTGTACAATGCTAGCATCGACTTGGTGGTTGAAAATTGGGGTAGAGTAAACTATGGCAAACTGACTCAATATTATCAGTTTAAAGGTAATGTATATGAAGCACCTAATCATAAATTACTTTTTTAATATTCTAGGCCTCTGGCAAGGAGATATATTAATCAATGATGCGCCAATTAAAAATTGGCAACACATTCCATTAGAGTTTAAAACATCTTGGACATTAAACCTGCAAGGTTGGCGAAAATATGAAGGTTCTACCAAAGCTGGATTATATAGAGGTTGGCCCATATGGAGAAGCACCTACATATTCATTGGTTTTTTAAATTTTAGGATTTATTGAAATTGATTCACCAACAGATACTTACATAGACATGAGATCTTGGACTAAAGGCATAGTAATTGTGAATTGATTTGTTTTGGGAAGATACGCTAGAATTGGACTTCAACAATGTCTCTATTGGCCTTGGCCGTTAATGAAACAAGGCAGAAATCAGATTGTTATATTTGAACGAAGCATTTGATAACATTGTGTTCACTAGAGAGCAAATTTATGCTGACAATAGTAGCAATAAAAAGTAAAAACCATGATAAAAATTGGAATACCTACTCATAAATTGTTTAAACATATTGAGCATAAATATATTTTCCTACAGCCGTGCGGAAAAATCGATTTTCCGCACTGATATGCGTGCGGAAAATGAGTTTTCCCGCACGGTGCGGTAAAACTTTTTTTTTTGACATATCAGTGCGGAAAAAGTTTTCCACACGGCTGTCAGTGCGGAAAAAATTTTACCGCACTGATATGTCAAAAAAAAAAAAAAAAATTACATTTTTTCGCCTGTAGGAAAAATATTGTACCTAACACTTGCGGAAAATATTTTTCCGCACTCGGCTGCATCACCGAACTCCGCTACGCGTCGTTCGGTGAACGGCAGCCGCGTGCGGAAAAAAGGTAATGTTAAATTCCAAAATAGGTGGAACAAAATACCGATTCCATTAAGGGGTCCAACATGTAGGTACCTACACTGTAATCCTATATACCTAAATGCCTATCAACATGACCATGTATATAGATTTTGCAATGGTATTTATCAGAAAGGTGCATTGAAGTCATCGTTTTTATTACTATCCCCTACTAAACTGTAAAATAACCCAAAAAAATATATTTTCAGCGAGTATAGCGTAAATCAAACTATGGATTAATGCATTCTAATTTTTATTACTACTGTATTGACATTTGCATTACAGAATAGAATTATATCAACATCAAAAACAATGAATTTTATTTTAGGAAGTTGTAAAGATTTCCACATCTTATTTGTCAAGTTTAATATTTGCGTCTGAAAGTTAAAGTTTAGGAACCTATATATTTTTGGGGAAAGTTGAATTTTTGTTTTATTCAATCGAAAAGTGTGATTGTTGTTGTTCCTGTAGAGCAAGTAATATGGTGCTTTATTTCAAACTCTTTGTATATATTTGCTATTTTGTTTTATGGGACGCAACGTTGGAGGCACGTGTACAGGGGTAAGTAAATGATAATTTAATCTGCTCACCTTTGATTTTATTGACTGTCGGGATTTTCTGCCTGATTACTATTTCTCGCATTTCGATTAAATACTAACCCAAAAAATTAAAATCTACCTATCTACAACCAGTTTCAAGCTAGTTGGAAGAATATACCTACCCTACAAATTTTTAAAAAAGTTTTAACCACAGATTAATAACAGTTTAATCCTTCTTCGCGGTTTTGACTAGAACTGGTAATTTTTGTTTGTTTCTTTTTTGGAAGGTGGGGAAATGCGCTTGCCTTATACACACCCAACTCGGCTGAATTGGGTAGTGTGGGGCTCTTCCTCTTCTGTGCAATGAAGAGGACAGAGGTACCTACCAAAACCTCACCGCAGCAGTGGCTAGACTGCAATGCCCTGCTGGTCTGATACCTGTCTAACCAGCGTCTCTTCTTTTGGACTTTGACCTTTTACTCCGCTTTCTTGAGGGAGTGCCTCTCGGTTTTGAAATTTCTTAATCTTTATAATTGTCGCATGTTGGGATGGGGACTATGTCCCACGGATGAGTGTTTTTCCTCCCGCGGCAGCTGATTGGGTGGTAGTTAGTCCTGGATCGTCCTGAATAAGTCCTTGGGCCTGTGGTGGTATGTTCTGAAGTGCTGCCTTTCTTGAAGTGGATCGTAGGCCGTTAGGTTTTGGAGTTCTTCATTTGGGTGAGTAGCCAGGTTTGCATAAAATTTATTTGCTTTATCGAAGATGTGTCTCAGTAGCGAAGTCCAATTCAAATCCTTTTGTATGTCAACATTTCTCATATAACCCCAGGTACATGGGCGTCGTTTGGGGGGGGGGGGCAAGGGGGGGCATTTGCCCCCCCTTTCCCCTAGAAATAGTCTTTTGAACAAGAAAGCAGTAAAAGAGAGTTCGTATTCCTATTGTTTTTCTCAATTTTTTCAAATTTTTTTAGGTACAGTAGATTGGTCGTAGACTCGTGCTAGTGTGAACACACGCTTCTGTGAACCTCCCAGTAGTATGAATAGCCAGAATGAATACATTATACATATTCTGTAGTGTGAACTTTTGAGAATATCGGATTTTTCTATGGTATGAACAATGTATTTGACGACGAATTTAACCGTTTTCTGCCTACTTGTTGTTTTCATCGATTGTTTCTATCCAATCGGGCTCTCCAAACCACGTGATTTTTCAATATGGCGACCGTGGAAAATTTGACGTTTTGTTTGTTTATCTTGAGTTTATTTGGAATATTTTCAAGCTAATAACAGTTTACTTTGTTATAATATACTTTTTGAGGTGCAGAGTGAATATTTAAAGACTTGAATCCAGGAGAATCGGGATCTGGGCGAACGGTTAGTTTAAAAAAATGTCCAGATGACATTTTGATCCACAGTTCACATTAATGAGCAAATGAAATTCCCTCAAAGTACTTTTTGGAATGTTCTTTTAGGAATATTCAATGAATATTCTAAGACTGTTTCAATTGAAATATTCATTTTTGAACGTTCTATTTATGTACTAGGAATGTTGCTTCTATGCACCTACCTGAAAGATTGTGCTAAGAACCTACTTTACATAACATTATTTGAATATTCTCATACGAACATTATTATAATGTACCCTAAAAAATGTTCTTTAAGCTAATATATCTATCAAGTATTAAGAATATACCTACCAATTGTGCTGAGGAGTTTATGTAGGTAGGCAACCATGATAAGAATATTTTCATATTGTTCACCTAATTATCTACAGTACCTTCTCAAAAATCTTAACTGTACAATTAAACAATAATGCTCTATTTAGAACCTACTAAGAATATTATAGGTATATTCTTTTTCTTTAGCTTTGTATGACTTCCAAGAGAGGGAGCGACGCGCTATTAAAGATCTACATCTTGCCTCGCATTTGAATCACCTTGGAACCTATTTCTCTCAGTTGGCGTGCTTCGACGAGAGCATAACAAGCTCGAAACCGGAGCTTTGGTTAAATACTCGTGTTTTCTAGAGAAGTTTTCCAACAACTCTTTCACTGCCTTTAATATAAAAGGGCTGAAATGAGCATTATTTGGAAGCAAAAATAAACATTCCAAGTATATCCTTAGAATCAAACAAGAATGTTATGTCTAGGATGCATATTGAGAATGATATATGTAGATATATTCTAAGAATATTTCAAGCATATTGGTATAATATTCTTTTGAGAACATAACTATAATGTCATAGAAACATTCTTTGAATGTGAGAATATAGATACGTTTTGAGCATATTTTTAGAATCAAACAGGAATATTCTTTTAAGGACATACTGAGAATCTCAAAGGTATATTCTAGGAATATCCTAATGGATTTCCCAGGAAGTTCTTGGGTATTGCAAACAGTATTTCTACAATCTTTTCTCAGAACATTCTCAGGACATTCGCAATGGTTTTGGCGAATATTCTAGGCACATTCCTCCTAAAAAAAGAATATCCTCAATACATTCTAAGGATGGAATTTTGTTATGTGGGAAAGCTTAGATTCTTACGAATATTTCGAAAATGGCTTTATTTCAGATGCAGGAACAGTGGTAGTGAAAAATTTTCACGTTTTAATTGGAAAATTTTTAAAACAAAGGGCAATGAAAAAAGCCTGACATCATCCTTGTTACCTTGTTGAAACTACTTCCACAATCAACTTCGAGACCCGTTTGTGGCATTTTTAAATGGGAGAAACACCAATGAAGTCAATAAAATAAAAAAATTAACGGAGTTCGTTCACAAAACAACCACAAAATGCACTTTAAAAAGCTTTAAATTACATACTCTCATATACAGGATAATGAACTTCTGCCACAACGCACTTTTTGAAAGGTCGTTGGAATGCCTAATTATGGAGTTCCTCGAAGGTTTTGAGACAAGGAACGCACAGATATGTTGAGTTACTGCATTCACTCTAATGTGGAATTCGCAAGTGGAAGCGCGTCAAGAGCACGTTCAAAATTCTATAAATCTTCAGTTCGTTGTTTGTTGTGGTTTATCAGTTTTGTAAAAATGGCGAAAAGCACAATTTTTTCAACTCTCTATGGGTCTGTTCTCACAAGAGTCTCTGACAGTTTACAAACTGTCAGAATGCATCGCCCATGCATGTTTTCAATGCCGTCATTCCAAGATAATTCAGTAACTTAGCTGAGCGATTGTTACTGGCAGTTTGCAAACTGTCAGGGACTTCTGTGAGAACAGACCTTATATGGGAAGTCAAAAATTCTAGAAGATTGCCAGCAAGGCAATAGCATATATTCGCCCTAAGGACACAGAAAGCCTAAGAAACTTTAAGACAAAATAGGTAGCCATCCAATGCTCAGGTAGAACCATTTAGACAAAAATTACATCTCACTTTAATCAATAAACTGGGAAAATTTACTTAATGGATAGGTTTGCAAGTACCTATGGTATTAATTTTTCTTGAATTTTAAGTTTAGAGACCATTGGTGACAATATTTTGCATTTTTAGGTAGACCTGCGATGGTGTGAACATCTCGATAATATGAACACGTCCGGTTTTTTTGTGTCCACACTAGCGCGAGTCTACTGTACTTTGAAAAATTGGCTGACATTTTCATTATATTCAACGGAATTGAATTTCACTTGACTAAGGGCCGGTATTATAAAACACTGAACTGATGGTAGAGTTCCATCCTTCGGTTGAATCCTATCAATTTGCATGGAGTCAACCGAAGGTTCAAACTCAATCATCGATTCAGTGCTTTATAATACCGGCCATTGGAAAATTACCTTAACAAATGATGCGGACAGTGAATTTGTTGCGGAAAAAAATACCATCATTTTTAACAAATATCAATATCAAATAAGTACGTTAAAATGCTCAAAAAGGGGCGTGGCACCGAAAAAAATTAGCCTACGGCGGTTGCCTGCGGCGCTAATGGAAATGGTCTTATTATAATACTGCCCCCCCCCTGTGAAACCTCGTAACGACGCCCATGCCCAGGTATTAGAGGCATAAGCCAATTGAGCCCTGGTGACTGCCTTGATGATACGCATCTTGATATTAAGGCTCATAATATTACTTCCTCTACCTAGGATTGGATATAGTAGGATAATGGCTGCTAGTTTTTCGTCCATTTCTAGACCAAGTTGTTTGACTTTATCACTCCATTGAATTCTTTCACCTCCAATAATGTTGTTTGGTTTTGGGGCCATTCTCCTTCTTTGAAAAAGGATGGCTTGGGTTTTTGTGACATTAATTTTAATTTTGTTTAGGTTGCACCATTCTTCAATTAAATTTATTTCAAGGTTTCTGCTGATGAAAGCCGGTGTTACGATGACACTATCATTCGCAAATAAATCTGTTTTCGTGCGATGGTGAGTTGGTAAGACACTTATGTACAAACTATAGAGGAGGGGACCCAGCACTGAACCTTGCGTACTCCTGCCTCAATTCTTTCTATTGATGAGAGTTGTGAGCCTATTT
The DNA here is from genome assembly GCA_917834065.1 of Ceutorhynchus assimilis. Classification (NCBI taxonomy): domain Eukaryota; kingdom Metazoa; phylum Arthropoda; class Insecta; order Coleoptera; family Curculionidae; genus Ceutorhynchus; species Ceutorhynchus assimilis. The sequence continues at coordinate 28,091,761 of OU892284.1, read as the reverse complement.
TGACATGACATTTCCGGTTTGCCAGATAACTGTGTATTAGGCCAGGGCAGTTAGCTGAAAAAATGGACTTTAGGAGAAGTTTTTGCAATCAAGCTAATTTTTTCACAGATGATAGTACCCATCAATAGTACTCTGTAAAAAAAGTTACACCTCCTAGGAGGCTTGCTTTTTCCGCCATGATGAATTGAAGTTGGCGGCTGGTGCTATTCTTGAAAAAAATCGTAACTTTCTTATTTATTAGCCGATTTTCGTCAAGTAAAAAAAAAAACTTTGTTTTGGACTAAAGAATGAGATAAAAATATAAAACCATTTTGACAGGTAGCATTTCTGTCAAAAAAAAAATAGGAAAATAAATTGAATTGGTTTTCTACAATTTTCTCTAAACCGTAGCTGTAAACTTTTACTGTAGGTACTTCTTAGCAAAAAAAGTTTAAAAATATGCGCTTTTTTTTCTGATTCTGAAACAGTTTTTGAGTTTGTCATAGGTTGAGTAGTTGGGAGTGGAGAAGATATAGTCGAAAATAACTTAAGAATCCAAAACAAATACACTTATGCAGGATGTCAAAACTTTATTTTTTAGCTCGATTGACATAATACCAGTTGATTTTGGTTTTAGCTAACAAATTTTTTTTTTCTACGAGCGTGTGCAAAATAGGTACTTTGCACACGCAGTTGGTAGCGCAAAATTCAATTTTGCGCACTAGTGCGGACAAGAGTTGATTTTGCGCACTAGTGCTGACAAGATTTAATTTTGACAAAGTACCAGTAAAAATATTCACGTACCGTTGAAAGGTCTGTTTCCACAGAAATCACAAACCAGTCAGAGCGGTTTAGATTGGTGCAAATCGGCAACAACCAGTTTTCTGACTATTTTTAACGAATGAAATTCGGTCTGACTGGTTTGTGATTTCTGTGGAAACAGGCCTGACATTTTCCGTCAGTGTTTATAGATCTGTCACGTCAGTGATAAACAAATTAATTTATTATCTTTTCTTTGGTCGTTATTTGAACTACATCGTGAGCCTAAACCTAGATACTCACAAAAAAATGGAAAACATTGCAGCAGAAGAGAACGAGGAAATACAACATATTTTAGATAGAGCCGCCAGTGCCTGCAATAGTCTGATACCCCAAAGTTCATCCGAAAATTCTCTCAATATCGTTCACAATAATCAAACGAAATATGTAATTAGTTTTTGGTTGTTTTTGAGTGGGTATTTTGTTTTGAATCTTTTTTTTAGAGTTTATTGTCTCATTTTTTATTTTTATAAATTTTCTCGCTCGTAGAAAAAATACTGTTCCTGACTCTTGCGCAAAGTGTTTTGTTGGCACTCGACTGCTGCCCGAACTCCACTCCGCGTCGTTCGGTCAACTGCATTCAGCGTGCGAACAAGACTTACTTTGCGCACTTGTTAGGAAATATACTATTTTCAACTACCGCGCGTTAAGTACTTACTTTACGCACTGTTCAAAAGACGTGAAAATAGATTTCACGCACTATTGCGTAAAGTAATTCACAACGGCAACAAAGTTTATTAAGGGCGGGTATTATGTCTAAAGTGAACCTTTTTTCACAAATGTATGAAAAAAGAAACTTTACACACCTGTTGCATATATATTTTTTTCTACTACCGTCAATATTGTAAGCTGGCGATATACCGTTTTTCAAAACCCGCTCACCCCTATAACTTTTTTATTTTTTCAAATAAACAAATGAAATTTGGTGTGTTTATTTACGACCCGGCTGTGCATTATTTGACGTATTCAATTTTTTACTATCACTTCCTTATTTTAAATGAGACGCCAGGTAAATGTTTCCTCATTTCAATAGAAAACTACATTACGAGTACAATGACACCTCATTTGTCACTTTTTGACATTTCACCTCCAAATTATTTAAATTTTTACTTTTTAATCTAGAGCGCCATGAATAAGTTAAAATGCTTAATTTTGCTCCTAGAAACATGGGAAAATTTGTTTTGAGCTTATTTTGAATTTTATATCCTCTAAAGGCTCATTTGAAGTTAGTAGCAACGCATTTTTGGAATTATATCAATTTTTTCAAATGGAAAGGGTATGGTTCATTAGCAAATTTCGAGAGAGCATTTTCTAACAAACAATTCAGTACCACACAATCGCTAGTTTATTCAAATATTGAACTAAAATTTTCAAAAATATTTAGAATAAAATTGACAAAATCGTGGGTTGGGGAGTGGCAAATAACACAAAGGACCCCGCACATTTCTTATGGAAAAGTGATCTATGTGGAATTTTGCTGAATTTTTGATATAGTTTATAGGGAGTCGTCCTTAACAAAAGTGATCATTGCGCTAATGTTCAATACCCAACAATTTTCAAGATATCAAATAAAAACTTTTTTAATAATACTCTTCAGTATGACGTCACTCACAGCAACGAAAATTATTAGGCCTGTTCGCACAGCAATCACAAACCAGTCAGAGCGCAGTTCATTGGTTGATAACAATCAGAAACAGTCAGAAAACTAGTTTCAACCAATGAGATTCACTCTGACTGGTTTGTGATTTCTCTGCGAACAGACCTAATACTATCCTTTCCACTTTTGACTTTGATTTTACTCTTCTCCTTTTAACATTAAGAAAAAAAAGATAGCGATAGCGATTAGTTACAAATAGGTAGGTATGCAAGCAACACCTAGCTCCTGCCGCAATCGTCAACTTCATGTCATGATGTCTGTCATATAGCGATTTCATTTGTACCTGTTGTTGTTTTTTTTTATTTCCTAAATGTTAAAAGGAGAAGAGTATAAGTATAGGTAGTCAAAGTCAAAAGTGAAAAGGATAGTTTTAATTTTCGGTGCTGTGAGCATACTGGTGACGTCATACTGAAGAGTATCAAATTAAAAAAGTTTTAAATTGATATCTTGAAAACTGTTGGGTATTGAACATTAGCGCAATGATCACTTTTGTTGAGGACGACTCCCTATACACAATATCAAAAATTCAGCAAAATTCCACATAGATCACTTTTCCATAAGAAATGTGCGGGGTCCTTTATTCTTTGCGACGTTTCGTAACTATATATTGTTACTTTTTCAAGCACTAAAATAAATGGAAACAAAGAACATGTCATACATAAATAAATTAAACATTACAACATCATACCTGAACAATTAGTGTTTCTGTGCACACATTAATAAACTATTTCCATGGGTAATCCAGGAAGTTTTAAACATTTTCACACACGCAAGCTAGAACTTTTTTCGTTTTTCTTTTTTTTTTGGTACGTATTACTATCACGTTTATCACGGAACCACTAATCTGGCCTTGGTTCCGGTGGTATCTGCTAGGTACCTACCATACGAGCATAAAACATTTTTTGTGCAGCAACAATAATTTCTTTTAATTTTTAAGGGTCCTATAAACCGCTGATAAATTCCTGGTAATGTTGCTTATACTAAAAGGCACTATTGCTTATTAAGTGTGCACAGGCCCACCAACCACCATTGTTCAGCATTTATTGCTGGTTAAAAAAAAAAAAAACACACACACACACAAGAACAACCATTGGACATTTACATTAACAAAAAAGACAAAATTCAATTATAATCGTAGTTGTGTAACTAGCGTAATTATTCATTATTATTAAATTCAGAGGTTCCGTGATAAACGTGATAGTAATACGTACCAAAAAAAAAAAGAAAAACGAAAAAAGTTCTAGCTTGCGTGTGTGAAAATGTTTAGAACTTCCTGGATTACCCATGGAAATAGTTTATTAATGTGTGCACAGAAACACTAATTGTTCAGGTATGATGTTGTAATGTTTAATTTATTTATGTATGACATGTTCTTTGTTTCCATTTATTTTAGTGCTTGAAAAAGTAACAATATATAGGTAGTTACGAAACGTATGTGAAAAGTGGCCTTCGCCACGTATCAAGCAGAGGCTTGAGATTTCTGTACGGTTGTGAAGTTTAAAGTCCAATCGTACAATAGCCTTTTGTTTTGAATCCAGTTACTTTACCTTCAAAAATGTCACATATATACAATTGGATGGCAGCGCTATGGGCAACCCGTTGAGCCCCACACTTGCAAACATAGTAATGAATGATCTAACAACAACCATTTTAAACAAACTTCCATTCAAATTACCTTTTTTTTATTTATATGTTGATGATTCACTCACAGCCATTCCTGAAAATTGCTGTAATGTTATTCTTGAATATTTTAACACCTACCACCCAAAAATTCAATTTACCCTCGAAGCCGAAACTAACAACAGAATCTCTTTTCTTGATACCGAAGTCATCAGAAATAATGACGGAACAATCTTCACTAAATGGTACAGCAAACCAACTAGTTCAGGAAGAATCCTAAATTATTTCTCGAACAATCCAACCTCACACAAAATAGGTACCATCACTGGTCTACTACACAGGGCCTACAAACTCAGTCATCCATCATTCAATGATGAGAATTTAAGGAAAATCAGAACAATTTTAAAACTAAACAACTACCCTTCCTCATTTGTTAACCAATGTATACATTGTTTCCACAACAAACTGAACGACGCTAATGCCACACCCAAACCTGATGTCAAATACTACAAATTTCCTTTCATCAAAGGTCTGTCCCAAAAAATTAACAATTGCATAGACAGAACCAATACTAAACTAACTTTCTATAATACCAAAACAACAGCTCATTTATATACAAAACTAAAGGACCCTACACCCCTAGAGAAACATTCCAATGTCATTTACAAAATTCCATGTTCCTGTGGTCAGTTTTACGTCGGCCAAACCAAACAATATTTGGGTTCTAGACTAAATCAGCACAAAAATGATTGTAAAAACCACAATCAAGCAAAAACAGAAAAAACTGCATTAGCGTCACACCGTTTTGAAACTGGCCATCACTTTGAATTTCAAAACACTGAAATTGTGGATAAGGAGAGCAACTGGTTCAAACGAAATATAGGCGAAATGATTCATATTAACTTGAATAACAATAACACTATTAATTATTTAAGGTCGGACACACAAGGACTAAGTGTAATTTATACAGATATTTTGAAAAAATACTCTGAATTTAATAATAATGAATAATTACGCTAGTTAATAATGAATAATTACGCTAGTTACACAACTACGATTATAATTGAATTTTGTCTTTTTTGTTAATGTAAATGTCCAATGGTTGTTCTTGTGTGCGTGTTTTTTTTTTTTTTTTTTAACCAGCAATAAATTCTGAACAATGGTGGTTGGTGGGCCTGTGCACACTTAATAAGCAATAGTGCCTTTTAGTATAAGCAACATTACCAGGAATTTATCAGCGGTTTATAGGACTCTTAAAAATTAAAAGAAATTATTGTTGCTACACAAAAAATGTTTTATGCTCATATGGTAGGTACCTAGCAGATACCACCGGAACCAAGGCCAGATTAGTGGTTCCGTGGTAAACGTGATAGTAATACGTACCAAAAAAAAAAGAAAAACGAAAAAAGTTCTAGCTTGCGTGTGTGAAAATGTTTAAAACTTCCTGGATTACCCATGGAAATAGTTTATTAATGTGTGCACAGAAACACTAATTGTTCAGGTATGATGTTGTAATGTTTAATTTATTTATGTATGACATGTTCTTTGTTTCCATTTATTTTAGTGCTTGAAAAAGTAACAATATATAGTTACGAAACGTCGCAAAGAATAAATTTGTGTTATTTGCCACTCCCCAACCCACGATTTTGTCAATTTTATAATAATTATTGGGAGACGAATATAGAAAAAATAAGAAATGTAATATTTAGAATACTAGAAAAATTCTTAATATGAGTGATGAACTAGCGATTGTGTGGTACTGAATTGCTCGTTAGAAAACGCTCTTTTGGAACATGCTCATGAGCCATACCCTTTCCATTTGAAAAAACGGATATAATTCCAAAAATGCGCTTCTACTATCTTTAAATGAGTCTGTAGAGGATATAAAATACAAAATAAGATCAAAACAAATTTTCCCATGTTCCTAGAAGCAAAATTAAGCATTTTGACTTATTCATGGTGCTCTAGATTTAAAAGTAAAAATTTAAATAATTTGGTGATGAAATGTCAAAAAGTGACAAATGAGGTGTCATTGTACTCGTAATGTAGTTTTCTATTAAAATGACGAAAAATATACCTAGCGTCTCATTTAAAATAAGAAGGTTAGGGTCACTTCCGGTCAAACCGGAAGTGATAGTAAAAAACTAAATACGTCAAATAATGCACATCCGGGTCATAAATAAACACACCAAATTTCATTTGTTTATCTGGAAAAATAAAAAAGTTATAGGGGTGAGCGGGATTTGAAAAACACCCGGTAGATCATAACGCTCGAATGCCATTTTGAAAAAAACATACCACAACTTTACGCCCTAGTGTCTAAAGTAACTTAGTTCACAACCTAAGGTATGAAGTGAAATCACATTTCTAATGCAGAAAAAACACAGCAAAGGCTTTTATAATATAAAATTTTATACTTGTGGGTATTTATGCATTTTTTACGAAGAAACTACAATTTAGTAAACTTTTTTGTTGTTGTGAATCACTTTACGCAATAGTGTATGAAATCTAAATCAACGTTTGAACAGTGCGTAAAGTAAGTACTTTACGCAAGGCAGTAGAAAAAAAAAATCAACTAAAACCAAAGGCAACTGTTTTCATGTCAATCGAGCTAAAATATGTATTTTTTGTAACAAGTAGGTAGGTACCTAAAAAACCTATATTTTAGATACGTTTTAAACAAACAATACTTTTTTGTAATAGCTCAAAATAGCTCAAAGATGTGAAGTGAATGGAACAACATGAAACATTTTAAACTTATTATGCATTGGCAATTAACAGGTGCGACAGGTACATGCAAACTGTCCAGGTTGCTATGACGACTTTTAGGAACTAGGCCGAAAATGGAGCATTTTACGCTGTAGGCCGAAAATGAAGATTTACGGACTAGGCCAGAAATGAAGCAATTCACGGACTGAAATGAGTCCAAAAAATAGCTATTTTTACAAAATCGGAGAAAAAAGCGCATAATATTGATTTTTTTTACTAAGAAGTACCTACGGTTCAGAACAAATTGAAGAGAACCAATTCAATTTTTATTCTTATTTTTTATTTTTTTTGACAGAAATACAACCTGTCAAAATAATTTTACGTTTATTCTTTATTCAAAAATAAAGTTTTTTTTTTACTTGACGGAAATCGGTTAATAAATGAGAAAGATACGATTTTTTTCAAAAATAGCACCAGCCGCCATCTTTAATTCACCATGGCGGAAAAAGCAAGCCTCCTAGGAGGTGTAACTTTTTTTTACAGAGTACTATTGATGGGTACTATCATATGTGAAAAAATCAGCTTGATTGCAAAAACTTCTCCTATTTTTGCTAACTGCCCTGGCCTAATAATCAATGAGCAAAAAAATAAAACAAATAACAATTCTGTAAAAAATAACATATCTCCCGATAACTTCAACGACTCTTCCTCTGCTATTGCGGAAAACATAATTAAGGACCTACCAAATGTAGATAACACTAATTATTACAAAACATACTTGCACTCAACTTTGTCACTGCCAGAGGCTTTCTCCTTCTCTGATCTGTCTTTTAATGAAGTACGTGACGTCATAAATAGCTTAAAAGACAAAAAAAGCCGGGATTTATTTGGATTCAATACAAAATTTAAAGTCCATAAAGAACATCATTGTCTCAACCTTCACCGAACTAATAAATCTTTGTATAAAAAATGGTATATTCCCAAGAATCTTAAAGAGAGGGGTAGTTATCTCTATCTTTAAACACGGAAACTCAGATTCGCCTGGAAACTACAGGCCCATATCTCTACTACCCATCATTTCAAAGATTTTTGAGAAGTTTATGGCTCTACGGCTGGTGTTTTTTTTTTCGAGAGCAGGGGACTCTTTTCAAACCAGCAGTTCGGTTTCCGACAGGGTAAGAGCACGGTCATGGCAATACTAGATATAACATCGCAAATTATAGAGGCTTTTCATAATAACCAATACAGCGCGGTTGTTTTTTGTAATCTGAGTAAAGCCTTTGACTGTGTTGCTTGCTAGATAAACTCAAATCGTACCATTTCGACAACATTAGTGTCCAACTTACTCAGCGACAGGTGTCAAAGTGTGAGATATGATCGTGTGACCGTCGTCAGAAAGAAAGGTTAACATAGGGGTCCCACAAGGCTCTATGTTGGGTCTCATCTTGTTTCTAATTTATGTCAATGACCTACCAGCAAGTACTACCCCTGCTGTATGTACTCTTTTTGCCGATGATACGTCGATCTCCCTGGCTATCGACAGCCTGGAGGGCGCGCATGCAAGATCTGTGGTCGCGCAGGATCGGGTTGGATTGTCGTTTGGATTAAACAAGCTTCTACTGAATAAGGATAAGACAAGGAGAGTCATTTTCCTCAAGAGGGATCTGAGTCGATGTGAGGAGGTGACGGCGGTTAAGTTTCTGGGGGTAACTTTAGACCAAAAGCTACAATAGGGTGGGCACACTGCCCGTGTGGCCAAAAAGTTGGCAGGCGCCTCAGAAACCTCTCAACCTGTGTTTCACCATCTGTTCTAAGAATGGCCTACTTTGCTGTTTTTCAGCCACATTTGAACTATGTACTTCTGGCATGGAGACACTCCTCCGGGGTTCATAGATGGTTTGCATTACAGAGGAAAGCTATTAGAACCATGGCTAGCCTGGAGTATAGGGATGATTATAGGGAGGGCTTCCCCTCTCTCGGGATATTAACACTCCCATCCTTATATATATATTGGAAAACTTACTCTTTATACAAAGCAAGACTCAACAACATTCTGATATTCACCATTACAATACAAGAAATAAAAATGGCATAGTGCCACTATATTGGCGTCTGAAAGGGTGTCAGGACGGCCCAGGCTTTTGGGCAATCAAATTTTTCAATGTCTTACCAAGTAAAATAAAGGAATTGCCCTGTAATTTGCATAAAAAAATTCTGAAGAAAATTTTAACTGAAAATGTGTTTTACAATTTTAATGAGTTTTTGTCTTTTGATTTTAGTGTTGTAGATTGTAATTAGTAAACAAAATGCCAGTAATTCTGGATTATTTAGTTATTAGAATAATTCTTAAAGAAAACTTGTAATAGGTATGTATTTTAAACTGTATTGTAACTTGTTTGACGTGTGTCACGTGTGTAAGCATTGTATGTATGTATTAACATGAATAAAGAAATAAATAAATAAATAAATAAATAAAATAATCAAATATCAAAATCTCCAGCGAAACTAAAAGCCATAGTTTACATGCCTAGACCAAAGGATGTAGATGGAGTTGGTCGCTTTCTTGGTATGCTTACATATTATTCTCTATCCATACCCAGTCAATCGACAATGACTTATCCTTTACGAAAATTACTTCAAAAGAACAGAAAGTTAATCTATTGAGATCGTTCCTGTGAGGCAGCATTCATAAAGTTGAAGCAGGAAATAGCGAGTAATCGTGTTCTGACCCCATTTGACCTAAATAGAATAACTGGTAAGTTATTCTAGCCTGTGATGCAAGTCCTACAGGTGTTGCAGGTGTCCTATTACATATTAAAAATGGTGTAGAAAAACCGATATAGCTTCAAGATCATTAACAGCTAGTGAACGTAACTATATAGCCAATTGGACAGAGAGGCTTTAGCTTTAATTTTTTCATTAAATCACTATTACATGTATTTATATGGAAGGGAATTCAAATTGATCACTGATAACAGCCCGCTTACAAGAATTTTCTACCAAAATGCGAAATTACCAGCTATGACGTCTGCCAGACTACTCGAGGTAGAAAACAGAAGAGGTTGTGAATATACGAATGTGGACTGCTTATCTCGAACGCCAATAGTCCTGTCTCGCAAAAATAGAAAAAGTTAGCTTAATTGTAATAAATACAAGTTAGAAAGTAAGAAAAGATGACATGCGCGCGCAACTCGTAGGTTCAGTGTAGCCAGATTGTATTGTGCAGAACAAATGTAGACAATACAAATCGAACATTATAACATTAAAGAAGTGATATAGTGTCAAGTGTTTTACAACGCCTTTAATCAGACAAAAGAAGCGCTTGAAAAGTGTATGTTAACATCGTTTGCACTTTTATTTTGATAAATGTTTCATCCGGCAACATCGCACAATGAAATTGCAAAGGAATATGTCAAGTATAATCTAACATAACCTTAAACGACACTGCGGTGAGTTCAAGTAATATACAAAGTATTAGTTTGCTCTTTGTTGAATTACATGTTACAAAAAAAGAAAGAACGATTCATTCTGAACTGGCCCCTGAATAGGAATATGACGCGAGCCTGTAACAAACTTGCTTCTCATTGGACGCTCACCTGCAGCCTACAAGCGACGCGCGCAGTCCAGGTAATAGGAGATCGGTCTATTGATCAGAATCAACAATCAACTGACAAGTTTCTCAATGAACAAGTAAATCAAATCTGTTATTCAATCATTTTCGACATATCAACGTTAGAACTAAATGCTGAAAGTATCCGAGTCGAGACAAAAAAGATGAAGTCCTATCGAAAATGAAATCTGATTTATTGACAAATCAATTTTCTGAATTCAATTACCTACTGAAAAATGGAGTGCTTTTCAAGGGACAAAGAGTTTTTATACCGATTAAACTTCAATAGGTAGTGGAGATATTGTAGACTTTATAGACAGTTTAAATAGGCATTTCATTCAATTTCAGATCGACCAAATTCAGAGCTGGGATCGTTACTTGAAAAAAGTAACGCGTTACTTTACAGTTACTTTCGTATAATAACTTTATTTTCGTTACTTATTGGAAAGTAACGCGTTACTGTAACTTCTTTACTTTGAAAGTAACTACTTTACTTTAGAAGTAGTTCGTTACTTAAAAGTAACTCGTTATTTGAAATTAACCCGTTACCTCAACGCGTTAGTTTGAAATAAAGCGCTACTTTTAAATAAAGCGTTACTTTTAAAGTAACGCGTTACTTCAAAAATAACTATTTACGTCGAAAATTGCGTTATTCCCTAATTTGACTCACCAACACAGCAGTCCAAACAATCAAATAAGACCTTTACGAAATGCCAATATGTTTTTAGTTTGTGAGTCCGAATATGTGGAAGAGTTTTGTTGCAAAATTCAAACGGATTAAGGATTAAGCGACTAAATAGAGAACTTGGTTTTGGACAAACCTGCTTTTTGAAGCGTCCCAGTGTCTGCATATAGTGTCTAGAGAGCAGAGGCGGCGCGTGCCACGCCCAAAAACGATTATTTTGAGCTTTCAAAACAAATTTTCTGTACTACCCACATTTTATTTGACATACAAAGTTTTTGGATTACTTATTTTCCTTTTCCTCAATCGTCAATTATTTGTAAAGAAGATAAACAAATTGTAAATTGAGAGAACGCGTAACTTTCATAGTAACTAGTAGGGATGCGCCGAAGCAACTTTTTTCCGATTCGGCCGAATACCGAATCGTTTTCAATTTTGCAGTTATTCGGCCGAAGCTTCGACCGAATCATAAATATTAAGGGATTTGTTTATAAACAAAAAAAACACCAATATTGCTTGAAATAGGTACCTATTTAATCAATTGTTGGCTTCTTTGACCTTTTGCTTGTACTTTCCCCTTGGAATTCTTTATATTCTTCTCGTGTTTTCTTTTTAAATGATTGATCATAGATGTTGTGGAGGCATTTTTACTAAGACCACCTCGAGAAATCTCACCTTTACATGTATTGCACTTTGCATATCTATTATTATCCTCACTTAATAAATAATATTTCCAAATGTCACTCTACTTTTTATTCATTTTTACGTTTAAATACTCTTAATGGGCTCTTTCACTAATTTTTGAAATTGGCATATTTGGATAAAGCAACTAAAAACAGAATTTTCTGTATTTTTACTTTTGAAAAATTCAAAGTCCTTCTTGAGAAAACAGAAAACAAAGAAATACCTCCAAATAAAAACCCAGAATTTATTTCTATGACGTCGCAGCTCGCAATTTGACCGTGTTGCCACTAATTGTCAACATTGAAAATTTGTAATAGATTTAATTCTGAAATGTTGGCAAAATCTCATGAAAAGTAGATAAATTAATTAGTTATAGATTCAAGAGTTTATAACATTTTTTTTAAAATTATGCTTAAACACAATTTAATACAATTTTTTATGTTTAGTTTTATTTATTTATTTTACGCTGCATTACATTTAGTCACAGCCGACAACAGCGCATTCCAACCTTTACGTATCTTTACAGAGCGCAAACACAGCCGAGCCGGTCCTCCTTGCAACAACATAAGCGAAATGAAGAATATTTATGTGACGTCGGCGAATCGGCGCGTTTAAAATTAATTTGAATTTGGCCACTTTTGATTGCCTGTAAAAAACTTATTGAACCTTGTAGAACATTTTTTTTTTGGTATATATGCCTAAAATAGTCCCTCCTTTGAGATTTTATACTTAAATTATGTATTTAAATTTTAGTGAAAGAGCCCATTGCTTAAGACGTTGCACGATTAGATTACGTTTAAAACATGAAATAAAAACTATAACCAAAACACTCGCTTCGACCGAAATCCAACTACCGCTTCGGCCAAAACCGAATAGTAAACAAATAGGCCAAATCGTTGCTTCGGCGCATCCCTAGTAACTAGTAACGCGTTACTTCCATATAAACGCGTTATTTTCATAGTAACGCGCTTTAACAAAATAACGATCTGCAGTTACTTCAGGAAAGTAACGTCGTTACAGTTACTTATCAATCAATCTGAAAAGTAACGAAGTTACCAAGTAACGCGTTACTTTTAGTAACTCGTTAAAGTAAAGTAACTATTTTTTGTCGTTAATCCCAGCTCTGACCAAATTAAACAAGATTTGTAAGGCCGACACTTGTCATTTATTTCAATAAAAATTGTATTTAGAATTCTACACTCACATCAGTTGTTTTACTCTCACCCTCGGGAATATGAGCCGCATACATTTTTGTCACGACCCAGGAACAAAATAAATCATTGCTCGCCAACACATTATATTATACCTAGTTTCTAGATGGCTACGACAAGAAAGCACGTAATAATTTAATACCTAGCCTTTAACCATGAACAATGTTACTTTTGTTGTGTATATTCTAAAGGTGTTCACATTTGAACAATAATTCCAGGTCTAATACATTCCATATGAACTTTTTCACGTGCCATAAATGGTGCTTCTTCTTTATCGTAATTTATTTTTATTCATAGCGCTTTGCACATAAACACCCTTTAGAATAATGTAATTATAAAGCACCTTAATTGTTGAATTCAGTTTTCGCGAAGCTTCTTACACCACATCGAGACCATCAAACAAATCAGAGTGCGGAATTTTTCCAACCAGTTGTCCAGCAACCAAGTATCGATCATACGATGGGTCGTGTAACAATTTGAAGAATCCACATTGGGGTACACCGTATGGCAGATACGAAAGGTTACTTCCCTCTAATTATGCTGATGGTAAGTTTTTTCATTCAAAAAAGCACTTCAGTTAAAAAAAATTTCATCTATCAGATTATAGTGAACCCACAGAGTCCGTCTCCGGCAAACCTCTGCCCAACGCCCGAATAGTATCATCGAAAATTTACCCAGAAGAACCGCGAGAAGATAAAGTTTGGACTTTAAACACCATGCAATTCGGACAAAGCGTAGCTCACGATATGAGCCATATTTACCTACCAAATATCTCGTGTTGTGCCCCAAATAACCAAATGTTGAGCGAAGCACCAGAAAACTGCATCTCAATTGAAATCTTAAAACAAGATACTGTGTATTATTCACATAATTGGACTTGTATATCAATCACAAGAACTATTACTGATAAGGATATTGGCTGTATGGGTGAACGGACTAGCGTTGATCAGATTTCAGATGTTAACAGTTACCTAGACCTGTCAACAGTTTATGGTCAAGATGAAAAGACTGTTAAAAAAATTAGGTCCCACAAAGGAGGCAGACTTGAATCTGTTATGAAAAACGGTGAAGAAATGTTGCCAGCCGAATCGAATTCGTCATGCACAACAGCATGTCCAAACGAACCCTGTTACTCTTCAGCGAGTGACCAAAGGATTAACCAAAATCCTCAGCTAACCCTTATTCACACTATTTATGTTAGAGAACACAATAGATTAGCTGACAGGCTGAAAGAAATCAACCCTGGTTGGAGTGATGAATGCATTTACCAAGAAGCCAGAAAAATTAATATCGCTCAGCATCAACATATATCTTACTATGAATGGCTGCCAACTATTATTGGTAGACAAAGAGCTTTTGACAAAAAGTTAATCTATGATACTTGTGGGTATGTTGACGACTATAACCCAAAAATAACCCCGATGGTTTTTAATGAACATGCTCATGCAGCTTTCAGGTACTTCCATACTCAAATTGCTGGATACCTAAAGTAAGTACCTACCTGATTGCTTAAAATATTTGTATAAGTAAAGTCGTTGTTTTTAGTTTGGTAGATGAAGCAAGAAACACCATTAAAACTGCCAGGCTAAGCGACTGGTTCAATCGTCCTGGTATTTTAGAGCAAAAAGGAGCGTTTGATGCTCTTGCTAGGGGGCTGAACACTCAAGCTGAAATGCATTCTGATGCTTTTCACGATGAAGAGGTTGGCAGCACAAGCAATAATTATAATGCTTCTATTAACAATATTCTTACAGATCACGAAAAATTTGTTCAGAATACCTGGTCAAAATATAGGTGCAGATCTAAAAGCTATTTGCATACAAAGAACTAGAGATCACGGATTAGCATGCTACAATGATGTTAGAGAGTTTTGTGGCTTGCCAAGAGCAAGAAAGTTTAAAGATTTTTTGGATGTGATATCTGAAGAGGTAAAATGTCATGTTATAATGATAAGTTGAGTTAATTATATTTTTATATAGAATGTCAAAAAATTGAAATCCCTCTACTTGCACCCTGATGATGTTGAACTAACAGTTGGTGGTTCATTAGAAGATGTTACTCCTGGAAAGGGTCAAGCTGGTCCAACATTTTTATGTATTTTGGAAAGACAGTTCTATAAGACAAGAGTGGCCGATAGGTTTTGGTTTGAAAACTCCGGCGAACAAGGTAACTATAGGTTTCAAATGTTGTATAAAGCAGTTTTTAAAGTTAATTTTTTTTTGTAGGATTCACTTTAGCTCAACTTCAAGAAATTAAAAAGTCATCAATATCCAGACTGTTTTGTGATAATACCAACATCAAATCAATGCAACCGCAAGGTTTCAGGAGAATAAATCCAACGTCAGTACAAAAAAATCATCTTTTATGACTAATTAATTTATTTATTGGTATTTTAGTAACAAAGTGGTTTCGTGTAATAACCTTCCAAGTGTAGACCTTACTTTATGGAGAGATGACAATAATACGTGGTGCCCTTCTACTAATAACAATGTTACCACTACTGCACCATCAACAACTACCACCAGTAAAGACAACGTTCAAAAAGTTCCAGTTGTTGAAGCTCCTACAAAAGATACGTGTTCTCAGATAGACACTAAGTCGGCTTGTGCAACTGAAACGACTAGACCGAGGACTACACCCACTCCAGTGACTTGTCCTTATCATCAAACTACTGATGAAACTGAAGCTACGTCAACTGAAGAACCGACTTCTACTACTGAGTAACTCTGTCACAAAGTGTCCAACGACGAGAAACGTACAATAACTCTTGAATACTCATAAGTTCCTAATAAATTATCATAAATAATAAATTCGATTGGTTTTTTTAAGTTGGATTCAGGTCAATAAAACAGCGTTGGAGATGAAAAATTTGTATTTGCCGACGTTTCGACCTAAATTAGTGTAGTATAACATACCCAGGTTCGTTCAGTAATATCGAACGATGGGAATTTTTATTACCTTTTAAACAACAAATACTCTGAAAAACGAAATGAAAAACATATAGGACCTACGTTGTGGAAACTTACTCAATTTTACTTACTGGACATGCGCTCGACATAGCAAATATTTGGGAAATTTAAGGGAAGCTGTAATATGTGAAAGAAACGCAAAATTTGTGAAACGCCTCCTTTATTTTCAAAGAAAAACGTACCGTTCTCGACCTAGAATTCTCGAGGGAAAAGAGAACGGCAGAGAAAACCTCGATTCCCCAAAAATCGAAACATACTGTGCAATTTTAATAATAATAATTGTGAATCATTAATTCAATAATTTAAGTCAATAATTCCATAAAAGTTGAAACTAGGTACCGCCTCTGTTCTTGTGCTAAAATTTTAATTACACACTCAACATTCAATCAATACTACTTATATTCCAAACTGAATAGTTTTTTGTTAGTTAGCCAGTCTCCCAGCAGGTACTGAGGTCCCATACGGGAAGCTACTCAGTTATAGTTGTTTTTGAGCCAATATCTCTAGATTGATTATTTCAATTTGTTAGGATATTCTCTCGTCAGGGTAGGAAAATGTTAGTAAATTCAACAAGGCCCTAATGCACGCTCTGAATACACAAAATCGAAATCTCAGCACAAAAGACAGCACATAATTTCTTAGGTTCTAATTTACTTCTTTAACTGTGTTGTTTTCAGTATGAAACGATTTTGGTTAAATACATAAACAATGCACATGTAATACAAAATTGTTATAAACAAACAAAAAAACACAAAAATTGGAAAAAACATAATAGTTGCGTAAATTGAACTCTCCAAAACAAAATAATAATTAATCCACTAACCTGTACATTCCTTACACACACACACACTAAGAACAAATTGAATTGAACAATTAATTTTGATGCAAAATAGGAATGAAAATTGAAAAATGAATAATTACAGACGCCGCGCGTCTAGAAGAGCCGCCCGCTTCTTCCCCATTCCAAAGCCTAATCGCTTTCTCTTTACCTACCGTTCCGTTTGGTACCCTCATTGTCCCTTAAACCTAAACTCTGTGGCGCAGTACATGGTTGCAATATTTACTTTTATTCAGTAACCGATTTGTAAAAGTTAAAATTTGAAGAAATAATATTTTAAATAGGTGGTTTTCCTCATTAGGTCATCCTCAGGGCACTAAAAATTAGGATAATATTTGACAAATTCAAAACAAAACATAAATAAATAAATATAAAAAACAACAACAGTTACAATACACAATTCTTAATAGTTTTAACAACTGATATTACTTACATTCAAGTTATCACTCCAGTGTTCAAGTTAAAATGGTGGTAAGGAACATGTTAACAATCAATATAATACATAATAGGCACTTGTGGACTTGACTAATAATATAGACAGAAAAAAAAACAAACAACACAGTTTTAACGGTATTTATAGTTATTTATGTATCAAGGGTACTAAGTAGATGATTATGCCCTGAGGGCGACAGTCTTACAAAGCTGAGGGCCACTGGCCCGACGGTTCGTAAGTCGCCCGAGGGTATATATATCTATTAGTACCCATGGTGCATACAAACTTTTATGTCATACCAGTTGGTTGTGAATAATAAATACCTGGGAAAAAAATGTTACTTCGCAAATTGTCAGCAGTGTGCAAACATCATAATTTTTTACAAAAATAATATGTTTATCAGCGTAAATTTATATTTTGTTAATAAAGAATAAGTTAATTGAAAACTGTTTTTTGCGTCTTTATGCCCGCGCGGGCCATAATGTGTACTTTATGCCCGCACGGGCATAAAGTAATGAATTATGTAGATGGTATCTAAGGTATAAAAACACAATAATGTATTGGTATGACATAAAATAAATAAATTGATTTTACAGTCGAACCGACAAAAAGAGAGGGTTTAAGGTGATTTAAGGTTCAAATCGTTCGACTATCTCTACCGCATAAGGTTATTGAAAATTATATGTAGGTACTTAAGTTGAAGGTTCTTGCTTGTCGCTTGGTGTTCGACAAAATAAAAAGAAAAGAAAAAAAGGAAGGTATGCAGCCGATGAGAATACCAATAATAAACAATTATCATTTGGTTCTATATAGGATGTTGTATAGTTTTTATAAGATTATGGTATACCATACTCAAACCTTCAACGTCCTGGTTTTTGTTGATATTATAGGGGTGTTTTCTAATTTCAATCATTTCATTCAATAATCTTTTTTTAATTAATTTGCTTTCCCAAAAAAGCAACATTGTCAAAATCAATGGTATATTGTTCAACTTCGAAATTGTTCTATTATTAATTTTACTAGACTCTACGTGGCAACGCCGCGGCAAGTCAGTGCTTCGAACACGGCCAGAAGGTAGGTAACAGCTGATTCGTGAGTTGTAAACAATTAAACCTTTAAAAAGTGTAAGCTACTTTTCTTAGGCGCACAAATATTTATAATAAGACTCGATTTCATTTAAACAAATTATATTAGTTACAAAGAAATTCTATATCGCTATTTCCAAATCGACTGATCATCACCAGTAGAACATCAACACTGATTCATCCTTTTCTTGCTGATATTACCCAGTAGCGGCTCGTCGTATAAAGCAACTGAGGCCGGGCCTCACATGTAAAAATTACAATAATGATGCAAAATTTTGAAATAATATTCATTAAATATTTAACGTTTTTCAACTATTTTCAATCATTAAAAGAATCAAAAGATCGAATTTTCATTAAAATATAATACTATTTCTTGAATTTAGCGCGCGCTACCTATTTATCCTTATAGGCGCTCAAATCGTTGCCGGACAGCATTAAAATAAAATAGCAATCCCAAAAATTTTGGCCTCATGTGCGTCACGGAATGCCGAAGCGATGCCACGGCACTCCCCACCACAACCCTTCAACTGTAGGTGAGACGATAGCGAATTTTCATAGGCATTGAGGCGCACAATTTTGGGCTTGTTAATAAGAAACCTTGCATCTCTTGCATCTCTCGCTGCTGCGACAAGTATTTAATTGGTTAATTGGCTTATACTTTTTATTTTGGTCTGTTGCGGGTTAAAAAACTGTTTTTTGGAATTTATTTTGTTAATTTGAAACTCAATATTTGTATTAAAATAAGAATTATATACCTACTGCTGTTGTTTTGCAACTGTAAAAAATGAAAATTTTCATTAGAAATATACAAAAAAAAATATCCGAGATGTTCTTTTAATGAAATTTTGGGTCAAAATTTTGGCGTAACACTTGAAAATTTTGTTTGGGTTAACTTGATGGGCCATGGGCCTCACCAGTTTGGATTGTCACGAGCCGCCACTGATATTACCCAACCCTATTCGCTTCGTCATCCGGCGTTTTTTTTGTTAGGTAGGTGCAAGTGAATATTCCTTACAAAAATAATAAATACTTATGAGTTTTGAGTAATACCGAGTGTGATTGTGAACCCAAATACCCCTAACTTAACAGAAATGTTCCGCTAATGCAGTTTTACTATTTGTATTCAAAATATTAACCGGTCTTATACTCCGTTTGTGTTCAGACATTCTTGTTTTTAAATATCTGGCTGTTTGGCCTATAGTATAGACACCATTACATTCATTACAAGGTATCCGATAGATCACATTACTTTCCATGTCTTGTGAAGTTTTAGTTTTTTGCTTGGAAAAAAGTTTTCTCACCTTATTTTCAGTTTTGAATGCAACTTTTATATTGTCGTTGGTAAGTTGCCTAGCCACCTTTTCTGACAGATCTTGTATGTACGGAATTTTGAAAAACTTTTTTTCTACAAACGTCACTAAAAGTGTCATTTTTAACGGATGCTGTCAGTGTCTAAAATGCCATTTTATGACACTGGTGTTAAAAGTGATTACTTTTAGCACTAGTGCTAAAAGTAATCACTTTTAGTGCGTTTGTAGAAAAAATAGTGTATGATAGTCGTGCTAAAAGTGATTTTATTTTGTTCAAAGGGATGGAACACTCCGCCTTTGGCGTCGTGTCCCAAACTTCCCTTTTCACAAAATAAAATGTCACTTTTAGCACTTATATCATAAATAACTATTTTGGCTATTTTGTGGATGATGTGGTGTAAGAGTTCTATGTGGGGGAGACTTATATAGCAGTTTATTAATGAGCTTACCAGGATAGTTGTTTTTTATTAAATATGTTTTTTTCTACTGACGTTTCATAATAGCAACTTTTCGATTGTCAATTTAGTTTTAAAACGACATTCTTTTAAGCACTGAGTGCGTAAAAGTTACATTTAAGCACTCAGTGCGTAAAAGTGACTTTTGAGTGCGTAATAGTTTTTTACCTAACAAGTGCGGAAAATGATTTTACCTACGAGCGTGCGGTAAAGTGAACTTTACCGCACGTATTTGCAAATGGAAAGTATCACTTTACCGCACACTATGCGGTGAAGTGCACTTTACCGCATAGTGTGCGGTAAAGTTAACTTTACAGCATAGTATGCGGTAAAGTAGAATACAAAGTGTGCGGTAAAGTGCACTTTACCGCATAGTGTGCGGTAAAGTAGAATCTTGGGGACAAACAGTTTCCCATTCCAAGACCAAATATTTGTTGAAGGTGTTATTAAAATTGAAATAGCTATGGTCAAAACAAAACTGTAAAAGGTTAATAAATGCTTCAAGTGTTAGCTTACAATAATCTTTAATCATAAACCATCTTTTTTTTTTAATATTTCAATTGTTAAGTCAGTTGGGATATTCGTAAATGAAGATGTAACATCTAATGATATCAGTACATAGTCCTGCGGAATTTCTACATCCTTTACAAAGGCTGCCATTTCGAAAGAATCCTTTAGATAATATTGGTCTTTTTTAAAAGCGTGAGTTATTAAAGTGGACAGAAATTTTGTTAAGTTGAATGCAGGTGAACCAACAAAGCTCACAATTGGTCGAAAAAGAATACCGTTTTTGTGTGTTTTTTGTTGAAAATACATCTTAGGGAAAACACCATTTTTACATTTGATAGATTTCGCCTGTTCAATTGGTATTAGTGCTAAATTCACGAGACTATCTATGGTTTTATTAAGTTTATTCTGAATATTTGTTGTAGGGTCTTTATCTAAAATTTTGTATGTGTTAGTGTCTGACAAGATTTGTGTAGGGTAAGTCCGGGGAGAATTTTCAGTAACAGCAGACGCGCTAGACTTCCGGCGACGGTTCGGCTCTTTTCGGATTTTTAGTAACAGACTCTTCGCGGTTGGTTCGACTTGAAACAGGCGATACCGCAGACGTACTACGTCCAGAATCGTGTTTCACTGTTTTTACATGTTAGCTAATACAAAAAAAAATGGATTTGTTACCAGATAATTATAAGATATTTGATGATAAGACTATCGTTAGATGTACCTAATTTAACATCAAAAGCTGACGTTAAGTTTTAGTTTTATACTGATCAGTTTTTTTTCTTGTATGAACACATTATTTCTTGATATGAAATTCAGGCTTTATGAAATAGCGTATGGAGACAAACCAAATCCGAAGATATTCCTCCCACTTCAAGGAGACTATATTTCAACCATAAGCCAGCCTACATCTACAAATTTGTCCCATATTGGTACTGTGTCCAGTTCAATATATGAAGGTGGAGCAAGTGGAAGTTCCGCGTCTCCTATGAATGTCAATGTTCCTACGATAAAAGAAGTTAATGACTTAAAAGAAGAATGGAAATCATTTTCTGATGAAATTTTGAAACATATTGAATTGGTAATGATCCAATAGCCTTTTATCCAGCAACTTCAATTTTCTTAAAAAACCAGGCGAAAGTGTGCTGAAAGTAATAATTCCCTTATATCAGGGTTGCATAATAATTCTTTTAAGTAGGTACTATGGAACAGCTGCTAAATTCAATCGTCAAAGTATAAGAAAATGTAAAATGATAAGTGTGCAGCCAACAAGTGTAGCTAGACGAAAATCTAAGATGGGCGACAAGAAACATTCCTCAGCTAATAAAAAGGTGAAAGCTTGGTAAAAAAAGTCCAAAGCACCCCATTCTTTACAAGAATGTATTGATATGAATGTAGGCGTAGTATAGGTGAAAAAAAGTTTGAAAAATGATCTTCATTCTGCGTATGATATATTGAGTATGTTTTTTTATCTGTCTCTTTGTAAATAAATAAATCTATATACAGTGTCATTACTTAAGTGTGCAACATATGGGATTTTTTTTTTAGTAATAGCACAATCAAAATACAAACAAGGCCAAAAGTTGGTGCATGTCTGATAATCATATTAGGTGCACTCAGAATGGTTGTAAGTCAAACAGCATACAGGGTGGCTCAAAAAATATCAAAATTCTACTAATATTTACTTAAATAAAATAAAAATTTTGCACTTTAAGGAGAGTTTTTTTAATATGGCTATTATCATTAGTAATGTTTTAACTTGTAAAAAAAAAAATTGCGACATTTTAAAGTTGTGTTGAATATCATTGCAACAAACATGAATTTTGTGATTCCAGAAGAAATTAAAAATCTAAGTTAATTTTACAAATATGCTTGAATTTGAACAAAGTTATGTAAAATTGATTTGATTTTAATTAATTTTTGAAAGTATTAAGGGCGGAAATAAAAAATAAAAAAAAAATATAGAAATTATAGATTTTTTTCGAAAGAAAATAAAAAAAAATCTTAGGAGGTTATATTTTGGTATTTAGGCATAACTTTTAATTCCAAACAACTTTTCTCTATAACATTTTGCTGAATTTTCTAAAATAAGGACACTTTACAGTACCAGCTTTGATACTGTTTGAGCTACCCTAGTAAAGGGGCTAGGACAGTTCTACAGCAAAATCAGTCATTTTCCCATGTAAATCTCCATAAGAAAATCTAAGGTCCGTTCTGGCAATTTTTGTACCGTTCAAGGTCATCCGTCCAGCCCGCCAGCAGTCGTTGCCGCTAAGCCCCGCCCCCTTTTCAGTGCCCATGTCTTTCATCGGTCGCACTAACTGGTCAGCCGCCGCTGCGTTCGGGGTCATTGACCGTACCTGGCTCCAAGCGGCTCATCGAACACACATAGCAGCTCGTGACTTGGTACCTCATTCAAGGTGCATTGTACTGATGATGACGTAACTAATAATAAAACGTCGTTTCGCCATCGAGTCTGATGATGACGTAACTAATAATAAAAATGTTGTTTAGCCATCGGGTTTGATGATGAAGTCACTAAAAATAGAAACGTCGTTTCGCCATCGGGTCGTCAACATTTATTGCAACCGCAGCGAAACCATAACTTGTAACTTTCCTGTGACCTGCGATAAACAAGCTCTGACTAGTCTGTAGCCAATCACCAGCTTCGTATCCACCTGCACACTCCAGCGAACTTTTCCTAGAAATATGGGCCATCGTTTCAATTTTACTGTTGCTTATTACGTTGGCATCCTGCGATAAGCAAGTCCTAACAAGTCTCTAACCAATCAGAAAGCTGAGGTCCCTCGTCTCAAAATAAGAAACCAGCGACAACATTATTTTATTTACATCATATTGATACAACGTTTTAGCCCGTATTCGGATCAAAATCGCCGCTAGTTCGAGTCACTTTTATTGTCAACATGACTTAGACCCATGACTCATTTATACAAATATTTCTCTACAAAAATAATTCCGTCTCAAGTTTTCCTCATAAGGATTTTCCTGGTATTTTTGCTTCAAATATTCATTACCTATCATCAATATATTGCTAAATTATATTAACACGTTCACCAACAAAAACAAAAATAAGGCAAACGCGTCGCATGGGAAATTACACTGCTTGAGCCGTCCAGCCGCAATACTGATAAACTATTTTCATTCAGAGTAAACAATTAAACCTGCGACAATGATAAGAGCAGGCGTTACGTCATAGACATATATGTGAATATTTTCATCAATGCAGTATCAGTTGACTAAAAATGGTACAGTAGTAATGAGGGGACCTGAGCCTGGGAAAATTTTCGATACCGTGGGAAAATCTATAGATCGGCGGCGCCTTTGATCTGAAATTACTGGGATTTGACCCGGGGCCAACCCCAAATTTTTCGACGTCATTATGTTATCGGTGGCGCCATCTAGCGTACATAGTCTGAAGTTCGTTGTGTCCTTTTACAGGATGCCGTAGTGGTAAATAAAATAAATTCATAAATCAGCACGCCGCCGACGTTCAATGTCGTTGTGTTGTAAACAGGGGTATCATATTTCACGGTTATTTTTACTTATAACTGATAAGCGTTTCCGTTCTAGCAAAAACAACAAGCTCAAACTTGCATTTATATTTTATCGATGATAAACATGCATGGATATTTACACTGCCGACTAACTACATATATGTTTAATAATATATTTAAAAACAATCCAGCCCATAACCCCATAATACTTTCAGTCAAGTTGGACATTATCTATTACCCAACTAACAACCCTTAGGGCCAAAAAAAGGGTGATATCAAAAATTTTAAAAAGTACCTAACTATACCATAACTCTTTTTAGGCGGGGACAGCGAAGCTGCTTTTTCCGGGGTGTGCGCAACCCTAACTATTAGGGGAATGTCCGAAAACCGGATTTTGATCATCTGCGCACATGTCGTTAGGGCCTTATTCTATTTTTTCAATTATTTCGTGTTCTAGCGATCCGATTTAATTCGTTCTTTTACCAAAAATTTTCAAATAATTAGTCGCGTATTTGAAGACCAGTTTCACCCGTTTAGCATATGCCAAAAGGGCCTTATTCTATTTTTTCAATTATTTCGTGTTCCAGCGATCCGATTTGATTCGTTCTTTTACAAAAATTTTCAAATAATTAGTCGCGTATTTGAAGACCAGTTTCACCCGTTTAGCATATGCCAAAAGGGCCGTATTCTATTTTTTCAATTAATTAACGTTCTATCGACTCGATTCAATTTATTCTTTTTCTAAAAATTTCTAAATAATTATTGGCCTATTTGAAGACTAGTTCTACTCGTTTAGCATGTGCCAAAAGGGCCTTATTCTATTTTTTCAATTAATTAAGGGCCGTAATCAATTTTTCTCGATTAATTCAGGTTCTATTGGTTCGATTTTATTAGTTTTTTTTTACCAAACATTTCTAGATAATTAGTGGCGTCTTTGAAGACTAGTTCCAACCATTTAGCATACGCCAAAAGGGCTGTAATCAGTTTTTTCGATTTAATTTGCTCTTTCACCAAAAAATTTCTAAATAATTAGCGGCATCATTGAAGACTAGTTCCAGCCATTTAGCATAAGCTAACAGGGCCGTAACCAGTTTTTTCAATCAATCCAGTTTCTAGTGGTCCAATTTAATTCGTTTACCATAAATATCCACAATAATGTATTGGAATGTAAGTATCGAAAGTCCTGAACACAAAACAGCAGAGAGGATAACATTTAACAATAGCTTAGGTCTGAATAAAGAGTATGCAAAATTTCTGTCAAAAAAAATCTAAGAGTTGAGAGACCTTTCTATACAGTTCCAGATGACTTCGAGCGAGCGTGTAATCTCAACCATACGAGTACAAAAAAAAAAGCGCTCAAAATAGCTGGAAACCCATATTTGCTTCATGTTTCCAGGGGTTCTTATGAAAATCCTTTTCAAAAATCTGATAGTCGTGGGTGGGGTGGAAGGGGGGGGGGGGTCACTGTGATATAAAACCGTTCAGTTCTCTGTCCCCATTCATTAGTTTGCAGTTTCTCAATGAGTGAAGACGCGCAACGCTAGTTCGCCTATACTGATCTATACGTTTGTGAAAAATAATAGTCATTAGAAGATGTCCCTCTTCGCAGATTTAGTGAAACATATAGCCTCTCTCCTGGGGCTACTTACACCAAAATATAATGATATCATCGCTAAAGAAGGACTGGAGGAATGTACTCGAGGAGTAAGAAAGCTCAACAAAGCGATCAAACAAGCAGCATCCATGGGTGAAAAGCAACACTTAGAGTCATGTCTGCGGAATATAAGAAGTATGAGGAAGCAGTTCAAGAATATGCAAAAGAAAGGGGCAGGACTTTCACCACGTCCTGAAGGAGCAAGAGAGCGAGTGCATTGGGATGATTCAGTTTCAGCGTTTAGCAGCAGGATAAGGACTGGAGTTATCTCAAATTTGAAACACAAAGAGCCCAAAGCATTCTTGGTTGATTGTGCTGCATTGTTCAAACGCAGGATCCAGAATGGTCTTAAAAAGGATGAAGCCATCAAAGTTAATGCAGTATTTTGTGGGGAATTCAAGATCGTCAAAGGTGATAAAGTACTAAAAGAATTTAAGTATTTCACAACGTCTAACTCGCCCATCTACCGAAATACTAATCTTGGGCAATGGTTTAATGAAAAAGTTGCTGAACCCATTATGCATGAAATGGAGGAATTCCAAGAACGTGACAGTGGTTGGGCCTTGAAGAAAATTGTTAATTTGGGCATCAACATTAACAAATTCACGCCACAACTAGGATCTTCATACGTAGAACTACCTTCTCAAATAGCTGCGAGGCATGCCTGTGTAAACGTGCAGAACACCGATAACAGATGTTTTGCATGGGCCATAGTGTCTGCTCTGTATCCTGCAAGCTCCGAATTTGCGAAAAGACCGTCATCGTATCCAGATCCTAAAGATGTGTTGAAGTTGAAAGGCATTCAATTCCCCATGACTTTAAAGCAGATTTCCAATTTTGAACGACAGAATGGTTTGTCCATAAATGTTTACAAACTAGGAAAATCTAAGAAAAGCTTCAAAGTCCAGCCTGCATTGCTAACAAAAAACAAACAGGAGAAGCACGTAAACCTCCTGCTTGTTCAAGATCAATATTTTGAGGAGAATGAAGACTCTTTATCTGTGAAGTATCATTATGTGTGGATTAAAAATTTATCAAAATTAGTATCCTCACAATTGAGTAAGCATGATGGGAAAAAACACATCTGCGATCGCTGTCTGCACTATTTCAGATCGCAAGAAAAGCTCAACAAACACCTTGAGGATTGCGTGAAGATTAATGAAACAGCTATTAGAATGCCAGAAATCGGGAAAAATATATTGAAATTTAAAAATTTTAAAAACAAGGAAAGAGCGCCCTTTATAGTGTATGCGGATTTGGAGAGCGTTTTGACCCCAACAAAGGAGGATCCTAAAAGGACTCAACACCATATTCCAGCTGCTGTAGGATATTACCTAAAGTGCTCCTATGATGACTCATTATCCTTTTACAAGTCATTCCGTGGTCCAGAATGTATGCAGTGGTTCGCTGATGAGATGGCTCAGTTAGCAGAAAATATCGCAACTGTATTCTGGTGTCCCTTCGACATTGATATGACTAAAGCCGAAGAATCAGAGTTTCAGAAAGCTACACATTGTTACATCTGCGCACACCCGTTCAATTCGCCAAGTGATAAAGTTCGAGATCACAACCACTTGATTCCTAACAACAACTACAGAGGTGCTGCCCATTCGTCGCCATGTAACATTAATCAACAAGATTCACACGTGATATCTGTGGTGTTTCATAACTTGAGCGGCTACGATGCCCATTTCATCATTGCAGACATAGCTAACAAAATGAAAGGATCTATTGACTTGTTACCAATAACAAAGGAAAAATACATCTCATTCACCAAGCACATTGATGATTATCCAATCCAGTTTCGCTTCATAGATAGTTTTCGATTTATGAGTTCATCCCTGGATAAACTAGCATCAAATTTACCTGAGTACCCCAACTTAAGGTCTCAGTTCGCAGAGCTAGATGAAGATAAAACTGCTTTACTGACAAGAAAGGGTGTGATGCCATATGATTACATCGACTCGTTCGATCGATTTGAGGAAGCTTGTTTGCCGCCAATAGAAGCATTTTTCAACACACTTAATGAAGCACCATGTCCTCGAAAATCATATCAAAGGGCTGAACAGGTGTGGTCCAACTTCAATTGCCAAGACTTGGGTGATTATATCGATCTATATATGAAGACTGATATTTTATTGCTCGCCGATGTATTTGAACAATTTCGCTCGAGCTGTATCAAAACATATGATTTAGACCCCGCTCACTATTTCACGCTACCCGGCTTCACTTGGGACGCAATGATGAAATATACTAGAAAGGAAATTGAGCTTCTCACCGATCAAGACATGTTTCTCTTCGTGGAACGAGGAATTCGAGGTGGATTGAGCCAAGTTTGCTCAAACCGATATTCCAAGGCTAATAATAAATACATACCAACCTATAATCCCATGGAACCATCAAAATATTTAATGTACTTCGATATCAATAATCAGTATGGCTGGGCAATGTCACAGTATCTACCTTATGGAGGATTCGAATGGGCTGATGCCAACATTGATGTAACCCAAGTGTCAGATGATGCCGATACTGGCTATATGCTAGAAGTCGACTTAGAATATCCTAGAGAACTACACGATGCTCATAAAGATATTCCGTTCTGTCCAGAGCATATTAATCCGAAAACTGGAAGTCCTCCAAAATCAGCAAGAGAGCTAACAAAGCTAATGGCAACACTGCATAGGAAGGAGAAATATGTAATTCATTATCGAGCCTTGAAGCAAGCCTTAAAGCATGGCTTAAAAATTGAAAAAATACACAGAGTTTTAAAATTCAAACAATCACCTTGGCTCAAATCATACATTGATCTGAATACTACATTGAGAAAAGAAGCTAAAAACGAGTTTGAAAAGAATCTTTTTAAGCTAATGAATAATGCAGTATTTGGAAAGACAATGGAAAATATTCGGAAAAGAGTAAATGTCAGGCTTCTAACAAAATGGTCGGGAAGATATGGAGCTGAGGCTTATATATCGAAGCCAGAATTCAAGACCAGCACCATATTCAATGAAAATCTAGTGGCAGTAGAGTTAAGAAAGCTTGAGATATACTTAAACAAGCCAATATACGTCGGACAAGCAATTCTAGATCTTGCAAAAACCACCATCTACGATTTTCATTACGGCTACATGAAAAAAGAATTTGAAGACAATTGTTCAGTTCTATACACCGACACCGATAGTCTCATTTATGAGATAACTGAAAAAGATCCATATGAAATTATCCGTCGGGACTGCTTCAAATGTTTTGATACATCGGACTATCCAAAAAATAATCAATACAGTATACCTTTGGTCAACAAAAAAGTTCTTGGTCTTATGAAAGACGAAAACAATGGCATTCCAATGACGAATTATGTCGGCCTCCGATCAAAATTGTATGCAACTAAAGTTATGGTAACAGAAGGAGATATAGAAAAGAGGAAAAAAGAATTACGTGATGAAGAATTCGATGAAGATGAAATTGAACTTATTTTATCGAATTATGGGGTTTCAAAAAAAGCAAAAGGAGTTAAGTCACAAGTTATTCAAACTAAGATAACGTTTGATGACTACATAGAATGCTTAGAAACCTATAGCGAAAAACATATTACGCAAAATTTGATACAAGCACAGAAGCATGTAGTATATTCAATAACCCAAGAAAAGGTTGCCTTAAGCCCATTTGATGATAAACGTTTCATTTTATCTAATAGTTACAACACTCTTCCTTGGGGACATTACTCAATTAAGAGTGAATCCTAGGATTGAATGTCACTAAACATCAATGTGTCTAAAAAATTTCACTTGTATTACTTTCCATGTTTTAGCTTTAAGTTGTTGTTGTGACGATGTAAATATTTTATATACATAACCATAGATATTAATGCTGTATTATTTTATTTTTACACTTTTTGCTTACAATATTTTTCAAGTTTAAATAGTTTGGTTATTGTAAATATTTTATATACATAGCATAGATATTAATGCAGTGTTATGATTTTTTAGTTATTTTTCCTGTACAAAAAATGTAATTTTTTATAATAATTTAGATAAAAAAAACACGATATCCATCCTCAGAGGTCACCAATACCCATAGATAGTAATTGTAAAATTTATAGTTTAGCTGTAGCTAATATTCCTGCACAAAATGTAATTCTTATAATAATTTAGATAAAAACGCGATAGGTATCCTTCCTTAGGGGACACCATACCTATAGTAATCATAGTAAATAAGTAATTGAGAAAAAAAAACAATAGTTTAAGCTGAAGTTATTATTATTCTTATACAAAATGTGAATTTTATAATGTTTACTTTAGTCACTTCAACGTAATACTTATACCATTGTAATTGTACTACTAATAAAGTTGAAAAAAAAAAAACAAATGTAATTTTGATAATAATTTAAATAAAAAATATTTTCTAAAAACAATGCTTTACTTATTTTTCACAAACACCACCGAATGCGTGTGAAAATTCAGCACACTAGAATTAGTACCAAGCCAATAGAAACAATTAATTTTCTTATTAATTAACGTTCTATCATTTTGATTCACGTTTTTTTTTTTCTGAAATAAATACCCAAAGTGAAACAAAAGTATTAGTACCTAGAGAAACTTTTTTATTAAATCAATGCAAGATACGTTCATGCAGCCATATCCAGGTTCTTATTAAAAATTAAACTATAAAAAGTTTGAGTTACTTAGTCATCTGAGTCAGTTATCTAAACACGCAATTTCAAGAGGGGCATAATGAAAAACAAAACTATAAAGAGGTGAAGTTCTATAATAGTTGCTATAACTAGCTAAGAACACGTTCAGACTGGAAGATTTCTGACCTGCGCCTTAGGTCCCTCGATCTCCAAACGGATACAGGACTGATTTTAGAATAGTCTGTATACAGCTATACAGGTCTAGAGACAGGTTCGTATACAGCTGCTATACAGGTCTATAGACAGACCTGTCGCGAAAAGCTGTCTCTATAGACAGAGCTGTCTCGAAAAGCTGTCTCTATAGACAGACCTGTCTCGAAAAGCTGTCTCTATAGACAGACCTGTCTCGAAAAGCTGTCTCTATAGATAGAGCTGTCTCGAAATGCTGTCTCTATAGACAGAGCTAAGGTAATATACATATCGTCGGGCAGCTATGATTGACACGGCCTGGTACGCTTAAGTGTACATCAATTATATACAGGGTGACAAAAATAGCTAACAGGAATATTTCTTAGACAAAAAATACTATTAGGAAGATCTTAGATATATAACCTATTTTTGTCACCCTGTATATAATTGATGTACACTTAAGCGTACCAGGCCGTGTCAATCATAGCTGCCCGACGATATGTATATTACCTTAGCTCTGTCTATAGAGACAGCATTTCGAGACAGCTCTATCTATAGAGACAGCTTTTCGAGACAGGTCTGTCTATAGAGACAGCTTTTCGAGACAGGTCTGTCTATAGAGACAGCTTTTCGAGACAGCTCTGTCTATAGAGACAGCTTTTCGAGACAGGTCTGTCTATAGACCTGTATAGCAGCTGTATACGAACCTGTCTCTAGACCTGTATAGCTGTATACAGACTATTCTAAAATCAGTCCTGTATCCGTTTGGAGATCGAGGGACCTAAGGCGCAGGTCAGAAATCTTCCAGTCTGAACGTGTTCTTAGCTAGTTATAGCAACTATTATAGAACTTCACCTCTTTATAGTTTTGTTTTTCATTATGCCCCTCTTGAAATTGCGTGTTTAGATAACTGACTCAGATGACTAAGTAACTCAAACTTTTTATAGTTTAATTTTTAATAAGAACCTGGATATGGCTGCATGAACGTATCTTGCATTGATTTAATAAAAAAGTTTCTCTAGGTACTAATACTTTTGTTTCACTTTGGGTATTTATTTCAGAAAAAAAAAAACGTGAATCAAAATGATAGAACGTTAATTAATAAGAAAATTAATTGTTTCTATTGGCTTGGTACTAATTCTAGTGTGCTGAATTTTCACACGCATTCGGTGGTGTTTGTGAAAAATAAGTAAAGCATTGTTTTTAGAAAATATTTTTTATTTAAATTATTATCAAAATTACATTTGTTTTTTTTTTTTCAACTTTATTAGTAGTACAATTACAATGGTATAAGTATTACGTTGAAGTGACTAAAGTAAACATTATAAAATTCACATTTTGTATAAGAATAATAATAACTTCAGCTTAAACTATTGTTTTTTTTTCTCAATTACTTATTTACTATGATTACTATAGGTATGGTGTCCCCTAAGGAAGGATACCTATCGCGTTTTTATCTAAATTATTATAAGAATTACATTTTGTGCAGGAATATTAGCTACAGCTAAACTATAAATTTTACAATTACTATCTATGGGTATTGGTGACCTCTGAGGATGGATATCGTGTTTTTTTTATCTAAATTATTATAAAAAATTACATTTTTTGTACAGGAAAAATAACTAAAAAATCATAACACTGCATTAATATCTATGCTATGTATATAAAATATTTACAATAACCAAACTATTTAAACTTGAAAAATATTGTAAGCAAAAAGTGTAAAAATAAAATAATACAGCATTAATATATATGGTTATGTATATAAAATATTTACATCGTCACAACAACAACTTAAAGCTAAAACATGGAAAGTAATACAAGTGAAATTTTTTAGACACATTGATGTTTAGTGACATTCAATCCTAGGATTCACTCTTAATTGAGTAATGTCCCCAAGGAAGAGTGTTGTAACTATTAGATAAAATGAAACGTTTATCATCAAATGGGCTTAAGGCAACCTTTTCTTGGGTTATTGAATATACTACATGCTTCTGTGCTTGTATCAAATTTTGCGTAATATGTTTTTCGCTATAGGTTTCTAAGCATTCTATGTAGTCATCAAACGTTATCTTAGTTTGAATAACTTGTGACTTAACTCCTTTTGCTTTTTTTGAAACCCCATAATTCGATAAAATAAGTTCAATTTCATCTTCATCGAATTCTTCATCACGTAATTCTTTTTTCCTCTTTTCTATATCTCCTTCTGTTACCATAACTTTAGTTGCATACAATTTTGATCGGAGGCCGACATAATTCGTCATTGGAATGCCATTGTTTTCGTCTTTCATAAGACCAAGAACTTTTTTGTTGACCAAAGGTATACTGTATTGATTATTTTTTGGATAGTCCGATGTATCAAAACATTTGAAGCAGTCCCGACGGATAATTTCATATGGATCTTTTTCAGTTATCTCATAAATGAGACTATCGGTGTCGGTGTATAGAACTGAACAATTGTCTTCAAATTCTTTTTTCATGTAGCCGTAATGAAAATCGTAGATGGTGGTTTTTGCAAGATCTAGAATTGCTTGTCCGACGTATATTGGCTTGTTTAAGTATATCTCAAGCTTTCTTAACTCTACTGCCACTAGATTTTCATTGAATATGGTGCTGGTCTTGAATTCTGGCTTCGATATATAAGCCTCAGCTCCATATCTTCCCGACCATTTTGTTAGAAGCCTGACATTTACTCTTTTCCGAATATTTTCCATTGTCTTTCCAAATACTGCATTATTCATTAGCTTAAAAAGATTCTTTTCAAACTCGTTTTTAGCTTCTTTTCTCAATGTAGTATTCAGATCAATGTATGATTTGAGCCAAGGTGATTGTTTGAATTTTAAAACTCTGTGTATTTTTTCAATTTTTAAGCCATGCTTTAAGGCTTGCTTCAAGGCTCGATAATGAATTACATATTTCTCCTTCCTATGCAGTGTTGCCATTAGCTTTGTTAGCTCTCTTGCTGATTTTGGAGGACTTCCAGTTTTCGGATTAATATGCTCTGGACAGAACGGAATATCTTTATGAGCATCGTGTAGTTCTCTAGGATATTCTAAGTCGACTTCTAGCATATAGCCAGTATCGGCATCATCTGACACTTGGGTTACATCAATGTTGGCATCAGCCCATTCGAATCCTCCATAAGGTAGATACTGTGACATTGCCCAGCCATACTGATTATTGATATCGAAGTACATTAAATATTTTGATGGTTCCATGGGATTATAGGTTGGTATGTATTTATTATTAGCCTTGGAATATCGGTTTGAGCAAACTTGGCTCAATCCACCTCGAATTCCTCGTTCCACGAAGAGAAACATGTCTTGATCGGTGAGAAGCTCAATTTCCTTTCTAGTATATTTCATCATTGCGTCCCAAGTGAAGCCGGGTAGCGTGAAATAGTGAGCGGGGTCTAAATCATATGTTTTGATACAGCTCGAGCGAAATTGTTCAAATACATCGGCGAGCAATAAAATATCAGTCTTCATATATAGATCGATATAATCACCCAAGTCTTGGCAATTGAAGTTGGACCACACCTGTTCAGCCCTTTGATATGATTTTCGAGGACATGGTGCTTCATTAAGTGTGTTGAAAAATGCTTCTATTGGCGGCAAACAAGCTTCCTCAAATCGATCGAACGAGTCGATGTAATCATATGGCATCACACCCTTTCTTGTCAGTAAAGCAGTTTTATCTTCATCTAGCTCTGCGAACTGAGACCTTAAGTTGGGGTACTCAGGTAAATTTGATGCTAGTTTATCCAGGGATGAACTCATAAATCGAAAACTATCTATGAAGCGAAACTGGATTGGATAATCATCAATGTGCTTGGTGAATGAGATGTATTTTTCCTTTGTTATTGGTAACAAGTCAATAGATCCTTTCATTTTGTTAGCTATGTCTGCAATGATGAAATGGGCATCGTAGCCGCTCAAGTTATGAAACACCACAGATATCACGTGTGAATCTTGTTGATTAATGTTACATGGCGACGAATGGGCAGCACCTCTGTAGTTGTTGTTAGGAATCAAGTGGTTGTGATCTCGAACTTTATCACTTGGCGAATTGAACGGGTGTGCGCAGATGTAACAATGTGTAGCTTTCTGAAACTCTGATTCTTCGGCTTTAGTCATATCAATGTCGAAGGGACACCAGAATACAGTTGCGATATTTTCTGCTAACTGAGCCATCTCATCAGCGAACCACTGCATACATTCTGGACCACGGAATGACTTGTAAAAGGATAATGAGTCATCATAGGAGCACTTTAGGTAATATCCTACAGCAGCTGGAATATGGTGTTGAGTCCTTTTAGGATCCTCCTTTGTTGGGGTCAAAACGCTCTCCAAATCCGCATACACTATAAAGGGCGCTCTTTCCTTGTTTTTAAAATTTTTAAATTTCAATATATTTTTCCCGATTTCTGGCATTCTAATAGCTGTTTCATTAATCTTCACGCAATCCTCAAGGTGTTTGTTGAGCTTTTCTTGCGATCTGAAATAGTGCAGACAGCGATCGCAGATGTGTTTTTTCCCATCATGCTTACTCAATTGTGAGGATACTAATTTTGATAAATTTTTAATCCACACATAATGATACTTCACAGATAAAGAGTCTTCATTCTCCTCAAAATATTGATCTTGAACAAGCAGGAGGTTTACGTGCTTCTCCTGTTTGTTTTTTGTTAGCAATGCAGGCTGGACTTTGAAGCTTTTCTTAGATTTTCCTAGTTTGTAAACATTTATGGACAAACCATTCTGTCGTTCAAAATTGGAAATCTGCTTTAAAGTCATGGGGAATTGAATGCCTTTCAACTTCAACACATCTTTAGGATCTGGATACGATGACGGTCTTTTCGCAAATTCGGAGCTTGCAGGATACAGAGCAGACACTATGGCCCATGCAAAACATCTGTTATCGGTGTTCTGCACGTTTACACAGGCATGCCTCGCAGCTATTTGAGAAGGTAGTTCTACGTATGAAGATCCTAGTTGTGGCGTGAATTTGTTAATGTTGATGCCCAAATTAACAATTTTCTTCAAGGCCCAACCACTGTCACGTTCTTGGAATTCCTCCATTTCATGCATAATGGGTTCAGCAACTTTTTCATTAAACCATTGCCCAAGATTAGTATTTCGGTAGATGGGCGAGTTAGACGTTGTGAAATACTTAAATTCTTTTAGTACTTTATCACCTTTGACGATCTTGAATTCCCCACAAAATACTGCATTAACTTTGATGGCTTCATCCTTTTTAAGACCATTCTGGATCCTGCGTTTGAACAATGCAGCACAATCAACCAAGAATGCTTTGGGCTCTTTGTGTTTCAAATTTGAGATAACTCCAGTCCTTATCCTGCTGCTAAACGCTGAAACTGAATCATCCCAATGCACTCGCTCTCTTGCTCCTTCAGGACGTGGTGAAAGTCCTGCCCCTTTCTTTTGCATATTCTTGAACTGCTTCCTCATACTTCTTATATTCCGCAGACATGACTCTAAGTGTTGCTTTTCACCCATGGATGCTGCTTGTTTGATCGCTTTGTTGAGCTTTCTTACTCCTCGAGTACATTCCTCCAGTCCTTCTTTAGCGATGATATCATTATATTTTGGTGTAAGTAGCCCCAGGAGAGAGGCTATATGTTTCACTAAATCTGCGAAGAGGGACATCTTCTAATGACTATTATTTTTCACAAACGTATAGATCAGTATAGGCGAACTAGCGTTGCGCGTCTTCACTCATTGAGAAACTGCAAACTAATGAATGGGGACAGAGAACTGAACGGTTTTATATCACAGTGACCCCCCCCCCCTTCCACCCCACCCACGACTATCAGATTTTTGAAAAGGATTTTCATAAGAACCCCTGGAAACATGAAGCAAATATGGGTTTCCAGCTATTTTGAGCGCTTTTTTTTTTGTACTCGTATGGTTGAGATTACACGCTCGCTCGAAGTCATCTGGAACTGTATAGAAAGGTCTCTCAACTCTTAGATTTTTTTTGACAGAAATTTTGCATACTCTTTATTCAGACCTAAGCTATTGTTAAATGTTATCCTCTCTGCTGTTTTGTGTTCAGGACTTTCGATACTTACATTCCAATACATTATTGTGGATATTTATGGTAAACGAATTAAATTGGACCACTAGAAACTGGATTGATTGAAAAAACTGGTTACGGCCCTGTTAGCTTATGCTAAATGGCTGGAACTAGTCTTCAATGATGCCGCTAATTATTTAGAAATTTTTTGGTGAAAGAGCAAATTAAATCGAAAAAACTGATTACAGCCCTTTTGGCGTATGCTAAATGGTTGGAACTAGTCTTCAAAGACGCCACTAATTATCTAGAAATGTTTGGTAAAAAAAAACTAATAAAATCGAACCAATAGAACCTGAATTAATCGAGAAAAATTGATTACGGCCCTTAATTAATTGAAAAAATAGAATAAGGCCCTTTTGGCACATGCTAAACGAGTAGAACTAGTCTTCAAATAGGCCAATAATTATTTAGAAATTTTTAGAAAAAGAATAAATTGAATCGAGTCGATAGAACGTTAATTAATTGAAAAAATAGAATACGGCCCTTTTGGCATATGCTAAACGGGTGAAACTGGTCTTCAAATACGCGACTAATTATTTGAAAATTTTTGTAAAAGAACGAATCAAATCGGATCGCTGGAACACGAAATAATTGAAAAAATAGAATAAGGCCCTTTTGGCATATGCTAAACGGGTGAAACTGGTCTTCAAATACGCGACTAATTATTTGAAAATTTTTGGTAAAAGAACGAATTAAATCGGATCGCTAGAACACGAAATAATTGAAAAAATAGAATAAGGCCCTAACGACATGTGCGCAGATGATCAAAATCCGGTTTTCGGACATTCCCCTAATAGTTAGGGTTGCGCACACCCCGGAAAAAGCAGCTTCGCTGTCCCCGCCTAAAAAGAGTTATGGTATAGTTAGGTACTTTTTAAAATTTTTGATATCACCCTTTTTTTGGCCCTAAGGGTTGTTAGTTGGGTAATAGATAATGTCCAACTTGACTGAAAGTATTATGGGGTTATGGGCTGGATTGTTTTTAAATATATTATTAAACATATATGTAGTTAGTCGGCAGTGTAAATATCCATGCATGTTTATCATCGATAAAATATAAATGCAAGTTTGAGCTTGTTGTTTTTGCTAGAACGGAAACGCTTATCAGTTATAAGTAAAAATAACCGTGAAATATGATACCCCTGTTTACAACACAACGACATTGAACGTCGGCGGCGTGCTGATTTATGAATTTATTTTATTTACCACTACGGCATCCTGTAAAAGGACACAACGAACTTCAGACTATGTACGCTAGATGGCGCCACCGATAACATAATGACGTCGAAAAATTTGGGGTTGGCCCCGGGTCAAATCCCAGTAATTTCAGATCAAAGGCGCCGCCGATCTATAGATTTTCCCACGGTATCGAAAATTTTCCCAGGCTCAGGTCCCCTCATTACTACTGTACCATTTTTAGTCAACTGATACTGCATTGATGAAAATATTCACATATATGTCTATGACGTAACGCCTGCTCTTATCATTGTCGCAGGTTTAATTGTTTACTCTGAATGAAAATAGTTTATCAGTATTGCGGCTGGACGGCTCAAGCAGTGTAATTTCCCATGCGACGCGTTTGCCTTATTTTTGTTTTTGTTGGTGAACGTGTTAATATAATTTAGCAATATATTGATGATAGGTAATGAATATTTGAAGCAAAAATACCAGGAAAATCCTTATGAGGAAAACTTGAGACGGAATTATTTTTGTAGAGAAATATTTGTATAAATGAGTCATGGGTCTAAGTCATGTTGACAATAAAAGTGACTCGAACTAGCGGCGATTTTGATCCGAATACGGGCTAAAACGTTGTATCAATATGATGTAAATAAAATAATGTTGTCGCTGGTTTCTTATTTTGAGACGAGGGACCTCAGCTTTCTGATTGGTTAGAGACTTGTTAGGACTTGCTTATCGCAGGATGCCAACGTAATAAGCAACAGTAAAATTGAAACGATGGCCCATATTTCTAGGAAAAGTTCGCTGGAGTGTGCAGGTGGATACGAAGCTGGTGATTGGCTACAGACTAGTCAGAGCTTGTTTATCGCAGGTCACAGGAAAGTTACAAGTTATGGTTTCGCTGCGGTTGCAATAAATGTTGACGACCCGATGGCGAAACGACGTTTCTATTTTTAGTGACTTCATCATCAAACCCGATGGCTAAACAACATTTTTATTATTAGTTACGTCATCATCAGACTCGATGGCGAAACGACGTTTTATTATTAGTTACGTCATCATCAGTACAATGCACCTTGAATGAGGTACCAAGTCACGAGCTGCTATGTGTGTTCGATGAGCCGCTTGGAGCCAGGTACGGTCAATGACCCCGAACGCAGCGGCGGCTGACCAGTTAGTGCGACCGATGAAAGACATGGGCACTGAAAAGGGGGCGGGGCTTAGCGGCAACGACTGCTGGCGGGCTGGACGGATGACCTTGAACGGTACAAAAATTGCCAGAACGGACCTTAGATTTTCTTATGGAGATTTACATGGGAAAATGACTGATTTTGCTGTAGAACTGTCCTAGCCCCTTTACTTACCCTGTATGCTGTTTGACTTGCAACCATTCTAAGTGTACCTAATATGATTATCAGACATGCACCAACTTTTGGCCTTGTTTGTATTTGGGTTGTGCTATTACTAAAAAAAATCCCCATATGTTGCACACTTAAAAAATCACACTGTATATAAATCACAGTTGTGTTTTGTGGAAACACTTATAACTCGAGAACGGCTGGACTGATTTTTATGATTTTTGCTTTATTGGATTTGTCTTTGTCTATAGAGGGTCTATCCTAACATAATAAATCGAAAAAATCAAAAAAAAAAAATACCTTTTTTACTTATTTATGAAAAAAAATTAATAGGCCCGCATACGGCGCCATCTCTTATAACCGATACCAAGTTTACCGTCACATTTTCATTGCAAACCATGTGGATTTTATTGTCACACACTTTGCACAAAAACAATTTAAGGAAAGCACTTTACTTTCGATTGTTCTTCACACTAAAAATGTCCAAAAATAAATAGAATTACAATGTTTTAATTGTGTATTTTATTTTGTTGTTGGTCCATTCCGAAAGAGCGCGAACTGGTCTTCCTGTCATTTCTTGACGCTAGACCATTGACGTTCTGTGGCTAAGTTCCGTTTCTCCTCTCAGGCATCCCTTGACAGCCGTGTTCCGTGCCGACTGTTCGGAGTGCTCCGTCAGGCTGGTGTCGAGTGGCAGAGAGCCAGGTTATGAGTCCGCCACAACCATTTTGTATACGGCGCCATATATGATACCTAGAACGAAGCTCACCGATGCGCGGTAATTTCATTGCAGATCCAGTAGAACCATGCTGCTCAGGAAGTGGAGATATTTAGAACAGAACTATTCCACTATTCTGATCAGATAGAGTGGTGCAGAAAGAGTAGATCAGATAGAATAGTGCAAATAGAGTAGAACAGATGGAGTAGTGCAGTGCAGATAGAGTGATACAGGGCTGCGCTGTAGATCTTTTTCTGTTTTCTTTACATTCTTTGAACATTCCTGTGCCTGAGTTTATTTATTTGGTGGTACACTTTACAAGAAATATGCCCACAAGCTGCCTTGAAAGGGATGATGTAAAATTTTAATTTTAGGTGACTTCTTATCTAGAGAGTAAACATTAATATTCTTCAACCAAAGCCAAATTCACCATCGAAAAAAAACTGAATTTAATTCAGCTAATAGATACGTTAACACAACATTTAATAGGTATTTAATAATTCAGAGGCGGTACGAAGGTTGCCGGGTCAGCTAGTGAATTACTAAATCACAACGTTATATGTTTCTTCAGCATTAATACATTAAAATATAGTTTTTAACCGCAGTGTTTTGGAATTAGCTGAAGATAAGAAACAGCAGACGTTCTAGACCTAGACCGTCTGCTATTACTGTCATCGCCGAAAGCAATTCGGAAATTTAGCGCGTCTGCTAGTTACTCAAAATGCGTCCGGGGAAGATGGCCATAGAGCTGGTTATTTTTTTGAAGGTGTGTTAGATGGCGCTTTTTACCACCCATCAAGGTTAGTGTTCCACCGTTCGTCAATCCCCAATAAATTTGGAGTAGATTTCTAGTGTTTTTGTGGAAAAAATGGTAAAAACGTGATTCAAAGGTAAGCATCCTACTTTGTTAAGGTTTCTTAATTTAAGGCTCTTTATTTGCATATATCTATTTCAACTAAAATAGGGGTTTTATTATAAAATAGAGGGT
Organism: Ceutorhynchus assimilis; assembly: GCA_917834065.1. Lineage (NCBI taxonomy): Eukaryota > Metazoa > Arthropoda > Insecta > Coleoptera > Curculionidae > Ceutorhynchus > Ceutorhynchus assimilis. Next base: position 28,050,863 of record OU892284.1, on the reverse strand, counting down.
TTAAAGTAATATTCTAACCTCAAAATCAACGCAAATATGTCTTTGCTATTGAGAATAGTCTGCATGGCCATCTCACCCTTGAAAATGAGAGAGAGCCACCTGTTATTACGGGTGAGATGGCCATATTATTTTTAACTAAAAAATGCTATGACTTCAAATTTATATAGAATAAACATGTTCCCTATTGTTTATACAGTACTTAATTGTTTTTTTTCTTAAATATCATTTAAGTATAGGACTTATATAGTTAACTTTCTGGTATTTTAATTCCATATGCCGAATAAATGCATCAGAAAACAAGGTGTTTCCCGAGGTCAGTGGACTCAGGAATCTCTAACAAGCGCCATAGCTGCTGTTCGTAATGGAAATTCAGTGAAAAACGCTTCAGAGACATATAATATACCCGGAAAAACATTGGAACGGCGAATTAAAGAAAACAAATGTGTCAAAGGTTCATTGGAACCCCAAAGCCAACTTGGTCCGGAAAATGAGGGAAGATTAGTGCGCCATATTAAAGAGATACAAAATATGGGATTTCCCTTAACCCGAGATGACGTCAGAAGTATTGCGTACCACTTTGCCAATGAGATAGGTGTGCAACATACTTTTAACCGGGATCACGAAAAAGCTGGATACGACTGGCTGAAACTATTTCTTGACAGAAATCGTGATCTTTCATTACGCAAATCTGAGGCTGTTTCGATGCATAGGGCGCAAGCGATGAATCGGGAAGAAATAGGAATTTATTTCGATTTACTTGAAAATTGCTTGCAAGAAAATAATCTCCTTGCAAAACCGAGTCACGTATTTAATATGGACGAGTCTGGCCTGCAACTGAACCAGCGTCCAGGAGAGGTTTTGGCACAAAGAGGCTCACGGAATTTATCCAGCATAGTGTCAGCGGAACGAGGAGAAACCATCACTGTAGTGGCCTGTTGTAACGCAGAGGGAGTTTTCATGCCACCTGCGTGCATCATGAAAGGAAAAATAAAAAAACTGGAATACATAAATAATATGCCACCAGGATCAATACTTTATATGTCTGAGGGCGGGTATTATAAAACTGCTTTGACAATTAACTTGAAGTTAACTTTTTGAATTACATGTAATTCCAGAAGTTAACTTTAAGTTAACTCTCAAAATAGTTTTATAAAACCCGCCCTGAGAAATCCACCTATATAAATACCACAATTTTTATCCAGTGGCTCAAGGAGCACTTTATTCCCAGGAAACCGGAAAGTAAAGTTATCCTTATTCTTGATGGGCATGCTTCTCATTCAAGCAGTGTCGAAATGATTGAGGTTGCTAGAGAAAATGACATCATTTTATTTGTGTTACCAAGTCATACCACACACTACCTACAACCCTTGGACCGTTCTGTGTTTAAGTCACTCAAAAATTATTACTATGCTGAGTGTCACTTATGGTGCAAAAATCACCCTGGTCGTGAATTAACTAGATATCAGTTTGGAGAACTGCTTCAAAAGGCCTGGGGAAAAGCAACGGCTTGTTTTTTGTTCTGAAATTAACCTGTTTGATTTGTTTTTCTATCTAATTTTAACATTCTTATGTATAGATGCATAGATATTTGTTTGTGAGATATTAAATGAGTTAAATATATTAGATGGCAATAGTTCAGATAATCTTGATTTCAATGTATTGAGTAGAGATTTAAATTTTTTAAGTTTCCAATGTACATGAGATATTTTAAGGCTTAGACATTTTAGTTGAAAACTTCTAAATAAGTTTGCGCACTTATTTTTAAATGGATTTTCTTCAACTAATAAATATAGTAGGCAATTAACGGAGTTACTTAAATGTACCGGTAATACCTGTGTTTTTCTACATTGTAGGAGAAATTTTGCATCATTTTGGTAATGAGCTAGTTTTTTGTTGGTATTGGCCCTTGTTTTCATGTCGTGATGGATATTTTCCCCATATTTCTGTCTTATATCGGCCAAAAATCCCATTTCTAGCAAGTTCCTTTCTCTCAATCTTGTCCATTTTTTTTAATCTACTTGTTTTTGGCTAGTGACCTCGGTAATGATTCGATTAGTTTTTCAAGTTGGATTCAGGACAATAAAACAAACATGAAAAATTTGTATTTGCCGACGTTTCGACCTAAATTAGGTCATCCTTAGGGCACTAAAAATTAGGATAATATTTGACAAATTCAAAACAAAACATAAATAAATAAAAAAACAACAGTTACAATACACAATTCTTAATGGTTTTAACAACTGATATTACTTACATTCAAGTTATCACTCCAGTGTACAAGTACAAGAACTCTTACACCACATCATCCACAAAATAGCCAAGCAAAGTTTTTCAAAATTCCGTCCATACAAGATCTGTCAGAAAAGGTGGCTAGACAACTTACCAACGACAATATAAAAGTTGCATTTAAAACTGAAAATAAGGTGAGAAAACTTTTTTCCAAGCAAAAAACTAAAACTTCACAAGACATGGAAAGTAATGTGATCTATCGGATACCTTGTAATGAATGTAATGGTGTCTATAGGCCAAACAGCAAGATATTTAAAAACAAGAATGTCTGAACACAAACGGAGTATAAGACCGGCTAATATTTTGAATACAAATAATAAAACTGCATTAGCGGAACATTTCGAAGTTGAACAACATACCTACCTTTGATTTTGACAATGCACTGAGAAAATCGCGTTAACTAGATGCGTGAGTTAAATTTTTTCAGTTACCATAACTAAAAAATTTGTTATTGCGACATACCTGTTAGTACTCGCAAGCATTTGGTCTTGCTCTGGTAGTCATTTTAACTTAGTTGCAATTCTTAGGTTGTCACAACTAAGCCTCGATTTCTGATAACTGAACATTTTGGTAGCCAACTATCATTGTAGTTGTAGCAACTAAGCTGTTGGGTTTTATAAAAAAGCAGATAAAAAATAACCAAAATTATTAGGTGAGCAAACGGAAATCTAGTTGCAACGACTAGCACTCGGTAGTAGAATGTTCGGGAGATTCCGTTGACCAATGGGACGCCAAGCTTTAGCAAAATTTGTGCCGATCTTTTTGGCTGTTCCGGCTTCGGCTTCATTCGAGTTCATTCCACAGTGAGTGGCCTACTGCGAGCTTGATGTGATGAGTCGGTAGGTAGGCACGCGCTCAAATCGTGAATCTTTAACAAAATCAAACAAAATGGACACCGCTGAGCAACAGCAGTATCAGTATAAAATAAATATAAAAAAGTTTTGTGCGAGTGGAATATGGCTCGTGTTTAAGTGCGTTTCAGGGTAAGAAAGTGATCGGTTATTATTTCCTTGAGTTTCATTTAGGGACAATAGAAAAATTATGAGAATAAAATATCATTTTGGTGAAAGATGTTGTTTTCTGACTGACTTGAAGTGTTCGGTATACTTTTTGAGTTTTTTTTTTTTTTCAAAAACAGTTTCAAAGAATGGATATTAATTTTTTTCTTCACTATGCATATAAAATTACTATTTGTTACAATAGGTTTCAGTAAAATAAAAAGTTCAATGTTATTCTTAGTTTTTATAGTAGATTTTCAATGTGTGCTTAATTTAAGAATATGTATTTAATTTGAATTGTTATACCAGTATCGGTATCAGGTTAGGTTACAGTGAAACAAAAAGATCAATGTTATTTTTAGTTTTTAAATTAGAATTTCAATGTGTGTTTTAAGAATCTCCATTCAATTTACAATGTTATTAGTATAATGTCTGTAATATACAACCATTGTTTTCCTTAGTAATAAATACGTTCCAAACATATGATTTTTTTCTCTTTATTATTAACCGCTTCCCTTTTTCAGCAAATCATATTAGCTACCACTACTAAGCATTTACTACAGACATCAGTTGATTCAACCCGGAATATTGTTTCTGCTAACTAAAAATATTAGTTAAGTCAGCCCAGACAATTTTTTGTTGCAGACCAAAAATTGGTTATTTTCAAATAAATTCAGGTCTACACAACCAATTTATATAGTAAAGGCAACTAAAAAATATTGGTTGTTGTATAGCCACTTCTAAAGTGGAAATAACTAAAAGCCTATTTGGTACAACTATGAAGGTTATTCGATCACCAACTAACTTAAATTAGTTAGTATAACTACATGCCGGAGCTGTCCCCTATTTTATGCACACTCCTTAGTGACAATAACTAATTTTTTAGTTATAACAGCCTTTTTTTCTCTCGGTGTGTTGCTATTTTGGGAAAGCAAATTAATTATAAAAAAAGATTATTGAATGAAATGATTGAAATCAGAAAACACCCCTATAATATCAACAAAAAGCAGGACGTTGAAGGCTTGAGTATGGTATACCATAATCTTTTAAAAACTATACAACATCCTATATAGAACCAAATGATAATTGTTTATTATTGGTATTCTCATCAGCTGCATACCTCCCCTTTTTTCTTTTCTTTTTATTTCGTCGAACACCAAGCGTCAAGCAAGAACCTTCAACTAAGTACCTTACATATAATTTTCAATAACATTATGCGGTAGACAGTCGAACGATTTGAACCTTAAATCACCTTAAATCATCCCTCTCTTTTTGTCGGTTCGACTGTGAAATCAATTTATTTATTTATTTAATTACCGTTAAAACTGTGTTTTTTGTTTTTTTTTTCTGTCTATATTATTAGTCAAGTCCACAAGTGCCTATTATGTGTTATATTGATTGTTAACATGTTCCTTACCACCATTTTAACTTGTACACTAGAGTGATAACTTGAATGTAAGTAATATCAGTTGTTAAAACCATTAAGAATTGTGTATTGGAACTGTTGTTTTTTTATTTATTTTTCTATTTATGTTTTGTTTTGAATTTGTCAAATATTATCCTAATTTTTAGTGCCCTGAGGATGACCTAATTTAGGTCGAAACGTCGGCAAATACAAATTTTTCATCTCCAACGCTGTTTTATTGACCTGAATCCAACTTAAAAAAACTAATCGAATCATTACCGAGGTCACTAGCCAAAAACAAGTAGATAACTAATAGGCTAGTCAAAATAGGGGGTTGGGGTAGAAAAAATTAGTAACAAAGTGATCTCTGCGGAAATGAGTAGTCAATAGGGTCCTTATTAATCCCTCAAAAATCGCACTTTGTCGCATTGGTGGAACTTGGAAAAAAATGGCCGCCATCTTGATTTTTTTTGGAATTTATTGAATATTTCGTAAAGTATGCATTATATCAAAAAAACTCAAAAGGACTTTTTTGTGGAGAATCAAAAGTTACCCATAATGGGAGAAATAAATTTAAAGACCATCAGCTGCAAACGAAAAAGTTATTGACATTTATTTCATTTGGCAACATGGAATTTTTCAAAACATCTGAAAAAAACTCAAATAAGTATTATTTTTTTTTGGTGCAGAATTAAAAACTACATTTAATAGAAGAAAAATTCAATAAATTTTAATGATCTAAATATTTTTGTTGAGAGGAAGCAAAAACGCATATGACCAGAAACACATTTGGGCAGGAAACTACCCAGACACAAACAGCACACAAAGTCTTAAAGACGTCTTTTTTAAGTCTGCATTCTGCATTACATCTGACCGTCTGAAGACTAAAAAACCTCTAAAAACTTCCATAATCAGATGCCCTAAATTCACATCTCAAGGATAACTGAACTGAGCCACACTATTTCGTTCAGCCAGGCCTAGAAGTGAATAATGGTTCATGTATTGAAAAGAGATTTAAAGACTTCTTTTAAAAATTTCGTTGGAGACGAAGAATGTCTTAGTTCTAAAGGCGTCTTTATAGGCAGACTTCTGAATGGCGTTGGGTTTTGTAACATACGTCGTCTTTAAGATGTCTTTGAGACGCCTTAAAGATTTCCCACAGAATTCGTTTTTCATTTAATTTTAGAAGTTACTTGAAACCATTTAGAATCCTACAGAACACTTTAGAACTTCAATAATGAGCCTTTTCGAAAGTTCAAAACACTTAAAATTCAACTCATAATTTCCAACAGCATTGTGTAGCGCTTCAGAACATTTTGAAAACTTCAGAACCATTATTAGAATGGAGTATTTTGGAACAATTTAGAAACTTCAGAGATATTTTAGAACAATAACGATTCAATTTAGAACTGGAAACCTTTTAGAATGCTTTTAAACCGAATCAACTTCACTTTGGAACTTTAATAGGGCTCTAAAATACTTAAAAATCTGTCAATCTGTCAAATGAACATTTTGAAATTTAACATGAATCCTTCGAAGAAGCGTACTTCCCAATTTAGAAATTACTGAAAAACTTCTAGAATGCTCCAGAACCCAGTCAACTTGGAACACTTTAGACAAACCTCAGAATTGTGCCAGAGAGCCTAATAAATAATAATAATAAAAATAATATGAGTAATAAATAATAATGAAATATTAACAAGAAAATGTTCCTTTTTCAATTCAAATTCTTGAATTTTTATAATTTTTTCTTTTCCAGGCACTTGATTTTTCCCGAGATTTTTCCTTACTTCTTTATCCTAAATTCTTAATTTTCTTTTGGCTTAGATTTTTTTTTCCATGTTCTTGAATTCTCATTATTCCTGTATTTTAGAATTTCAGGCTCTTGACTTGCTTTTCAATTTTCAGTCCTGTCTCTTCAAATAGTTTTCTACCAAAATGAATTTTTCGTATGTTTCCGTTTAAAGAAATCAATAATTTAAGACCCTAGCGTTTAGAATAGACAAAAATTGAAAGTAATAAAATATCAGTTCTGAAGACGTCTTTAGGCAGACGTCTGAAAGACGTTGGGTTTTGTAACACGACGTTTTTAAGATGTCTTTAAGACGCCTTGAAGACGTAAGCCGACGTCTGAAAGACGTCCTGAATGTCGTTTGTGGACATCTTAGGGACGTCTTTAAGATGTCTGTGTACTGTCTGGATAGACACTAAGTAATTCAAATAAATTAAATTCTATACTTTAAGGTTTATTAAAAAATCACTAAACCTTCACAGTAGTGAAAGAGAAAGACTGGAAACTTGAGAACATGCTTTAAACCTTTGACACCAAACTTTTCGATAATTACTGTTGTTTTTTTTTATCTCAATATATAGGTATCTTTAATCCTCTACTAACGGGCATTCTTAAGTTTTATTAGAAAAATCCATACATTTCGCGATTTTACCTAAAGTTCAAAAATTTCCAGATTTTTAAATAAATTAATTCCCAATAACTTTTTTGTTTTCCAGCTTATAGTGTTGAAATTTCTTTTATTATAAGTAACTTTTTATTCTCCTCAAAAAAGGACTCTTGAGAAATATTCAATGAATCCGAAAATAATCAAGATGGCGGCCATTTTTTTTCAAGTTCCACCGATGCGACAAAGTACGATTTTTGAGGGATTAATTAGGACCCTATCGACTACTCATTTTCGCAGAGATCACTTTGTTACTAATTTTTTCTACCTCACCTGCATAAACCTACCTAGATTGACTATACTATAATAAATCTTTTCATGTTTCCCCTGTAAACCTAATTACTTGCCACAACCAAAAGTAAAATTAACTAATTTATTCGGTTCGAATCAAAAAAGCGCCATTAGCTTAATAGATTAGAATGATCAGTGGCACAGTATCGGCTGTACTTAGAAATGTATCGCTTATAAACAAAAATATTCTTGCCCGATAAAATTCAAATTGTGCAAAGTCTTTGTGGGACAATATATCAATTTACTTTAAAGTGATAAGGAATTTGTGATAGTGACAGTGTTTTGTTCGGCAAAATAATACGATTTTTTAAAGGTATTGTATAAAGTAGTTAGCATTAGTCGATAGTGATGTTAATAATTGTATATCAACAAATTTAGTTTGTACCAAAATGGAAATAGCTACACACGAAGGTGCTCCATTACCCACCCTCTACGAATACTACACAGAAGGTGACATTAAATCGGGGTTGAATGCCGATCAAAATTATTTTACTCTAAATGGAAAAAATATCACGTTGTATTCTGGTGCAATGCATTACTTCAGGACCCCAAAGCAACTATGGAGAGACAGGTTAAGGAAAATGAGAGCTGCTGGTCTTAATGCTGTAGAGACTTATGTGCCATGGAATTTACATGAACCCAGTCCTGGTAAGAATATATGAATGTATAGAGCTTTACCAAAATACCTGTCAGATGAATATTATTGAATACAGTGATTACATTGCATTACTTAGCATTTAGTTGAAAAACCTACCTGGAAAGATCTACCTACAAGCGTTGCTACAAGGTTGTCTACCAACCATGCGAGCAAGAACTAGGACATATTCATCCTGACTGAAGTCTTTCATGTAAAACAGAACTTCTGAATCACTCAACAATCGAAATATTAATTTAAATGTTTGCTTGCTCATCGATTTATGTATTTTGTTAATGGTTTTTAAACAGACTCTTCTCTCCAATAGGTCAGTTTGATTTTGGCAATGGAGGCTCAGACATGGAAGATTTTCTCGACATAGAAACCTTTCTAAAAACTGCCCAGGAAGAAGACCTTTTTGCCATCCTAAGACCAGGACCTTATGTTTGTGCTGAATGGGAATTCGGAGGTTTTCCTAGTTGGCTTTTAAGGGAAACTGGCATAAAATTCAGAACTTCAGATCCGAAATATATGAACCCAGTAAAAAGGTAAGTTTGTACCACCTGTCATCATAACTCATTCCAGCTAAAAATGTTTTAAGATTCTTTCAAGCTCTTTTTCCAATACTGGCAGCATTCCAATTCATCAATGGAGGCCCAATCATAAGCTTTCAAGTAGAAAACGAATATGGCAGCACTAAAACTTCATCATTTTTGCCAGACAAAACTTACTTGAAGCAACTCAAACAAATTTACTTGGAACACAACATCACTGAACTATTAACAACTGCTGATGGAGTAACTTCCTTTAGAGACGCGGGTACTTTGACCAAAGATTTCTTAATAACTGCAAATTTTGGTGGAAATCCTATGAGCTCATTTCAAACCCTTGAAACTTTACAGCCTGGTAGACCTAAAATGGCTATGGAATATTATCCAGGATGGTTTGATCATTGGAGCGAAAATCATCATACAACATCTGCATTACTTTTAATATTGAACCTGGAGGCAATTTTATCATATCCAGGGTCATTTAATTTGTATATGTTCCATGGCGGTACTAGTTTCGGATTTATGAATGGAGCCAATCTGGATAATGATTACTTAATGGATAATAGTGGATATCAACCTGGTTCTTAAAAATCCTTTTTGGTGAATATATTGCTAAATAAAAAATTTCCAGATATAACTAGCTATGACTATGCTGCTCCATTAACTGAAGCCGGAGACTATTCTGGCAAATATGATTTAATTAAAGTTCTTTTGGCAAAATATGCTTCACCACAAACTAGATTACCACCAATGCCAGCTCCGACAGTACGCCTAGTGTATCCAAATATAAGCATTTTAGAGTATATTCCTTTGAAATCTCTTATTGGTACATGAGTTAATTTAACAAATATTTTTAAATTGCGAGAAATATTGTAGATTCCCAACTTATAAACCTGGAATACGAAAGACCAATTGCGATGGAAATGTTGGATATTAATAATGGTTCTGGACAAAGTTATGGATACATAACTTATAGAAAAGAACATGTTAACTTGTCTGCAGGGGCCACTCTGACTATAAGTGGTAGGATTTGTGATTCAGTTTTGGTAAGCTTATTTTTCTCAGAAGATGGCTTTATTAACATTCATATAGGTTTTGGTTAACGGACAATTAATATCACCACCTCTGAAGTCAAAATATGATCTAGACAATTTTGGATTTTGGAACATTAATAATTCACAAATAACTTTAACTAATGTTACCATGGCTGATGCTACCATTGATTTGGTTGTCGAAAATTGGGGCAGGGTTGGATATGGAAAACTACCACAGTATTATCAATTTAAAGGTTGCTCTATAGTAAAATGAATACGAACTTTTGATTGAAGTTATTTTTCTCAGGATTATGGCAAGGGGATATTTCACTAGACAATAATGTTTTATTGAACTGGAAGCATGTTCCTCTGGAATTCAAGAAAACATGGACTTTAGGTTTGCAAGGATGGGAAAAAATTGAAAATTATAGAGGACCTGGCATATATAAAGGTAAAATAATTAGCAAATATGATAATGATATTAATGTATGATTACGATTTAGGTTATATTAGTATCGGTAATCCATCAGACACGTATATTGATATGAGACCATGGACAAAAGGTATTGTGATGATCAATGGGTTTGTTTTGGGAAGATACGCTAGAATTGGGCCTCAACAATGCTTATATTTGCCGGCACCTTTAATTAAGAAGGGACAAAATGAAATTTTAATATTTGAACACTATGAAGCCTCTGACCGAGTAGAATTTTCGAATGAGCAAATTTGGGAGACACTGTAGACAATTTTAAATTATATTATTGCATAGGTTTTCCAATAAAGATATTTTAATATAATGGTTTATTATTTAATTAATGGTATTTGGGATTCAAAGTTTTGGATATAGTTCAAATTACACACAGGCGGCCGATCAGAAAGGGTAAATTTTTGCCATTTTTACCATTGGAAAAAGCATTAAATTCTCTATAAATTCGTGCACAATTGAGTTTGATAGCTCAAATAGTTTTTGAGTAGACTTTTAGTCCAAATTTTGTCAAAAACTTCAAATTCAATTTGCTGAAAAACTGTAAATCTGGGAAAATTGTAAATTACAGGCCACTTAGAGCTAAATGAGGGCTACAAATGCTGAAAAATTCAATGCAATTTGCTCAACGGTTACCAAGCAATTGAGGTTTGAATGTTTTGAAATTAGAATTCAAAGGGGGTACCCTTATGAAAGATTTTTTTATTTTTCAGTTTTGCTCAATTTTGACTTTACCAATCGATAGAGCGGGTCAAAATTAGTGGAAAACAACCCTGAGACTAATTCCAAATAGCCATTATAAGCAGGAAAAAATAAATAAAAAGGAAATACTATTTTTGGCTCTAATAAATGTTCAAAATCTTGAAATGGTCATGAGCAATTGCCATATCTTTGTTGAATTTCGAGCAAATTAAAATAAATTATACACCATCGGAAAGAGCATTAAATGTTCTATAAATCCGTGCAAAATTGAGTTTTATAGCTCAAATATTTTTTGAGCAATTGAGCCTCAAAGTTGACTTTTAGTCCAAATTTTGTCAAAAAATTCACACTCAATTTGCTCAAAAACTATAATTCTGGGAATATCGTAAAATGAAATTAGAATTCAAAGGGGATACCCTTATTATGAAAAACTCGATTTTTTTATTTTTTAGTTTTGCTCAAGTTCGACTATACCAATCGATAGAGCGGGTCAAAATTAGTGGAAAACAACCCTGACAATATTTTCAAATGGCCATTTTAAACAGAAACAAACATAGGCGCCGGAACTTCAAAATTACCATGGGGGCTCGGGTACAAAAAATTAACATAAGTAGAATTAATCATATAGACAGGACTAGGCTTAGACACAGGCTTAAATGAGACCAGCATTATTGGCATAGCCAGGATTTTGTATTGAGCTGAGGGGTCAAATTTGCAGGCAGTGATCCTTGCAGCTCCGCCGCGAAGCGCCGCAGTCGCGAAATTTTTGGGTCTTTTACGGTATTTTTGTAACTTCTAATGGTAGGAGCATGTGGGGATGCGGCCATTTGAACATAAATTTTGATAAGAATTTATAGTAGAACGTTAGGTACCTATATTTTAATGTATGTATTTGATTATTCACCTAGGACTTGAATTGATTTTTTTTGTTTATTTTAATTTTGAATTACTAATATTTAAAGGCCTTTGGGGGAGGGTGGGAAAATGCCTTTTTGTCGACCTCCTTGCCAACGCCAGTGGGCAACACCCAGTCGATTCGCCTTAACCGGGTATATACAGGCTAATTCGACTTATTACTCCCTATGTGTATAGTAGGTTGGTCCGATCTTTATATAAATTTTCCATGATAAACTAGGTAAAAAAGCCAGTGATGTGATGTAAACATACCTATCATGAAAAAAAAAAATCGGAAAGGAAATAATAATCCAACGACTTATTGAAGATACAGGTTTAAATACTACACAACAAAATATTCTAACTGTTTGTTGAAGTAGGTATAACAAAAACATAAAACATAAGTTTGATATAAAAATGAATAGTTAGGAACTCAATATTTTTGTACCTACCCAATACACTACTACACCCACCACCAAAATCACTATGGGGGCTTAAGCCCCCATTGCCCCCATGGTTCCGGCGCCTATGGAAACAAAAATAGAAGGGAAATCCTATTGTCAAGCCAAAAAATATCACCCTTTATAACATTATTATTCCAATACGAATTAACCAAAGTTCATTGACTAATAATGTCCCAATTTAGTTGGGCAATTCGGATGTTATATTAAATAAAGCAAACGCATTCGGATGTCAGCAAAAAAGCTTAAAGCCAACAACCTAGGTTTTAGGTCAATGATTTTTGCTGACAATTCTGAATTGATTTGGATCGATAAAGCGTAATTTTCAAGTTAGTTGTAAATCTAAACTCGGGCGTTAAAGTCGTAAAGGTTGTGCTACGGGCTAACGGGCTACAGGAAGATGATGGGATTCCGGTAAGTACCATTAATAAACTTTTATAAATCGTCTAGTGTTCTCATCGGCTATCCTTCTACATTACTGTTCTCGAAACAGCGGAAATAATTACGGAATTAATTACGGGAATAATTACGGGAATAATTACGGAAGCAACAGGTCAAGAGGAAGAGGCCGCGGCGGCTACCAGGGGGGCTACAGAGGAAATAATCACGGATCCAACTTCCCAAATACAAGAAGTAGCGACGGGAGACCAAAATGCAAAGATTGCAACAGGAATGGTCATTACTCTTGTAATAGAGATGACACAAGAAGAGTGTCGTTTTCTAGATCGCCTTCCCCAAACGCATTCGGACGGCTCAACTAAAAAACCCCAAAGAAGTCGTCCTGCAAACCGGGGTTAACCCATCCCAAAATATATTGAAAGTTACTGGGACTGTAAATAATCATAGGAATATAGAAATAATTTTAGATACGGGGGCAAGCCAATGCGTAGTAGATAGTAGTTTGGTCCAGCACCTGAGGAAAGTATAGGAACATCACCACCGGTTACGGGAGGTGTCCGAATAAAAACTCTGGGTACATCAGAAGTGAATTTGGAAATTGGAAATATAAAAGGCTACGTATTGGCACTGGTAGTGGAAAAATTATCGAAGCCGTTGATTCTTGGCACCGACTTTTTTTCAAAAAATGAGGCGAAGATAGATTATAGCAACTGTACAGTAAATTTAAGTTATTTTAACATAAATACCACCCTAACTTTTGAGAGAAAAAATAGAGTAGGGCAAATTAACCGTTCGTCTTTATACACTGAGAATAAAAACGACACAGAAGGAGGAAGTTCTCTAGAAGACAGAGAAGAAACAATAATATGTAATATACAAATTGAAGAGGACCGACAGAAAATTAAATTGACCGCTCAGAAAGATTATATTTTGAAGCCGAATACGGAAATCACCGTAAAGCTTGCTACTAATTTGGACAATTTTGATTATGAAAACTTACCCAATCTTAGCTTTTACGAAAATGACAAAAATCTAAGGAATAAGGGAATAGTTTGCCTATCACCAGTCTATAAGATTGAAAATAACCTCGTAATAAAATTGATAATAATGTGAAAATTTTCAGAGGCACCACTTTGGGTTTTCTAGAAGGCATAGAAGTATATAATCTATTGGAATCGGGAATATTTTTATTGGAAGAAAGTGGAAAAGAGGACGAAGTTACGATGGAAGATCACAAAATAAGCCATATAAAAAATAAGACTTTTTTTTTTACGGATATGCGCACTCGCAAGGAAAACTACAAAAATGAAAGTTCAAAATTTATTACACGAATTTAATGACATATTTTCAAAAACTCCAAAAAATATGGGAAAGACAGATCTTGTAGAACATAACATAGATATTGGAGACGCTCAGCCTATAAAACAGAAAGCATATAGAGTAACCCAAAAAAAAAGGGAAATAATAGACAGTCAAATATCGGAAATGGCTAAATACAATGTAATTAGACCAAGCCATTCTCCTTGGGCCAGCCCTGTAGTACTAGTTAAAAAGAAATCGGGAGAAACTAGATTTTGTGTTGATTACAGGCGCCTAAATGCTGTAACCAAAAAATCCAGCTATAGTATTCCTAACATAGACGCTACGAGATGGGCAGAAACAGAAGCGCAGCCTAGTGGCAAGGCGGGCCCTGTAGCAAAATTCATACTCGAAAAAATCATTACAAGACATGGGGCTCCAAAAGAATTGTTGAGCGACAGAGGCAAAGTGTTCCAATCAGAACTAGTCATGGAACTTTTAAGAAAAATGGGAACCACAAAACAATTTACAACCGCTTACCACCCAGCAACGAATGGTCTGACAGAGAGACTCAATAAAACTCTAGCGGATATGATCTCAATCTACACCAACACTAACCAGACAAACTGGGATAAATACCTTCCTCATGTTACTTTTGCATATAATACTAGTAGGCAAGATACTACTACATTCTCTCCATTTATGTTAGTATATAGAAGAGAGCAAGTCTTACCAATAGAAGCTACCCTTATGCCTCCCCCGAATCAGTTGGATAGTCATGAAACTAGGGAAAACGTAGTTTGTCCAAGGAATTTATTCTATTAAACGAGAATTGGGATGCTCAATTAATGAGGCAAGAAAATAAAAACACTAGAGGAAAACGTGCTCTAGACTTTGTAGGATCTGCTTTATCATGGTGTTGTGGAGTAGCCACAATGGAAAAACTAAGATTAGTAGAGGAATCTGAGGACAACGTTAAGGACAAATTAATGAGAATGACCCAAGGACTGTCAGGAGTGCTAAAAGAAATAAGCCAAAACTCCAAGGCATTTGAAGAATGCGACGAATCGATTGCGAGCACATTTAGAGAAACTGAGCTTAGAATGACGGTTATAGAGCGACACTCTGAAGAGTTAGAGGACATATTAGTTAACGCCACAAACGAAGAAGGGCGTATGACGTCTACAATATTATACTATCAGTACATGAACTTGAGGATAGATGGTTATGATCACTCGGAGTCTCAGAAGGCAAGCCATCATGCAATCATGCAAACAACATAGAATACCAGCAGACATAATTCATCCACAAATACTAAGGGAAGACTTAACAAAATTAGAACTAGAACTAGAAACCTCAGGACAGGGACTGGCCATCCACGTAACTGAGATCTCTAAATATTACCAAGTCCGGATTTGCGACTGTTCATACACAGAAAATAAATTATTTATCCACGTCAAAGTACCAATAATAAAAATGAAACAAAGCTGGAAACTATATGAATTAATTACGACACCCTTCGCATGGTTCAATCAGACTTGCACGAAACATAACACACCAGCCACTCTACATGGCGGTTTCATCGACAGTGGAGAATAGAGATGAAATGAGGCAAATTTCAGGAGCAGGTCTTCATCAATGTAAACCGTATCACAGCCAACTATGCTATATACCTCGATTCTCAGCAGACAACATCCAAGGTCCAGAGTGTGCTAGAAAGTTGTATGAGGGCACAACTGTCCAGCAACTAGCCCAATACTGTCCAATGAGTTGTCACTCAGCAACATCAATGATAATTTCGGAAATATCCGAAGAAGTTTATATGTTGACACACCCTAAAAAGGGTTTGGAGGTCACGTGCAGAGAGAATAAATCCTATAAACTCAAGCCAGAGCATCCTCATCAAGGGTCGAATAAGGTGAAATTGCCTTGTAACTGTCAATTACAGTCAGAAACAGACATAGTCATTCCAAAACGATTTCCATGCCCCAACTTTTTGGTGTCGTATGACGCTCAAATAACTCACATTATCCCAGCAACATGGTCTACATTAAAATCATTTCTTTTGAATCCAAAATCAAACTACCTTTCACCTACTTATAAAAACATGTCGGAATGCCTTAACATTAATTGGACTCTCCATATACCTCACGTTAACTTAACTTCAAGTGAAACAACAGAGAAAAATATAATTAGTCTAATTCGACAAACAATTCCAATGAAATACTTAGTTACACTTACGGATTCCATTCGGACACATTATTCCTATGCTGGAATATTGTCCTCTCATTTCTAGTTGTTTACCTATCATTTAAAAACACAAGTGTGACACTTACTACGCCACTTTTCACAAGGGCTAATAGTCTAGAAATGACCGCAAACACGACACATGGCGCAGTAATGGGCCTCATTTACACTTGCTTCACAATATTCATTCTATTCCTGATACTACGTTTTTTTTATTCTTACTACACAAGGATCTCCAAGAAACCCAGAAATGGCAGACAAACAATTGAAAAGAAAAATGAAGAGACTCACGCACAAGACAGAGAACTTAACGAAATGACCTCGAAGGGTAATTTTCAAATAACTTCAAAATCAGAAAGGAATAATACTTTAAGATATAGTCTTGAAATTATAGACGATAAAGACATCCGATCACTGTCCCCTGGTGATAAAGTAAAAGCTGAAATAGAGCTTGTTGGAATAGATGATTGAATGCCCCGTTTAAAGGGAGTATTCCTGAGATACTTCAGTATGCCCTACTTATCTCAGATTTTTAAGGAATAATTCAATAATTTTAAAATATTGAAGAATTTGTTAAATACATAATAGGTACCTAAATATAATTACTCGTACTAGTGCAAAAAAATTTGCTTTTTTATTTAAGTCTAAGACAGCAGTGCACAAATTGGTATTAGAATAAATATCAGAGTAAATACGATAAATGCACTAGATTTTTATGCAGGCGCCTGACGTGAATTAATAAATATATAATAATTATATAAAGTATACAAACTGATGTATAATAAATATCTATAATAAAGTTTATAAAAAAGGTTGTAGGTAGGGGACAGAAGGGCATACAACTGGATCGGATTGTTCTGAGAAATCCTACGACAAAATTACGAGAAAATTTTTTTTTTTGCTCTTTTGAACTATAAAGTAACTCATTATCTAATTTTCCGTTCTGTATGAAAATAAACTTGAATAGGCATTAAATAAAGCGTAAACATCGCCTTATTACGGAAAATATTTGGTCAAACCTTCTTTACCTTAACCTACCTATTACATTTAAAAATGGTTACATTTTTTCTTATTAATATATTTTTTTTTTAGTTGGTTTAAGGTTTTCATTTATTTATAGGATATAAGCTCAATTAATAGCACATACTCACACTTTGTTTTTTTTTTTTTAATGTGAAATACCTGCCAACGCAACGCCTTTCCTGTCATAAGAATACCACCTTCCAACAACAAGACTCCAAGATCGTTCAACAGGGAACCACTACATTGACCACCGGCATTAGTGCACACACGTTCAGGATAAATATCTGTAATTTATTTCAATACCTGACGCACCTGGCGCATTGAATCCGACAAGGTTGTAGTTTCGCGGTCCGAAAGTAATCAAATTACTCTGGTTCCTGGAAAAATGGTTACTTTACTTTTGGACCTCGAGTTCCTGGAATCTGGTTAACCAAATGTTAAAATAGTAACCGGCCATCCGATGTCGGTTCTATTGGTTCTATCTGTAATATCTGTCAATTATTTTTTATTTCATATTAGCGTTCCCCAACTAACCGGAATTTTCAGTAACCATCTGTCAACCGATTCGGTTACATTGGTTAACATTTGGTTATATTCGGACCATAGCCTTTATTTATTTATGAAAAAAATTTACTAAGCCCGCATACGGCGCCATCTCTTATAACCGATACCAAGTTTATTTTGTATTTTGTATTTTGTATACCGCGCCATCTCTGATACCTGGAACGAAGCTCGGCATTGCAGATACAGTAGAACAATGCTGCTCAGGAACTGGAGCTATTTTGAACAGAACTATTCCACTATTCCGATCAGATAGAGTGGTGCAGAAAGAGTAGTGCAGATAGAGTAGAACAGATGGATTAGTGCAGTGCATGCAGTGCAGATAGAGTGAAACAGAGCTGCGCTAGAGATTTTTTTTGTTTTCTTTACATTCTTTAGACATTCCTGTGCCTGAGTTTATTTATTTGGTGGTACACTTTACAAGAATAATGCCCACAAGCTGCCTAAAAAAGGATGATGTAAAAATTTTAATTTTAGGTGACTTCTGATCCAGAGAGTAAACATTAATTTTCTTCAACCAAAGCCAAATCCACCATCGAAAAAAACTGAATTTAATTCAGCTAATAGATACGTTAACACAACATTTAATAGGTATATTTAATAATTCAGAGGCGGTACGAAGTTCGCCGGGTCAGCTAGTTTTTTATATAACAAGTTTAAACTTGTTTCATTGAAGTTTTTTTTTTTTTATTCTCACTTATTCTATCATACTTACCTATCTACCTACCACTCCTGATTTTATATTTTATTCGAATTTGGTTAAAAACGTTTTAATATTTTTTGTAGTCCAAGGAAAATGGTTGTTACTGATATTTTTTTTATTATATATTTTTTTTTGTAGGAATTATCAATAGCAAATGTACTTAGGAAAATTAAATTGTGTTTAGTAACCATAACTTTTAACTTTTAGGTTTTAACATTAACTTTTGTTAAATTGTACTTGTAACTTGTATTAATTTTGCTTTGTTTTTATAATTAATTTCTTTTTCTTTTCTTTTAAAATATTTTAATTTTTTTTCAAACGCTATGATTTAATTTTTTTTTAGATCTTTTATCGCTGGGGCCCTAACGGGCTAAAGGAAGATGGGATTCCGGTAAGTACCATTATTAAACTTTTATAAATTTCTTAATTTAATTATTAAATTAGGGAACAATCATATTTTTTAAATTATCTTTTTTCTTATTGCTTATGTTTCCAAATATAAAATACATATGTTTTCTTTTGTATTTTGTCTTCATTAAAATAAAAAGAATATATAAAATTTCAAATTATTTCCATTGGCGCGAAAACGATTACCTTTAAGATGTCGGTACTTGTGACGTCAACTGTTTGTAAATGCAACGTTAAGGTCTGTTCTCACAAGAGTCTCTGACACTTTGCAAACTGTCAGAAAGAATTGCTCTTACTTTTGACTGCATTGAATGCGGTTTTTACGTGGTGTTTCTGTATTTGGCGTATTGTGAAATTTTGTATTTTACTTAGTTTGTCATGATTTATACAGGATTTACAGAAGCGCAGTCTGACAATCTTCTATAGACCCATTATGGTGGTTCAATATCAGTCGTGGCGTGAAGTGAGCTGTTCGTGGACCAATCGTTCTTCAGGACCCAAGAATGAACCATGTAAGCGTGGACCACGTTCGTTATTCACGGTCAGTGTAAACTACCCTTAACCTTGGTTTATGAACAGTTGACGTCACCGAAAGCGGCCATATTGAACTTAGCTTTTCCGTGCGAAACTTTTCAATTTGAAACTAATAATTACCGTACGAGAATAATATCGATAAATTAAACGCAAAACTGCTCATATTAAATATTTTATAGGAAAATGTGCTACATAAAAACAAAATGAACCATATTTATTTCTGATGAGAATTCCCTATTGCCATATCTTTGTTGAATTTCGAGCAAATTGAAATAAATTATACACCATCGGAAAGAACATTAAATTCTCTATAAATCCGTGTAAAATTGAGTTTGATACCTGCTCAAATAGTTTTTGAGCAATTGAGCCTCAAAGTTGACTTTTAGTCCAAATTTTGCCAGCAGGCGGCTAACACCCTAGCGGCGGCCCGGAATAAAAAATGCTCCAAATGATATTAAGGCCGGGGTTACCCAATTCCTTAATTCTTAATTTTTGTTCTTAATTCCTAATCCTTAAAAACACCAATGTTAAATAAATTGAACTTTTTAAGAATTAAGAATTAAGGACAAATATTAAGAATTAAGGAATTGGGTAACTCCGGCCTAAATGCATGCATTTAAAAAGTTTCAGACCTGGAAAGTCAGTAGGTACACTAACACTATCTTGAAGATATTTTAGTAGTTGGTGTAGATTCCACTTTAGGTTACTTTACTTTTAGTGAGAATTAAATTTAACGGTTTGTTTCCAGAAAAGTATTTGCTCAAGTCCAGAACTTGATCTTGTTATCTCAATTTTGTCTTAGTCCTGTTTCTAGAGCTCGATCTTGCTACTTTCATCTCAACCCATGCAAAGGTACAAACACTAATCAATCATAAAACTCCAAGGCGATTAATCCTGAACTTGCATGATGCTGATCTTCGCATTCAATAGTAAAACAAAAAGTTCACATGAATTCATCTATTAAAATCAAATTATCTAATTGATATGAGTACCGACTCCCCAAATAGGATCTCTCGAAAACTTAACGTACTCTGGAGCACTAAAGTGCTCAAAAACAATAATTTCATTCTGGCCTTCTTGCAATAATCCAGCAGGAAGATAGAGAGCTTGCTGTGGTCCAACCGCAAAAATTCTTCCTAAGATAAATCCGTTAATTATAACTATGCCTTTCCTCCAATCTTGTACGTTGACGTAGGTGTCTCTTAAAGGAGCTTTAACATTAAAAGTTACCTAAAAATATAACAATAAAGACCAAATATTGAGTTTAAATTTAGCTTTTACCCTGTATAAAGCAGGTGTAGCTCTGGTTTGTTGCACTTCATGCCAGCCCGTTAGTTGCTTGTTCCAGGATTTTTTAAATTCCAAAGGAACGATCTCCCAACTCTTGATTTCTACATCGTCAATTAAAACATCTTCAATTAGTCCTTTAAATTGTTGGAACTGATCCAGGCCTCCATAGTTGTTTCTTGCATTGTTTTCCACAACCAGATCTAATGTAGCTCCTTCTAACGCTTCGTTTGTTAGAGTTATTGAACTATCTTTAACTCTCCAATATCTGCAATAATTATTTCACTAAAAAATATATCTAAAGGGACCTTGTTTGAACTAACCCAAATTTGTTGAGATCGTCTTTACTGGAAAGCACTGGCGTTAGAAGTTTTCCATTAACAAGAACCAAAACGTGATCCCTTACATATCCAGAAATTTTCAATACTGCATTGGCGTTTAAATTAAGGTTTGTTTTTCTATAAACAATATATCCAAATGCTTGGCCTAAAGATACAAAATAAGATTCTAAAACCATAATGAGCTTGATTGAATGTGAATTCACCTGAATTATTGTTAATAGGCAATTGTTCCATAGAAACAATGTTTTCACTTGCGATTTTGTTTGGGAAAGAATCGATGATTTCTGATAGTAAAATCTGTTGTTCAATCTATAGAAAATTTGGGTTAGTTAACAGGTGCACAATCTTATATTTCAATAAAATTTACCTTAATATCGTCAAAAGTCACTCTTTCATGGGTTTCTGGAATAGCAGGAAGTTTCGATTTGATTGGATTGTATTTAGAAACTAGTTCTGCAGTGGCAGTGAATTTGTCAGTAATTTCGCCGGATTCAGAAATTGGGGAGTCATAGTCATAACTGAAACATTTTTTTTGATAAAATCCTCGCTTATCCTATTACAAAGTTGGTAATTACCTGGTAACATCTGGTTGCAATCCAGAATTGTTCAATCCAGGGTACAAGCTGTTAGCTCCGTTAAGGAACCCAAAATTGGTACTACCCACGAACATGTAAATATTAACAGAAGCTGGATGAGTTAAGATCTGTTCATAAAGTTGCTTGTATTGATCTACTGAAACTGTGTGGTGGTCTTCGCTAACATGATCAAACCAACCTAAAATTAAATTTAAAAAAAAAAAAAAAATGAAATGTTTATTCATTTTATGTATTACCTGACCAAAATTCCATTGTCATTGTTGGTTTGTTGGCTTGTAGAGTATCCAACTTATCCAAGTTCCCCTTTACATCAGAATTAAAGTTGGCGGTCATCAAAAGTTCATTAGGCAGTGCTCCTCTACTTCCTGCACCTGGTGGATCTGAGGTGTACAAGAGTTCCTTGATACCATTATCTCTGTATATCTCCAAAGACCGAAATTATAAACAAAAGAATTTAAAAAAAAACAGGAGTTACCTTGACCAATGAATGTAAATAGTCAGGATCACTATTTCCAGTGTTGCCGTACTCGTTTTCAACTTGCAAAGCTATAATCGGGCCACCCTTGGTAAACTGAAGAGGTTCAAGAAGTAGTAAGAGTTGGCCCCAATACCTGGCAACGTATTTAAGGTATAGTGGGTCATTTGTACGAACTTTGATGTCTTTGTCACGGAGCAACCAACTTGGTAAACCTATAGAAGCAACGTTAATCACAAAAATTGTTTTTCTACAAACGTGTTAAAAATGCAATTTTTAACACCCCCTCGAAGCATTAAAAATGTTACTTTATCGCACTAGTGTTAAAAGTCTTTAAGGCACTAGTGTTAAAAATGAAACATCAAAATTTGAAAGCAAACGTCAAAAAAAGTTTGTATTTTTAATTATTTACATTAATATTAATGGTAAAATTTGAACAATTGAGGAAGCTCCATCGGCCGCCTCCTCTATATTTTTCAAGGGATTGATGCAACCCTCTTTTTCTTGTGTATTTTGTTGCATTTTTAGCAAAAAGCTTACTGACCACGATAGACCATACGACAGACTTTCAAGAAACTGACGAGACATTTCATTACCTGTAAAACAAGGTGCTGGTTGTTTGAATTTTTTGACAAATATCAAATTCAATAATTTTACGTAGGAAAGATGTTTCCAATTTATTATTCATTTAAAAATCCAATTTGTCACTGGTTATTGCTTGTTATTGCCGTTTGTAGAAAAAATATTGTATGATATTTGTGTTAAAAGTATTTTTAAGGCACTTATGTGAATTGCAGAATTCGCTTCGCTCATTCTGCAAACTTTCACATGCGTGCCTTAAAAATGTACTTTTAACACTTATATCATAAATAACTATTTCGGAAAATGTATTATTTACCTCCGAATTCCCATTCTGAACAAATATATGGTCCAGGTCTTACCAAGACGAACAAGTCTTCTTCTTGGGCTATTTTAATAAATTGGACAATGTCCAGAAATGCTTCAAAGTCTGAACCTCCATTACCAAAATCATATACACCTGAAATTAATCTAATTGAACTCGATTTTTTTTTGGAAAATAATATATTTACCTGATTGATATTCATGCAAATTCCATGCCGCATAAGTTTCGATTGTGTTTAAACCTGCGGCTCTCATTTTCCTCAATCTGTCTCTCCATTGCGACGGATGTACTCGGAAATAGTGGAAAGCTCCACTGAAGATGGTGATATTCTTACCATTAAGTGTGAAATATTTTTGATCGGCATTCAATCCACTGGAGATACCGTTCTCGGTGAAATATTCGTAATTAGTCGGCAGATCGTCTTGAATTACTGCCGATCTGGCCGCAATTAGGAAAACTGATAAAACTAGTAATATCACTGTTGACCGAGCCATTTTTTCTGCACGAAATTACTTTGGTTTCTGCTGATTTGTTATTTATTTATATGTTCTTTGAGTGATTGATAAGAAATAAGTACCTACGTGTAAATACTCTAGATTTTATGAAAATCAGCAATCTATGTTTTTTAGTCAATTAGGTATACAGGGTGTCCCACGGTGGATGGCGTATTAGACGTTAATGGAGAACTAAAAAGCGGATCATTTTGAAAATTTGGCAACCGGGATAAACGACCATAATCTACACTTAAAAATATTTTTGTTCATGCGGTGTTGCCGCTTCTACTCTAAACTAGTGGCAACATCACTATTTTATTGCATATTTGGATTCTACGTTAAATTCTGAGCAGATTTTATGTGATATACCATATACCTAAGTTAAACTGTTTTGGAAATATTGACAGTTGAAAATTGACTTTTTACAACTTTGACAGGCTGTAAAACCTAAACGGTTAATTTAAGAGGAAAACCGATTCTACATTCCATCTTAGATTTTCATAAACTATCATTTGACACCAACTTTGAACTTAACCGGAGATTAAATTTAACTGGAATTTTTAATCATGGATTTAATTCAAAGTTTGTGTCAAATGATAGTTTATAAAAATCTAAGATAGGAATGTAAAATCGGTTTTCCTCTAAAATTAACCGTTCAGGTTTTACAGCCTGTCAAAGTTGCAAAAAGTCAATTTTCAACTGTCAATATTTCCAAAACAGTTGAACTTAGGTATAGGGTATATCACATGAAATCTGCTCAGAATTTTAAGTAGAATCCAGATATGCAATCACATACAGGATATTCCATTTAAAATAGCGATTTTGCCACTGATTTAGAGTAGAAGCGGCAACACCGCATGGTCAAAAATATTTTTAACGTGTAGATTATGGTCGTTTATCCCGGTTGCCAAATTTTCAAAATGATCCGCTTTTTCGTTCTCCATAAACGTCTAATACGCCATCCACCGTGGGACACCCTGTATAACTCGTATTCATAAACACTTGATAAAGCTAGTTTTACTAAAGTAACCTGCATGATAAAATTATCATGCATAATATGAATGATATTATGATAATTAAGTAGGTAACGTTTTGGAAATGGTTTCAAATCTTCAAGTATTGAAAACTTGAATCAGGCGATTTTTTAAATTGTGTTTGGTGAGATAAAGCGAACCATAAAATTTTTCGGAATATTTGAAATTTTTTCACTACAAGATTTCAACGCTACGAAATGAGAAAGAAACCATAGAAATTTAACATTTCTATGTCTCGAATTCTATGGTTTAAACTTAAAAGAGCTGTAATAATGTATCTATTTCAACCAATTGAAAGAAGGAGTAAACATTATTGAAACATTATGTACAACTTCTTTGTCGGAATTCGACCAAGGAAAACTTGGAAATCTCAAGGGTGAAAACTCTCAAGAAACCTGAACTTCGAACATTAGGTATTCATGAAATACCTGAAAATGCATTTCGAAGTATGTATATTTGTTTTGCCTTATCAGAAATAATGAATGCTTTCCTTCAATTGCTGATAGAAAATATAGATATATTTTTTAGATAAGACTTAAAACAATCAGCTGAGGATGATTGATCACCACTTGTACTTATACTTAAGTATAACATTTTAATTCCCTACTACCTACCAATCAATTTTAGTATTTTTTCTATAATAACTTCATTTTCAACATTCCCATAAGTTTATATACTTTGTCAAATAATCTCTGTACGCTCCAGGAGACTGTGGTTCTCTGGATGGTATTTTCTGCTTGATCCTGATGGTTTAGGATAGAAGAGCAGAAGGGCCTTAGTACCAGACAGGACATAAAGTCACGGCACTTGCACTTAGGGCGTAAGATAGGTAACTTACAAGCACTTGCTATATGGGTTAAATCAAAACCTGTAACCAGACAAAGCACTTGTTACAGATTTAAAGAAGGGCCAAATGTAACCAGACAGAGCACCTGCTACAATAAGGCTAAAGCAAAAGTAATTGTTAGAGCGCAGTCTCACGACTCTACTAGCGTTGCTAGGCCAATAGTGACTTGGGCACAATTTAAGTAAGAGAAACAACAATAAGTTTGAATCTGATTTTATTAATGAAATTGATCGCCTTTTATATACAATAAATGCTGATTTTGCACATACCGATGATCGTCATTTGCAATAATAAAAAGTAGGTTGCTTATAATTAATTAATTCTAATATGTACAGTGTGTTAAAAATATAAAATTAAATGTTCCAATTTGGATAAATGGATATTCTGCCGCCTCTCAATTTGGCGACTTCAGGGACTATAGTTCATATTTTTCAGACTTGTTGGTGGTCTTTTTCTCTCTTGTTCGAAGTCTTAGATATTTGATTCTTATCCAGACACCCAACACTACTACGATTGGTGCAATGGTAGTTGTCACTGCAACTATGGTAGAATGATGTCGTATATCTCTCCATATATGGTTTTGAAGTTCCATCTGAATTGGAGTATGTATCTCTTCTGTCATTAGTGAGTTTAAATCATCTGAGTGCCCAATTACTGACTCAGATGCTGGCTGAAATTGTGAATGTTGAATATGTGTGAGTGCGTCGTGTTTATCGCGTTAGTTCCTTGATTTTTGTTCTGTTATAAGTGACTTCCATTCTAAATGTTTTTCTATTTATTTGTGCCGTTCCAAAATGTTCGATGTAAATATAGCCGCTTTGACATTTTGGGAGAAGTATCAAACTGAACCATAACATAAATAGTTGAATGATTTGAAAATGAGATACTTTTGATATCTCAGTTTTCACATGCTGCTTCACAGTGCATTCTCTTTTGATATTTGATATTGCTGCTTGAGGTTATGGCCATATTTGCTGTAACCTAATGAGTGGGAATGGTCAGTGTTTCTTTTTCCATTTCTCCTAATGTAGGTGGGATCTATGGGATGTATTACTACGCCATCTCTTCCAGGATGAACATCTGTTACGCGTGCTAAGGGCCATTGGCTGGGATTTATTGTATTTTCTTTTATAATTACCATGGTTCCTTTCTTAAGGTTGGTTTCCTGATTTTGCCATTTATATTTTTGTTGCAATCTTCCTAAATATTCTGTGCTCCAAACTTTTCAGAAGTCCTTTTTTATTTTTTGGGTAAGCCTCCATTTCTCTTACAAACTGGAATTAATATTACTTGCTATTGGGTAAATTGGAGACAATAGTCCCCTTCCAATTAAAAACTGACCAGGAGTTAGGACAAAATAGTCATCTACTTCGTCAGAGAGATAACGGCCTAGAATTGATGCTTGCTTCGATTTGGTGTAACAAAGTTGTAAGTTCTTCATACGTGAGGGTTTTTTCTCCAATTACTCGTTTGAGGTGATGTTTCATTGACTTGACTCCAGCTTCCCACAGTCCACCAAAATGAGGTGCCGCCGGTGGAATGAAGTGCCATTTAGTGCCAAGGTTGACCATTGTATTTTGCAAGGATTCGTGTTGAGTTAATTTGAGAACTTCTTCTTCAAAATAATGTGCTGCCCCAACAAAATTTGTTCCATTATCACTGTAAATATTTTCGCAGTGACCTCTTCTCTCAATAAATTTCCGGAAGGCTGCTAAGAACGAAATGGTCGTCATATCGCTTACCACTTCTAGGTGTATTGCCTTAGTGGAAAGACATACAAAAACTGAGATATAGCCTTTATATGACTTCTGACATCTTCCATTAGCTCTGATTTTGATAGGGCCGGCATAGTCTACTCCACTGTTAATGAACGGTGGGGATGGTGTGACCCTCGTGGCAGGTAATTGACCCATTTGCTGTTCTGAGGTTTTTGATTTGTACCTGATGCATGATGCATGTAATACATTTACTCCAGATTCTTCTTACAATTTTCTTCCCATAATAATCCAGTATTTTCTTCTGAGGTAAGCCAGTGTTGCTTGGTTTCCGCCATGCAGGGTTTTGTGATATGCGTCCATTATTATTAGTTTGCTCAAATGATTTTGACTTGGTAGTATTATAGTATGTTTCTGACTGTATGGTAACTCTGAATTTTGTAATCTTCCGCCAACTCGTAGGATTTGTTCCCCGTCAATAAATGGGCTTAGGTTGCATATTTTGCTTGATTTCTCCAGGTTTTTCTTTGTGTTAATGGACGATATCTCAGATGGAAATTCGCAGTTTTGGATCACTTTGATAACTTCTTGGAAGGTTTTTCTTGTTTCTTCGACAGATAATATTGGTTCGTTGGACCTGTGGAAAACTCTTCGACAGTAGCTTAATATTCTTATCATTCTGGTTAAGTCGGAGAATCGTTAAATTATGTTTTTTGTGATTTGTGTTTTAACCTGGAAACATTTTATGGTTTTCTTAGCTTCTTGGTCCGTTTCGGGTATTTCTTCAGCTAATGGTAGTGGTTCATGACTATGAAGCCATGCTGGTACATTCCACCACAGGAGATTGTTTGCTAATTCTTCTGGATTAGACTCTCTGGATATAAGGTCTGCTGGATTTTCGAATGTTCTTACGTGGTTCTAGTGACTGCTGTCTACGTATCTATTTATATCACTCACGCGATTGGCAAAAAATGTTTTCCATCGATTGTAATGTTATCATATGGAGTCACTCCATGCGAAAGTTTCTATATTTTCTATCTCTAGTGTCGAAATAGTTTGTTTTATCATTTTCGCTAATAAGTGTGCTGCCCAGAGTTCAAGTCTCGGTAACGTTGTTCTTAGTGTCACTGGGGCTACTTTTGATTTTGCGCAGAGAAGTGTGACAACTGTGTTCTCTTTAGTCGTCATTGTTCGGCTGTAGATCACAGCTCCATACTCCATAGGCCTTTTCAGAGGCGTCACAGTATCCGTGGAGTTGAATTAGGTTGCTTGACTAAATTGCATCCATCTTGGAATTCTGATATCTTCGAGTTTATTCATGTCCTTTCTAAAGGTTATCCATTTTTCTGCTAGTTTACCTTCTATTTTCTGATCCCATCCTAATCTTTCTAGCCATAAGTCTTGTATGAGTACTTTTGATTTGATGACTATAGGTGATAACCATCCTAAAGGATCGAGAATTTTTGATATTTCTGATAGGATGTGCCTTTTTGTTATTAGATTCTCTGTTGATGTGGTAACTTTGAACATGAAGTTGTCATCATAAGGCCACCAAAATACACCAAGTGATTTTTGGATGTCATCTTCGGATAATTCTTGGACGGTTTGGTTTTGTTGCGATTTGGGAAGGGCTTGAAGCAGGGCTGGATTGTTAGTAGTCCATTTTCTGGGATTAAAACCAGCAGATTGCATCATCTTGAGTAACTGTTGTTGAATTTCTATTGCCGATTCTAAGTCATTGGCTCCTGACAGGACATCGTCTACGTAAAAGTCTCGTAAGGTGATTTTGCTTGCAATAGGATACTTCGTTTCTTCAGATTTTGCCAATGTTTGTAAGGTCTTAATGTCTAGGTATGGTGCAGATGCTGTTCCATATGTGACAGTGGTTAGTTCATATTCAATCATTCGGTGTCCGCTGTCAGATCGCCATAAAATTCTCTGGTAAGGTTGATCTTCTCGATTGATTTTTATCTGTCGATACATTTTTTCTATATCGGCTCTAAAAACTACTTTATGCTGCCTCCATCTAAACAGGATTTCAAATAGGTTCTGTTGGAGTCTTGGACCAGTAAGCATCAGATCATTTAGGCTAACATTGGATGTTGATTCACTGGAAGCATCAAAAACAACTCATAGTTTTGTGGTTGTACTGTCCACTTTAAATACTGCTTGGTGTGGTATGTAGTATCTGCCCTCATGAAGATTTTGAAATGATACTTTTTTCATGTGCCATAATTTCAAATATTCATCCATGAATGGTTCGCATTGTTCTTTAAGGCAAAGTTCTCTCAAAAACCGGTTTTCCAGGCTTCTTAAACGGGCACCCGCTCTGGGTCTTGTTTCTCCTAAAACTTGCCTGCCCTGTTTGAAAGGAATTCTGACTATAAATATTCCTTGTTCATCTCGATAGGTAGTCTCATCGTAAAATCGCAGATTTCGCCATCTTCTTATATATATTTATTTGTTTCTGGCAATTCTTCTAATTCCGAAAATTTCGTGAGTTGGCTATCTTCTTCGTGTCCGGAAATCATGCTGGTCATTTGAAGTGGAAGGTGGTTTGATTGACGATACTCCTCCAGATACCATCCATCCTAGTTCCGTATATTGCTTAAGAAGCCCTTTTCTTGTTTTTGAATGCCTTTTAGAATAATATGCTTATATTCTCTCGCTCCAACTATAGCATCAATTGGACTTGGTTTCATATAGGTTGGATCTACTAGGATTTCATTCGTGTACGAGTTGTCGACTTCTTATTGATATCGTGTAGTTGATTGGGTTAATTTGGGAGTACTAACATTTTCACTTAAAGTGAAAAATTGCTCAGAAAGCGTGGCTTGATGAGGAGATCTACTGCAAACTACTGCAAGATGCAAACTTCTGGGCTACCATCTCATATGCCTGAAATTTCTGCTCTGATTTTCTGACGTGGGAGATTAAGACGCTGGGCTGCGTCTTCTGGGATAAACGTAGATTGTGATCCTTGGTCAATGAGGACAGGTAAATACTGGGTGGTGCTAGCTGTTGCTACTTCTACCAATGCTGTGGCAAGCAGGACATTCTCTTCGTGATCTTTTACGTGTGAAAAGGATTCCCCTTTGATATGGGAATAACCTCTTAGTAATTTTTGACAATAAGGCCCTTTTGACTAAGGTTACCTTGCTGTCGCTAGGTATATTCACAGTGCCCTGCTAGATGTGACAACTGTGAAGGGTGTTGTGTATAGAGTGCAGCCTCACACTCTGGATATAGGCTTGGGTGTTGTAGTATGTGAGTAATACACCAGAAGAGGTTTTATACTGATTTATTAATTGAAATTAGCCGTTATTTATATAAAAAGTTATTGTTAAATATAATACGTAATTTGGAACTATGTGATGATTCTGCAGTTTGTTAACCCGGAGTTGTTTGTATAAGCATTATTGCGTCGATCAAAATTGCTGCAATTTTCAAACTTGCTAGTTAATTAATACCAATAATGTAAAATTGTTTGTATTAAAAAGGTTGCGTCACTGCGGGTCAATAATTCCAAACTGATCCATTTTATTAATTTCAAAATAGGTAATTTCTTTACATTGTTTTATGGCTAATTTTGGCTGTTTTTTAAGATTAGCCAACGTGATAGTTTGAGGTATTTTGTCTTTGATCATTTCTCCTGAGGTTGTTGCGTGTTTGGCTATTTTCATTTTGATTTGAGGTTCTTTGATCAGTTCTTCTTGATGTCTGATGTCTTGAGTTGTTGAAGTTTCGTTGATTGTTTTCATTATGTAGGATTGTATGATGATGCTTCCTGCAGACTTTGCAAGTTACAGTGCTGCGACATCTAATATGTTTTTCGCGGTTCAGACAGTTCACGCAAAGGTTTATTTTCTGAACAAAACGATTCTTTTTTTCTACCGACAATCTTCTAAAGGATTGGCAGTGATATATCGCATGATCTTTCTCGCAATATTGGCAAGCTGAGTTGTTTCTTCTGCTTGGGCTTGTTACTTCCAGAGATTGAAATCTTCTTTCAAGAAATTCCATGAATTGTTGGTAGTCTTGAATTTTGTGTGGTTTCGTTATTGTTTGTTCATACATCTTGTTGGTTTCGGAATCCCATTTCCGAGTGATTATTCTGATGATGATTGGACCCCATGACTGTGCTTACTCCTGTATATTCTAGCCCACGAGTACATTATTTGGTGATGTCATCCAAGAGCTTTAATCTTTCAACTTTTCCGGTGGAAAGGTTTGGGAGGTCTAATAACTTGTCTATCAGTTTCGAGGCTAATAGTCGTTTGTTTTCATATCTATTCTGAAGCAAGTCCCATGCTGTCTCGTAGTTGTTTTTAGTGGTTGTCAGATGCTGAATGAGTCTTGCAGCTTCTCCTCGAACATGTGTTTTAAGTAGTTGTATCTTCTCTGCCTTGAAAAAATGTATGTTGTCGTGGACTACTCGCAAAAAAAACATCATGTAAAGAGCCCCAGTTCTCGTAGCCTCCGTGAAATGTTGGAATGGTTATTTGTGGTGACGCAAGATGTGTTACAGGCCAGATTGATTGGGTCTGTGGTAATTGCGGCTGACATGAAGCTTGTGCCTCGATTGTTTCCGTTGATAATTTTTCCAACGTGTCTTCATACTTCATCTCATACTCATGAAACTTATCATCTTCGAAGTAGGCACTGGTGAATGATTTTTCATGAATTATTATCTCTTCGTGCAATTCTAGAATAGCTTCCCATTGTTCTACCAGCTTTTTCTGTTGGTATGCATTACCTTATTCTTGATTTTGATTCAGTTAGATCTTGGTTGATTTGGTCGATTATTCTATCCAATTTCTCACACTTAAGATTTTTTGTTTCTTCAAAAGTAAGAGTCATGGCCGGATTAAGCTTTCATGCGGCCCGGGGCTAGTGAAGTTATGGGGCCCTTGATTCTCCATCTCGTAGAAAAAATAATGTTCCTAACTCGTGCGGAAAGTCTCTTTTCCGTACTTGATTGCTTGCCGAACGACGCGCAGCTAATAATAACTGGAATCGCATGTAGAAAAGTGGCATTTTCCACACTAGTTAGGAAATACTATTTCAAACCTGTTCTGAACCAGTTCCAAAAAAGTGAACGCGAGAAAACACCTTTGTAGTTGTGAACCTGTCACCAAAAATTCTGAAAAAAAAAGAATGTTCCAGGTGATTTTCTAGGTAGCGGTTCACCTGTAACAATTATCAGCTGCATGCTTGCAAAATGAAGTAGGACAACAGCTAAGTATCGCCACAACCGGTCATGCCACTGTGTTTGAAAAGTTTTTTGTTAAAAATAGGTTAAATTGTTCAGCTGAAATTTTGCGAAACGTGACGCGAGAGACTAGTGCATTGATTATTTATTGTTTGCCCATGGGCCCTTGACCAGCATAAGCCTCAACGCCTCAACGTGCGTTGTTCAAAAGTAGGGCCCCTGCGGGGCCCCTCTGAAACGCGGGGCCCGGGGCTCCAGCCCCTTTAGCCCCCCCCTTAATCCAGGCATGGTAAGAGTTGTGGACAATTTTGTAGTCCATCAATGATCGTTTCAAGGTATTTCTTGCAAGTCTCATACCTCTCTTTTATCTGTTGCCGGTATTTTTTAGTAAAGAAGGCGTGGTTTGGTTCATTGAACTTGTTTAGTTCATGTTCATTTTCTTGAACTGCATCCCATAGTTCTTCTAGTGCTCCAAGTTTTTGTTCAATTTGTTCTACATACTGTTCAGTTTTTCTTGATTGGCCATCTTTTTTACAGTTGATGTAAAGCTGCATGATCTTTTTGCCTAGTTCTTCTTACTGAGCAGCACGTAAGTTCATTTCTTCCGTCATTGTTTTGTTGATTTTGCAATGGGCTTAGTTGGACCTCTGGAACCGCTATTGGTGGGACCCCAGGGAGTCGGTTGATAGCTGCTTGGTTGGTTGGACCTCTGGGACCGCTCTTGGTGGGACCTCTGGTAATCTGGTTGATGGCTGCTTGATTTGGTTGGACCTTTGGGACCGCTGTTGGTGGGACCTATGAGACGTGGTTGCCCTATTGGGCTTGGTTGGACCTCTGGGACCGCTGTTGGTGAGACCTCTAGGACTGTGGTTGGTTGGACCTGTGGATCGCTACTGGTGGGACCTCTAGGACTCTGGTTGATGGACCTGTGGATCGCTACTGGTGGGACCTCTAGGACTCTGGTTGCCCGCTGTTGCAGGCTGCTGATTCTTGACCGTTGTAACTTTTTGCTCGAAGGACCATGTACGCTCCAGGAGACTGTGGTTCTCTGGATGGTATTTTCTGCTTGATCCTGATGGTTTAGGATAGATCAGAAGGGCCATAGTACCAGACAGGACTTAAAGTCACCGTACTTACACTAGCGCGTAAGATAGGTAACTTACAACCAGACTAAAGCACTTGTAAGTTGGGAGGAAGACCCCAGCCCACTTGCTATAAGGATTAAATTAAAACCGGTAACCAGACAAAGCACTTGCTACAGGTTTAAAAAAGGGCCGAATGTAACCAGACAGAGCATCTGCTACAATAAGGCTAAAGCAAAAGTAATTGTTAGAGCGCAGTCTCACGACTCTACTAGCGTTGCTAGGCCAATGGTGACTTGGGCATAATTTAAGTAAGAGAAACAACAAACAAAGTTTGCATCTGATTTTAATAATGAAATTGATAGCCTTTTATATACAATAAATGCTGATTTTGCACATACCGATGATCGTCATTTGCAATAATAAAAAGTAGGCTGCTTATAATTAAATAATTCTAATGTGTACAGTGTGGTAAAAATATAATATTAAATGTTCCAATTTGGATAAATAGACAATCTCAAAAAAGAAAACGCCTACTTATCTACATCACTCAAAACGAGAAAATGCATAAAAGGGTTACTAGAAATTATTATTGGTTCGGCAACACCTCACCAAAAAATTTCAGCATCTAAGTAGTATAAGTATCTACCTACCTTATCTATTATTTCATTGAAGTACTTACGTACCTTATTCCTCTTCAAGTTATTAAAAATATTATTATGTACACAATTTTTCTTTCAGTAACAGATCCACTTTAGTAGATTATGATTAGCTATAATATGGCCAAATTACTGATATTTTCTATTTTTTTTATAATACGAACAGTATTATCTGAAGACTTACCAACAAATTACGAACATTTCATTGGAGATGAAATTAAATCTGGATTAAGTGCTGACCAATCATATTTCATTCTCAATGGAAAAAATATTACAATATTTAGTGGCGCTTTCCACTATTTCAGGGTGCACCCAAACTATTGGAGAGATCGTTTGAGGAAAATGAGAGCCGCTGGACTTAATACTGTCGAGACTTATGTTCCATGGAATTTGCATGAACCAGAAAATGGTTGGATAACATAATGGTTTTATAAAATAATTTCTGATTTGTTTTAAGGTGTTTTCGATTTTGGTAGCGGAGGCTCAGACTTTGAACAATTCCTAGATGTTGAGAGATTTATTAAAACTGCCCAAGAAGAGGATCTTTTTGTACTTTTAAGACCTGGGCCGTACATATGTGCAGAATGGGAGTTCGGAGGTATAACATAACTATTCAGATAACCAAAACACTCTTAATTTCCTGTTCACAGGTCTACCAGCCTGGTTACTAGACAATGCCAACATTAAACTCCGTCAAAGTGACCCAATTTACCTCAAATTCGTCTTCAGATATTTCAAAGAGCTATTCTCCATCATAGCTCCTCTACAGTTTACAAATGGTGGACCAATTATAGCTATGCAAGTTGAAAATGAATACGGCAACACTTGGAATCACGATCCTGATTATCTGCGTACTTTAGCACAAGTAAGCAACATCTAACCATGTCATCTCATTCAATTGACATTTTATGAAAGGTTTTCAGAAGTAATGGTATTACAACGCCATTATACACATCTGATCCAATGTTGAGTGTTGGCGACCAAGGCGCACTTCCTGGTGAATTGTTGATCACTGCTAATTTCAATATGAATGTTACTGAGAATTTGGATAAATTACATAGTTTTCAAGTTGATAAGCCTACAATGGCCATGGAGTTTTGGTCAGGTAAGATCAATGAATCTGATTTTTTTGTCGTTTTGTTTATCAAAAACCATCAAGATCGGTCTGAAGTAGCCTGTGATTGTTCAAACAACTTTTTGAAAATATTTAAATATACCCAGAAAGTCCTTTTATCTAGATCTATCTTGGGCTTGCGCTTTGTACTGTTCACTGTCTCCAATTGAAAAAAGCTGGAAACCTCTTTCCACTTCACCTATTATTGTTTTTTGAGGGTTTTTATTCCAGGCTTTCTGGTAATAGAATCACAATGTAGAGAAATAATAATGTTTTCATCATCCTATAGGTTGGTTTGATCACATTACCGAAAACCATACTGCCAACCTAGTACCAATACAAAGATACGAAACTTACTACGAAGAAATTCTTGCTTACCCATCATCTGTAAATATTTACATGTTCGTTGGAGGTACCAATTGGGGATTTATGAATGGAGCTGGCGATGTTACTTATGAAATGAACAATTCTGGATTGCAACCAAGTGTAACAAGGTAAAAAAAATCAAACAGCTATGATCTTGTAAAATAGCATAGAATTCTAGCTATGACTATGATGGACCTATTACTGAACAAGGGCAAATATCAGAAAAGTTTAATGCAACGAAGAAACTTCTTGCTAAATATAATACTGTCAAGACTAAGTTACCTGAAATTTCTGAAACACCTGCAGCTGTTACGTTTGATGATATAAAAGTAAGTTGAGCTTCTGGGTATTATAAAAAGATTTATCATCATTTTTGTAGATTGAGCAGCAAATTTTACTCAAAGATATTATTGACTCCCACCCGAATAAAATAAAGAGTAACAATGTTATTCCAATGGAAGCTATTGGTAAGACAAATTTAATTAATAATTCTATAGTTTAAAACTTTCTTTTAAGGTCAAAATTTTGGTTACATCGTGTATAGAAAAACCAACCTCAACTTAAACGCCCATGCTATCCTAAAAATAACTGGATACGTAAGAGACCACGTCCTAGTATTGGTAGATGGAAAATTAATGAATCCAGCTTTGACCAGTGTAGATGATCTTAACAAATTTGGGTAAGAATTCCGCAAACTCAAAAATTTCGTTTAAACAAATTCTTCTAGCTATTGGAGACTAGTTGATTCTGCTATAACACTCCCTAACCAGGCACTTACCAACGTAACTTTGGATTTAATTGTTGAGAATAATAGTAGGACTAATTTTGGGATTTTAAATCAGTTTAACCAACTGAAAGGTAGGTACTTCAACATTTTTTTGTGTAAAGGTGGATTGGTATATGTTTATTATTCCAGGTCTTACTGAAGATGTCTATATTGATGATAACATTATTCAAAATTGGGAACTTATTCCTCTTGATTTTAAAAAATCTTGGAATAATGCTCTTACTGGTTGGCACGAGGTTAAAAATAGAGAATTGACTCCTGCGCTGTATAAGGTTTAAATTAGTTACTGTAATTGATAATTTAAACAAAAAAACAAAATATTCTAGGTTACTTTCACTGTTTCTGAACTTCGAGACACTTATATCAACGTCCAAGAATGGCAAAAGGGCATTGTGATCATCAATAATTTTGTCTTAGGAAGAATTTTCGCCGTTGGTCCACAACAAACTCTATATTTACCTGCGGGACTTCTCAAGGAAGGAGAAAATGAAATTATTATTTTTGAGCATTTCAGTGCTCCTGAATATGTTAAGTTTTCTGATAAGCATATTTGGGGATATGGATCATCTATCAAAGAATTGTAGTAAAATAGATTGAGCAATTTTACATCATACCTAGTCATTGGAATAAATAGTAAAAAGTAAAGTCTCAATTTTACTACTTACAATAATTTTTCCTTAAATCACTAAATTTTTCTTATAAAATGAATCTTTTAATTTATTTTTATTATTTATTTTATAAAGCAAAGCAGAGAATGAGATACACTCAGACTATTTGCCCCATGGCCCACAGAGTGCCATTTAACATTCAACCATGTCACACTCCTGTCTGAGAGTCCTATAGATCGTACTGCTCATAATTGTTTTCCTCAACCTGCGCCGGTGAGATTCGCGCAACTGCTTTAAAGGAAATTCGGTAAAGACAGCGTTATGATCCGAGTACGCCGCATCCACAGATCGGCTCTCCAACTGCAAACCCAAATTGGAGCAGACGTAATCAATTGCGGTGGCGGAGTGATGTTAGCAGATTAGAGACAGCTGCTGTAACGTGAAATGTTTTATCGTTGTAATCAATATTCAGGTCTCCCGCCAGCACAATTTAGCTTTTTATGGGAATATTTGAAAGCAATACCTCAAGTCTATCCAGGAACTCATAGACTAGTATTAGGAGATAGGAGATGATCATACCTACATGTTGAACTCATCCGAAAAACCGTTGAAAACTCAAAATTGTCTTTCGTGAACTAGGCAGCCAAATCTTGTACACGCTTCAAAGTGCATGTCCTTGTACAAAGATCTATTTATTAGTGTCAGTACCGCAATTT
The DNA here is from genome assembly GCA_917834065.1 of Ceutorhynchus assimilis. Classification (NCBI taxonomy): domain Eukaryota; kingdom Metazoa; phylum Arthropoda; class Insecta; order Coleoptera; family Curculionidae; genus Ceutorhynchus; species Ceutorhynchus assimilis. Next base: position 28,013,253 of record OU892284.1, on the reverse strand, counting down.
TTATACGTGCCCCTACAAAATTTACTAATTACAACATAATTTGGAACACTTAGTGGTTCATTTTCGTTCAACTAATGTTCAGTCAAGAGAACTATACTTCGATAGTTTAACGAGTCAAGGAAAATGTACAATTCATCTATTTACCGACGAAGAGATTGAATGTTGAGCAACACAACTGTACTAATATCACGTTTGTTCAGCAGTGCAGTGTCAGACTTAAAACTTGTGCAAAACTTAACCCTTAAACTGCTTGAAAACTAAATTTGAATAAATCTTAGAGAAGGTAAAGGACATAAAGGAGTAGAAACGCGCCATTCTGCTTATGAAACTAAAGTGAAGCCAAGTTTTTGCCAGGTGTTTGGCACTAAAATACAGGTAAACCATTGAATTGCCTATACCGCCATTTTTTTGTTGCCAAAATACCTGGAAAAAAACGACTTAATTTTCCAATTCCATGTTACTACTCCTCTTTACCTTTACCTGCTCTAAGGAATAAATAAACCCTAATAGGCTTAGGTACAGTAAGACACTCTTAAGGAATGCGGCCAATGCAACAATGTGCTCGCGGCTACTCAGTGGTGTGGGAGTAGGTTCATTATTGTATGTATAGTTTTAGCTTTATAGGGCACCACTGGTTTACAAAATAAAATCTGCGGACTTAAACCAGAAAGTGCCTGATCTCCAAAATTCCTACAAGATGTTCCGACCTGATGTATAGGTACATTTAAAAACAACTTGACCTTAGTTTGGTTGAGGTCAGTAGGGGTAAAATAAGAGTCAAATATAAAAACAATGAGTATAAATCTATCTAATATGTCCTGGGGGGGGGGGGGGGGGGTATGTTTAGATTTGCAATTGCATTCCAGAGGCCAATAGAAGATGGTATGTACATAAAATACCACAGTATATATTATTATTAAATGCAAATGTCAAAATTACCAAAAGGTAGCAAGGACCAATTTGGTCTTATAAAAGACACTCCAATAAATTTAAGATTTACCAATAAAATGTTTGACCACCTTACTCCAATGAAAGTAAAAGAGAACAAATAATAATTAATAAGGAGATTAATCATATTATTTAAAACCTGTGCACGCTTATACCATGGTATACCATGGCAGGTTTGTACAAAATGTCACCTTAAATATAGTAAATTAATAATCATTGATACAGTATACCCATTGTAATAATGAAGGCGGTAAAACAAAGTTGGAAATGTACCAAGTTAAATATAAGAAACACTATTAATAATAATAAAAAAAATAGTTAAGAAACGTTAATAAATCAACGGGTACATCACCCCCTTGTGGTCCTCCCTGCAGTTTAAACATCCATTTACATTACTGTCACATAGGGTAACTTTCGGTTCCAAGTTAAGTGTTGTGTGTACTCTGACACCCCAACTTCGAGACTAGCAAACCGTCAAAAAGGAAGAACCCACTGGTAAAGTAAAATCTAAAAACCCTGAAAGAGTACAAATCTTAGAACCCCTTCAGATTATTTATAAAATCAAAAACCCAACCCTCAAACGGTACATAAATTTAATTAAATTAAAGTTAAAGTAGCAAAATTCCCTGAAACCTGTAAGTTGTCTTTAAAAGAGAATCCCCTTAATTAATAAGGCCATTAATGTCCATTTTGGGAGTGACTAGTGAGTTTTTTACTGACAAATTGACCCTCTAGGAGGTCAAGTAACCCTTTTTTTTATTGAATCCCAAATATCTACAAAAATACTGATAACGCTTAAATTTACCTGGTTACAATTCGGGCTTCTAGTTGAACAAAACGTGCTCTTTGCTCGCACGACAACTCAACAAAATGGCGTAGACTTTTGTCTCCTGAAAATTCTAAGTGGTTGGCTTACAAATACGGGGACTTACGACCAAATCCAAGTTTTCACCCCAAAACCAATTAGGCCAGCAACCACTTGAGCTCCCAACGCCTCTAAAATCCCACAAAAGGCGGATGTTCCAAGGAACGCAGCAAAGAGGACCGCTGGTAAAATCTGCCAAACAACTTGTTGCTTGCTCAACGTGCGAATTTAAACAGAACGGCCCTATTTTCGCAATTCACCAGGTGAGCTCATATGAAAATTTTCCCAGAATTCTTTGTTTTCTAAGATGCCCTCTGGTGCCAGATTGCCGGTCTTCACCTGGAAAACGAAACAAACAACTTAATACGAACAACCCAAACCACATTGATGACCAACAAAACTCAAAGTTGTTATCTAATTTTCTCCCCTAACACTAATTAATTAATTAATAATCATCACCTACCCTAATGGTCAAGACACCTCGGCAACAGCGCTTCCTGAAAAGGATACAAGCGTCTGCGGATCACACGGAGGCAACGCCACGAATACAGCGCCCATAACGTTTTTGCTGCTTGTTTTTTGACGCCTCCGCCTCCTTGTCCTGAATCCTGATTCCTGATGAATATTATTGTTATATTCTACGATTATTTTGCAATTTCCATTTCGTGAAATATCGATATTTAACTAAAAATTTTAGAAAGACTAATGAGAATTAATTTTTTCGGGATGGGGTATCAAGCGGGACCCGGGTACAAAAAAATAATTGATAAGTATACATACATGGCCCTTCGCCTTCGCCCTTCACAGTTGATTTGTAGGCTGTATTTGGCTGTATCACAACCAAGCTGTTTTTGTAAGATTTTGAAAGACAGTATTTAATCTAGATTGTTGAATAATAGCTATTTATATAAATAGCATTAAATATCAAGTACAATAAAGAAAGGCTATATTGTACGAATAATTTTATGACCGAGCGAGCTTGCGAGCGAGGCTATTAAATAATAAGTCAATATTCAATAAAGCCTGTTTATGTGAGCGTGATACGGTGATACCTACGTAATGTTTTAATGCGTTTATGTAAATTTCCATCTCGACGATAAATAACCCAGATAACACAGAGGGATCCATAAGACATCCATTGGTTGTCCACTGGACGGCCAAGCAAAAATACTAGGAAGTCCGATGGACATCCAGATTAAGTTCAGTGGATGTCTCATGGACATCCTCTGGCTATCCAGTTGGCACAGCTCTGGATCATTCCTGGATGTCCAGATCATAGCCATGGGGTACCGCTTAAATATCCATTTATGGATGTCCACGAGGCATCCACTGGACTACTTTTGGACATCCTATGGATGACCATGTCCAGCAGTTTTTAGGCCATTTATGGAATATTTTGGATACTTTATGGATGTTCTAGCGGCATCCATTTTTTCTGCCATTCATGGAATACTCCTGGACATAATATGGTTGTCCATAAAGCATCCATTTATGGACATGAGCTGGAAATCAAATTTCAAAAAAATTGCTGTTAAACAAACTTTATTGGATCATTTTATTACTTACACCTAAAAACATTATTTACATAAAATAAGTTTGTGTCATTATTCTGCGGTTTATTTAGGAAAAGGAAAATTATTTAGTATATTCTCAGAATTAAAAATAAAAAATATATTATTAAGTGAGCTGTGCATCGAAATTATTACTGAAACTATAGTTTTTCAATTTTTAATTCTGCGAAAAAGCTTAATAATATCCTTTTCCTAAACTAAACCGCAGAAACAAACTTTCAAAAAATATTATTTTTTATATTAGACAAAAAAAACAGTTATTCTTGGCAAATTAACATTAACATAAAATTATTAAATAACATAAATCATATACGGTCGAAAATACTGGACGGACAAAAAGTGACACTTCAGTCCCTGTCATGAGGGAGTGAAATTGTCGCTTTAGTCCCGGAAGTACGAAAAAAATATATATTTTTTTTTAACAATAAAAAAAAACGACTATTCTTATAGGAACTACTAAAATATCAATAAAAAAATATTGTTTTTTGTCAAACAAAACAAGTTTTACTCTCAAAGGAACCCAACAAACCAAAATAAAAACGAAGATAGCAGACAAGTGTTCACTTCCTTTCTTTTGCTCTACGCATCCAATTTTTGATACTAGTTTCAATGTCCTTTCTAGAAGAATCCTTAAACTTTTTGAAAACAGCATCTGGAACAATAAATTATAAAATAACTATAACTATTTAGACTGATAAATGCAAATAATATACCCTCAACGACTTGCATTAATAAATAGACGTAAAAGCTTAAAATGCTAGACATTAAATTTGCATTTTACGCCCTTAGTACAAAAAATAGTTACTATTTTTTGTATAACTAAGTACCTTTTATTTTAAAATCGAGTAAGACAGTCAGCAGTTTTTAAATTCTAAAAAATGGTTTAAAACTATTGTATGATATACTACTTACCAAACAACACACTGCATAGTTTTAGTTCTGAAAAATTTTTTTTCCCTTTTTTTCCAAAGTAAGTATAGGTCTCCGCCAATCGGTTTGAGATGCAGAAAGACAGGCCACGTTTCACGAATTGGTTAATGTCGATCCCTCCTATCTTAACAACTTCTTTAACCTTGAATAGATAGAAGAAAAATTAAAAAATCAGTATCATGTCTGTTTGAATACGTGACTTTTAACATTTGTATTTTTATAATCTAAATAAATAGACAGAAACCATAGAAAATTGAGTTAGGAATATATAGGTACTTACAACAATTGCATAATTAACATCATTCGATAAATACTCCTCAAAACCTGTTAAATCTTCTTCGTTGCTTAAAGGAAAATTAAAATCTTTAATGAAACTTATTTTGCAAGTTTCATTTATTTCTGAAGGTTTATTATTGGTATCAATTTTTTTGAGTGTTTGATCCATTTCAACTGTATAGCCATGAATTTCTTTAATGTATTGAAATAAAATGTTTTGTTTCCGGACAAGATCTGTCAAAAGCTTTCCTGAAATTAAAAGAAACAAATTTTGATCAAAAATACTTTGCAAAATTATAAATAAAATTCAATACCCAAAAACTCTCTTACCATGCATCTTGCAGCAGCCTGATTCTGTCGCTGAAACGTCCACTCTGATTTCATTGGTATTGTCACATCGAGGGTGTTCTAAAAAATTAATAAAAGGTTAATTTTTAGCTATTAAACGTTTTCGATATTTTAACCAGAACAGAACCTCCTTGTTTGATTTCAAAACAAAATTATAAACTATACATTATAAAATGAACTTTTGTCTTAAAATTATTTTTTTAATAAAATATTAAACTCCAAGCAGTTTTGGACATACCAATTACTCGACCATTTCCTAGTGCTGATCCTAAATTCGATGTCATACTTCCTAGAGAAGACGTCGAAGACGATGACGATCCCTTCGGCGATAATATATTATTGGCATCTGAACGTGGACCTCTTGCATTAGAATTAGCCAGACGAACAGGATTTTCTAGAACAAAACAAAATAGAACGATATTTTTTCTGTGCTACAATATGTAATTACGAAGTGTCTTTATTTTCATGGTTTTATCAAAAACACTTATCAGGAGAAATATTTTCACCTTAATTATTTTTAATTTCAAAAAATTCAAGTTTTATTACCTATTGAAGTTATAAATTTAATAATAATCAATTTCTCAACATACCAACCAAAATTGGGGCCGGTGGTAATGAATTTTTTTTGGGCTTACAGCCTCTTTCCTTTTCGTCCTCACTAGTAGAAATGGGGCTGGATTCCGGCGAAAAAACTTTTTTTGTTCTCTTTTTTCTTGAGGATTTTTCATCACCAGTATCTGAACAGAGGTCCGAGAACATTTCGGCAGTCTGACATTTTTTCCTAGCCGTAAGATAATCATCTGCAAAAATATAAAAGGAAACTGCAACTAAGTGATTTATGGGATTTCAGATTACTGTGAGTTATGATCAACTCACAGAATAATAATTGAACCAGAATTAATAAAAGAACTATTTAGATATCTAGGACTTCTGTTTTAAAAGTTATTAGTATTTTAAATACGTCAAGATAATCAACGCCTTCTATTAATACTCTTACCATATATTCCATTACGAAATATTTTCACAGGGTGCAGTGGCCAGCAAGTGTTTGGCTCCTCATTATTTTTAATAAATTTTAGTAGTTTTTCCTTATTAAATGGCGGCCAATAGCATTTGTTATTATAAATCCATGAGGAGGGCACTGCTTCCACTGCATTTTCCTCCTCAAACTGCACTACACTCCACGTCTTATCCATCCTTTTTTTTCGATGAGCAACGGAATTTCAGTAATTTGAAAAATTATACCAAATGTACAACTTCAAATAAACTAGCTGTAACATAAATTAATTATTATTACAAATAGTAGGAATGCAGTTATATATATAGTTACCTTTTGAATTAGCAGACAATAGCTGGTATACCTACATATACTTAGAATGATAATTGACCATTTTTAAATATTTTAATTTACTTATAGAAAATATTTTATAATTTTTTTTTGATAGAGAATGAGTTTTGAAAAATATGAGACATTATCAAGAAATAAAGTTCAGTTATTTTTGTACCTAGGTTAAACGAGACTTGAAAAAATACACACATTCATGTTAGCTGTGATGTTCATTGTAAAGTGTACCAATGAATAAATAAAATAAATGATATTAAAGCAAATCACTTCCTAGGACATAAAACTACCAGCTATCCCAAAATGTTAATTTAGATGTAAGAGTGGAAGCACTAGAAAAACATCATCCTTGAATGGTAATTTCAAACATTTTGAAGTTATTTCGGAAAGTGGCCACTGTTGGAGTTTGTCCAAATTTCTTACTAAATAAATGCCAAGTAAAGATGATTTTATAGGTTCAGTAAAAAAATCAGAAACATTTAGAAATCTATGTCCAATTATATATGGCAAACCCTTTTTTATTAAAATGTTTCTTATTAATATTAAATTTCCATTTTTTAATGAACAGCAATGATCAGGTGATTCCACAGTTAACAAGAAATTTTGACAATGCACTTTTTGAAACTGCTCATATTCTTCGTCAATATCGATAAGAGGTCCATTAAAATGTCGTGATTTGAAAGTAGGTTCATCAACAGATGATTCTTGTTTATAGAGAAAATCATTGAGTTCAGATTTACGAAATACAATTTGGGCTAAAGGTTTATCTTGTTTACGTACTAATTTTAAAATGATTTGCATGAAATTTTCAAAAGGAAATGCTGAAAAATTAAATAATGGACCGAATTTAGTAAAATCTGCATGGAGGTGCAGAAGATTATGAATGTTATGGGAACAGTGTTCTTGGCCATAAAGAAGACTAAAAGTATGGACAAAATATTCCAGTAATTCACTTGCATAGTTTGTTAATTCTGTGGAAGCACTTGGACTGGAAAGGATGTATATTGATACATGGAGAGACAAGAAATTTAAATATTTATCTTTTGTCAAAATATCTTTTAAAACGAGGGGGCCAGTGTAAATTAAAAATTGGTAAAACTCTGTGGCTTTCCATCTCTTACATTCCATCATAGACCGTGGCTTTCTATTAAATTCAGCCGGAATGCAATATTTTAAATCACATAATTTTTTTGAAATGTTTGAAATTTCACGGAAAGATAGCTTAATTGAAGGAGCGCCATTGCACCAAAGTGTAACTATGAGTTTTTTAACTACACCCAAGTAAACTAAATGCATAGGATCTAAAACAAAATCATCTATCATATTTAAACTAGGTATTTTTTCCAAAATACTAGCCCCCAAGTGATGTTCTTCTTGAGTTTTCTGTCTAAATTTATAGTTATTTCTTAAAACCAAGTTATTAACATTTGGAAAGCAAACTCTATTTTGTATAAATACCCCTTCAATCTCACACTTAGAGCATGAGTAGTATCCATTATGCCCCTTAGTAGAAGTGATAAAGGCCTTTGCCGGTACATCTACAATGAATGCTTTAATTGTAAACTGATACTTCTGATCATTAATTATAATACCCTGTTCTGAAAATTTATTCACTTCCTCCACAAAGTCTTTAAGAAATTCGTTCACATTTTTGGGTTTTTCATTTCCATGGTAAATACCTATTATGTCAACTACATTTCTATTTTGCACTAGTGAGCAAAGTATTGGATAAAACTGAGATCCAGAACTTTTTGATAGTGGAAGTCCATCAATATTAACATAAATCTCAATTTTGTCTATAGGCTTGTTTTTAATACAACAAAATAGGTTCTTAATACATTTTTCTAGGCCGAAATGGAAATATTGTCCAGGAAAAACAATTTTATATTCCAAATTTCTAGGTGTATGTAGTAAACTTCTGGCATCAAGGGGCAATTCATTAAAAGTTGGTTTCAATCGTTTTAATAAATCAGACAATGCAATATGAGATATGTTGAATTTTAAAGCCCACTCTGTTAATTCCGAAGTGATATCTTTTTTTTTTGTAATATTGTCACTGACTCCTAAATTTTGGACAACATTGGAAATTGAATCTTCTAAATCTGAAAAAGGTGAGGGTGAAACTGGGGGTGAAAGGGAAATATTGATATCTAATTCTTTATTGCCATCAAGATCAGGAGGATCTGCCCCGGGATCTGCTAACGTTAAGTCATTATTGAAATTCTCAGAAGCTACCATGAGTGGTGTGGCGTGTATATTCACATTATTGCGAGCATTATTGTCAGCTTGGAAATTATTACTTAAGTAAACATCAGAAGAAACATTATTTTCTTGATTATTATTAGTTCCACATATATTTTCCAAACTCATATCACTATGCAATTTTGCTTTTCTATATTTTGATCTGGAAAGTTTAGGCATTTTATTTGAAAAGTGAGTTGAAAAGTCAAGTAATCATCTAAATACTGTTTCACTGCTATCTATAAATCTATAATCTCATCAAATAACAGTGTTTTCCAACCTAAAAACAAAAAAGATCTATATCAGAAAATAGGTAGTACCTATGAATAATTTTAATTTTCTCACTAATTATGTATTCACCAAAATAAAAGTTAGAACAGTACCCAAATCTATAGACAGCTCGACTGTAATTTTTTTTTTTTCAAAAAAACTATTAGATTGATATTTGAGGTTGTATCAAGGTATAACTTAGGTCTCATCTATAAATATACCTACTCTTCATCTAGCAAATAAGTAAATTATAAAACGGGCTACGACCAAAAAAATTTGCCTTTTTTTTTTAGATGAAATATTCATAGCAAAAAATCATAAATCATAAATAATGAACCAAAAATATTTTCATGTTTTGATAATAATTTATTGACGCCATATTGACTGGGTTTCAAAATTTATTGACACATTATGGTTAGATTTTACGATTTCTTTCTAATTTTGTGATAAGCAGAAATAATTAGGTAGGTATATCTATTAATTTCTTACCTGATGGGTGATTGATCCAACAACATCCAACACTGCAACACGACAAAACTTTTGCGAAAAAAATAAATAAAACGATAGCGTCCTGCTCCCCGGGGTCACTGGTTTCAATGGAAATGGTGGCGTTGTGTTGTGTGCGGTGACTATGTACTACAACACTACACCTACAGATTAATTACTAGAGGAACGTTCTTCAAACGATAATTCTGATTTTCTGAAAGGCGGAAACGAACAACTACCTGTTTTTTGGCAATTTTTAAAGTAGAATAATTCCGTTGTTGCGTACGAATACAGCGGTAGAGTGTATCGTTCAAGCAGGCAGCAGCATGAAGGAGTAATGGCTGCTGCTGGAGTGCTGGCTGGCCGCGCAGATGGCGAAACGCAAGATGCCGCGCCCTGATTGGCTGGCGCTCGGTCACGTTAACTTCTATCCCTTTTAATTGGGTGACTCCGTAGCGCTCCTATCGACTGTACCACTGTACTATCGACTAATTTCTTAGACAGAATTTCACAAATGGACCACTAATACCTACCTACCACAACTTATTAATAAATTAAATATTTGAAAATTCATTTTTGATTGTATATAAGTACTTCACTAAATAGTTATCCACTAGAAAGTCATTGGACATCCCAGGAGTTTATGCCATGCATGCATCACAAAATTATTTCGATTTATAGGTTCATTTATGGACACTGAATGGATTTCCAATGGATATCCATTCCTGGCAGTTCAGTAATTGTCCAAAAAAAAAGTCCACTGGATGTCCATTTCAAGACCATGATATTTATTTACATTTGTGGACATTAAATGGAATTCCAATGGATATCCGTTCCTTTCTGTCCATTTAATGTCTAAAAAATATAGTCCAATGGATGTCCAGTTTGTGACCATGATTTTTATATACATTTGTGGACGATAAATGGATTTCCAGAGGATATCCGTTTCTTGTGGTTCAGTTTTTGTCCAGAAAATATAGTCCATTAGATGTCCAGTTTATGACCACGATTTTTAGAAACATTTGTGGACACTTAATGGATTTCCATTGGATATCCGTTTCTGGCTGTTATCAGTTATTGTCCAAAAAATATAGTCCATTGGATGTCCATTTAATGTCCCTGGACATCTGTACATATTTTGTACCTAAAATGGATATCCATCGGATGTTGGGTGTTATCTGGGAAAATAAATAATTATTGTACCATTTTTCCTCTTAACAGTTCCATATTTTATAAACTGTGCTCTGACGGTATCTTGCTCTAATTTTCTTTTCTACTCATTAAAGTCTTCCTTATTATTAAATGTTAAATTCTTGGGGAGGTGAGACTTTCTCGAAACTCCCTCTCATGTCATTGATAATAAGACAAACTATCGAATTATAAATAATAATTTTGTGTCAAATAAATAAAGAGAAGGTAAACAAAAATGCTAGTGAACCGCCGTTTGTCGCTTCGTGCCAAATTTTAAATTTTCGTTCGTACACTTCCAACCATATTCGTGGCGTTGCCTCCGTGTGATCCGCAGACGCTTGTGAAAAGGATCAACAAGTGTTCCATAACCACACTTATTCGGGGAAAATAAATAACTGGGAAAATGTAAATATTAGTGCAAATAAGGGTGAAAAGCTATTTCAAGGGTGTGAAAGCGATCTGTGATGTTGCAGAATCCTCAATAATGGAAAATACGAGACTCGTAAGTGTTGCCAATTGATATTTATTTGGAAGTAAACAAACCTTTCCATCAACAGTTAGGGCTTTTTAGACAACTTTCGTAAGCTAAATAAAATAAATTTCGATCCTACTAGTAAGGCTTTATTATCCTAAAACTACCCTATCATCTGAATACAAAGAAATAACTCAGTATTACCCAATATACCTTTGTTCAACATCCACATATTGTTTCGCATTCAATCAAAAAGACAGAAAACTAGTAAAATCCAATGAGAAACCTATCAATCACCGAAAAATATTAATGCTCAGGTATAAAGCTTTATGAATACCCTCACAAATACCTGAATTAATTAGTGAATGTATTCGAAATCTCCAGTTATGTACTAAGGCAAAATTTGTACGTAACAAACTTAGGTAGATGATGAGTGTATCCTCCTTACCCAGGTGACTCGAATAATTGAAGACTTCGTCTGATTGTTTAGCAACGTTATACCCAGGTTTTGTTTCACCAAGTGTGTTGTATTCGTCAGCCTCCACACGTTTCGTGATTCCAGCAAAAGCGCGCGCTAATATCCCCGTAGATGACAATTTCCCTTCTGCAGGTCTGTGCTCCTGAGAAGTCCAAACCGTGGGTCACGGGAGTCAAAGCCCCCGGCAATCCCTGTCTGCCTGTCAAGGAGATTTCTTCAAAGAGAGAGATACCCATATACTCTTGGACGCGGCAATCAGACACACAGTGTTACCAGATTGGGGGATTTTCCCCAAAATTTGGGGGATTTTCAAGTAGATGGGGGAAAATCTGGGGGATAGTTTTTTCTGGGGGATTTTTTGGGGGTAAAAATTGTGAGAATTTTCGCTATTGGGGGAAATCGGGTATACATTTTTCAATGAATAAAAATAAAGTAAAAAATGTATTAAAACGCTAAATTTTAAGTTATGTCTTATTTCTTATTTTGTGTTATTAAGTTAGTACTACTATTTTCATAAATTGAGATTATTTTTTAAACTATCCAAACTTCTTGGTACAACTGTACTTATCTCTTCTGTCGCCAGTCCCAACATTTTATTTCATTTGTCATTTGTCAATTGTCATTTTATTTTTGGGATTAGAAAAATATAAACAAATAAAAAAGTGGCAAGGGTATGAGTTTTATTTTAAAATATTCAACAAATTTGGCTTTTTTTTGCAAGTATGATTCGAGAATAAATCTATATTTATTTGGGGGATTTTAGTTGACAAACAGTGATTTTTGGGGTATTTTTGAAATCCTTTGGGGGAAATTAGTTATAACCATCTGGCAACCCTGCAGACACATCCATGCTTGGTGATGCCGGTAGAACGGTGTTTTGATAGAGTTGTTTTAAGTCTTCGAACTCGTTCATAAGACTTCCATTATCAGCTGTGAGTGTCTGAATTGATGAAAGCATTTGTGACCTCATCTCCTCTAGTTCGGGAAGGGTAGCCTGTAATCTGACAATCGTTTCCTTGAGGAAATTTACTTTAATTGGTCAACCGGTAAATGGATCGTTTTGAACCATATCGGTCATAGAGGCTAGATATTTCTATAAAAGTTTATCAAAGAGCACAAATTCATTCGGCAAAAAACAGAGTAAATCTGGGAACTATTTCGATTTGTAATCAATCTTGACCTGATTAACATTTCAGATTGCAATTGTAGTTCACGACCGCCATTTAAAGAAAAAAGCGTAAGCATCGCAGCTAATAAATAGTCAAAGGCAGAAAATTGAATCTCAAATAGATTAATACTGGTCAAAGATAATTTCTAAAAATAAAATATCAGTAAGATTTAGATAATGCTAAACTAGACTAGTGTTTAGTGTTTCGAGAGATAAACATGTCTTTAGTAAGTAGTTATTTTCCATTACCAAGTATTTATGAACATTACACTAATGGAGGCGTCTACAGTGGATTAGACTCTAGCAAGCCATATTTCACATTAAATGGAAAAAATATCACCATATATAGCGGTGCTATGCACTACTTTAGGGTACCAAGGAAATATTGGAGAGATAGGTTGAGAAAAATGAGAGCTACAGGTAAATGCATCAGTAAATAATACAAACATCATTATCTTTCTTTTTTTTTTAGGCTTAAATACAGTCGAAACCTACGTACCATGGAACCTCCACGAACCTCAACAAGGTCATTATGATTTCGGCGATGGGGATTCAGACATGCAAGACTTTCTGAACATAACAGAATTTTTGAAAACAGCCCAAGAAGAAGACTTATTGGCCATAGTTAGACCTGGACCATATATTTGTTCGGAATTTGAATTTGGCGGGTTTCCCAGTTGGTTATTAAGATATGTGGATATTAAATTTCGAACCTCGGAGTTTAATTATATGAAGTTTGTAGCAAGGTTTGTATTGTTTTATTTTATTTTTTTTATGAATTGTTATTGTGTATTTGTTTAGGTATTTTAATATTTTGTTGCCAATATTGGCAGCGCTGCAATTTTCAAAAGGGGGTCCAGTGATAGCATTTCAAGTAGAAAATGAATATGGTAGTACAGAGAAACTTGGGTTTTTTACTCCAGATAAACTATATTTAAGGTAAAAATCTAATTTTTAATAGTAGTAGACTAGTTGTAGTATGTATTACCTTGTTAATTTGTAATCCATCCAGAAGGTTTGTTTGAGTTTACATGTAGGTAACGACTACGACAACTTATTAAGTGAAGGCGTTAATGTAAGTATACAAATATAGCGAGAGTACTTGAAATTTATACAGAAACATTCCAAATACTGAAATTTGATAAAATTATTTTTGTTGTTGCCTGGGATGAGTTGAAAAGTTATTTCAGTTAAATTTTATTGTATTCGGGCAACTTTTTCCTCTCTATACACAATGTTCCGTCTTTGGTCGAAAATCGTCAACTTTACTTTTTCAATCTTTCTTATTTCTTCTTTCCCTCGTATGCAGCCTCTACATCTTCATTCCACCAGCCCATAGATTATTTAAGGTCAGTATCTCTGAAGCCTCTGTTGCTACATTGAGACTAATTCGATTTGGGCAAGGTATGAGAAGTTTGGAAATCACGACTCTCTGGACATTGAGGCCTTCCAAAACTTTTTTCCTGCGACCTTCTATCCTCATAATGTCTGTCGGGGACTTCTGGTTTATTATAATGTAGTTCTTTTTGCCATTTATCTTCATTCCTTTTATTTGAAGAACATAATTCTTCATTGTAACGATTATCAGAAGGTTTTTGGGTGCTTTCTGACTAAGAATGATGGGAGCTGCGATAACTATCGTCTGAACTTTGCCTCTTTTATTCTCTATGATCTTCATTGTGTCTTTCAGAGCTATTTGGCCTAGCACCTTGACTTCAACGCACGTGGTGCGTTGGAGGACCATCTATTGTTGGGTTCATAATGAGAAAAGTTAGATTGGGATGGATTTACAGTGCTTCCAGTGTCCCTTTGTTAGTTTTTCAAGAATCTGGGAGGCAAATCATTATGAAAATATTTGGAGAAGCTAGGATCATTTTGTTCACGATGATCCTTTTCAAATTTCTGTTGAGGCTTCCTAGAAAAGCTTTTTTTTTTCAATTTTTGCCATTTATCTGAATCCTGAAGTATATCTTCTTATGGTAATTTCAGTCAATCGAGCATGTTCGCGCTTTTCACGTACTTTCTCGTTCAATTCCTGAAGTTTCTTCTGAGCTACTCTTTTCACTTAATGTTTTTCTCCTTCTTCCTTACGCTGCTTTGCACGTTGTATCGCCAAATCCATTTCTTTCTGATGCTGCCTATGTTTCTGAGTCATAACCTCATACTCCAATGTTCAGGTGGAGTTTGTCTCTCTTGGGAGTGGTTGCCTATTTTATTCTTTTCTGCCCGATGGACGATCCTCGTTGTCACTAATGGCTAATTCCTAATTATAATTAACATCGTCTAACCCTGCCAAACTCATGTCGTGTCCAATGTCGACAAGTTTACTTAATTCTTCTTCTTTAATAATCGGCCTGGGAGCAAGTTCCTCAGAAGTAGAAACATCGCGATTCTGAAGACGCAGCGGCCTATTGTCCACAGCCACAGTGTAGAATATGCCCGTTTTGGGAAAAGCTACCTTTGATGAAGTCAGTCTGAGCACAATATCTCCTTAAGTCCTTAACGATCACGCCCATCTCTAAATTATAATTCCCTGGAACAAAATCTCATTTAAAGTCCCTACATCGTCGGTCAAAGACGAAACATTGGATTTCAAATATGCCGTATTCTTCTGGCGAAAACCCATAAGACAGACCACTTAATTTCAAAAATATGAATATTTTAACATCTTCGAAGATTATACGGTGACTCAGGTGCTTTCATTTGGTAAGGGTTTTAGCCACAAAAATTGGATGTATCTACGTACTATGTACTACTATTAAAAGTCCTCTTCTTCGAATAAATGTTGAATTTTCATCGAATTCATCAAATATTATGGGTGGATGTTCATTCAATCGCGTAGAGTTTAATGCCTATCTATGACTTGTCCAGTTTCTAGAGTGGTTCAGTTATTTTAAGGAAACTCCGAAAACTCTTCATAGACAACGGAATAGTTGAACTTCTAGTCACTAGTGATAGTCCCACCGCGCATGGCAGTATTGGTACCATTCCAGAAGTATTTTTGCAAACTGCCAACTTTGCAGCTAATCCTGAAATTGAGTTTTTGGCTTTGAAGCGTTTGCAGCCTAATAGGCCTGTAATGGCTATGGAATTTTGGACAGGTAAATTATTCATTTATGTTGGTAGGTACCTAGTGAATAAATTATTATCTTTTTCAGGATGGTTTGATCATTGGGGTGAAATACACCATGAAAGAGACAACCAAGATTTCTATAATAATTTTGAAAGAATCCTAAAATATCCGGCTTCGGTAAACATGTACATGTTTCACGGAGGCTCAAATTTTGGATTTCTTAATGGAGCCAATTTGGCCAACGACAGAACAGATAATTCTGGGTAAGTTGCTGCTAATAATTTCTTATCAACGGTTGACATAAGAAATTTCTTATTGGTGCGCAACTAGGAAAGTTGTCTTTTCATTGTTTCAAGTTTAAAAGAGGAGTAGATATGAAGAGAGCTTTCCATATAAGATCTCAAGTGATCTTAATAGCTATCAACTCGATTCAAGAAGTTTTGTTTTGGGCCCTAAACATTCTGTTTCTTCCTGTTTCATGGTAAAAATTAAAATGTCTTGATGCAAAGGCCTGTTTTTTACCCGAATGTTTATCAAAAATATTCCTCAAATTCTCATTTACGAATCCAATCTATTCAGATGAAAATGTGTTCTATGATTTATTAAAGACTAAGAGAGTACATACCTACTGAAGTTGTTTGGTACTCTTAGATATTAACGCTATACATTCTAAATTTTGTTTGCAAATTAGCCGATATGCTTTAAAATACGTTGGATCTGGACAGTTGTCCACAGTCCAGACTCCAGAGACCGGAAGTTTGATTTCCTAGTGAAAAAGCAAACCTCTGAAAATAATTAAAATCCTAAGTATCTAATGTGTCCAGTTCTGAATAGCAAAAATCAGCTATGACAATCCTGTATTTTTTACTAAAAATGTTTGATTTTCACCAGTTTCCATCCTGACATAACTTATACGATTACGACGCACCATCGACTGAGAGTTACCATCGTAAAAGGTTTCATGATACACCTGCTTAGTAGGCTAGGAAGATACCAAGAATACCCAATATCATTCACAAATAAGCTGCCTATATTTTAAACTATTTATGTTTCATTTCCACCAGCTACCAACCTGATATATCTTCCTATGATTATGACGCACCCTTAACCGAAAGTGGAGATTATACCATAAAATACGTGATGGTGAAACAACTGATTTCAAAATACAACCCTGTACTTACTAGGCTACCAAAAACACCCAGTATTACTTACAAAGATGCCTATGGACCAGCAAATATCCAGAGACAGCTTGTAATGCGTGAAATTTGGGATCAAGTTGATTTTAGGTAAGAATAATTATTCTCAAACCATGAATACACTTACTTTTTATATAGATTTTATTCGGACGTGGTTTTACCTATGGAATATTTGCCAATAAATAACATGTCGGGACAAAGTTATGGTTATACCGTTTATAGAAAGAAATTACTTGGTAATTTTTATAATAAAAAATCTGCTTGTAATAATAAGGCTCTTTTAGATATACCATCAAACTCGATATTGACCATTGCTGGTAGGATATGTGATAGTGCCATCATTTTGGTTGATGGGGTACTGCTCTCAAAACCTTTAGAGCGTACTGAAGATTTGAACGGTTTTGGATTTTGGAAGCAAAATAATTCCAAATTAAACCTTGGTTCTCAAGGCCGATATGGTGCTACTTTGGAAATAATCGTTGAAAACTGGGGTAGAAATGGATTCGGTTACGTAGACCAGTTCTATCAACTTAAAGGTCTATGGCAAGGTGAAGTTTTCCTTAACAATTTACAAATTTCAAGTTGGGAAATTATTCCTTTGGAGTTTAAGAAATCATGGATCAAAAACCTATCAGGTAAATAGGTGTTGTTTTATAAAGCTTTGACCACAGATGCTTTGACTTACAAGTGGTTTTTTAGGTTGGCACACCCCAAAATGCTTTCAAGTTCCAGGACCTGCTCTACACAAAACAAACGTCTACGTAGACACACCAAAAGATACTTTTATAGATATGCGCAAATGGTGCAAAGGTATTGTGATAGTAAACAATTTTGTACTGGGAAGATACTCGAAAATTGGACCTCAGCAAACTTTGTACTTACCAGCACCATTTTTAGAAAAAGGATTAAATGAAGTTGTAATTTTTGAGCATTACAAGCCTTATAATAGGGTGGAGTTTTTGGATCATCCTGTATATTTAACTAGAAGTTCTAGGATGAGGGATATTGAATTGATGTGATGTGAGGCCTGGAAAAACTCTTTTTTTTTTAAATAAATAATCTAAATAATAAAATAGTCTAACTGACTAGGAGATAAGAAAAAATAAAATTCAATTAAACTATTAAGTTTCTCTCATTATTTGTACTGGAACCTTTGGATGATATAGAAAAGTAGTCGTTCATTCTATCGGTTATTCTTCTAAAATAGTGCGGTAAACGTGCTTTCGTCGTCTTTAAAAAGTTTTGAACAAATGGAGTTGGGAACATCTTTTCTGCTTCTATCTTTTCGTCATCACTTATTCTTTTATCGTCCAAATGAATGAGGGTGGGAATTAGAGAGATTACGTATAGCCTGAAATAATATCTATTAGAAAAAAATGTGAATGAATTATATCTCCGTTAGTTACCTATACTGTAAATATTGATAAATATTCCCTTGAGTCATGAAAGAAGGCACAACAGGATTGCCCATCAACGATAAATACTTCAAATTTGGGCAATTGTATTTCAATGTTTCGATCCAATAAAGATCGTCAATTTTGCAATGGTTCAAATAGAGCAGCTCCAATTTAGGCATCCACGGTATGTTGGTGTCTAATGAGTTTATCGGGTTTTTGTCTGCTATGAGGGATGTTAGTTCGGGAAAATATTCTAAGAAATCGAGGTTCCTAATATGAAAAATAACAGAATGAAGTTCTATTTGTTTAATTTTCTAAGGGTTCTTCTTACTTGATGCTGTTGTTTGTTATGTCTAGTATTTTAACGGAAGGTCCAAATTCGTCGCAAACTAATTTTGGCATGTAGGTTAGCTTTTCGTGTGCTAGAGATAATCTACCTACTTTGGAGTCATCGTGAACTGAATCGCCTTCTGCTGGGTATCCTGAAAGAAATAGATGCAATAATGTTTAGTATACCTACCTAGATAAAGTTAAGCAATCATCATTTACATACCTAATAAAATATTTCCTAAATTCGTCATATCGGCAGTTCTCATTTCCGTATACAAAAGATTGTTTAGAACGTGCGGTAGAGTTTGGTGGGTGATTATTTCAGCAATTCCCGGTACTACCACGGTATTCTCTTCTTGAGGTGGGTCTCGCCACAGTTCGAAAATATCTGAGAAATGTGAAGAGTTTTCATACTGGGAAGTTTTTACTCTTTTGTCATCCCTGAAAAACAATGTCATGAAGAAATTAACAAAAATTAAAAAAATTTGGATCGAAATATGTTTCTGGAGAAATCTTGAATAGTGGAAATTGGAAATTTTCAAATACAGATGATATTGATGTGTGTCAAAGCTCGAGAAGAAGATCTAAGCTTGCTGGAACTTATTTCCGCTATTTAAAAGTACCTGATAGAAGAATTACATTGTTTTTGTTTCACAGTTCTGCTTATTCTCGAATCGTAAGATTATTCAATTTATACAATTCTAGGTTTGAATTTTGCAATCATACCATTATTGGTAGATTTAGATACAATTTTGATCGAGATAATAACTTACTCGTCATGTTTAACATAATCTTTCACCATAACTCCTCCAAAAATAAATCACTTTTTCGCATAAACACAAACTAGTGAATCAAAACAGAAAAATCACAATTTATGTCAGCACAAATGAAATTACAAAAACTTGAAAATATCTCTCTAATCCAATATTGACCGAAATCTTATCTTTACCGATTAATGATAACAATAACAATTATTATTATTTATACAGAACTATGGTGTCTCCTTCTCCTAGATATGAACCAACAAATAGCATTTTTCATTATTTGTAACTGTTTACTGTTTCAATAACACCGGAGAGGATTGGGAAATAATTTGGAAGAAAGAGATAACGAAAAATAGTATTGGGAAAAAATTAACCCATTTATAAATAAAGATGAACTTAAAAGATTATTTTAATTGAAGTATTATTTACATATTTAATAATAATTTCGCTGATAAACCACATAAACATTTACTATGTATACAGTGGCAATATACCTACAGTGACAGAAAAGTACCTATACCTACTTACAGGGTGACTCGTGTAAGTTTCTCTGTACCATTTTTCAATGAAAAAATGGATTCATGTTACCCCCAGACAACTCCCACCTTGTTTTTGCAGAATGTAACTAGTATTGGAGACTGCTACTATAATGGTAGGTAGGTACTAGTGTCATTAGTTATGTTAATTATACAGTATGATAATAGGTATTGATTATCAACAAGTTTTATGTTGAAGTTTATATAATTTTAGATGTATAATGTCATGTTAATTGAATCTAATAAAAGTAAATCTAAATATCGAAATCGAAACTTATTCCACTGTCTCTACTCTGTTATTAATTATAGGGTTATCGACCACAGTCACGCGAAGGCAGGAAGCTATATTGAAGATCTTGGAACAATTAGGAGAAATCTTCAGAGAATGGATGATGAGAAATATAAAATTCCTCTCTTCGATAGAAATTAGACCTGGAAATATAGATTAGAAGTTTTATTAGACGAGAAATATTTTGTTGAGCAAAATATACAGAAAAAATAAAGTTTGTATCTGGTGAGCCCGAAGAAAAGAAAACTAAAAAGAAAGCTGGACTCACAAAGCTAAGGGAGCTGAAAAGGAAATGCAGGTCTTTAATAGTTCAGAGAATAATAGTCACCTAGAATATGTTAGAGATCATGAGAGCGCGTATGACGTAGGTATGGAGGGTATTACAAGAAACTTTTTAGGTAGCAATTGGTCCATTAGACATTGGACCCCGTGGATCATATTTCCGAATCTTCTCGGATATGACATGGACTCGATACATCTTAAGCATAGCACCAGTGAGAAAACATTGAAATGAAAAATAAATATTTGAAGTATTGTTAGTCAGTTACGAATAAGAAGAAAATTGCTGACTATGTGTTTTCAACCTTCAAAACAGAGTTTAGAAGCGCATTTTCTAGAATTTGATAAACTTATTAGAGATGTGCAAAGTTGGGACTGTTGGGAGAGATGGACATTGTTTGCTACTTATTACTCACAATGCCATCGCAATATACCAATGTGGTAACAGCATTGGAAATTCTTTCACCTGTTCGTTTGTCAATGAGTTTTGTCAAAAATCGACTAACGGATGAGTCATCGAAAAAGTATGAAGCCCCTATTGCTGAAGTAAATTCTGTACCAAATATAAGCAATAATTAAGGTAGGTAATTTTGGGGTTCAACTTCAAAATATCAACTACCAGAAAGGGAACAATACTCGATTTAGATGTAAGGGTTACGGATGTGGTCTTTTTGGTCCTAAAAGATTTGAATGTAGGTTCAAAGACAAGAATATGACAGCTGTGAAAACTCAAAAGCTGCTCCAGCAAATGTTGACAAGGTATACAGTTTCGTTTTGTCGTACCAGTAACAAATGTTTATTATCGAACATTAGACGACTTGATAATAATATTGTGAGGATAAGAATAGCCAATAAAGTTTGTGACGCTTTCGCGGCCCAGGTTTATTGATAAGGTGTATTCATTCGGGCTTAATGACCATCGTAAGTTGGAATTTCTTCCTGACGTTTCGCTAGCACGCGTGGCTAGCATTTTCAGAGTTGCTTTCATGTCCAATACTGGTAGCAGACTGACGCGTTCCCCACCGTAAGTTGTATTTATGTGTAAGCGGCTGTGGTGGTGTGAGACGGCTAACATTCTACGAAAGGCTCGACCACCAACCAGTAACCTCTCTAAGAAGGAACTAATGGCAATTAAGAACCTGAATTCAGCGGAAGATATTGTCACAGCTGCCCGCTTTGGGTGACATGGGGGGTTTGTAGCTTTGGGGGTTGATGGAGAGAAACTCGCTAAGGTTATATAAAAATATAGATATATATTTTCCCAAATATACTCTTACACGTACGCTAATCCTATAAGATGCATGACCCGTCGAACACTGGGGTCCTTATAGGGAGCCACACGTCAACGCTGCTTTGAGGACTGTCGGTTTGTTATCGTCACCCTTATGCCTTGTCCAGAGGGGCTTTCCCAACGAGAGTTAATTGCACTGGACAACGATAAGGCTGAAGATACCCAGAGGGGTTTTCCCAACGAGAGGTACTTGCACTGGGGAGACTTAATTTCAGAGGGGCTTTTCCAACGAGAGGTACGTGCACTGGTTTAAGTCTGCATTTGCTGCGGCTTGCAGCGCAATTTATATCCGTTTATTTCTGAATTGCAATAAACATCCGATCGAATCGGCAATTAAATTGATAAGGTTGAATACCGGGTCCTCCTTTTCTAAGCAGCTAGTTGACAATATAAGGGCAACGCAACTGTCCTATTCAGAACTGAAATCTACAAGCGGAAAATTCAGGAACTCCTTGATCCATCTACCTCCCGAAAGCTAAAGAAGGATCCTACCCAAGCCATACTCGGGAATACCAACAAACTGATTAGGTCATCTACCTTAACAGACACGGTTAAGAAAGGCATCATAAAAACAGAAGCAGTGTCACCACGACTCTACGGCCTACCCAAAATTCACAAACTGGTCCAAAAGTCCAGCTAAGACCTATAGTGAGTGAACCTGGAGCACCAACGTACAACCTAGCGAAACATCTTGCATCGCTTCTGCAAATGCATGTAGGAAAAACAAGCTCTTACGTCAAGGACTCCACTCAGTTTGTCCGAAAAATCAGGGATATTATTCTTCAACCTAAGGATATCCTGGTCAGCTTTGATGTCGAGTCCCTATTCACAAAAGTGCCATTGACAGAATTTCTCGAATTAATATCAAGTACCTACCTTTTCCAATGACATAGTTGAGCTTTTCCGGACATGTCTCACTGGTAGTTACTTCCTGTGGAACAGCAATTTCTACGAACAAATAGACGGTGTAGCTATGGGAAGCCAACTTTTTTATGGAGGATTTCGAGAGGAAAGCTATCGAATCTTTTGACCACAAACCAACGGTATGGCTTCGATACGTAGATGATACTTTTGTGGTTTGGAGTCATGGGGAAGAGAAGCTCAATCAGTTCCTAGGCCATCTGAACGTGCAACATTCTAGCATGGAAAAGGAGAAAAACCAATAAATCGCCTTCTTGAATGTGCTCATAAAGAAATCTGGAGGAAAACTAAGCCTCACGGTGTACCGAAAACCTACACACACAGATAGGAGACAGGTATCTGCATACACACTCAAACCACCATCCAAGGCAAAAACGTGGATTTAAAACAACGTTAACAGAACGTGCTCGGAACATCTGCGAGCCACAACATCTCAAGCAAGAACTGGATCACCTCAAGTCGGTCTTTTTATCAAATGGTTACAATGCATCTAAAATCGACAGGGCCATGCGACCCAAAATTGCCACACGGCAAAACGTGGATGAACAACCAGTGGTAGCTAATGCATCTGCCTTTCATTTCTCGAGTGACAGACAGGATAGGGAAAGTCTTGAAGAAATACAACATAAAAACAATCTTCAAGTCAACAAGGAAAATACAGCAATCAATCAAATTAGCCAAGGATAAGAGGAACCCACTGTCAAGCGCTGGAGTCTATCGTATACCATGCACATGTGGTAAGGTATACATAGGAACGACAAAAAGATCCATGGAAACCAGGATGAACAAGCACAAAAGAAACTGCAGACTAGGATAATCGGAAAAATCGGCAGTTGCAGAACATGCCCTTAGTAAAGGGGATCATGAAATACTCTTTGGTGAGGTCAAGCTTCTTGCACCGACTTCCGGATACCATAGAAATTCACGAACATACCGAGAACTTCAGGAAAGAAGAAAAACTAAAACCTAATCAAATCTGGAACCCTATCCTCAAAAACTCAAGAAAGATCTCATTGAGTACAGACAAAGTTGAGATTAGCCACGTGCCGCAAAGCCCTGCCCCTCCCCCACCACAGCCACTTACACATGAATACAACCTACGGTGGGGAACGCATCAGTCTGATACCAGAATCGGACATGGAAGCACCTCTGAAGATGCTAGCCACGCGTGCTAGCGAAACGTCAGGAAGAAATTCCAACTTACGACGGCCATTAAGCCCGAATGAAAACACCTTATCAAGAATAGGCAAGTCAGGAGAAGCCAAGGAAGTAGGTGATATTAGAGAATAGAGAAGAAAGTTTTATAGTTTTCCGGTTCAGAATAGGAAACTTCAATATTTTACAGAATCAAGCTTTTGCTGCTAAGAGCGGAAATTTATCTGAGCTTTGGCACAAGCGAATTGGACACCTCAGCTGCAGCAATCTTCAAAATTTAGATAAAATGTATCGTTTATGGCTTGGAAAAACATGCTGTATTGACAGTTCTGATATTTGTATTAAAGGGAAACAGACGAGGTAAGCACGCAAGCTAGAAAAAGTAAGTTCAAAGAGGCCACTGGAATTGATACACAGTGATGTTCTTGGACCAATAAACCCAACATATTATGACAGGAAGAAGCACGTTTTGACTTCAATAATTGGTGACTATACACATTTTACTGCATGTTAGTAAGGCTAAAGTATTTCGCAACGTCAAAGCATATGTTGCAATGTCCACATCACATCAGCTCGATAATGGTGTAGAATAATATGTCTCTAATGAAATTCGAAATTCCTTTCAAGAAAATGGTATTCTAGTGGAAGTACACCATTGCCCACACTCCATAAAAGAATGGAATAGCAGAAACAATGAATAGGACCACTATCGAGAAAACAAGATGTATGATGTTGAATGCTTGTGTGTCAAAAAGTTTTTGGTGGGAGGCAGTGAGTGTTTCTGCTAAATGACAGCGAAGATAAGACATATGGGTAATGATACTTCAGAGTTACCATAACAATGGAAGCAGTACTAAAAATGTGGAGAAAAATTGAGAAATGTGCGATTACAAGATGAAAGTCATGATGAAGAAGAAGAAGAAACAGCAACGGAGTACCAGAATAAAAGCACAGTCCTAATTTCTAGAAGACTATGTAGCAATAGCACTAAGTTGCAGAATTTTATGCATAGATATTGTAGATAATGTACCATAGAAATTTTCTGATGTACAAGCAAGAGATGATGCTAAGCAGCGGCTGGAAGCCGTACAATAAAAAAATGTTTCTTTAAATCAAAACTATATCTACCTAATCTAAAACAGAATATTCTTCAAGCACGAAAGCAGTTAGATGCAAAATGGATTTTTAAAATAAAACGTAATGAAGATGGAAATTAAAGTAGCTATAACGCTGGACTTGTGGCCAGAGGATTTTTGCAAAGAAAAGGAATGATAAGGGGAGACCGGGGTAATACCGCGCACGGGGAAATACCGCGCACCCCACTTTAGAAAAATCTGCGACCATGCATGCACAGGCGTATGTCGCAAAGTGTGTCCATAGACTTAGGAAGCGTGCGCCAAGAGTTTCGAATAATTGCCGGTAGTCGAAAACTCACAGGGAGCGTGATGGTGCCAAATGGGTTTCTGATCTATCATTTGCGCAAATTGATTGGTTGATAATTGTTAGCTATTGTGTATATTTAAAGATGATCTATTTTTTGTACACTTTCTACTGTGTATGGAAGTATTACCTCAATTGATTACCTATACAATGTAAGTTCTTTTCATCTAATAAATTTCCAGATTGGAAAATGTTCAACGGGGGAATACTACGCATCAGAACGGGGTAATACCGCGCTGCGCGGTATTACTCCAGCATTCACATTTTGTTTTCCATTTTATTAGTTTGTTGCTTCTTAGTTCAAAATGCCCAGAACATACCGAAGGGCCTCAGAGAAAGGCAATTGGTCAGCGGAAAGCTGCCATTGAAGCCGTAAGAATCAGGAAGGAGTGTAATCAGGAAGGAGGCTAAGAGACAGAATTCGAACAAAAAACTATGATAAAAGTAAATTGGGTCGGAATGCTACATTCACTGAGGACCAGGAGAAAGCATTGGCATGTTGTCAAACTGGCCAATGTATCCCATGGAATTTCACCTCTAGAACTTCGTCGCCTGGGCTTATGAGTTTGCTGTGCAGACTAAAATCAAACACCGGTTCAATGTAGATTTAAAAAAAGCGGAGGAACAACTGTTCCTGTATCGAAATCCACGCATATCGCTCAAAAAATTTGTAGGCACTAGTTTAAATCGGGTAGAGGCATTTAATAAGTCTGCTGTGACAAAATTCTTCGAAGATCCCACCAAAATCTCTGAGAAATATAAGTTTTCACAAAGTCGCACGAACCGGGCATTTCAACTGTTCAATAGCCTTCAAATATTTTAGCACCGAAAGGTCAGAAGCAAGTGGGCTCAGTTACGTCATGGGAGAGGCGAAAGAATGTTACAGTAGTTTGTGCCGTAAGTGCACTACGTGCCCCATATGTTCGTTTATCCTAGAGCCCGCATAAATCCTCATTTAGAAAAAGACGACCCACCTGGGGCAATTTACAGGTAAGAACTAAGAAATTAGAATTAAATAATTCAAGTTTCATACTTTTGTTTCAATTTGTGAATGTTGTATATTTCAAGAATGGCTCATGATTCTTGGTCTTGTTTTGGCGGTTAATCTAAATATGAGGAGCAAGTCTTCATTAAGTAAAATTATTCATTTTTACAGAGATGTTCAAAAAACGGATGGATCAATGAAACTTTGTTCAACGAATGGCTGCACCACTTCAAAAACTGTGTAAAACCATCACTAGACGATCCTGTTCTACTTATATTAGATAACCATACTAGTCACATATCTCTAGACTCTAGATGGATATAGCTCAGAACAGAATCTCATATCTTTCGAGCCAGATCACAGAACACCTATAAAGAAAAACAGTGCAGAGAATATTGCTCATGATATTCCAGCTGAACCTGAACCGGGACCATCAGGTATAGAATGCGTCACATCTTCACCAAAGTCTACGATTCAAAAGTTAGCTCCAATACCCACCATCAAATCTAAAAAATATCTTAGCGAAATCGCGCCCGAAACAACATTCGAAGATCTTGACTGCTACTCCTCTTAAATTAGAACTGGAGACTATGGAAGAGAAAAGAAAAAATGAAGAAAAAAGAAACAAATATAGTAAAAAGAGAAAAAATATCAAGAGTTTTGAGAGTTAAAAATATCAACAAAAAGCCAAAACACATTCGCAAAATGAAGTTCTATGACGACGACGATAAAACTGAACCTGAGAGTTATTCTGAAAGCGAGATTTGTAACGATGATGAGTTACACGAAGTTTCTCCCACCCTAACCCACGAAGAGGATATCTGTCTAGTCTGTGGAGAGTTTGGCAGTAATAACGAGGTCTGGTTTCGTTACAATTCCTGCTCAAAGTGGGCACATGCCGCTTGTAGTGGAAAAGAACAAGGGAAAATTTACTTGTGTGACTACTGTTGCTGAAAGTTGATGTTTATTTACCTAAGTTATTATTAGAATGGGTTTTTGTTGGTATTTAATAATAACCTCTCAATGTTTCCAAACTCACCGGTTTTGATATCTATTGTCACAATAAGCTAAACGTCCGCCCAGGCTGTCAAGAATCGATCGCGGAAATACTAGAATCTAGCGAATTATTCTACTTTAATCTGGAAAATTAGATTATCGTGTGTATTCTAGATTTCACAGGAATAGATTTAGGGATATATAAGAAGGCCGGCATTGATTTGTAAGTTTAGTTTTCAGTTCGACTGTGATACGATTTAAATAGTGATTGTAAAGAGTTTAATTGTTGAGTTAGTAATTAGTGTCAGAGTGTATTGTTAAGTGGAATAAATTATTGCTGTGTTAATTGGACTTTGATTTTTGGAATAAACGAAACGAACGACGAACCCAAGATTTCTGTCAGGCAACCCAAAGCCGCGACACTATATGTTAACTTTTATATTTTTGTTATTAAAAAAATAAAATAAATTCAGTTAAACTACATTGAAACACTTCACTTTACTGCGTGCCATTCCCCCAGAGTATGCGCGGTATTACCCAGATGTCCGGGCAATACCGCGCAGGCAATAATTTTTGTTTTTTTTTTTTTGATAATGGAACTTAAAGAAAGAAATGATTGATGTTGAATGTTCCAATAGTTGGTGTATTGTATTCGCGCTCCTTATGGAAAAAATCAGGTCATTGATAAGAATATTTATTCAATTAGAAGTAATTTGCTCAAGCGCGCGGTATTCCCCCGGTCTCCCCTACACTGAGACCTATGATAATGCCTATGATGCGTTAGGAGCACGTTCGACAACGGTACAAGTGCTGTTGTCATTGTTGTCAATAGTAAATCAAGAAAATTTATTAGCTCACCAAATAGATATGAAAAACGCATTTTTACATGGATTTTTGAATACGGAAGTGTAGATTAAGTTAGGTACCAATCAAGTAAAATCTATAAGTTGGAAAAGTCGCTTTATGGACTCAAACGCTCCAAGAGTTTAGAACTTTATAGATTGGACTCATTATTCAAAAAGTTTGGTATGATTCGATGTGCAAATGAAAAGTGTCTCTAAAGTGTCTACTAAAAATTTGAAGGGAATATCAAGATTTTTTACTTGTATATACGTAGAGAATTTTATCTTGACAAGTACCAACGATATTACAAAACTACAAGAATGTGAAAAAAGTACTTAGTATACAGAATTTCAGATGAAAGATATATGGGAGAACTTAAAAGTTTTCTCGGAATAAAAATTAAAAGATCTTACTGAAGGTTAATTGTTGAGTCAGAAACAAGAAACAGTGACATTGGATGAAGAATCGATCATTGGACAGAAACCTTCTAGAGAAATAATTTGGTTGTTTAATGTATGTAGGTAATGTTGTGTACTCGACCTGATTTAAGTTTTGCTCTTAACTGTAGGTACCTACTTTAGTCGCCAATCGCAATCAGAGTAATGCAACAGAAAAAGAAGGCAAAGATTTGTTAAGTAGGTAGGTACACTTTAGACATTGGTCTATTCATAAAGAATTAATTTTATACGAGTCAGCCTGTTTTTGGTTACGCAGATGAAAATTGTGGAAGTAGCCTTGATAGTATAGGAACTGGCAGGTTTTTCGGTGAAGGATATTGATCAAAAATTTTATTAATTAATCATATGATTGAGGGATTGAGGGTTACCTGGACATACCAAAACTGACCGTCTGCCGTTTCACACAGGTGGCAGCTTTAATCGGGGGTTAAATTTTAAAAAGGGATGAATTTTCATTTTGCTGAACGATATTGATCAAGATCGAAATTTTCAGAAACGAATTAACAGTTTGAGGACTTATCAATATTACACAGGCAGACGATTTGTTTGACAGCATTACTTCGGCAGACGCCTGTCAAATTTGTTTTTTTGCAAATCGATTCCTTTATTAACGTATTCTCAGAAAAAATATCGGCAGACGAAAAAGACGGCAGCGTTTTTTTGGCAGACGCTGGAATAATGACAAGTTGATTTATGGTAAACAATACTAATAATAGCTGATATTCATGAAAGCGTTAGAGCAACTCTAGTGTATTCAAAATTCAAATAGGCAGAAGATTTATTCGACAGCACAATTGTGGCAGACACTATCAAATTTTGTCATATACAGGGTGTCCCAGCCGGAGTGACCCATTTGAAATGCTTATAATCTTCTATACTAGTTGTGCTAGCGACCTGCGGTTTGCGCCATTCGACTTCTCCTGGCCTAAGGTTTTTTTTAGTAGGCAGACGGTCAGTTTTGGTACGTCCAGGTAACCCTCAATCCCTCAATCATGATTAATTAATAAAAATTTTGATCAATATCGAATATCGTTTACCGAAAAACCTGCCAGCTCCTATACTATGACAAAAAAAAACTGGATTTGCTTTAAAAGGTTTATGATTCTACTGTGTGTTGGGTTAACAAGAAGCAATCTATACTTTCATCGACTGACGCTGGAATTTGTTTCACTTGCTACTGCTGCTCTAGCTTGGAAATTTACTGGTAGAACCAAAAATACATTGTTTTTCCATTCACAATGTATGAAGCATGTATAGGTACATCTCGAGAATTGGGAACACAAGAAACAAACAAATTGATGTCAAATACAATGTCAGAGGTCAAGATTTTGAAAGACATTGGCTCATATGAATAAAACAGAAGCAAATGCTTTTACTTAAATTTTTGAGATAAACATATTCAACTTTACTGCAGCAAAAAGTGATGGAGGTAGAGTCAGGCGCGGCTCGTGAGGTGGGTCAAATTTAGAGAAACAGCGCCGTTTTTCGAGTTCAGGGCGCAAAATAATTCGATTTCTGCATTTTGTTGAGCGTGATGTTGGTTAATTTAAAACTAAATATCCAAGATGTTTAATTGAAAATTTATTGTTTGATTTTTTGGTGGGTCATTGACCGAATGACCTTATAGAGGAGCCGCGCCTGGGTAGAGTAAAAGCATTTGCTACACTTTATTCATATGCCTGATTGTAGAATCTTGGGGTTAAGAAGCTCCTTAGGTTTAGGAGTGGTGTAGTAGTGTCATTATACAGTATATCAATATTGATTGTCATCAAGTGTTATATTGAAATTTATGTAATTTTAGGTAGGTATTACTTGAATCTAATAAAAGTTAGTCTGAACATCGAAAAGCCTATTCCACTGTCTCTACTCTGCTAGTAATTACATAGGTATATTATTAGTTTCTAGTTTTTAAACGTTATTTAGGTTTAAAATATAAATCTTAAGCTCTCTAATATTTATTATAAACAATATAAAATACATAGAGGTAGGTTAGAAGACCTAGATAAAAACTAAGAAATAATTCTTACCTTTTTTTTCTTGACAAATGCACAGCAACCAGCAACGTTTAATATGCGCTATCACACAAAAAAGCAAATATACAAGAATGGCAATTATTACATAATAATTATTGTTTTACAAAGTTCAACTAAATTCAATCGCCATTGTTCATTCAGAAGATAACAGAAATTCTTGTTTACTTGTTCATTAAGGTGATTAGCCTCGTCAATCGATACCCCTCATTAAAGCTGGTAGGGAAATATCGCCACTATAATTAAATTAACGGAATAAATACATGTACTCGAATTGTTTTAGATGCTGCCTATTTCTCAATATTCTGTTGAGAAGAAAATGAAAATAATGACATGGAATAACGGAACATCTGCTTCCAAATTTAACGAGGGACAATAAAAATCTAAACTTTATTTTGTCTGTTCAAATATCAATTCTAAAAATTCGTTTTTCATATATAACTTTCTAATTAACTAGAATTCACCTTTTTTGTAGTTATATCACATAATCATTATCCCTCCATTATACTTTTGATTTTCAAATGAGACACTGAGTGTTTGCTTGAAATATAGCCGAAATTATTCATCACCGGAATAAGTGAAAAGTTACTGAATAAAAACAATGATAAAAATATATTTTAAGCTCACAACATTTTATTCAAGATGATAAAAAGGATAAAACATAGAAAATGATTTCATCTATTCGCGGTCAAATCCTTCTTCTTTTCGCAAATATTCTTCTCGGTTCCTCATATAATTCAGAATCTAGGTAAAAGATATAAAATAGAAATAAATGCTTCTAGGTGAATACAATTTTTAATAGATTTAAGTGTGCCTCACCCATTCATTTATGTATTTGTTCATCCGCTCATACTGTTCTGGAGAAACGCTGAAGGGTCTTGGAATATAATTTTGAGAAGATTCTAAAAAATAAAATTGAACAATAAAATATTTAGGTAGTTGCTACTTTAGAGTCAAATATAATTTTACACTGATTTTTTGGAAAGTTTAAAGATGAGAAAAGCCTCGTAAAGCTTTATTACCTCAAATAACTTTTGAACCAAAGTAAAACTAGTAGGTACATTTAAATTGCTAACTTACCAGGATATAAACCTGTTGAGAGCTCATTTTTCTGATTGGTAGATTCTTCATTGGTATCAGCTAATTCTGCACGTTTGCCAATACCACCGTAGCAAGAATGGCCAAAAATTGCACAGCCGCCTTAAAAAATAACATGAATAATTTTATAATACAAATTCAAAAATTACTATTACACTTACTTCTTGCTTGGGTATGGCAGATGACCAACACAAAAACTATAAGCACCCCGACCATATTTCTCATAGCAAAATTTAAATAATGGGCCATTTTGTTCAAACACTGTCCAAGAGACTCAAATACAAAGTAAAAAGTCTGAACAGATAATCGGTTTTTATATTTCTTTGAAAATTAATTATTGTATCAAGTACTTCAGCATTTGTTTGCAATAGGGTAGATTGTAACTTTAATTGTTTGCATTTGAGTTGGTACAAAGATGTACCGCAAGTGGGCAATATACTTTTGAATAAACATGAATCCAATTATCAAAAACTTGCTTGTTTGGCTAGTAAATATAATATTGAAAATGGCCTAAATATGGGGTTTCTCAAATAATAATTCACTCTACAGGGATTATGTGAACCATACGGAGAAGGTTGGTATTGGTCTGACCCCATATTAACTTTTCAGAATAGATAGATGTATAAACAAACGTATTAATAATGGTTATTGGTCTGTATAAGTGAATATACATGGAATCAAAAAAGGACATTCTTAGGTTTTTCATAGAAATAAAACAGCTGTATCAAAATAAATAGAATTCATTTATTCCCATAATAAAGTTGTGAAATTTCAAAAATAGTAAATGAAAAAAATAATAAAAATGCATTAACAATTACAACAATTTCATCAATTTAATAACATGTGATTCTCCAAAAAAAAAGTGATTTTAAATGAAAACCAATAACTTATTATTTCTTCAAATTATTTTCCAATTCCAACCTTTCCCTGTGCTTTTTCAGATCCTCTTCGTCACTAAAATATTCCTCCAAATTATCCTGCGGTTTCAAGGGAAGTATCTTAGACTTAAACGCTCTCTTTTTATGGAAACCTGGCTGTTTTGTAACTGCAGAATATACCGACAAAGCCTGAAATCAAATCAAATTAAGACACTGTAAATGAAAGAATATAAATTCTTACTTGTGTTACAATGCTGGATACATCACCGGCATTAGCAGGCAAAATAAGTGTATTATTTGTCCTGGCCAAATTGTCAAAGGCACCAACATATTGTTCGGCTATAGTTAAAGCTGCTGCATTGGATCCACGTTCTGTTTGAAGAGCTTCTGCTACAAGCTATAACAGCCAATTTTGAAGTATATAAACTTATACATAAAAAACACAATATTTACTTGTATCCCTTTAGCTCTTGCTTCAGCAACTGCTTTAATAGCTGAAGCTTCACCAGAAGCTTTATTTATTTGTTCTTGTTTTTCTGCTTCAGATGCTAGAATTCGTGCTTGACGTTTACCTATTAAAAAATCACTTTTATAAAAATACGCTTTAAATAGGCTACGATAAATACCTTCAGCCACATTAATTTCAGCTGCCCTTACACCCTCTGACTCTAATACTGCTGCTCTTTTCTTACGCTCAGCTTCAACCTACAAAATCATTTTTATTTTTTTTTTTTGGTTTCTTTAAACCTACAAGTACTTATTATATTCACCTGCATTTGCATAGCTTCTTGCACTCTTTGAGGTAGCTTAATATCCCTAATTTCGTATCTAAGACATGTCATACCCCAAGCCTCACTGGCTTTGTTAATAGACTCTACCATAGCAACATTTAAGCTTTCCCTCTCCCTGAACACTTTGTCTAATGAGATCTTTCCTAATTCTGACCGCATAGTAGTCTTAAATGAAACACATTAACAATACATAAAAAATTGAATATTATACAAACTTGTGCAAGTTGTGTTATGGCAAATTCAGGATCCTCAACACCGTAACTGGCCAAGTAGGCATCAACTATTCTCAAATACAAAACACCATCGATACTCAAAGTTACATTATCGGATGTGATTGCGCTTTGTTTAGGAATATCTACGGCTATTTCCTTAAGGCTTTGAACATATTTTACTCTGTCTGCTATAGGAATTAGTATATTTAAGCCTGGTTCGAGTATTCTATGGAATTTGCCCATTCGTTCCACTATCCATGCCTAGAATTTATTTTGGCTTTTAGTTTCAGGATTTCAAAATTAACTTATGTCTGTTGTCCACTCAATATTAGTTCCAATGCCAGCAATGAACAATGGCACCAAAAAAAAACATACACCAAAAATAATTTCAAAAGCAAAATCTTGTTCAAATTGAGCGTAGTGTAACAACCTTTGGAGGTAAATGCTTTCCTGGGCAAAATATTGAAACTAAATGTTTGTGACCCGTGATAAGTATAAATTTCCTACTGAAAAAATTTGTGATACCCCAGTAAATACCAGTCACTTCCTTATCAATGTGATTTATTAAGGGCCGACACTTTTGCTCTCGATTAACGAAGTTGATATGTTGTCAAAGTTTTGCATGGGTCAAGGTCTATAAGTATAATGTGTTTAGAACACATTCTAACCCGGCGCTAAGTCTTTTTGAAGCAAATACAATCCGGAAAATTATGGGACTGCTCCTAGAGCATTTGGAATAACATCTGTACTTTACGAAAGTGGGATATGGAATGCATTTAGCATTAAACTTGAAGAGAAACGGTTTCTAATTTCATCCAATTATAAACTTTTTCACGTTCTTCTGTACATTGGAATGGTACTTTTTTCTGAAGTAAATTTTAAAGTGGATATAGCTCGGGATATAGTTTTCATGCAATGTCTTCTAGTTTTCCATAATAATTTACCATTTTTGACAGCTTTGCCAGTATCATAATTCCATATTCCATTGCATTTAACTATAAATTTCTGTGTTACATTCATACAATTTTATATCGTTCTGTTTGCATTGTTTTTCAGTTAAATACATGTGGTTTTGTTCTGTATGCAATCTATTGAAACTAGATGAACTTTTCATACAGACTCTTGCTAGATGTCCAAATCTGTGGCATTCTGTACATTTTAAATTTTTACTCGAATTTTTATGCGTCTGAGCAGAATCTGCAGAGATCGTCTTCTCTCTGCCCATTATCCTTAAGTGATATTTCACCAGGCAGTGTCCTGTGAGCAGTTCTACGATCATTCTGATGTCTGGTCTGCTCATGTTTAGGAGCTGTTCAGCTGAAAAGGTGATAAACCTTTTTGACTGTCTTTAGCATATTCAGATTTATCCATATATGTTGTAAGTTTCTATGTAAACTTCTAATATTTGTGTGATAGATTACAAAGTCATTGTTTGATATTAAATTGTTCAGTTCGTGCGTGACATTAATCTCTAGATTTGTTTCGAATTCAAAATCTTTTCGGTGAAAATGGATAGTCGGTTCTAACAATGATTTTTGACAGAAATGCTTTATATCATCCGTTCACAATCCGATGTCCACAGGTACAGGTACAATTTATCACCTTTCAATGCTATTTGATAGGGAAAGGCGATAAATTTACCTGCACCTGTGAACATCGGATTGTGAACAGGATATATGTTTCGCATATTTCGTGCTCGTCTGCACGATGATTTTCTTCCCTTTTGTTGGTGTGAAACCTATTTGAAGAACAACAATTTAGACATTTTTTCTGTCTGTCTTGTTACATTGCTGGGTAGGGTGTTCTTCCGAGCAGTGTAGACATTTTGTGGCATTTCTGCACTTTTTAGGGCTGTACTCATCAAATACTTTGCACCTCCTGCATCCTATGTACACTTTTTTGTCTCTCATAATTTGTGAATATGTTTGTTTACTTACTTGTAAAATTGCAGTTTTGGTTTGCTTTTTTGTTGTATATACATGATTCATTTTTAGATGTTTCGCTTCCTAGATTGTTTCTATTTACAATATCTGCCTTTATTTTATCGTAATCCGTACAGTCTGTTTCTATGCCCACTACTTTTATTAAGGGATTCGTTTTTTTCTCTATATTTCTGGTAAACCTATTTTTGGCAATACTGTTTAATAGGTTTTGTATGTATCTTACATTTTCGTCTGTGTCACATCGGACAATGATCTTATCATTTGATTTTGTTAGCATAAGATCTATTGGTATAGTTGTTTTATTTGCTAGGATATATTTGATTTCCTTTAATAGGTCCTGGCTATGATACTTATCAAATTTGGATATCATCATCATCGGATATATTTTCTGCTCTTATGTATTTGTTATTTGTGTTATTGACAACTGTGGCATAGCTTCTTTCTTTGTTCTTACCATCTTGTAGTATTTCATTTTGTAGTGTGTTTGTGTTTTTCAGCTCTGCATTAAGTTGCTTTAAGGTAAGGTTCTGTTTCTGTAAAACTTTGTTCTGCTCTACTAAGTATTTGTTTCTCTCCTTCAAAATTAGTGTTTCTACGTTGGTTTCATGTGCACGTCTTTCTTCCTCCTGATTGGTCTGACCTTGGTGATCTTTGTATTTAGAGTTAATGGTCTCAGCATTGGCTTTGTATTCCTTACACAAGTTGTTGAGTTTTGCGCACTTATCTCGCAGGTACGCAATTGTTGTTCGCAGGTTTTTTTTCATCACTTGTGTTTTCTTTTGCTAAACCAATATAATATTAATGTGCTGAATAAGTAGGTCACACTGACCCATTTGGTAATGCAACACATATTTTGACAACGAATCTAATACACAACTTCTAAGCAACAACACATCTTTTATTAAGTTCTCGGATGAACGATCCTGCGGGTTACCCAATATCCGAAGAGTTATAGTCGAAACCCGTTACACCTTCATGTTTGCCCTTGATTATAATGGCCAGGTCATCTGCATAGCCTATGTATCCAGCACTACTCAGTCTGATACTACATCGCTACTATTACTTATTACATAATTTTAGAATAGTTTTTAATTTAAGGACCGTGAAAATCTTTTTTTTTATAATAATAACAGGATATATCGAACAAAAATTATATTATTATATGGACCGATATATCCTGTTATTGTTATAAAAAGATTACTTTAACACATTGGACAAAAGTATTATCAGAAGCCGGTAACTGCATAAGTTTTTCAATATAGTTTGGAATTTTAAGTTCTCTAATGAATTGTTCTTAGGTGAACATCCATGATTGACATGTTACAACTAAAACATTTTTAAAATCGCAATTTTTGCTTAGTTTTTTAAGTTCTGTAATACTTTGGTCGGCTGGACAATGGTTGTAAATGATCAGATAATAATTAAACCAGATCAGTATATATAGTTCTTTGTTTTTTGGAACATGTGTGCTACAAAGATCGCTCGAAAGATCGTATACAATAATTGAACGGTTTAAGCTCGGGTTTTATATCTTCCCATGTGTTGGCAATAAACATTACAACTGATTATCTGCATAAACAGAAATTTTGGCAGGAACTTGAATCTTAAAAAAATGAGTTCATGTAAATAATAAAATTGGTTTTTTGGTTCCATTGCCTTGCGGGACTTCTATTTCAATTATATGGGGATTAGTTAAGGTTTCACCAATTTTTGTTTTCAGTGGTCTATTATTTAAATAATTTTGAAACAATTTCAATACAATACCCCTTATCCTATAGTTTTCAAAAATTTTAAGGAGAATATCATAAGCTGCAGTTAGAGTTGCAAAGGTAAAATTACCGGTAATTTACGTAAAATTACGTAAAATTACGTAATATTACCCATATATATCTCGGTAAAATTGGTAAAATTGAACGTTTAATCGATAAAAATACGTCATTAGTCCTATAGTCTATTTCATTGAAGTTGATAGCTCAAATCGAGGTTTAAGACCATAAATTCATTGTAAACCCTATGGTTTATAAACACGTGTGTCGTAGCAGTAGAGACTTCAAAATTATTAGGGAAACCAAACCAAGGATGTGCGTTTCATTTAAATTTGTCTCTCTTTATTTTGAAAAATAGAAAAAGAAAATAGTACAATGACCATGTTGATTTCCGCGTTCGTCTCTCTATTTCTGTATCAGAAAATAGACAATAATATTGATACGATATCGATATTAATTATTATCAGAGAATATTACAATATAAGAACGTACCTAATATATTTAAAATTTTGATTTTGCACAAGCACAAGAATCCTTAATTTATTTCTCAAAAAAGTTCATCATACCACCTAATATTACGTAAAATTGCCAGTAATTTCACCGAAATTTATTTTACCGGTAATTTTGCAACTCTAGCTGCAGTATCAAATGCTTCTGCAAGATATAAAAATGCTGCCTGGAATGCTGCATTACAGACATTGCATCTATCTTAATTATTTGTCCTATCATTTACCATTCGATACACAGCATCTTCTGTGCTTTTACCATTTTAAAATCCAAACTGATTTTTATTTAGGTATTATAATATTATTAGGTCTCAAAAATTAGCACAACAAAAATGGCACACGTCAGAAAAACTAGAGTACCAAATTCGGGCCTATTTAGTGCTAATTTACTATGAAGAAAAAAAATTTATAACTCTATTTTTAAAAAAAATCACGTGCATGTGTGTCAGCTTAAGATTAAGCTGGCACACTCTAGTTGGATAAGGTAGAATCTTTGAAAATCTAGTAGGTACCTCATATTTAGTGCTAATTTAGTACATTCGTGATACGCCTAAAAAACTAGCAATGATGTATTTATTACGAAATAACCACGGAGAAGTGCTAACTTAAGACTTGAATTAGCACACATACATCGAATCAACCGCGCGAGAACGGGATTCGTATGCGCATATTTAGTGCTAATTTGGTACTTCAAAAACGACGACCCGAATTAGTATCACATCAGCACAGAACTAACCCAAACTAACCAAAATTAACCCAAACTAACCAGAACTAACCCAAACGAACGTCCGAAATCAGCACTAAATGTGTATTAACTTAGTACTCTAGTTTCATCGCGTCATCGGTGATAATGTTCGTTAACCTAAACACTAAGCCAGCACACAAGTGCTAGCTCTGTGATGATGTGATACTAATTCGTTATCCAACTAGAGTGTGCCAGCCTAATCTTAAACTGGCACACATGCACGTAATTTTTTTAAAAATAGAATTATAATTTTTTTTTTTTCGTATTAAATTAGCACTAAATAGGCCCGAATTTAGTACTCTAGTTTTTCTGATGTGTGCTATTTTCGTTGTGCTAATTTAAGGAACCAAATATTATTATTCAAAAAGTCCGTAAGTCTTTTTTCAAATCAAATCAAAGTAAATTTTATTGTACAGAAAAAAGATATTTTCATTGACAAAGCAATTATTTACAATAAATACTAACTACTACTACCATAATTACATTTATAGGGATTATAATACCATTAAAGTGTAATGTAAAATGTAGGTATCGTTACAAGATAAAAGAACAAAAATATACACCAACAATTTCAGAATCACACCACTAGTCAAAACACATCAGTAAATTATATAAATATAATATGCATCTACAGATAAGTGCATCTGTAGTTAACTCTCGTAAAATTCCCTAAGACCATAGTAATCCCTGGTGGCTAAAAACTGCTTAATCAATACATGAAGCAATAGTTGTTGATGTTTGGTAGTTCTTGAGGTAAGTGATTAAACTTTTGTATGCTCTCAACTTTCTAAATATCAAACTGACCGATTCAAGAATAAAAATGTAAGGTAGTGTCAATATTTCCTCTTGCTTAAATAGAGATCTACATGTGTGTCTACAGCCCACACCACACGGATATCTTATCAAGTATCTTATGGCTCTCTTTTTCAGTATAAATACTGATTGAATTGATCTTTTTTCAAATCTCACATGTGCCTCAAATAATGAAAAATACCGTCTGGCTGCTGATTTGTCAAGTTCATGAGAAATGGTTCTAATGATATAGCAGGCACTCACTAATTTTTTTGTCAAGCCATTGATGTGAGGCTCAAACTTCAACTGGGATTCAATGTGCAGACTCAGAAACTTGACTGTGGTTCTATTGTCTAATGTTTTTAAGTCAGTTCAAGCACACTTAAATGTAGTATACCGTTCTTTATATGTTGAAGCAAAGCATATTGGCATCAAACCATCCCTTAATCTTCGAAAGATTGTTCTCTATAACTACTGTATTGAAGTTGGTTAGATTTTCTTTCGTAGTCCACAGGGCCGCCGGCGCCGCTAGGGTGTCGGCCGCCTGTGTGCCCAGACAATTTTCGCCGCCCCACTCCCTCTAAAGTACAAATTAGGAGCGTTGGAATGGAATACAGTTTTTAGACTTTAAGATACTAGCGTATGAGTCGTGGCAAACATTCGTGGTAAAGATGAAGGAAGGACCACACAAAAGGGAGACGCGCATCTGTAGTGACGTCACAAGGGTATCGGCGCTTGACTATAATAGGCAATCCTCTTTGTGTCAATGGTTCGTCGGCTGTCTTCCTCTTTCTCTCTACGTTACATTTTTCTTCTCTCTGGTGTAACGTAATTTGCCAAAACGTAACGCGTCTTTCATATCACTTCCATATCAGACCGCCCGCCGCCTTAAGAAGTTTCACTCCAAAAACCTTATTAGTTTGTTCCGCTGTAATGTCCGATTGCGTCTTTCGTCGACATTTGCATTTGATATCCCAATAAAGAATAAAATTTGAAAACTCAAGTGTTTATTTGCTTGTATTATGATATTAGGTAGGGATGTACCTAATACAAATTTGTGAAGAAGTACTTTCGGTTTATTTTCGTTATTAAAGGCGGGCGGCCACTGCGAGCGAAACGAAACTAAGCTGTGCTAGACGAAGCTAACGGTAACTAAACTTAACTAAGTTTGAGCGGCCACTGTGAACGATTTTCGTTTAGTTCTCAGCTGTGTTTTCATGCGGAAAGACCTATAAATTTATTTAAAAAGTTAGAATGAGTCCTGTTGCAACAAAAATGGATCTGTATTCGAAGTCAGCATCTGCAGAATCATACTTTTTATGTGCAAACACAGTGGGAATAATATAATAATAAATTCGTAGCGAAAAATTTCGTTCGAATCTAACACGAGCTTAATCGAACGAAACGAAACTAAGATTTTAATCTTCCTTGACAAATCTTCACTTAGTTTAGCTAAAATGGCCGAGGGGATATTTGAGAGTATGGTAACTAATTTACCGAAAACTTATCTTCTCTTAGCTTAGTTTCGTTCCGCTCGCAGTGGCCGCCCGCCTTAGCTTGATGGTTTATTTGTTTGAGAGATTTATTTTTGATAAAAGTCGATGGCTACGGCTACCCATGATTTATTTTGAAGCGAATTTTCCGAGGAATTTTCTTTAGGCGGCGGTATATTTTGTCGAAAATGGAGAGTGATTTGAAGGACGCGTCACTTAACGTCACGTTTTGGGATTTTGTTACATGAGAAAAAAGATATAATTTAGAGAGACGGAAAAAAAACAGCTAATGACAATGAAAGCCGACGAATGATTAACACAAACCAAGGATTTATAAACAAGGAGGATTGCCTATTACTGTCAAGCGCCGTGATCCTTCGTTTTTACCCCGACTGTGTATTGAACACACTGCACACGTGGTAGCGGCGGCCCTGGAGTCCATAATGCACTTG
Source organism: Ceutorhynchus assimilis (assembly GCA_917834065.1). Lineage (NCBI taxonomy): Eukaryota > Metazoa > Arthropoda > Insecta > Coleoptera > Curculionidae > Ceutorhynchus > Ceutorhynchus assimilis. Next base: position 27,972,008 of record OU892284.1, on the reverse strand, counting down.
TGTCGTCGGCAAATGTAGATGAGAAAGATCGGCCCCAAAACCGAACCCTTAAAATGCCCTTTGCACCCAAATCAACACCATTCGACTGAACAAATTGATTTTTTTCCGAAAGCATTGAGCTAAATCAGCACGACTCAGTCCCCAGGACACCATGGTGACCCAGTTTCCGCAGCAGTATTCCATGGTTAACTGTATTGAAAGTCTTTAAAAAAATCACAGAACACTGCTGCTGCAACCTTCCTCTCATTCAAACCAAGGTACAAACCCCTGGATCCCTGAAAGCCCAAACTAATTTTGACTCAGGATGTTATGTTCATTCAAGTATTGAAGCTTGTTCTTGTTCCTTAACAATTTTTTCCATGATCTTAGAAAGGGTGCTTAATAAAGAGATGGCAGTGGATAGAGGTCCGAAAATTCGGATCTCTAGTGTTCATACTAAAGTTCCGATAATTCTCGGATTTTCAAATTGTATATTAGAGGTCCGAAAATGCGGATCTTCAGTGGTATTATTGAAGATCCGAAAATAGATGTTTATTTCTAATTCTGTCGTAATTAAGGAATATTATACCATTTCAATAAAATTGATAAAATGCTTGTATTTTTAAGGATTTATACTAGAAAAAATGGATCCTCTAATCCTTTTTATGTAGAATAGCTAATCAAGTTTACTCGAAAATATTTGGTTGGTGCAATTTCAAACAGAAAAGTACAAAAAACAAAACTAGGTAGGTACCTTTTTGTTTTTTTAAAACATTACATAATTAAAAATATTTCTTCATTTTAAGGGTTGATAGGGTTAGAGGTGTGAGGTGTGATTTAGTTCCTTCTGCACTGCATGCAAAACCAGGCTTTCTTACTAGAAGGCAGCTTTGTTACTGAACAACACACTTTATGTTTACACCGAAGACATGAATCACACCGTAAGCAATCTTCATGTATCACTTTGTTACATATAGAATTTTTAATACCCATTTAGAAGTACCAGTTGTTCTAGTGACTAAACGTATGTCGCTTCTTGAACACATAAATAAAATTAGGTTAGAAATTTCTTATTTGTACATGAAATTGACGTATTAGCAATCGACATTCGTTTTTGTTGGTAATTTTTTGTTTCATCTGATTCATGATTGATAAATAAGGATGAAATTATTCTAAATGGGTATTAAAAATACTATATATCACAAATCCATTTTAGAATACTATTTTGTTTTCCTCCAATTCGTTTTTGTAATAAAACATAAGAATCTAGACAAAAATATGTTTCTATTTCTGCTAAAAATATTTCTTTTTCAAAAAGAAGTGGGTCAATTTGTTGATGATGAGGAATGTTTTATTTCTCATTTTTAAAGTTTTTATATATGTAGGTAATGCTTTGCTTACCAAATCATCTGTATTTAAAACTGCATTAAGCATTATTTGGTGCCTCAGTTTAGGAACTTCATTTTTGAATAAAACATTTTTATTTTTCTTAGACCTTTTCAGTCCAATTGCAGTTAACTGATGTCTCTTGGGTCTTACTTTATGGGTTTTAAAGGAAATTTAATACTTTTTATTTTTTCTTCTAATTGGTTTTGTGCAGTAGTATTGGGTTCTTGGGCTAGTTTCATTAAAATGGTGTCGCAAATATCTACAAAGAATAATATTCAAGATAAGTCTGTTTCTGCAGAAATCACAAATTAGTCAAGAGCAAATTTCATTGGTTGAAAGCAGTCAGAAACAGTCAGAAAACTAGTATCAACCAATGAAATTCACTCTGACTGGTTTGTGATTTCTGCAGAAACAGACTTATCTCGAATATTATTCTTTGTACATACTTCCGACGATACTCCTTAATTAGACAGAATTAGAAATAAACATCTATTTTCGGATCTTCAATATTACCACTAAAGATCTGCATTTTCGGATTCCTAATATACAAATTGAAAATCCGAAAATTATCAGATCTTTAGTATGAACACTAGAGATCCGAATTTTCGGACCTCTATCAACTGCCTAAAGAGATTGACCTATAGTTGGATTAGTCAGCGCTATCGCCCCCTATTAAGATTGGTATAACTATAGCTGACTTGACATAAAGGAAAAATTCCTGTTGTTAGGGACCAATTTATACAAGATATCAATGACCTACTTCAAGCACAATGTCTGGTAGCTTCCTTTACAGAAATTCCGTATTTTTTTATTGATTTTATACAGTTTTTAATTTGTTCTTTATTGGTCAATTTAAATTCAAATCTAACTGAATGTCCATTCAAATACTTTTCAAAAATTTCACTCTTTGATTTCACTTAAATTTGATACAGAACTTATTGGCCTCTGTAATTTTAATTTTCATTTTTACTGCCTGCTTTATGTATATAGGAGTAATAATGGATGTTTTAAATTGTATTGGAACTAAAGTAGTCTCAAAAATTCTATTAATATGTATTCTTTTTTACCATACCGGCAGGTCAATTGCCAGGTGCCTTTTGCCTTGCTGACAATGGAAATAAATGAGACTATTTTTTATTAGTTAATTATTGATACTGACCTCTTGCTGGGGTACAAACATTATGACGGTGTTTAGTGGGGTATAGGACTTTTGCCTCACAAAGATTTTCTGCCATGTACTTGACAAGGGTTTATTCTACAATAATAATTAAATTAGAAATTAAAAAATTCAATTATTAAGTATGTGGTTACCTGAAGAACAGCCCGAATTAGATTTCTAGATAACATTTTGATAATTTTCGTTGTTTTTTTAGTTATTTTATGTAGAAAATTATTTTGAATTTACAAAACAAAACCTGGTTCATATTCATAACCTGAAAAAAAAATAGTACTCCCTGTCGCTGTCAAGTTATTTGACTAGTACATAAAAATTGTTCGAGAACACTTTGAGGAGCAATTAGAGTAGCGTTTTAATCACGTTTTTTCATTTTATATTTACGAATTAGAGCTTTTAGAGTTAGTCCTTATTACTCTGGAGCAAACTTTTCGTATTCTGGAAATTCACTAACTGCGCCCGAGCGCATCGATTATTTAGTGCACCGTTTATCGAACCGAACCGTTATTCTGAACAGTCGCTTTCGCCCTAAGGCAGCGTTGCCAAATGTCCATGTTCATTATTGGCATATGGCGCAAAAATTTGAATGTTTGATCAATAAAATACAAAACGCCGAAAAATGTTAATTCTAAGTAACAGCGGAATTATTAAACTTGATTATATAGAAGCAACTTTAGAAAAAGCGATTAATGGGTTGATGTGCAAATTGGAAAAATCAATTCCGTACTTTGATAGTGAAATTTCACATTGCTGTAATAATGCGGATTTATTGAGGTATTATTGGAATGCTGTAATTCAAATGAATAATTTTAGTATAGTTATTCACTTAACAAGTGCGGAAAGTTATACTTTTCCGCATGCAACGGCCACGGCGTTTACTCGACGTGCCAGTGGGTTTCGTTTCCTACAAGCGTACAGAAAACGCATTTTCACTCACCAATTTGCGTGCGGAAAGTACTACTTTTCCTCGGTGCGTTAGAATTTTTTCACGCAAGCTGTTAGGGTTGCCAGATACTTGCACTTTGAAAATAGTAGGAGACCGAGTAGGAGACCCTGTATAAAATTATATGAGATTGGATAATAATATATGAGAATATTTTATGTACTACAAAATGCCCAAATCCGAAAAAGCTCTAATCATGACAAATAGCTATGATTTTTAGCAGATTTTGGAACGTATTGCTGGATATTCTTTTAGGTAGTTAGATACTCCTCCTGAATCATCAGTCTTATTTCTTGTAACAAGTCGTGACCAACACCTTGAGTTTTTTGATGTTTAAATAAATCCCTGACCCAAAATCGCTTTATTATTTTTTTCCATAGCTACTGGTAAAGTAGCCTTTAATCTACATATAGTCATATAGTAGATAAAGTAGTACTTTAACCGCAAGGGTAGATTAAATGATACTTTAACAGCAAGGATAGATAAAGACGTTTATTTTGTCAAAAATATATATTTGTATTGTACATATTTTGTTTTTTATTTATTTGTCAAAGTTTGTCAAACGAATTTCTACTTATGCAAAAGTGTTAGACTTGAATAATTTCTAAAAATTTTTGATACTACAGGCGTCCATAATTAGGCTATGGAAAAAAACTTCGTTTTACACATGACGATAAAATGCCATTATCGTCTTCAGGAACTCCCGATTCCGCTTGTGAATTAGCTTTTCCGGTCAACGATAAACTACCATTTTATCGTCTTGTATAAAAAATAACTATTAATTTGGTCCGACGTCAGAAAAAAGTTGAAAATATTCGGATAAAAAGTGGCAGGAAATTTTTCAGTTAATAGGAGCTCCATCGTACCATCGGATGGTCGGATAATGGACGCCTGACACTCCAGCCTATCACGTGTACGGTAAAGATAATAGTGGTATATTTTTTTTGTAGATGGTTCCTTTTTTTTTTAATAAAATATATGAGAAATAGTCTCATATTAAACACGCTAATATGAGATATGAGAAACAGCTAAAATATATGAGTCTCATATTAAAAATAGGAGGTCTGGCAACCCTACAAGCTGTGCGAAAAAGTGTTATTTTCCGCACGCAAATCAATGCGTTGAAACGCGTTTTCCGGACGCTCGTAGAAAAAATTTATAATAGATTGCAGGAAACAAGCTCTGTTAAAGAAAATATTCATAATATCGTTAAAGCTCTTAAAACAAAAACCGACCTATTAAAGGACAAGAACTTGAAACAAGTAAAAGGTTTGTTCAGCTACTCAACTTAACTATTACTTAAAAAAAGTTATGAAACAATTTTTAGACTTTGAGAAATTCAAAACAGAAATGGTAAGTATCCAAGAGAACATAAGTAATTTGAAAAAAGCTTCAAAAGCTGAACTAAACAAACTCAAAAGTTTAGAAAACGATTTAAACGATGAACTGAATATGTTTTACAATGAAAAGATCTTAGATTGGAGTGAACTTGTGAATTTTTCAAGTTTAGAGTTTGTTCCTGCAAGAATAAAAAGCAAACATTCTGGACAATGTAAGGTAATGGTTAATTTTGAAAAAAAAAAAATTACAAAAACACTTTTGAGAATTATTTTCAGGAAGTTAAGCAATTTTTCGACTTTGTACATCAAAGTGGCGGTCATGAAAATGGCTGGAGAAAGGACGATCATCTTTTATTTTTGAAAATACGAGGAAGATACAAGAAAATTAATGATGTGGCCATGTATTTGCACGAGATGTTACCAGATATCTCAATTGAAGATATAAAATTACACGAAGAATGGTACAAGAAATATTTAAATTTACAATCAAAAAAGAAAGAGGCTATTAATAAATGGAAGCAGAATAAAAATAATAATGAAAAACATTTTAAGTTAGCTAATGATTATATTGAAACTGGTGATAAACTAAATGAGAAACAAAACAGTTTGAAGTTGAGAGAAAAATTGCTACAGTGGAAGGTAAAATTTTCGTATACATTTATGTATATATTTAGCCCACTTCGGTCCACCTTTGGACATAATCTTTTCCACTCTTCTCTGTTTGTCGCCATGTTCATCCGTCTAGTTCCAGCGTGCTTCTTCAGGTCATCCTCACATCTCATTTGGGGTCTTCCACTACTTCTTCTATTTTTTCCAAAGTCTCCAGTTTATAATACATTATTTGTTCTGTATATCGACCTCATGTCTGAGATTATAATTGGCGAATTTTCGAATGTAATACCACAAGAGGTTTCAGGATTACCGAATAATACTTTTACCTGTCACGAAATGCGCGTTACACAGCAACACCACGACTCCGAAGGAGGAGTGGTGTTCAGTGTCAGGTAAAAGTATTAGGTAATCCTGACACATCGAGTGGTATTTGTTGAGTTGTTGGGACAGGTAAAATAAAATACTGGTTTTTACTACCATAAAAGTCTGCCTCTTTATTCGTAAACATTTTAATATATATCAATATGAAATCCCCGCCACTACCGAAATGTGCAATACAGGTGGGATTCCATAAATAATCTCCAATATCATGACATCTCCCTTTTTATACAATAAACAATAGTTGAAAATAATCATGACATAAAAATGTGTCAGATGTTCCATAACCATTATCCTATTCTAAAGCTAGATATAATAATAAAACACTTAAAACTATTTTTTACTGAAGACAATATTTATCCATGAACATAAACAATTTAATTTATTCAAGAATTTGGCAAGTTTATCGAAATCAATAACAAATAGGTAATTCCAATGTTCAATTCGAAAATTCTAAAAAAAATTCAATTAATATGTGAGTTCATTTCTTGATGAACGGCGATACATTTCAATTAACCTGTGAAGAGGTTTTTCATGCATTATATCTCAGAGGCGGTTTCGATGTTCTACCAAATTTGGTTACATAAAAATCACCATCATTCTCTTCTCTTCCTGAATTTTGAAAGTTTAAAGGTTTTTCAGGGTCTAACTTAATTTTATGGCGATTTCTAGTCACTATTTTATTTGTGTCATCTATCTGAATGTCATAGCTTCGTCGTTTGTGATTCACATTAACAATTTTACCAGGTAAAGAAAAATGTCCATAATTTTTTATCAATACCTTCTGATTAATCAGCAAGTCATTCAATTTTCTAGTTTTACGATCAAAATACATTTTTTGAGTTCTTTGTTTTTGCTTCAGATTATTTCGGTGAAAACTATTTTTAATTATTTTTGATTTGAGGTGCTCTTCAGTGACTGGCAATATACTTTTCAAATTTCTATGCATCAATAGCTGAGCGGGAGAATACAAATTGTTATCTATTGGTGTGTTACGTAATTCTAAAATGGCTAAATACGGATCAGTTTTGTCATTGAAACATTTCTTTAAAATAGATTTAATTGTTCCTACTGTTCTTTCTACTTGCCCATTGGATTGAGGAAATAAAGGGCTACTAGTAGTATGTAAGAATCCCCAAGATTTTGCAAAATCTCTAAATAAATTAGAAGAAAATTGGGGGCCATTATCAGAAATTACTTCATCCGGTATACCCAACAAGGAGAAAGTTTCTTTCAAGTGCAAAATTACATTATCAGAAGTTGTGTTTTTATGCAATTTTTTTAATTCTACAAATTTAGAAAAATAATCAACAATGACAAGATACATTTTGCAATGAAGTTCAAAAAGATCAATACCTATTTTTTGCCAAGCTCTTGTTGGAATAGGATGATTGATAAGTGGTTCCTTAGAAGGAGATTTTGAAAATATTGCACAAGATCTACAGTTGGAAATTAAATTGTCAATATCTCGGGTCATGTTTGGCCAATAAAATACTGAACGTGCTCGATATTTGGTTTTTTCTCTGCCTAGGTGACTCAAATGTAATTTAGAAAGCATCTCATTTTGCAACGTTTCAGGAATTACGATTTTGTTATTGTAAAATAACAAATCTTTAGAAAATGATAAACAATGTCGGGCAATAAAATAAGGTTTAATTTTTTCGTCCAATCTCTTGCAATTTGGCCAACCATTTTTTACAAAATTGATAACTTTCAAAATGATAGAATCTTTTTTAATTTCTTCTCTAATTTTATGTAGATTATCTCTTGATACGGGAATATTTGTTTCAATTGATAATATTTGAGCCTCAATTTTTTTTATCAAGCTCGGACTCTTTGTTGGATTCAGTAATAATTTTGAAATCATGTGCTCGGGATAACGCATCAGCAATTGGAATTTGATTGCCTGGTTTGTAAATTAAGTTTATTTTATATGGTTGTATTTGAATAAGCATGCGTTGTAGTCTCATTGGACAAGAATTTAGTGGCTTTCTAATTATAGATATTAACGGTTTATGGTCTGTTTCAATAGTTATATTTTTGCCATAAATATATTGATGGAAACGTAAACAAGAATATGTGATTGCGTACATTTCTTTCTCTATCTGTGCCCAATTTTTCTGGCTATCTGTTAAAGCTTTTGAGACATAATAAACAGGTAAACTATTTTGCAGCAATACAGCACCGATGGCATTTTGAGAAGCATCTACAGATAAAGTTATAGGCTTATCTGGATTAAAAATTTGTAAGACTGGATTTTGAGTTAGGATATTTTTAAGACGAGTATAAGTCTGTTCTTGTTGATGATCCCAATGCCAATGTACGTCTTTTTTAAGCAGAATACGTAAATTTTCTGTCTCAAATGACATATTAGGTATAAATTTGGAAACATAAGTTATTATGCCCAAAAATCTTTCAACATCTTTCCTGCATTCCGGTTTTTGGAAGTTTTTTATGGCTAAAACTTTATCATTGTCAGGCTCGATCCCATGTTTTGAAAAATTATGACCCATGAACTTTATTCTTTTAACCCCAAATTCACATTTACTATAATTTAATTTAAGATTTATTTCGCGAGCTTTTTCGAGAGCATTCTTTAGTCTATGGTCGTGCTCCTCCTTTGTAGAACCCCAAATCAAAAAATCATCAATATAACTTACAACACCTTCTACGTCCTCAAAGTATTGTTTTATGTATTTTTGAAAGACTTCAGATGCCGATTTAATTCCATATGGCATGCGCAAAAATCTAAATCTGCCAAAAGGAGAATTAAATGTGCATCTGTGAGAGCTTTCGTTATCCAGTTGAATTTGCCAGAACGCTTGACTGGCATCCAATTTGGAAAAATATTTCGCATTTGTGAGTTTAGAAATTATTTCATCCAAGGTTGGAAGGGGAAATTTTTCAGGAATTATCGCCCTGTTTAATTGTTGGGGGTCGAGGCAAATTCTTAGGTCACCGTTAGGTTTATGCACTAAAACTAAGCTATTATAACCCATTCAGTAGGTTCATTTACTTTAGCAACTATTTTTTTTTTCTCTAGATCTTTTAATAGGGTTTTTAATTTATTTTGTACTGAAAAAGGTACTTTCCTTGGTGCGTTTATAACGGGTTTTATAGAAGAGTCAACATTAATATGGTATTTTGGACATTTAAGGGTTCCAATACTCTCAAAAATATCCTTAAATTGTTCCGAAATGCAATTATAACTTTCAAAAACATTTTTTTCAATTGCGTCTACAAATTTGAGAAGATTAAGCCTTACACATTCAGATTTACCCAAAATGGCAGGAGAAAATTCATTTTTTACTATGTAAAAAGTAATATAGTCATGAAAATTTTTATATTTACATAATAGAGAACACTTACCTAACATCTCTATCCTGGTACCAGTATAAGTAGAAATTTTAAGATCACAAGGAATTAAATTATTTGCATGAATATTTAACTTATTTAAGAATTTTGAGGGAATAGCATTTATTTCAGCCCCTGTATCTAATTTAAAGTTTATTGCAGTTCCATTGTGAACATTCATATTTATGTTCCAATCATTTTTTCGAATAATATTAATTTTGGAAATATAATCAATGAAATAATCTGAATCTGAACCAGAACTATTTTCTATTTCTAGCTTAGAATCTTCAATATGAATTTTATTAACTGACCTACAATATTTTGCAAAGTGATTTAATTTATTACAATGTAAACATTTTTTACCAAAAGCAGGACATTGATTTATTGAATGTTTAGATCCGCAATTTCTACACAAAAATACCTGCGATTGTGAACGTCGTCCTTGGAATCGATTTCCCAATTGATGATTTCTCTGCTGAGTAGGCTGGTGGTAGTTGGAAAATTTTTGATGAATTTTTCGTTGACTGGAAGGGTTTTGCACACTAGGCCCTGGTCTCGAGTAATCTTGGGTTGTAGAAGAAGGCGTATTCGAAAATTTATGTCGGTTGACGTTGTGTAGCGACATTGAGCTCATTTCACCTGACAGAGATTGCATCTGTAATTTGGTTCTCGCTGAAGTCTTGCAAATGGCGATGGCTTTTTCTAACGTCAGATCCTTTATTAGAAGTAGATTTTGTTTTACACTTGCATCACCTATGCCTAGGACTAAACGATCCTTAATTAACGAGTCTTGGATATCACCGAACTCACAAGTCGCACTGAGGTGTCGTAGTTCATTGACGTAGCTGTCAATGGTTTCGCCATCGCTCTGATTTCTGAGAAAAAACATGTGGCGTTCATATGTTAAATTTTTCTCAGGTTTAAAGTGATTGTCAAACTTTTTAATGATCTCATTGTAGTCCATTTTGCCCTCATCGGCTTCAAATTTGAAATTATTGTAAATTTTTAATGCGTTATCTCCAATTGTAGATAATAAGATTGATGCCCTAACTTCGGACGATTTTTTGCCAGCATCTGTGGCTTTCAGGAATAATTCGAATTTTTGCTTGTAGAATCTCCAATTTTCATCTAACAAGCCTGTGAATTCCATAGCTGATGGCGGCACAATTCCAGTCGCCATTTCGAAGAACTTGCTCACGTGGTTATTTTTCAATAAATTTTTGAATTGGGAAAATTAACACCAGTTAACGCGAACCGAGCACTAACTTCTCCGTTTCGAAATTAAATTTAGATTTTATTTGGGAATTTGAACTGTTCGCAGCGCCATGTTGAGTTGTTGGGACAGGTAAAATAAAATACTGGTTTTTACTACCATAAAAGTCTGCCTCTTTATTCGTAAACATTTTAATATATATCAATATGAAATCCCCGCCACTACCGAAATGTGCAATACAGGTGGGATTCCATAAATAATCTCCAATATCATGACAGTATTCAAATGGTTATACAAGGAACCAAACTTCAATACACCAAGCGCGATAATCCCAAAAGGCTTAGATATCACTTATTCATGGATCTTACATTGTCATGTTCGTTAATTTTTGTGATTTTGTTGTGTGTCTTTGTGGTTCTACTTAGTTAACATAAGAATGTCTAATTCAAATAAAAATTGTTATTAAATTTAAGATGGAAAAAGAAGAAAAACAACAAGTTGAACAACAAATAGAAAAACAAAAGATGTTTTATAAAATAGAAAAAGAGCGTCTCAGAAAGCAGCAACAAATAGAAATAAAGAAAATAGTCAACGAATGGCGCGAATCGAAGACTTTATTTGAACAATCAAAACGGCACCAGCAAAGAATTTATGAGGATTTAGAAAAAAGACGAAGGTATAAAAAAACCAACAACAAAATATAAAACTAATAACATCAAAATAAATTTCTTTAGGGCTACTAATGCAAACAAACTAATAAAACAATTCCAATCCATGGACGAACTTCACGTGGAAAAAATGCGCGAAATTCACAAAAAACAAACAGAAAAACCAAAAAAACGAATCCAATCTGGACCGCCTGTTACCAGAGATCCTGAACGACTGATGAAACCTACCGCTCAATGGGCTCAGAGGGTGAGAGCTTTGAGAGAACCTTGGCAAGGACCTTTGCCGATTTTTGCTACACCTAAACTGTGAGAGAGTTTACTTTTAACCTGATTTTCAATTAATTATGTTATTTTTTTAAGGGCTATTCCAGAATGGAGGAAAAGTATTTTGTAAGGCTGAAAAATTGACAATTTAGTGGATTTTATGATGAATACAATTTTATAATTATTTTTACAGTATATATTTTTAGGATTTTTGATATTGGGTATCACAAAATATATCTTAGACTAGGATACTTAAGTATTTTATAATGTAAAATTTTACAATAAATTTTGACATATTATTAGATTTACAGTCATACTCTAGACATAAAGAACGCAAACACTTTTTCTTCTGGCTTTCAAAAATCTTATAAGCAAAGTTAAAATAAGAAATCAGAGATTATAATATGATTGTAGAGAAAAAATACACAATTCCTTAAAACTATTAGAAAATAATATGTAAATGACAAAAAATCTAAGCAGACAATCTAAAAATGCTAAGGCTCGGGTTAAGGTAGTTTGAAATTAGAAATTGGTGCATAGTTTTCGAATAAATTTTTTTAAACCATACTAATCATTAGTAAGCATAAAGTGAATTTATTCTATATGTTACATTCTGTTTACCTTTTTTCAAGCAATAATCAAACCTTCGGAGTTGTTACAAACTTGTATGGAAACGCAGAATCTTTCTACATGAAGGAGAAATACCTAAACGCTTATACCCTGTTATAAGTAATTATTGCACATTTTTGTTCAAGGAGACTTATTAATGAAGGGATAAGTACTTCTTGAATTTTCAGTCTTCCACTTTTGGAAATATTTCAAAAATCAGTCAAAACCATAAAATAGTAAAATTCAACCTGCCTTTTGGTAATCGCCTAAAAGTTGGTAAGTTTAAAGATATTGAATTATTATTTAATATTATGTGTTTCCTTTTGGTAAATATTTTTGATGATTTACTTATACAGACCAGACCAACTTACTAGACACATAGGGAGCAATAAGGAATAAGCTTATACCCGAACTGCCGAAGATGCACACATAACAGGCACGGACAATCAATGGTCCATTGTGACGATCCTGCAGTGAAATGGTTAACAGTAAACTGGTCCCATTGAAGCCTTTGTGTCTAGTAGGCTGGCCAGGTCTATATAACAAGGCTAGTTTCACACATACCTAACTGATATGGTTGATTTATAATGAAAGTTGAAATTCATATTATAATTTATGTTATTATTGTCTTAAAAAAAATAAAATATCACGAATACAACATTCCTGAAATGTAAGTAGGCCAGTAAAATATTTGTTTGAAAAATTATACATCAGGATTAGTTCATTAAGTATATAATTCTGAGAATCAAAAATATAAAACTTTTCAGGAATCTGGAAGCGAGTTATTTATCAATGGCTTTTCTGATGAAGCAAGAGGAGTATTATCGAATTGCCTCAAGTGAATCTAAAAGATTTGAATCTAGAATCAGTCAATAAAGATTCACAATATTATCAACTTACCAATAAATGTAAATTCACTTCAGCGCTGCGACTTAAAAATGGAAAATAGCCTCCAGTTTTCAAATGAGCCAATTTAGCTTGTGGATAGCATTTGTACAATTCTTCCCTTACTGGGGAGCTTAAAGGAGCCCCATTAAAAACATCAATGATTGTCACAGGAAGATCTCTTAGTTTATGAGCCTCTACGTAGCCCCTAATGCAGTTCAAGGTAAGACGACTGGCTAGTTCACTTTGTGTAAGACTATCCAGCTATAATATAGTTATTTATTTTGAAATTAAATTTTTATTGAACAACTGAATCAATACCTTTTCAACCATAAAATCAATAGTTTTTACTGTATCTGAATCTTTAGCAGGTTCAGGTTCAAAGTTTGACATCAACATTTTCTTCAGAACTAATGCAGGCAACATCCAATATAGAGCTGCACTTTCGTTTCCCCTAAATATACTAGTATCGGAAAAACTATTGCAAAGTGATATGGAAGCTACTCTTGGACAGGAACAAGTGTATTCGGCAAATTTTTGAGCCAAGTAACCACCTAGCGAAGCACCGAATAAATGTACCCTGCTTAGATTGAGGTAGTCGAGAAGTCTTCTGAAACCGTCACACCTACACGAATTTTCATGGGAATTCACAGGGAGATAATACTTACCATTCTTTGGTGGACCAATAAGGCGGTGCCTCGGCTAAAATAACCCTGACGCCCCTTGCAGATAAAGCTAAGGCTTGCCGGAAAAATATATCGGCTGTGCCGGAAACAGGAGGAAGACACACCAAAGGGCTTTGAACGGATTTAGGACCACAGTCGTATATGCGCCAACCCTTTAATTGTAGTATTGTAATGTAAGTATTAAGAATTATTATGTGAAAAATCATTATAAGAAATGGGTTTATAGGGTCCCTATCATAGCGGTAAGCAAAATTTTCTTACCTTAGAATCATCGGAATCAACTACGATCCGTCTCAAAGGTACATTGCTGCGAAAACTCAAATATTCCGCTGATTGAGACCATTCGCTTATATTGCTCATCTTTATAAATAAAATCAAAATAAATGGTTTAAACAAAACATAAAATAAAACCACAGATCATTTTTAGTAAAAAAATTATAAAACAAAAACAAATTCTGGTTCTGGGGAAGGGGGAAACCTCTAGACGGTAGACGAGGGCTTTTCGATACGATATATCGATATATACATCGATCGATAGACCCTGGATGATGGTGCATATCGATACAAATTTGGCGAATCGATATGTATATGTATCGATAAGCTCTTACAAACCCTGTCCCAAATAAATTAGTGCTTCTGCTCTAATTGGTTCTGCCTCTCCTTTCGACATTCGGAGGTGGGTTCGGCTTGCTCACTCCGTGCACTCCGAGTGACTCCATTCGCACACCAGCGGTTCGGGTATTGCTTTTTACCGTATTAGGGGTGACTCCATTAGCTCAGTTCACTCCACTCCAACTCCACGCTGAATAGCCGAACCCAGCTCAGAGTAGCACTGGAGAGTTCACAATTCCATAATTTCGAAATAGTAACTCAGAGCAGGTTTGTAATAGTTGTATTCCTTCCACACCTAGGAGGAGCTCCGGAACAGCTCCCAGGCTTCACGCGCTTATTCCTTTCGAAAACCTTGATTGCACCCTTAATTGCACCACGCATCTGTTCCCTGCAAATCGGGGGCGACTAAACACCGGAGCGAGTAGCTCGAGTGTTTCAAGCTTTTGAAAGGAATACAACTGATGAAAACGCTAAACAATCTTGCCCCCTGATTGGGATCTGACATGGCAACGTCGCAGATTGAAAATTACATAACATAACCCAAATTTTTAGTTTACTGACTTCTTGAGCAATGAGCAATGTACTTTTTGAAGATGCTTCTATTATTTATAGCCTACTAGGGGGCTTTTTCTATTTTTGTAACATGGTCAACTAATAGAGACTCGTACGTTACAACTTCCTATTGCAAGAACTTCTTCAGTTTATCACAAAATAACTAATATTTTCACGAAATTCGCCAACATGCAGTTGAAAACTTGGAAAAACTTGGACGTATTTCTGCTATTTCTATTTGTTAGGCTGCTCTCTGTAGTTCTAGTGGGAACTTTCTTCGTGCCCGACGAATATTACCAATCACTGGAAGTTGCTCACAATTTGGTTTTCAGATACGGGCATTTAACTTGGGAATGGCATAAAGGTATCCGAAGCTATGGTTATCCACTTATTTTCGCATTCATTTATAAAATTTTACAACTGTTGAGACTGGATACTCCCTTAGCTGTGGTAAGAATCCTTTACAATCAACTTACAAGTATATTTTAATTCATAATGAAACCTATTTTTGTTTGGGGTCCTTACCTCGAGGCATACCTATTATGAGATCCAATAATTAATTTCAATTTTAGATATATCTTCCTAGGATAGCTCAAGCAATTTTAAGCGCTTACTCAGACCTATGTTTTTATAAATGGTCAGGCACGAAAAAATGGGCTGTCTTCACCCTCTCTACCTCCTGGTTCTGGTTCTATATGGGTTCCAGAACACTTATTAATACATTTGAAGCCAGCCTAACAACTATTGCATTGTCCAAGTTTCCTTGGAGTGGAACTAAAAATGGTACTAATTTACTTTGTTTGATTTTCCTTATATTAATGTGTGACTTTTGTTATAGGAAATTCAGAAAAATTTATCTGGATTATTGCATTTTTGTTTGTTCTAAGACCTACCAGTGCAATAGTTTGGCTACCTTTATGTGTGTTTCATCTTGCCACTTCACAAAAGACTGTTTTTAGATTAGTAGTATCTAGATATATTCCTATTGGGTAATTTTATTGCAAAATATTTTATTATAAAATTCATTTTATTAAACTTTTTAGTCTCATTGCTCTAATTGTATCTACAACTCTGGATAGTTTGGTGCACGGTTCTTTCATAGTGACTCCATATAATTTCCTTAAAACAAATGTATTCCAAAACATTGCTTCTAACTATGGAACACATCCATGGCATTGGTATCTTTCAAATGGTATTCCTACAGTTTTAGGTATTCAGATATTGTGTTTTATAATGGCTACTTCAGTTGTTTTAAAAGCAAGAAAAAACCATCCCAATGAATTAGCAATGCTTGGTACTATAACATTTTCTGTTTTTGTTTTGAGGTAAAATAATTTAGTTCAATCACCAAATAATTATTCATAATTTTCAGTCTTTTGAGCCATAAAGAGTATAGATTCTTGCTTCCTTTATTGCCAATGATGTTTTATGTTTCATCAAGGTTTTTGTCAGCATGGAGCAGAAAGGCCAGCATGTAAGTGTACCTTGTTTCACATTAACACAATGTAAAACAAACATGTTTCAGGACCTCAATATGGTTGGTATCAGGCGTAATCCTAATTTGCAACTTGTTTCCTGCTTGGTTTGTCGGCTACAATCATCAAAGAGGCACTCTAGATGTCATGCACGGACTAAGAGATATTGCCCAGCATGATACTGAAAAAATAAGTTTTTTGTTTTTGATGCCTTGCCACTCTACACCTTTGTATAGGTAAGAAAAGTCTCCCAAGCAAATGATGTGATCTATGATTTATATTGATCTATTTATTTTTTATCTCACAAACATGCACACTCACATGCACACTCGCATGCACATTACATAGTAAGACATTACAAATGTTCAAAACCTCAACAAATTCTAAAACCTACAAAATAGGTATCTATCTATCAGAACAAAATAAAGCTTATTACAATCTCTGTATTTACACTGTTGAAAAAGTAAAATTGGATTGTGGTGAAAAATGTATGGTTCCATCATGCACCCCTTTCAAACAACCAGACGCATAGATGTCAAAAAAACTCCTCTCAGCTCAAAAACATATTCAAGAATAGGGCACCATATCACAATAAGTACTGCTGCTGTACGTCATCGATTGCACGTAAAAAAAATACAATTTAAAAAGCAATATCAAAATAAAATGATAGGGATGTATATCTGTGCGTCGTTCTACATCATTTCGGTGTTTATGTCAGTATCTAATGTTTTCAAAACAATGCCCTGCAATGGATTCTCTGATTGTATATTCCTTTGAGCAAGCGAACTGCTCTTATCTGTAATAAGAATATCGTTTCTGTATTTACTGATGTGGAGAGACCCCAATAGAGACTGGAATTCCATATCGCTTGTTGGTTTCGAAAAGAGAATAAAATTATATTTGAGTTGCCACAGCCGGTCCAAGATTTTTCCAAGAGGTGTTTATTGCAAACAGTCCCGATGATAGTTTCTTTGCTACAGCCACTACATGTACATCCCATTTGAGATTTTTTTGGATGGTTATTCCAAGAAATTTATATTCACCTACAATGGTCAAAGGGGTGTTTCGTATTTTTGTCTGAATTTTATTTTTCGTCGGATTGCTGAAATGAATGCACTTAGTTTTTCTGATTTTTAGCGACAGTTTATTTGTATGAAACCAGCTGTTCAACATTTTCACCTCATCCTTCTTTGGACGTCTTGATCGCAGTCGCCAGTCCATGTAATCGTTGTGTCGTCGGCAAACAATGTCAGGTGTCTACTTACGAGTAGAGTCGCCAGTTCATATATGTAAAGTATGAACAAGAGCAGTCCCAAAGTAGATCCCTGTATAACACCATGCTTTAAGTCTCTGATCTGTGATCTAATCACGTGGCCGTTATAAACTTTAGTTTCTACCACTTGCCTTCGTTTCTTCAGAAAAGACTCAATCTGTGCACCTATTGTCCCACGAAATCCATAGGCAGTCAATTTTGATAATATTTTTTTTTTTAGATCGACACAATCGAACGCTTTTTCCAGACCGAGACCCACCATAACCATTATTTTATTTGTGTTTCTTGCTTCATATATGCGCCCCATGCAATTCCCGATGGCGTCTGCTGTGCTTTTTTTTTCTGAAAGCCAAACTGATGTTTGTTTCAAATATGGTATTTTCCTATGAATGTTAGCATCCTGTTTTTAATCATTGTTTCCATTATTTTTGAAAAGGTTGACAACACAGCGATGGGTCTGAAGTTTGAGGGTTCATTGTTGTCACCGCCTTTGTGTATTGGAATGATCCTTGATATCTTTATACTGCTTGGGAAAATACCATTTGTGAACGAATCATTCATGGCAGACACCATCAGGTCTTGGCACTGCTTAGGAAGGCTTTTCATGAATTCTAAGTCTAATTCATCAATTCCGGTGGATTTTTTCTTTGATAGTGTGTTCATCACTTCCATAATTTCTTCCTTTGTTTTCGGAGTTATACAAAATGTAGGGAATGTTCGAGAACTAATTTGGTATTTCCTTGGTACTGCTGGAATGCTTTCTGTAATCTTGTCGGCAATGGTTGTGAAACATGTGTTTAGTTCTCCTGCGGCAGTTTTTGAATTCTGTATAGTTTTATGGTTTAGAGTTACTTTTAGGCCATAGCGATAGGGGTAACGATCTCTATCCATTACTTAGTTCCAGCCCAGAGGCGCATCTTTATTGATGAAAAACCTCAAAGATAAGATGACAGACTACGAATGCATTAACGAGAACAATTAGAACATACTTCGGGTTGACATAAAGATGCTTGGACGTAATATAAGCATAATAGCAGCCTACGCACCATCAGGCATCAGGTGATGAAAGAGTAGCTACAAAATTAATTGCCAATACAAGGAAGATAATTATGATTAACGATTTTGATAGTCGAACTGGAAAACCAACCCAAAGCAAAGTGGTGGGAAAATTTGGAGAGGGAGCAACAAATGATAATGGCTTGAGCTTAATTCAATTGTCTGAAACTCACGACCTAAGAATAATAGTTATTTGTTTCACTAGGCAGAAAAGTACAAGATTTATTGCCGCGGCTGGTGTTTCATAGCCGAGGCTAGGAAACCAGCCGAGGCATTAAATCTGCTTTTCTGCCATGTAAAACATATAATTTTTCTCCGAATGTTCAAATTCACACATGGACGTTTTTTTTATATTTATTTCATTCATTATTATTATCCAAATAATTTAATTATTTTGACAATAATTGTCATTGTCAACATCAATTTCAAATACAAAATTGAGTGAAATTATTACCTGGAATGTTGTGACACTGTCACTTTTAATGCCTAGGTAGTAAAAGTCCACTTTTACTGCCTAGGCAGTAAAAATACAACTTTTGATCCTGTCAAGTGTCATTAAAAGGCCGCTTTTACTGTCATTCGGAGAAAAATAATATTTTTAAGCATAAGAATATGCATCAGTGTACTGGGATTCAGTCATCAAGAAATCTTGTCAATCATTGCTATAGGTAAAATCTAGAAAACATTGAAGAAAATCCAGAATAGAACTTTAGAAGTCTAGAAGTAGCAAACACCGCAAATATTGTATTAGAAGCAGTTGAAAATTTAGAAGAACAGAAGAACACACATTTGTATGTAGTATGTAGTGGACTGAGGAAATACAACAAATGGAGAGGGAGAAAAAACGCACATATGTACTCGAAATGGCTCAGTACTAAAGACCAAAGAGACCTAGAAATCTACAGGGCAACCAGAAGACGGCTACGGATTTTAATACACAAAAAAATTAAATGGGTGAGCGCAAGTACACGCGTGGGAAGCAGGCAAAGTTCTGAATTGTGTCGAAATTCAATTTTACAGTAATAAACCAAACAAAAGAAAAGGTAAACATTCAGATCATCAAACTAGAACAATGGACAGAACACTACAAAAAGCGTGTGATATGCTTCCAGTAGAAAAATTATGGACAGTGTTAGAACAAACTAACATCAATCATAAATCCGTAAAAACGATAAAAGAACCATACAAAGGATCAAAATCTAAAATTAAAATTGGAAATTGACTAACGAAAAAATTCTTGGTAACCAAAGGATTGAGACAGGGTTGCTGTAGTTCCAGAACTCTCACCATATATGCACTACAGTTTGCTAATGATAAAAAAGACATGGAATATATGATGAGAAAGTTAGCAGAATAATACCAAAAGTGGGAGTTAGTATTAAACCATGAGCAAGACACCATACTTATGTATTGTAAATGAAGCCAATGTTGTGACAGCTGGACAAGGGACAAAAAATTTCTCCATGCAATAAGTAGGTATGTATACTAGATTGTAAAGAACCGGAAAAATAATACTAAAAGCAAAACAGTTTATTGTATGTCTTAACAGTATTTTATGGAGCAGAGAGATAAAGGAAGAGGTAAAGAACATATATGAAATAATGGTGAAAACTAAAGTATGCTAACGTACTTGCTGCTGTATGGAAACGAGACTTGTTTTGCATAACCGAAATATACAAAATAAAAATGGAAAGTGTTGAAATGGACGCAATGGGAATATCTAGAGGAGACCATATAAGAAATGAGATAATAAAAGAAAGAATGGGAATCGAGGGGGGTTTTAAGGTCTTGGGTAGATATTATTTTCGACTTCACACTAATAAACGATATTAAACAAGTTGAACGAAATTTTTCATTTATTTTGTTTTTCCTTTTTATAATTTAATGTTTAGATTAAGGTATGGGTGTGTGTGGGAGATTAATATCTATCCGCAACAATAAAGAAGCCATCATACAGGTGCGTTTACAAGAGTTAAGATAACTGCTAGGTACTTTAATATAGTAATGGAAGAATTAGATCGTGGTTTTAGGGAAGCTATTCTATTCAATCTCCGATGTAAGGGTAAGTAGGACCTATTTAATTGTACTTGGGTATTCAAGCAACGGTGGTTGGATAATCTTTCCTTATTAATTTCAATGTCCTCAAGAAAATCCAGTCCTAGAAAAATTTTGCTGACAACATCTATCAAGAGTTCGGAATTCTTGTCTATGTCAAATTGATGTTTTGAGAATTCAATGTGGTGACCAGATGGCGATTTATTAGGATTTTTGAGATGTTCATCTAGCCTGGTGTGTAAGTTTCTGCAATATAGGTGGTTTCACATTCAAAGCAACTTAATTTATGTACACCACTTTTTTGAAGTTTGTGTATTTTATGTTTGTTGTTAACTAATGATTTGCTCAAATTGTTCTT
This sequence comes from Ceutorhynchus assimilis, assembly GCA_917834065.1. NCBI lineage: Eukaryota > Metazoa > Arthropoda > Insecta > Coleoptera > Curculionidae > Ceutorhynchus > Ceutorhynchus assimilis. Next base: position 27,951,133 of record OU892284.1, on the reverse strand, counting down.
GTTCTTATGGGATATTTGAACATTAAGAATATGTTGTTTTAGCAGATGCGAAACATTTTTTTTTTGTCAAACTATTGTCCAAATAAGGAAGACTCACGTATCTGGGATTTTCTGGGGTAAGGGTAGGATAGATGGATTTTTCAAGGATTTTAAATTTGATTTTGTGTATTTTTTTGTCAATTAAATTAGGGTCATAAGTTCTGTTTAATTGTATTACCTTCTGTCTTATAATTAGAATCGGAGAGGAGTATATTGGGTAATCTATGGATATAGGAGTTAAAAGCAGCTATTTTATGCTGGAAAGGGTGGTGGGAGAGAGCGTTGATAGAATGGTCGGTTTGAGTAGGTTTTCTATAGATGCTAAAGGACAATTCTGAGGCCTCCCTATCAATCGTCAAATCTAAAAAATTAAGGCATTGGTTCTCTTCTATTTCAACAGTAAATCTAATATTATTCAATAAGTCAATTGCTGTAGAGGAATTGCCTTCAATTAAAAGGAAACAATCATCCACCTATCTAGAGTAGTGTTTTATCTCGTTGTTGATTATTGTGATTGCGCTCCAAGTTATCCATGAATAAATCAGCAAGGAAGGGTGAAAGACAACTATCCATAGCAAGACCGTCAGGTTGTTGAAGAAGGTGTTATTAAAAACGAAAAAGTCCTGAGAGTGGCAAAAGTTTAATAAAGCTAATATGTCAACCACTGTCTCCTCACAAACAAGCTTTGACCTCAAACAATCAGCCACCAACACAACGGTTTCCCTTTTAGGTATAGAAGAGAACAAGTTGGCTACGTCAAACGAGATCATGCTATGATTCGCCGAGATTAAAGCATCTTTTAGATTTATGAAACTTTGGCAGTCCGTACAATCTAGGAAGGGTGGGGTTGCTAGAGATCAAGGTTTTTGGGGCATTGAACTGTTCCAAAAGGTTACCGCAAACCCGAACTTATGTTTTTATTTTGGTGATGAACTTCTTTAGGGGGTTTGATTCCAGAGTTTTAAAATCATTTTCCAAAAGGAAACAGTCAAGTTAAGCTTATAGTCAACACTGTTCATGATGACCATGCAGTTGCCCTTATCCCCTTTAGAAATGATCAAACTTTCGTCCTTCACTTTAGATTTGATTTTTTTGAGGGTGGAGTTGAATATTTTATGCTGTTTGGAAGGACAAGAATTGTTCTTATTTCTTTGGAACTTATGTAAGCACACATGCAAGTCATCCCTTACAACCGTTCTAACTTCCGAAGGGATAAATATTTGTTCCAATAACACATCAAGTTCTGTAGCAAAGTGAGATCAAGATCAGTCAAACGTCTCTTTAATTGAAAAATTTAATCCGCGCTTGGTTATGACCCTAATTTAATTGACAAAAATATACACAAAATCAAATTTAAAATCATTACCCCAGATATGTAAGTTTTCCTTATTTGGACAATAGTTTGACAAAAAATGTTTCACATCTGCTAAAATAATATATTCCCAATGTTCAAATATCCCATAAGAACAATTTGAGCAAATCATTAGTTAACAACAAAGATAAAATACACAAACTTCAAAAAAGTGGTGTATATAAATTAAGTTGCTCTGAATGTGAAACCACCTGTATTGGAAGAACTTGCAGAAACCTAAACACCAGGATAGATGAACATCTCAAAAATCCTAATGAATCGCCATTTGGTCACCATATTAAATTTCCAAAACATCAATTTGACAGAGACAAGAATTCCTTTCTGTTGATAAATGTTGCCAGCAAAAATTTTCTAAGAAGAGATTATCCAACCACCGTTGCTTGAATACCCAAGTACAATTAAATAGGTCCTACTTACCCTTAAATCGGAGATTGAATAGAATAGCTTCCCTATAGGCACGACCTAATTCTTCCGCTACTATATTGAAGTAGTTATCTTAACTTTTGTGAGCGCACCTGTATGATGGCTCTTTTATTTTTGTGGATATATTTTAATCTCCCACGTACACCCATACCTGAATCTAAATATGTATTAAATTTTCAAAAGGAAAAAAATTGTGAAGTCTCTGAATATAATATCTACCCAAATTCATTAATGTACATTCTTTGCAAATATTTTTTCAAAAATTAATTGTTAATTATAGTAATTTTAAGTGTGATAGTCCAGGCATGTTTTTCTGTGTTGTGGATGTCCTTGCAGATAGTCTTCCATTTTTTTTTTTGACTCGTAAGTTATAAACTATTTGTTTTTCAAGTACTTATACCACTCTCATTGTTCAATTTTTGTTGACACTGATGATGGCTGATTAGCCGAAAGCGCTTTGCTCTTCTTAATTAGAAAATATACACGTTCATACAAAGTCTCCTACTATATTCACAATCGACTAGTTGAGCGATACTTTCATATATAAAACATTTTATTTGGCCACCAGTATTATTTACAAACTAAGGGAAAATACATGCATAATTATACAAAAGTCAGATAGGGCTTTGAAGATGATGTTTCCCTTAGAATCTTGTCTCTTCTTTCAGATTATGCTCTTGACATGCTGGCTGACAATAAATTACACAACAATTACCAATATTATTCCATTCTCAATTTTTACATTACTTGTTAATTCAACAAGATTGTACCTTGGATAATAAAGCAATTTCACATTGACTTATTGATTGAAATATTCCACTAAAATACATTTTTATTTCCAGTCATCTACACTTGAATGTTACAACCAAATTTCTAACATGCAATCCCAATTTAAACAACATCGAAGGCTACGTGGACGAGGCAGATCAATTTTACAAAAACCCCAACATTTGGCTGAGACAAAATTATCCTCCAAGAGATCCTTTACCATCGCACATTATTTGCTTCGACAATTTGGTGGCCCTTATTGGAAGTGATATTTTAACTAGGTGAGTCAACAGTTTGTAATTTGCTGAAAATTATAAATGTTTTCAAATTTAGGTACAAAAGAATACAGCAATATTTCCACTGCAACATACCTGTAAGTACCAAAATTGGCACTCTGGTGCTGGTCTATGAAAGAGTCGATTTCGACAATGAAGTGCCAAATGATACAAAATGATTATTGTGTGCCCTGTGTGTTTTCAGTATTTTATTTGTGAATTGTTTTACAATTTTGTAGTTTTTATCATCATTTTATTCTTGTAGTGCCTTGTCTTTTTTCTCCATTTCACTTTGGTATTTATACCAATTTTATAAATTATAATATAATTGCCAAAGTTAGTTCTAAATAAATTACTGTTTTCTGGTGGATGTGTTTTTTGTTTGTGCCGCATATTAATAAACTAGAAATAAAAAACAATAATAAATTATAAAAAAATGCAATGTTGATAATGGGTTGCAAATAAATAAATAGATAATACTAAATTATAATAATTGTTTGTTTGATAAAAATTAAATGAGTAAGTGTTTGACGTTATTTATAGAAGTAATACGGAGAAGGTTATCGAATATGTTTGGATGTTTTCCATGTCAATTAGGACAATCCTTCTATCGGGGGCTTCAACAATCTTGAACCAAGATAAAAAGTAGGTAATGAGGAAAATTTGCAACGTTGACTCTCAACTATACTCTGTAGTTTTCCTAATAAACCCTGTATAAATTTTCCTGATTAGTGTATCTGTGCACTTTCACGAGCCATTAAAAATGTTAGAAAAGAAGTGATTTTTTTCTTCACATGGTGTTTCCAATAAAATGAAATACATTGAGATTTTATAAATAGTGAAGGGTACAAGGTGGATCAAATTGAAAAAAAAAAACATTTTTCTGGAAAAATCCATGTGTCGGAGCGTTTACAGCTCAGGTGCTTCGTTTATTAAAAAAACACAATCATTCAAACTTTATTAACACCCTGTATGTAAATTTTATTTTATCTATATGGGATTATCAACGTTTTGATGAAATTGCATAAAAAATAAATGCATATGCTAAATACCTCTACTTATTTGGTTTGAACTCTGATATGATACAACCTCTACTCAGTTTATATGATAAATAAACAGTTAATAGTTCTACCATTCTATGTTAAAAAAAATTGCATTTTTAATATGTTTTTTGAACAAAGCATAAAACAAAGAAGAATGTGTTTGAGTATCGAATGGGATGGAATAACTATAATAATTATAGGAAATTTTATTGTGCGCTTACCACTTTATTAGCCTGTTAAAAAACAATTAATATTCCCTAAAAATATTTACACTATAAAATTTAACATTACCTAACTTTAGTTGTTAAATTTTTATTTCAGGGACAAAACAGACCAAAATACAAGTATAAAACAGAATAAAGTTTATGCTACTTTTTCGCATATAGTTACTTTGCGTTTGAGGGTAAATTTAGATGTAATAGGTACCTACTACTATTTTGAAAGTATGTAGGTAGGTACTTTTCTTCAATAAAAAAAAATGCCAGAATAGTTTAAAAATGATTCAAATTCAAACATAAATCAATGACGCCGACTAAAATTCATGTTCCCTAGGATACTAGACAGACTAACACACTATACTTAACAAATTAAAACGTCATAAAGACACTCAGCATGCATAATATAACAACTCGAAACGCTAATAATTAAGTTAAGTATTATTCGTCTACCTACTTGTATGGTCGTCCGCAATTCAAGAATATTGTTATTATATTTTTGGCCTTCACCTTAAGTAAGCCGATTATAGAAGTTACCCAAAGTGCTCATACCGGTCTAGAAGAAGAACCAGTAGTAGTACCAAATCGGTAGTGACACTTGAAGGTCCTTAAAAAGGGTAAGTACCAGTACCAATTGATACCTTAGTTGTTAATCCTTATAAGATAATTATTATCATCTTTCGGGGGTTAGTCAATTTTTACCCATATTATAACTTTCCTGGTAGGTGCCGGTAATTATGGCTAATTATTTTAGGTAGTTTTCCTATTGTGTTTATGTTGACCGGTCTTTTATTTACAATAACAATTTTTGTTAAATTCTAGTTATTTATTATGACTTTATTTACTTGATTCAATTTCTTATAGGAAACGTACGTTGCATGCTTTCTTATCAAATTGTTTATAAGCGACGTTAATATTTCATTGTCGGTTTTTCTTGGAGATTTGCCTACGTAATAACAATAATCTCTGATTTGTTATATACCTACCTAGGTACAGAAGTATGCTGGCTTATTATCGATAAAATTTAATTAGTTAGTATAAAAATAAATTGCTCTTGGTTCCTGCTTAAAGTAAGTAGGTAGTTAGCAAACCGCAAAAAAAAAAATCTTTTACCATCACTTGCGTAAATCCTGACACAATAATTTAATGCGAACTGTTGTAGTAGATAATTAATAATCCATCATAAAAAAAAAACTGAATAGATTGTTTACCCGTATTTGTGTTATGCTTTTGGTCAACGAGATCTTATAACGAGAAATCACTAATCCGCTAAACAAGTAGACATTTTATGGAACTTTTAACAAGTTTGCACTGAAATCTATAACTAAGTATAAACATGTTATAAACTCTGTTGAGCAAAACAGAACTGTTACGAACTTTAAGTTGAAGTAAAGTGAACGTTGAACGTGAAGCCCTTTAGCCTCCTCATGTTATGAGGAATCTAGAAAAAATCAGTTTTTGAAGTAAAACTTTCCAGAACCATTGCCGATACTTTAGTACAGTATGCCTCTAAACATTCATATGGAAATTTGCCAACGTATGGAAGACACTTCAGAAGAGTTTGTGGGCTTCATTTATCCCAAGCAATTCGTAGTTACTAGCTCTGTTGCAGATCTTTTCGAGAATCGAATATTATAGGTTCAAAGCACAGAAAAATGAGAGTCCTTAATAGGCAGATTGTATCTAGAGTCGTTTTGGACAAATACCAACCGCTCAGCAGTGATCTCGGCAGTGGTACATATCTAAATTTTGAGCTTGACTGCTTCTAGTTGTTGTATAGGTATAGGCGAAAAAGCATGCCGAGGACTGCTCTAATGTCTCTTCTGTTCAAGTTATTTAGACCTTTTTGCCGAGATGAATTTTAAACTTTTTTGCCTGTCTCAGACCTTGAGTGGATCTTCCATAAGTTAATGTTTGGTTCTTTTTCTATCTGTTCAGTTTTTCCATATAAAAGTGCTCTTCATCTATCCACAGAAAAGCTCTGGACTGGGATTCTATAACGATTAGATACATTTTCGCTATCTCTATTGAGAAGGAAGAAGACAGCAAGTGACATAGCGATAGAGATAACGATCCCTATCCGTTACAGAATCCCGCCTCTGGGCCTTGGGAAAGTATCGTGGCACCTTCTTATACCATAAAAAACTGCTTTCTTGTTGCCATCTATTCCTTGATGTCCTAGTGGCGATGTCAAGTTCACTTCGTTCCCCAGTATCGGTTGAGGATTTACCTAGAATTTGCCTTCCCAAAGCAGCTGCGATGTGCAATTTATAGAGCTTCTAGACTCGCTTGATTGATTGATTGATGAGCCGACTTTCTCCGGCGTTTTTCGAACCCATCTGGGTCCCAGACAGCACAGATACATCTTAAAGACTAATATGTCCACAAACGACATTTAAGACGTCTGCTTACGCCTAAAAGACACCCTGAAGATGTCATATGTTAAACCCAACGTCTTTCAGATGTCTGCCTAAAAACTTCTTCAGGACTAATATTTCATTATTATTACTCATTTAATAACTTTCAATTTTTGTCTATCCCAAACGTTAGGCTCTCTGAAATAATTCTGAGGTATTGAAATTGTTCTGAAGCCTTTTAAAATGCTACTGAAAAGTGTTTTGGAACGATCTAAATGGCTTATTGAAGTTCTAAAGTGTTCTAACTTGGCTTGAAGATCCTTGGAGCATTTAAGAAGTTTTTAAGTAACTTCTAAATTGTTCTGACAGATTTTTAAGTATTTTAGAGCCCCATTGAAGCTCCAAAGTTTCCAAATTGTTCCAGAAAGCTCCTGAAAATTCTGGATTTGAAATGTTTTCAATGCTTATTATAAAGATTTTGAGTTCTATAGCAATTTAAATTCGCTCTTCAACGTTTTCCGAAAGGCGTTTTGTAACTTTTAACATGAATCCTAAGACTCTGGCGCTTTTCAAAATGTTTCTGGAGATTCTAGAGTGTTTGAGTGTTTTAGAGCATCCTAAAATGGGTTTCAAACATATGAATTGTTCTAAAATGATTTTGGAAATTATTGTAAATCGGTTTTTGAATGTTTTGGAGCATTCTAAAATGGTTTTGAAGTTTCCAAATTGTTCTGAAGCGCTACAGAATGCTTTTGAATTCTGAATTGAATTTTAAGTGTTTATCATAGTTTTAAAGTGTACTCTAGCATTTTATATGGTTCCCAGTAACTTCTAAATTGAATAAGAAACGAATACTGTAGTAGGAATTTTTTGGACATCTACGACTTAAAACGACCCTGAGATGTCCACGAACGAAATTCAATAAATTTTTTAGACGTCTGCTCACTTTTTCGCATCTTAAAGAAGTCGTATGTTACGAAACCCAACGTCTTTCAGACGTCTAAGTCATTCTAAAGATATCTTAAAGACGTCTTTGAATCTCTTCTCACTACATAAACAATTATTCACTTTCAAGCCCGGTTGTACCAAATACTTTGGCTCAGTTATCTTTAAGATGTGAATTTACGTCTTCTTATGGACGTCTCCTAGACGTCTTTTTTTGGTCTTCAGATGTTCAGACGCAATGCAGGCCTAAAAAAGACCTCTTTAAGGCTGTGTATACGCTGTCTGAAGGCTCTTGAAATTATTTTGTTCAGATGGCTGTTCCAAGTAAGTTTGTTGTCCCAAGGTGACCCCAAATACTTTACATCATCCGAGAAAGATAGTGGTCGATAGCTCGTTCTGATTCCTTCCAGTGTTTTCCGTCTGGATTATTATACTCTATTCCCCTTGAATGTCGTTTTTTGAATTATGTATACATAGGTACCTATCACTTTCATATTGTCATTAACAAATACGGTATCCGCCAAAATAAACAGTAGGTACTGAAATCTGGAGCTCTGAATAATTGCGCACGCAAGTTGCATTTATCATATTTCGCTTACTATTGGCATTAGTTATGAGGTTGACATTAAGTTAAGGTTAAAATCTTCATCATTATCCGCGTGTTGCTAAATTCACCAAAATGTTGCACCGCCACGGATGCGGAGATTGAAATTCACTAATGCCAATGCTAAACCATAGCTTGCCAAACCCTGTTTAATTTAACAACACTGCTTTTTCTACCATTCTACCACGGTGCCTGCACCAGCTGAATTTAGCCACACGCGGAATGTGTCTTTCAACTTAAGAAACAGTTTTCTTAGTAGAGCACTATTTCTGGTCATACGGATTTGGAAGAAAAAAAAGGTTAGGTAAGTTTGAAACAAGTCTCAGAAAAATTTCAGCAACCACTTAATAAATATTTTCATTGATTTGCAGAATCGTTATGAAACTTTTTTGCGTCGCTATGATGCATTTTTTGAACATATACGCATGATACAAATTAATAAATGATATAATTTATATGTTCAGTAGGTACTGTTTATTTTGGCGGATATGTACAATTGGCAATTTATATTATTAGTACTCTTTCCCTGTACTCTGTACCTAGGTATATGTATTTTGTTTTTAAATATATGCATGCAAAGGCATTGGTAGAATAGTGAAATCGCTCTCAACTTCGTGAAGAATGTATTCGAAATAGAAGTAGTTAGAACAAAGAATTTGGCAAGACTTTGAGGAAAACACAAGAGCCAGAAGAACTTATTTGGAATGGAAGACGATCTGTGGTAATGTTTGCTGTGATATTATGCACTAATGCAGGGATTACTGGGGTATCCTCGCTATCCCAATATTCCCAATCCAATCTATATCCCAGATAGCACAAGTCGTCCCCAGGACGTCTGTTTTAGATCCCATATAAGTCTTATATAGTCACAGACTAAAAACCGAGATCCTGAAAACGTCCGCTAACGGCTAATCTAGAAACGTATGACATCCTGAGGACGACCATTTCAGAACCCAGTCCATCAACCAAGTCTGAGCGTTTCAGAATTTTCGCAAACGATTAATCTAGGTATATATGCGTTTGTGACATCCTGAGGACTTTCGTCACATTTCGTTTTAAATCGCATATCACTCCAAACGTCCCTGGAAGTTCTTCTTGGACCTCCCTGGGAATTCTTCTTCGAATATTCCATGTATGTTCTTTTTCGATCTCCTCAAATTTTCTATTCTTAACATCCGTAGCAGTTCTCTTTGATCCTTCGTAGGAGTTTTGTTTACACAACCCCAGGATTTCCTTCCGTAACGTCCATGGGTCTTTGTTCTACAAGATACTCAGCATGAGAGGTCTTTGTAACAAGATATATTTTAGGTATTTCCTAGAAAAATACATACCTACTCGGAAGTTACTAAATAATGTCCGACCCCGATATTCCCAAGACGTTGCAAGACCTATGCTATCTTCCTAAATTCTTGATTAGCATGGACACACCTTGCTGGGCTCTTTTATTTTTTGCTATTCCTTAGAAAAACTGATCGTATAGTACCCTAAATTTTTTGAGCCTTGCCCTTTCTTTTTGGTCTCTGCTAGTACGAGTATATATCCATACCTGCATTCCCTGTTTCCGAAATAACGTCATTTATTTTCTGCCAGGGAATAAACACGCAATGCCCAGACCAACATGCATACCTAAAAAAAATTCAGTTGAAAGTGCACTACATGAGGAAGTTGGAACAATTCAAAAATCTCTTGAGAATAAGGAATATACACTAAATACATTTCTAGACATAAGAGGGTGCATTTTATAATGTAATGATTGAGTCCGTTGAAAAATTCATGAAGAACCAGTCATTATACAATGAACAATAGAAATGATGAATCATTTATTCAGAAATTGGTGACTATACCATAAGGAAAAGAACAACAAGAAGGATTTCACAAGGAGGACTGCACTCCACTTTTGTAGCTGTTGGCAATCAATATAATTCTAAAAACCTTTAGGCTCTAGGAAAAGGAGGATAAAATTGATTATGTATGCTGACGATATAGTACAGCAAGCTGTGGTACAGCTACTAAAAATAATGGCCTTGGGTAACTATTTGTGATTTTTGACTGTAAGAATAATACCAGGTTTGCAAAATTTGGCGTTCAAGAACTACCTACAGACCTGGAATAAAAAGACCTTGAAAATACTGTTGATGGAACGAATACGGTCTGTCAGTGTACAATTCAATGTAAGTTTTGCACGTCATAGCTCAATAGTTTCTCATCCGAATGCAGACAGCAATACCAGTGCTATTAGTTCCGTTCGAGGATCCAGCATCATAGATATGGAAATTTGAATCTTAGACGTAGAGGGCAAACTCGGCTCTGTGAAGTAGGCAGGCACAGGGTTGCTAATTTGGACATTGAAGCTCTAGCGCTAAACTATCAGGCAAAATTAAACTTTTGTGCTTCAAGTTTTCCTGCCTACTTCACTGAGCCGGAACACTCTTATTGTACATCTGATACAGACTCATAGCTAACGTTGAGATAGCCCCTTTAGACAGGTGGATTATTACCGACGCTGCTTTAAAAAAGACCAACCTATAATCTAAAGTGTATAAAGTCAAATATCATAACATGCCAAGAGAGTTCAATCTGATGTATATGACGTAGAACAACTTCAACGTTATAAATATGATGAGTCTTACTGGACCAGAACCAGAATGGATAAATGCATATCCCACAGTTGGAAAAATAGTTAGAACGAAGTAAAAAGAGAGTGGAATCCAGCCGAAAGAGGACTAGCAGCAGCAGCTTACACCAAAGTAATGCTAGAGCGGTTTTTGAAACAAAGTTGTTACCTACCTATATCTTTAGGGGGGAATTTTTCACTCGTTGGCGATTTTCCAGAGAAGTTGACTGTCAGAATAACAGGTCAGGTGTCTTCAGAAGATTTTGTTACACACCTCAAAAGAAGAGACATTACACCATCGGACTTAGCGATCTAACTCATTCGGTAGACTTTAAATCGTGAGTAATAGGTACCAAAAAACTGAACCAATACTTATGGCCATGGGAGCTTACGCTAGAATGCTATCATTTGACATGATCCGGAAACCATTACCATCTGTCAAAGATCAGACAAGTATGACTTCATCCTCTCCATTCTAGGGATAGCTTCTTGATATTTGATAAGTGAAGATACTAAAGAAGCCACACCCTGTCCCAGGTTTTTGGGAAATCGTTGTAATAACCAATAACCTGCTTCCAGAATAAATGATGTTACATGTAGTTCACCTATTATTTTTTCTTTTCTCGTTGCAAAACAAACAGTATGTAAGTAAATATGCATTAGGTAGGTACTTAAAAAAATTAACCATAGGAACAGCATTAAAAAAATTTCCGATTAAGTTCTCTCAAACTAGAATCTCGTCGACTGGTTAAACATTTAACCATATACGGTGACGATTAATAATACATATTATGCATATAGTGTCGTTGGATTTCCCCAACCATGGGTTTTATTTTAGTTTTTATTGTTGTCGACAGTACTAATGTTTTTTTTGCATCCCGCAGCAGTAAAATTACAAACGGCTTGAACTTCACTCAATAATTGAACTTTCTAGCGTTTACTGGTAGATAGTTACCTAAGGAACTGAGTTGTTTTTTACTAAAATCTTTTATGTGATATATTCATTTATAATTTGTAAGTATTTATGTTCAAAACGTGCATAAAATTAGCAAACGAATTAGTTATAAGTAATTGTTAGCGATAAGAGTTTTGTACTTATTTGCTGCACAGAATAATAAATTATTATTATTTTTTCAGTTATTTACCATGAAGCTAGTAGCCCTATTTTCCCTAGCCCTAGTGGCCATTGTAGCTTCAGATCCTGCTGTAACAGACTTTGCTGCTGGTAATCTAAAATTCACAGCCAGATTATACAAGGTAAGTGAAAAAATAAATTCAATTTTTTAATATGTTTACCTAATGTTGAAATACCACAATTTCCTGTTGTTACATAAAGGAAAGGTTTGTTAGGGCAAATATAATGATAGAGTAGCTACATACCTTCATGTAGTAAAATATCTATTTTGCTAATCGTTTCTCATTTTGCGTTTCACATTTCCTGGTAAAATAAAACAGGGAGAGTAAAATGCATGAATAAATTATTATAAACAAATCAATGGCTCATAGCTAGGTATACTTATACCTGGTATATTAGAGGATTATGTTTTTTGTTTGTTTTGAGAAAGTCATTCAATCAAATACCTACTTACTTTTGCATTCGATCCTTAGGAATAGTTGTATTAAAAAAAAAAACATAATGAAAATAAAATATTCACATACGTAATAGATTTTATTTACAACAGAAATAAGCATAAGTAGGTATAATTTAAATTTTTCTGAAATAGGAATGTGCATAGTATTTGAATAATCCGAAAAGTGAACTTTCAGCAGTATTAAATATGTACAATTGATAATTTGTATCGAAATGGGAAAGTTCAGTAAATCTTTGGTAAATTTAATATACATATCTACCTACACTTTTGCAAGTAATTTTGTTTTTGAATCAGAAGACGTTAATATTTCATCTATTTTTACAACTTATTAATATCTATAATTCCATTGTGACAATAAATCAGTTTTACCAAGGGGTTTGTTCAACGAAGGATAAACTTGACCATTCAATATTCCTTGAAGGATATTGTCTTCGGATTTTGTTGATAAATATATTTCAGGGTTGGTAAATATTGTTTTGTCAGTGGTCAAATATAAATTACTCTGATCCGATGGAATAATGATGTTATCCTCACAAACTGTGTCCTTAATAAGGACCTCGAGTGGCGCGAAGAATACTCTGAAGTTCGGTTCTTTGTAGTCCAAGGTTGATATGAGGAATTTCGGCATTCTGTCTGAAACCACCCATACGTAGTTGTTTCTGTCAATCTAAAATAATAAATTATGTTAGTATTCTTTGATATTTTAATACAAGACTCAATTATTATTTGCTGCCAGAAGTCCCAGATTTTGAACTAATAAGTTATGTAACGTACCCACAGGCTCTTTGCATTAATGTACTTTTAGCATTACCTATCTTACTTAAAACGGCATTTTAGATATAAATATTTTACGGCTTTAAAATTTCTACTTTCACAAGAAATACTTATATTAAATAAAAATTGGAAAATCGTTTGGGATGATAGAGAAATAATTCTTACTTTAACGTCAGCAGGGAAAATCAATTCTTGATCGTTTCTATCGGCAATTCCAATGTTTTTGGGCTCATAAGACTTCTTCGTGTTTGTGATATTTGAATTTGAACTTGAAATCAAATGAACATTATTAAATACATATTGCGCACGAGATCGCGCATGACCATTGTCAAAAGATACTTCATCTAATAAATCTCTTTCTGGTCTGGCTTGCACCGAGCAACATGTTTTTATTTTCGCTCCCTCACATCGATAATTTTAAGAAATAAAATTGAAGTCAAATATCTTTATTAAGTAAAAGTAGAAAACAAAACAGTGAAAATACGATATGGTGTCAGAATTCTCGAAAACACGCATCTAAATTAAGTAAATTCGGCAAAATCGCGATAAGTTAAAGCAAGCTGAAAAGAAAAAAGAAGCATCATCATCATGGCGTCAGGCAAAGAACACGCAATCCCGCCAGGTGAGCTGAGTTTCAATGGGCACATGGCTGAAAATTGGGCATTCTTCAAACAAAAATTCGAAATATATCTAAAAGCTAGCAAACAAAATGGGGAAACAGAAGAAGAAAAAGGTTTTATCTTACTAAATCGAATTGGAGATAAAGCCCTAAAGATTTACAACAACCTTCAATGGAAGCAAGGAAAAAATAAAACCCATTGCAAAGATATAATTGAGGCATTTTCTGAATATTTCACTCCTACGAAGAACATAACCTACGAAAGATATATTTTCAACACAAGAAACAAGAAAGAAGAAGAAAGCTACGACGACTATGTCACAGAGCTGAGACAGTTAGCTAGCAGCTGTGAATTTAGTACCCTGGAAGAAAGCCTGATTCGAGACCGTCTGATTTTGGGGATTTCAGACATGGCCATGAAGGACAAACTGCTTCGGGAGAATAACCTCACTCTTGCAAGGGCACTGGAAACTTGCAGGACTGCAGAAGCAACCGCGAAAAGAATGGAAATCATGGGAGAATCATCCAAAGGTCAATCAGAGGTCAGCATGGTAAAAATGGGCAAAAAAGGCGGCAAATTCAAGTTTCAAAATGGTCCCTCAACGTCAAACAAGGAGCATGCGCATTGGTCGCAGAAACGTCAAGAACATCAGGGATTTCAACGTCAACATGGCGGCCATAGAAATAAGATAAGTAAACATCCTAACTCTTCAAATTTCTCGCAAAATTTTAAACAAAATTTTATTAATAATTGTTACAAATGTGGTACATCGCACAAGCTAAATGCCTGCCCAGCCTTTGGTAAACAGTGCGAAAAATGTAGCAAATTTAATCATTTTTCTCGAATGTGCAATCGAAAAAAATTTGTAAACAATGTAGAACAGCAAAATTCTTCCAGTTCTAGCGATGTTTCAGACGATGAACTCAGCATTTTCACCATAAAAAACAACTCTGTAAGTAATAATAAACAAAATTGGATACAAAACTTATACATAAATAATAAAATTAAGGTACCATTTAGATTAGACACTGGCGCGGATATTTCTATTTTACCTTTGCATTATTTTAAACAATTAAGCATTCCTGTGGAAAACCTAGAAAAACCAGACGTTAATTTAGTTGGTTATAGCGAGGGAAAAATTATTTCAATGGGAACTATTTATTTGAAAATAAAGCAGTGCAATGTTAAATGCAAAAGCGTGAAAATTAAATTTAATATTGTAAATACAAATAAGCCACCAATACTGGATGGAAATTCCTGTGTATTGTTAAAATTGATAGAAAGAGTACCTGAAAATTGTGTAAATAATGTGAGCGTAAACAAAAGCTGTGATAAATTAATTAATAATTATAATGATATTTTTCAGGGAATAGGATGCTTGCCAGGCACATACAATATTGAGCTAGATGAGAATAAACCTCCAAGGATTCACCCTCAGAGAAAAGTGCCATATGCTCTTCACGAACGCCTTAAGGAGAAATTGAAGCAGCTAGAACAAGCCAAGATCATAGAAAAAGTGGACGAACCGACAGAATGGGTAAACAGTTTAGTCATAGTTAAAAAACAAAATAACGACTTGAGACTCTGTATTGATAGTAAAGATCTAAACAATGCAATTAAGAGAGAACATTACTATTTACCAAATTTAGATGACATAATTAGCAAAGTCAGAGGTTCCAAAATTTTTTCTGTATTGGATTGTAGCAATGGTTTTTGGCAAGTTAAATTAAATAAAAAAAGTAGCAGGCTAACAACATTTAATACTCCTTGGGGTAGATATTGTTTTGCTAGGATGCCATATGGCATAAACTCAGCATCTGAAGTATTTATGAAACGTTTAAGGCAACTTTTTGAAAGAATAGAGGGGTTAGAATTATATATAGATGATTTATTAAATTTTTCCGAGTCCTTGGAGGAACATCTTAGCATTTTAGAGAAAGTTTTTAAAACAGCCAGAAAGTTCAATGTACGTTTTAATGTAAATAAATGTAAATTTTGTGTTAGTAGTGTTAAATACATGGGATTCAATTTATCAGAAAAAGGTCTAGAAATCGATCAAAATAAAGTTGAAGCTGTCAAAAATCTGTCAAAACCTAAATGTCCAAAAGATATAGAGCGTTTACTTGGAATTTTAAATTATTTAAATAGATTTGTGCCAAACTTTTCCGAATTAACAGAACCACTCAGAATGTTAATCAGAAAGAATGTCAAATTTGAATGGGGTGAGAGTCAAGAAGAATCCTTTGAAAAAATAAAAAATCTACTCATGAATGCTCCTATTTTACAATTTTATTCTAGGAAACTGCCTATAGTAATGTCTTGCGATTCCTCTCAAAATGGTTGTGGTTCGGTACTGTTACAAAATGATGCACCGGTTTCTTATGCATCAAAAGCATTCACTCCCACTCAGCAGCGATATGCTCAAATAGAAAAAGAGTTGCTGTCAATTTGCCATGCGTGCACAAAGTTTCACAATTATATTTTTGGTCGTTCCGATGTAACCATCGAAACAGATCATAAACCGTTAGTAAACATTATAAAGAAACCAATTATAAGTGCACCAGCACGTTTGCAACGTATGTTATTGATGTTACAACCTTACTCTTTTAAATTAATATATAAACCAGGAAAACAGCTATTTTTAGCTGACGCGCTGAGTAGGGCATTTCAAAATGATGTGGATGAAATTTTTGAAAGGAAATGCTTAGAATTTGATAATCATTTATTATTTGTCACTGAAAACTTGCCGATCAGTCAAGAAAAATTTGAAAACTTGAGAAGGGAAACCTTAAAAGATAGTCATCTTCAAGGGCTAATTAAATTAATTACAGAAGGTTTTCCTAGTAATAAAAAAAAGTTAGGTGAAGAATATAAAATTTATTGGCCTCACAAAGACGAGCTTACTTATTCAAAAAACTTGATTTTTAAAAATAATAGAATTTTCATTCCAAAATCACTTAGAAGAGAAATGTTGTCTAGGTTGCATGTGGGACATTTAGGTATTACGAAAACCAAATTAAATGCAAAACAGTTGATATTTTGGCCTACAATTAACTCAGATATTGAAAATCTAGTCGAATCCTGTGATATTTGTCTGTCTAATAGCAAGTTTAACCAAAAAGAACCAATGTTACCTCACAAAGTACCATCTGGACCGTGGAAAGAGGTTGCTACCGATATTTTTTATTTTAATAATGAAAGTTTCTTGATTACGGTGGATTATTTTTCGAAATTTGTGGATGTACAAAAACTCCCAAATGACAAAAGTGTGAGTGTCATAAAATCACTCAAAAAACTATTTTCAGTTCATGGAATTCCAGAGTCTTTAATTTCAGATAATGGTACATGTTTTAGATCATCAGAATTTCAGAATTTCGTTAAAACTTGGCAATTTAAACATATTACAACTAGCGCACATAATCCACAAAGCAATGGTCAAATTGAAAGATTTGTGCAAACTGTCAAAAACACCATGAAAAAATGTGCTGAATCACGTTCTGATTTTCATTTAGCACTTTTGGATTTGAGAAATACTCCAATAGGACCAAATTTACCGAGTCCTGCTCAATTAATTTTCGGTAGAAGGCTAAAAACCACGATTCCTGTCATGGATAATTTGCTAAAACCCAAAATACAGCCTATTCCCACAGTTCGAAACAAATTAATTGAAAGGCAAAATAAACAAAAAAATTATTATGATAAGCACAGTAAAGAATTAAATGAGATTAAGCCGGGTACATTGGTTAAAGTACAAAACTTTAAATTAAAAGCTAAAGAAAAATGGCTCAATGGTACAGTAATAGGGAAAAATAATTGTCCTAGATCATATAATGTGAAACTAGAAAAAACAGGGAATATTGTATCTAGAAACAGAAAGCATTTAAAAATAATTAAATCTCAATTTCAATTTGAAAAAAAAAAAGGGGAAATATTAGGAGAAAACTTAGATAATTTACCAAAAAATAATTTAGACTTGTCTAATAAAAATAGCTATAATTCAGAAAGCTATGATAGATTTAAATATGATGGTATTTCTAGTGATAATTTGAACGATACGTTGAATCTAAGTATGCCAGGTACTAGTCAACATACTACTCCTGAGAGTGTCTCAATGTCCTCTTCTTTTCATGGGTTTCATTCATTCAGCAATTCGAGTGAATCACTTTCAAGTAATTCCTTGTCATCTCCGGAATCACCTGTAAGAGAGATGCCGAGACATTCTCCAGTGAGAAATACAAGATCAGGGAGATTGGTTAAACCACCAGTTAGGTTAAGCTTGTGATATTAGTTTGTATTTTTTTTTTAAGTTAAGTTTCAATTGTTAGTGTATAAATTTAATCTTAGTGTCTTTAGTGTTAAGTGTTAGTATATTTATAAAAAATAAAAAAAAATTAAAGTATTTATCTAGAGACTGCTAGGTCTTAAGTTTGTATATATAGAAAGAACTGAGTGCCAGTCAGAAATTGTAACATCTTTTATGTAATTGAACACATCTGTGATAGCAACTTTAAATGATATTGTGAAAAGACTGATATTTTGAAAAGACTGATATTTTGTGTAGTGCTATTATTCTATTTTCAAAAAAGGGAGGATGTGATATTTGAATTTGAACTTGAAATCAAATGAACATTATTAAATACATATTGCGCACGAGATCGCGCATGACCATTGTCAAAAGATACTTCATCTAATAAATCTCTTTCTGGTCTGGCTTGCACCGAGCAACATGTTTTTATTTTCGCTCCCTCACATCGATAATTTTAAGAAATAAAATTGAAGTCAAATATCTTTATTAAGTAAAAGTAGAAAACAAAACAGTGAAAATACGATAGTGTTCCAGCATCCCAAAGCATTTTGGTCGATCAAATTGAAAAACTGAATACCGCCATGTGACATCACTCTTGAGGTGGTATGTGTATTGGGACCTTAAAAATTTAACATTTATAAGTTGCTCATTAGGTAGGTAAGCGTGAGAAAGTTTTGTTTAAACTACTAAAACAAATTTGACATTTTAAAGAATAAACTACTCTATCCAGTGTATTTTTTCTTAAACCTACTATAATAGATAGCTTAAATGTTCCTATTGGGAATAGTAGTTGACCAGAAATTATGCTAAATTATTCAAATTATTTGCCTCAATCGTTTAGAAAAGGAAGCCGGTGTTGTGAACCAGTAAATTCATCATTTTATTAATAACAATTATGCTCATTATGTTCACTACATTTCCTCTCTTCAAAAAAATCCACATCTGTTTGGTTTAGTCCCTTATCAATTAGGTACCTACTTTAGAACTTTATTGCTTATTTTAAAGATGTGCTGGCTAGAATTATTGTTACAACAAATGTCCTGTTAACATCAATATCCCAACAAGATGTTTCCATTTGTCGGTACTCGGTACCTCTATTGCAGGAACCTAAATTATTGTAAATACACATAAATAAATATAACCCATGGAGGGTGTTCTTGCCGCCAAAGATAGAGCACTTTTCCCAGATTTAAATTTATTATTCCGGATGGTGAGAATTACCTTGAGAACTTAGTAGTCTTTTAGGTTACCTTTTAGATTTTAGAATCTGGAGTAGGCAGTCGCTTTTTAAGATCGATAGCGAACATTCGGGTTGTAGCAGTAGCACTTATGTAAAATCAGTTTCGTTCAGAGTTAAAATAAACTAAACCTTCAAATAATTTCGAGTTTACTTCACTAAAATACCGGATAATAGGTACAAGGCCTAAAAATAATCCGAGATTACTATACATTGGAGCCAGCGGAAAACTCCGGGTTCCTAACATAAGTGGCATCGGTGAACTCCGGTCCCTAACACCGGTTTTTTAACAACATGGATGGATCAAATGTGTTTTTTTTCTGAGTACATACTGAGTATAGAGTGAAAACCTTCTTATACCCCAGGGAAATTAGACCAAAAAAAGGGCCATCTGCGGAATGAGGCTGAACAAGCTGAATTTTTGCGGAGACCTTCGTTTTGATGTTCTAATGAAGCACAAAAAAAATCGAATATGCCTACCCTTGTGCGTCTTGAGATATCGAAGGTCAAATGTCACAAAAATCGTTTTTTTTGCGAAAATCTCGCTCCCAGTGCATCTGACGTCAAAGAACTCAAAACAAAACTCACGTAAAATAGTATTTTCTACAAAATTGTTCATATACATTTTTTTGTACGACTAACCGTTTTCGAAATATAGCGTGATAAAGCGAAAGCGCGCATTCCAAATAGGTGATACTGTATTATACAGGGTGTCTCTGTTCAACTGGTCACAAATGTTAGGGTATATAGAGGAACCATAGAGAAGTAATTTTACTCTTCACAGGGTGTTGAAATTTAAACAACCCCCTTTCATATCATCTAAAGGGCTGATGCTAGGCTGTTCAGGGATTATTGATGTAAGAATGATATTTAAAAATTCTTATGATGCACCCCCATTTTCTACCTGGAACCATCCCAAAAAAAAAATAAAAATAAAATTTGAATTTTTTTTTTTTTTTTGGGAGTTCCAGGTAGAAAATGAGGGTGAATTATACGAGTTTTTAAATATCATCCCTACATGACTCATCCCTGAAAATTTGAACAGTCTAGCATCAGCCCTTCAGATTATATTATTATGAAAGGGGGTTGTTTAAATTTCAACACCCTGTATTTTGGAAACGACGCACTTCCGACCATCGGTGTCCTATCTCAAATTAATTCTCTAAGGTTCCTCTATATACCCTAGCATTTTTGACCAGTTGAACAGAGACACCCTGTATAATACAGTATCACCTATTTTGAATGCGCGTTCCCGCTTTATTACGCTATATTTCGAAAACGGTTGGTCGTACAAAAAAGTGTAAATGAATAATTTTGTAGAAAATACTATTTTACGTAAGTTTTGTTTTGGGTTCTTCGACGTCTGGAAGCGAGATTTTCGTAAAAAACCGATTTTCGTGACCTTTGACCTTCGATATCTCAAGACGCACAAGGGTAGGCATATTCGATTTTTTTGTGCTTCATAAGACCATAAAAACGAAGGTCTCTGCAAAAATTCAGCTTGTTCGGCCTCATTCTGCAGAGGAAGTCTAATTTCCCTGAGGTACTAGTAGTGCGTTCTTTCCCAGGATAGTTCAAAGGTAAAGTGTACGGCACTTTTCCATCATTGAGTACGTTTATCTCGTGAAATCCGGATCCGATCGACTTGATCCCATCCAGTGAATCTCCGTTACTCTCATAAAATGAATTATCCGATCGATAAATCCTTTTTTTTTTCAGCAGATTCAAATAGAAAGAGACTGGCCGAATTGAACAAAGCAAAAAAATCTCATTTTTTAATAAATTTGTGGCATACTCCCATGAGAGGGAAAAGCAGTTTCTGATTTTTACAAAGAAAGTAGATCCATTTGAAGGAAAAGAACATATTTTCAAAACTTTACTTCATAATAAAACAAGGCAATAACACTAAAAAAGTGAGGTTAGACGAGTTTGCCATTGTTCAGGTCAGCTGACAAAGTTTCATTTAAATCGCGTTTCTGTCGTAAAAAGGAAGGATTTCGATCCGGATTAGAAAGTCCAATTATGGAAGAACGCAAAATTACCGCAATCAAAGAACGCATCACTGTGGTACACAGATGGTTCGAAGCTAACGGAAGGAGAAGTATTGATATTTCGATCTGTTAATAATTTAGTAATTGCTCCTGCTTAAAGTACCTTAAAAGAGGCTTTTAACGAAAGGACATTCACATACTGTCCCACAGTCAAGCGACTCTAAAGGCTCTAGGAGCCATCGAGTGCAATTCGCAGGTAGTTTTGAAGGGTAAAAATATCCTTAAGAGTCGCACTGGGACCCTAACTGGGTACCCGGAGAACATGAAACAGGGGGGTTAGCGACTGACCCCAGGTTTTCTTGAATTCGGAACAGGAGGGTTAGCGACTCACCGGGTACGTGATTTGTAAAAAAAGTGTATAAATTCAATTTCTTATTCGAAACTAATTTTCTAGCTATATATTTATTTTGAAGTCCTCTATAGCTTGAGCGGTTACTCATATCAATTTGACACAACAGCTTGCTTAAGCATTTTACAGAAGAACTTTTTTCCTAGATTTTTGTTTTGGATTATCTCTTGCCCAGTTCTCATTAGCTTCTATAAAAAGAATGTAGGAATTATAGGCAACTATATCAATCAAATTGAAACAACCGCCATCGGCCATCTTCTTATGTGTCTCTTCGATAACTGTACGCGTGATAAAAAGTCTGGAGAAGGTCACAGATTTTACCAATCCCAACAAATTTTATATCTACGGGTTGAAAAAACACGTAAAATAAAAGTCCTAAACGGTTTTGGAAGAGAAAGTAAACATGAGTAAGTAATGCCAAAAAAAGTAAACTGGGGTCATTGCCTGACGCCCCTGTTCCAGGTGCGACTATTAAGCAACTGGCAGGGAGGAACAAAGTAAACCTGATGTTGGTGCCAGAACACCAGGTCATAGAGGGCAACGACGAGGCAGACCACCTCACAAAGCCAGGCACTTTAACACCTTTTCAAGGCCCAGAGTCTTTTTGTCGACTAATGAAAAGTCACGTCTCCGAAGAAATGGACAGATGGGAGAAGGATCGAATGCTAGCTCATTGGATATCCATTCCGGGCCTGAGACAGGCAAAAAGGTTCATATCCATCTCAGCAAAGAAATCTGAACAACATCTTAACATGAACAGAAGAGACATTAGAACAGTAGTCAGTCTGCTCACTGGTGAAATATCACCTAAAAACAATAGGCAAACAAGCAAACGACCACTGCAGATCTTGCTAACAAGCAACAGAACTACAGAACATTTATTCTGTGAATGCCTTGCTCTCTTCTGCAAAAGGCTGAAAGACCTTGAAGGCGTACGGCTAACACCCCAAGAGGTGGGCACTTTACCACCCAGGAAGCTGGCCTCCTTTGGGAGAATCCTACAAATCTTGGACACCAACTAGAAGCAGAATCACGCACAAAATATCTAGACAGGTAGCAGTGCTTGAGCGGCTGGAACAATCTGTAACGGCTCTAAATGCAGTCTACAATCTACCATAAGCAAATAAAAAGGAAATTATAAATTGTTCAACGGGAACATATACAAGAAACGAAACTACAACCAACCGACAAGCTCTCGACAAAAGTTGTCAGTAGTATACAAAAACTTGAAAACAAAATGTGTACACTCCAAAGACGAAAAGCTCTAGAATTTAGCAGTGAAACAGAACGACTTATTGGAGAAAGAGATCTACAGAAAAATACTCATTAGTGCCTATAACCTTAACACAGAAGGCCATGATATATCCCGCACGAAAACAGAATCAATCAAAAAAGTTATCAGGAACAATTCAAATAGTAGAGTTCCTCAATCAAATCGATCAAGAGGTGAGGTCATAAACAAAGTTAAGAATAACCAAAGGATAAACTTTGAGCGAAAGAATGGATCAGAACATGGATTGCGATAATTAATCCCGCACGTTGATCCAGAAATACTATAGAACAATTTTATCCCAGGGCAAACTAGACTCCTGGACAGTGTTGAAGCAACTCAAGCTCCAGTAGGAGATCAAATCACAAGAAAAATGAAGAAAATGAGTTTCTCGAAAAAGAAAGTATTTCAGAATCCAGAAATATAAACAAACTACAGCCTCATCAGTATATGCAAAAATAATCACAAACCGCCTGAACCAGAAATTTCATCTTCTCCAGCCAATCGAGCTGAAAAAGTTCCAGCACAACTGACCATATTTAAACCATGCTCACGATGACATAGAAATGTACAGATTTTAACGTACACAGCTTTCCTAGATTACCAGAAGGCGCCTCAATCCAGACCTGAGAACCATTTACGAAGTCAGCATTGATTCCAGATGTATACCTACTTGATACCACCCTATGTTTAAAGTTTCAAGAGAATTTCATCAGTGAGAAGAGAGACGCTTAGTCAAAATGACACAAGACTGTATAAATCGAATCGTTCGGTCGTGTGGTTCACTTAACAATTCGCTCATAAAAAACGCGAATTTTTTGCAGTTTAAAGTGCTACAACAAATCAGAAAACTACACCAAAAAATAGCTATAAAAAACGCTTCATTAGTGCATAAAATAAACTATTATTTAATCAATTTAAACTAGAAAAAAAGGGGCATTAACAGGGTGCTACAAATATCTAAACCAATTGGAAAGATGAATTGTGCTAAATGTGTAATTAAATGCACTGGGAAATCTAAGCAAAGAGTTCTTCCAAATCTGCCTTTTGCATCCCCATGTGACCTCTGTGAAAAAGTTTTTTCTGAAACTTGTGAAAAATGGTCCACAACTCAAATCAGATTTATTGAGCTGGAAGAACGAGTTATTTCTTATTTCTGTACAAAGTGTATACAACCACTAAAGGCTTTTCCAAAAGTCAAACAGGAACTATTCAAGAAAATATCAAAGAAATAGTGGAAGCTACAAACCTTGTACCAGTCTTGAAATCACAAGTTGAAGACATGAAATCAGAACTAGAGTAGCTGTAAACAGCTGTTAAGACTGATCCGACTTATGCACGCGTAGCAAAAATGCCCAAGCAGTTTGAATCGCTACAAGGATACATAAACAAACTTGAACAAAAAGTGGAAAATATTAGACCTGTTAAAGAGGCTACCACTAATATCCTGCTAACACTTGAGGAGCTGTCCGAGCGCGAAAGATGTGCAACAAACATATTAATTTTTGGATTGGATGAAACTTAAGAAAATGCAGACCAGAAATCGGAAGTAGAAGTCACCAAAGTAAAAAGCATTCTAAATCGCATAAACAATAGTGTGCCAACAGGATCTCTCAAAACTTTTAGACTGGGAAGAGCAGAATCAAACAGGATAAGAGTAAGACCAGTATAGGTAATTTTTTCTAGCAGACAAGAGGCATTGAACATATTAAAACCAAAAAATGTCCCTCGACTCTTCTAAAAGGATCCATATAAAAGCTGATTAAACGCCAATGCAAAGAAACTTCCTGAAAGAAACTAATGAAGAGCTCAAAAAACGAACAGAACAAGGTGAAGAAAACTTAAGAACGATAAAATATTTTAACTCTACACCAAAAATTGTAAAATGTTTCAAAAAACTAAACATTTCAAACATCATTGAGGTCGCCCTATAGTATATAGTAATGTACAGTCTTTAACAAACAAAATTGGAGAATGGACAGCATCAATTCAAAAGTACCAACCTACATTTATAATATTCATAACGGAAACTTGGCTCAATAATCGATTAGACCACAGCTTAATTAGTATAGCCGGATAAATCCTATTCAGAAAAAACAGAGGCCTACCAGAGGGTGGAATATGTATTTACATTATAGAGGAAATCAGTGATCACAAAGTACATTCATGCATATCAGCAAAATACACAACAAGCCTTCCTGTTGAATCTTTATGGATGTAAGAGTTGACAACCTAAATCTGTTGTTATGTTGCATATATAGAACAGATTACTCCACAGATAGAAATTATTTCAGCCATAACAGAAGCGTGTTCTCTGGAAATTCCGGTATTTATCGTAGGAGACTTCAATATCCCCGAATAAATTGGAAAAATAACAAGTTATCAAGCAGTGTCTGACCGTGTAATCTACATTACTTTAAAACTTGATAAAAGATACACTCTACAAATAATTCACATCTACGCACCTACTAGCTCATCAGAGGACGAAAAGGCAGAACAGGTATATGAAGATATATCCCAAGCGACAAAGATGGAAAAAGCACAATTTCTAATCACCACCGGCGACTTTAATAATGCGAAATTGGGGCAAAAAACACAAGACGACCCAGAAAACGTAGGCAACTTTCTAGCAAAGGAAAACCTGTACTGCCTCAACAACTTCTATCCGAAATCAATATAAAGAAAATGGACCTGGAGAAGCCCAGGAAGAACGAAATAGATTTTCTATTATCGAATAAACAGTATGTAGAGACGTATCGGTACTGAATAAGATACACACTGGTAGCGATCATAGACTCATTCGAGCCCATTTCACCTTTGATTTGCAAAAAGAAAGAAATAAAATCGTGCAAAGACCCTTGTTGGCTACTGCACAGAAACTTGAAACTAACAAAGAGAAATACCAGAAAACATTTAGAAACCAGGCTACGACCCGTTAACCCTTACCAACCTAAGTATAGACCAAATAACCCAAAAAATAGAATCAGGTATTCGTACCAGCGTAAAAAAGCTGGGCTGTAGAAACAAATCCCCCAGCAAACAATTTACTATCAGGCAACACTTTCAATCTTATGAACAACAGAAGAAAGTTGCAAAGACACGCAGAGCAATACAAAGAGTTAAATAAAAATATCAAGAAACACATACGGAAAGACATGAGAACTAAAAACACCAAACTGATACAGAACACTATTGAACAGAATGGCAGTATGAAAGTGCTAAAGACAAAACTATCAAAAGGGGAAACACATGAAAACAACATAAGTATGACAAAGAAAAAGGAAATAGCAAAAACTATCGAAAAATTTTACACCACCCTTTATTCATCAACAATAAAAAGCCCAATAAAAAGAACCCAAAAAATATTAAATGTCGGCTCCGAAGATTTGCCAGATATCACAAACCCAGAAATAAAAAAGGCACCAAAACAAATGAAAAACGGTAAGTGTCCTGGTGAAGATAGGATATCGACTGAAATGCTGAAGTTTGGTGGACCTGTATTGGAAGGATGTATTGTAATTTTTTTTAACAAATGTCTTTACGAGGGCAGAGTACCGGAATGCTGGCTCGAAGCAGAACTTATACTGTTATAAAAAAGGGGACTCAACCAACATAGAGAACTATAGGCCTATTAGTTTACTGTCGCACCTTTACAAGCTCTTCTAAAAAGTTATAACCAACAGGTTAACATCAAAATTCGACTCCTACCAACCTGTAGAACAGGCTGGTTTTCGAAAGGGTTTCTCTACAATTGATCATTTACAGGCGGTAAGAACACTAATTGAAAAATCTGTTGAATATAATGTGCCAATTCATACAGCTTTTATTGACTTTCATAAGGCATTCGACTCGATTGAAATCTGCTATATATTAAAATCCATGGACAACGTAGATATACTACAATAATTGAAAACATCTACAAAAATGCATCCCTTCATGTAAAAATCGACGACGAAACTAAGACCAATACCATTAAACGCGGAGTACGGAGTACGACAGGGAGACACTATTTCGTCGAAGTTATTTACATTAGCTCTTGAGGACGTTTTCAAGAATCTCAGGTGGGAAAACAAGGGAATCAAGATCGATGGAACATATCTAAACAACCTCAGATTTGCGAATAATATTGTGCTAGTATCAGACGATATAAGAGAGATCGAGTCAATGCTTCAAGAGCTAAACCAAGAATCGAAAGGGGTGGGGCTAAAAATGAACATTGCCAAGACAAAAATAATGAGTCCAATAGATTCACGGATCTATATAGATAACTCTGTCATCGCAAATGTAAAAGAATACAATTACCTGGGTCATATTTTATCACTAGGAAAGGAAAACCAATCACTGGGAATATCAAGGCGAATAAAACTCTCATGGGCGGCATTTGGTAAACTTGCATACATACTAAGAAATAGCGATATCCCCATTATTCTAAGACGTAAAGTTTTCAACGCCTGTGTTCTACCTGTTGCAACATACGGAATGGAAGCAGTTACCTTTACTCAAGCAAGTGCCCACAAATTCCGAGTAATGGAGAGGGCAATAGAAAGGTCAATGCTTGGTATCAGTCTGAGGGATAAAAATAAAATAACAAATGAGATTCGGAGAAGAACCAAGGTCAAAGATATAATTGAGAGGATTGCAGAACTGAAATGGCAGTGAGCGGGCCACGTAGCAAGGCTGAAGGATGGGTCATCAAGGATCGTTAAATGGAGACCGAGAGAGACAAAACGCAGTACCTATAGGCAGACCCCCACTACTGTGGGCGGATGACATAAGGAAAATAGCAGGTGGAAATTGGTACCAAAAGGCACAAACCAGGGATCAGTGGAAAGAATTAGGAAAGGCCTTTGTTCAGGAGTGGACGAGAAGTGGCTGAGGAAGAAGAAGAAGAAGAAGAAATTGGAAAAATTTGAACTTATATAAATCAGACAAATCGCATCAACTTTTTTTAGAAAATTACCACTCAATGAATGCTTATCAGGTTCTAAACTTTCCAACTTGTTTTAGAAAGGATCAAAAATCGTTACTTGATCTCATTCTGGTCAATGACAAAAAGCTAGTATTTGATATAAACCATGATGCACCAATAGGCCACAGTGACCACGTTGTGATCACGGCTAAATCACAGCTCAAATACAGAGATAGACCAACCCACAAAGTCACCAAAAAATTTTTTTGGAAAGCAAGCTACGATGAAATTAACTTGTTTTTAAGCCAACAAGACTTTGATACAACACATCCATCAGGAAACAAATATGAGACGTTCACTAATATACTACAGCAGGCTATATCCAAATATGTCCCATTATTATCATCCAAAGTCAATCCAAAAAACCTTGGTTAAACAATTATCTATTCAATGAAATCAACAAAAAAAGGAGACTATGGGATATTTACAGAAATTCTCCAAGTGAACAAAACTAATCCGTGTATAAAATTCAAAACAACCAACTCAAAAACAGAATCCGGGAAGCACGGAGATACTTCGAAAAAAGAATTGCATCATCAAACGACAACCAAAAATTTTTCAACTACCTACGTAAAACGCACTCTTAATACAACAGTCTTCAAAATTACTTTAAAAGATCCGTCCACAGGAACTCCAATTACGGATGATTACGCGATAGCAGAAAAATTTGCACAACAATTCACCTGAGTTTTCTCAAGAGACAATGATCCAGAGCTCCTAGAACTTCCTGAATCAAAAAAATCCAACAACAGATTAACTTCTATCGTTATTACCAATGACAAGGTTTCTGAGGCCATTAACTGCTTAAAGAAAGACGCCGGTCCCGGTCCTAATAACATTCCGGTAGTATTTCTTCTCCATGAATGAGAGAATGGAGAGTGAACGACTACCAGGGCGATAAACAACTACCTTCTAACTATAGACCAATCAGTTTAACTTCCAATATTTGCAAATGTTTTGAGAAGCTCATTACAAAAGAATTAACACCATTCCTCCTTGAAAATGGGGCCATAACAGATCACCAACATGGATTCCTTCCAAAAAAGTCGACCATTACCAACCTCACAACTTGTTTGAACACCTGAACATAAAGCTTTGATAGCAATGAACAAACCGACATCGTCTACTTAAATTTTGAGAAAGCATTTGACAAAGTGCCATTCAATAAAATGCTTCATAAGATAGACCACCATGGTATTGGTGGTAATCTATTTGGTTGTCTTTTCTTCTTTTTGAAAAAAAGAACTTTTCAAACAAGAATAAATGGAGTACTCTCTGACCTACATGTGGCTCTCAGTGGGATAGCTCAAGGTACAGTGCTTGGTCCTCTGCTCTTTTCAGTTTATATCAGCGACTTAGCAATGGGAATAAAAACATGTATAATATTTTTTGCCGATGACGCTAAGCTGTTTGCAAACTCCAGAACTAAGTCTTAAGTGCTGCAAGAAGATCTTCATAGAATAGAGCAATGGGCAATAAACAATACAATTACACCCTATTCACTAAATGGTACCAATCTAAATAACGTCGATCAACAGAGTGATCTAGGCGTCATCATCAGTGCAGACCTCAAATGGGAACCATATATTCATATGTTAGTGAAAAAAGCAAACTCGTTCATTTATTGTATCCAAAAAGCATTTTCAGACCACTCAATGGACACCATATTAAAACTATATAAAACTTATATTAGACCAAAACTTGAATATGGCGAAACAATATGGAACCATTAGTTTGTAAAGGACACCGAGCTTTTAGAAAAAGTTGAAAGACGTGTAACAAGAATACCACCAGAATTATCACAGTTAGACTATACTACAAGACTACAAAGACTAAAATTTACAACTCTACGAGAAAGGCGTTTAAGAGGAGATCTTATTAAGACGTACAAAATTTTAAAACTATATTATAACGCTACTCTCAATATCTTCCATGCGAATGCAAACGTATCTGAGAGCGCTCCAAGTATTAATTCATTCAAAAACAGACTAGATAATCAACGGGAAGCGCTGACTAGTGTGAACATTCATTTCGGACTGTAAATAAACAAGCTGAATATTTTGAAAAGCCAAAAAAGAACCACGGAAATTAAAACAACAGTTTCATCGGTCATTACCGCTTACTGTGGTATAATAATAATAATAATAATAAACTTCCCAAATTCATTAATCTAGGCTTCAGATGTCGTGCTATAGATGTCTGTCCTGGAATGAAAAACGGATGATAAAAGATGGCAGACATTTCAACCGTGAAAGTGGTTTGCAATCCTCTTCAGCAGACTACACCTGGATGGCGTTCGGAAAAGTCGGTTACATCCTTCGTTGTAAACCTCAAAAGGAAAGTCTGCCCAACCTACCGCACTGCACTTCATGCACAAGGAAAAGTTTGCAATTTAATTTTTATGAGTTAATTACTCTTTTGGTGCAATTTGGTATAATTATTTATTTTTGACGCGTATAGGTATGGTAACTGGATATTTATGTTTATTCTTGTTCGAAATGATCAGTTGTTGAAAGCTCTTGGTGAGGGTAAATAGATATTTTCACAACTACTTCACTTATCTTCAAGCTCTTACCTCTTTCTTCTAAGTAGTAAAAATCGTGATAACTATCTTCGGTTTTTGAAGAGTTTTGCAGCACTTGCGTGGACACGGCAAATTCTCTGTTACTCGCCAGTGGACTGAAGTGCATTATCCTAAACCCATTTTTCTGCACTGCCGTCAAACTCATTCCGAAAATACCTTCTTCGCCCCATTGGAAGTTCAAATTGTCAATATTGAAATCACCTGAAAACAAACATGGAGCTTAGATGAATTTTTGCTAAATGTCGCGCTTACCTTTCAACGGGTCAGGCATGAAAAAGCTGTGTTCGAATCTCCAGCTTCTGTTTTCTTTTAGGGAATAAACGATGAGCCCGTAACCCAATTCATCGCTGAAATAGGCATGAGCATCTTCGCAGGTTTTTCCCAAATCGACTGCGATGTTTGCAATGAAAGTTCTGGAGTTGGTGTCTTCTTTTCGGAATTCGTACCTGAGAAAGACAACTGATTTGTAGTTGAGTTGTTAAAAGTAAATAATTTTCGAGTAGAACCTGTAGTTTTTTCAATAAATCTGATAATTTGAAAGTTTTTTACTTCAAATTACGAAGAAATGATGTCAGTTAGTGGAGTTGAATCTGAACACTAAAAACTATAGGTACCACTGGTAATTTCAAAAGAAAAACTCATAATTTGCCCCTGATGATGAAATTTTCTAATCTCGAAACATGTAGGGCTTTTTGAATCTATCAAAGTATTTGTGGGAGAAGACTTTGAGTTTTTCTTTTAAAATTAAATTTCAACTCCTTTGAGATATTATGGACTACTTCTTCAATTTATACTGGTAATATTTACAAGAAGAACCAAACTTTCAAACCTGGGAAACATTCGCCTCAGTGGAAGAAAACTTAACTGGAAACAATAAGAAGTGAATTTCTAGGAATAAGATTCTAAAGTTCTCTGGAACTGACTCGTAAAAAATACAGAAAACAAAGCAATCTCATGGTCAGCAAAACCATTGCTGGTGAAACGTGGGGCTGTAATTCATGCGATAGTTGTATATCATGATAGCAAAACCTAATTATTACTGATCAAGCGGTAGCAGCTTCTACTGTATTCACTGAGCCAAAACCATTCTGCGGTCACAGAAATGCTGACTTCTAAGGAATCCTTGGAAAAAAAGAAAACCGAGTAAGGAACAAACAATGGCTAGAACCTCGGCTAGAACAGTAAGAACTACGACAGTTCAAGGGGAACTTTAAGCAAAAAAGAACGAAACTGCTGGTCAATGTTTGCAAGAAAAGTTTTAAAACTCCAATCAAGCTTCTCTCGGGACACTGCAAACTTAAGGAAAACCTACATAAATTGGGGTGGAAAGAAAGAAATTGGGACATAGTAGTGTCAGAAGTCAGAAGAAGAGGAAAAGAATGTCTAAGACTTAAATCAAATCACGTCCTATTCTACAAAGGTGATGATAGCAGTGATGTAGGAGTTGGCATTCTGATGCACAAACGTATGGTCCCATATCTACAAATACTCAAGAGCAAATCTGACAGGGTAATACATAACATTGAAAATCAACAAGAATACAACAATCAACGCAGCAACAACTGACCATGAGGACGGAGAGTTAGAGAAACTTAATGAAGAGGTAACACAGTGTCTGCATGAGAACAAAAAAAAGTTCACACTAGTTATGAGAGATTTAAATGCAAAAATAGGCCAAGATGACACCGACTCATGTTACATTGCCAAATTCAGGCATGGTACAAGAAATGAAAGAAGTAAGAACTTCTTAGAAAGAGAGCAACTCTGTTTTCAGAAAGAGACCTAACAAAAAATGGACATCATGGCAAACCCGGATAAAAAAAACAAAAAACGAAATAGACTTTATACTGACACTGACACCCCATAAGGACGTAAATCAAATTGATAAAAGAATAACGAAAATACTAGAAGAAACTGCAAAAAATATCATGAAAGGGTAGGCCAGAAAAAATTGGCTAAGAAACAAAACAAATGTTGGAGAAGAGAAGAGAACGCAGAAAAAAAAAAAAACAAAAAAGGTACATCAGAATACAGAGAGACTAACAAAATAGCCAGAAGGATGACAAAACAAGACATTACTACCAAGAAGCACAAGACTAGTCTTGGTCTTGGTAGCAAAACCAAGACCAAGACCGAGACCAAGACCTAATAAATCTTCTCAAGACCAAGACCAAGACCAAGACTCTCTCTCGAGACTCTCGTCTTGGTCTTGGTCTTGGTCTTGAAAAGAAAGGTAAGGTAGGTTTATTCTTATGGTTCGGATAGAAATTTATTTTCTTCCTCGGTACAGAATGGCAATTTTATGATGCTGTGTCAACTTTCCTGTTCCATTAATAAAAATTCTAATTCAAGAATTGATGTTTGTTTGTTCTTTTTTGTTGTGGAATGCTTTATGCGGTATTTTTTGACGTGAAACGCTCTTGCTGGTAAAAATAGCCTGTGAAGAAGACCAAATGCATGGTCGAAAAGTCGGCATAATTTTTTCAGAAAGGGAGTTTCATTTTCTATTTCTAAAGTTTTAAACCCATTATCGCTGCTCTGTCGTTATCTATATATATAAAAATGAATGCCACTTTTCGTTGTAATTTTATAACTCAAGAACGGACTCACCTAGCCAAACCAAATGTTTAGGCTTTGTTCGGACTATTTATTAGATGGTTTATGTGAAGTTTGCACAAAATCGGTCGAGCGGTTCTTCATTTATCACATTTTTTGTAATAAATTAATTATTCAATAAATGGAGCATCATTTTGCTGTCAAATTCAAACTTTTTTCAGCGTTGACAGTACCAGCATGTTGTTATGTCATTAATGTGGTCATTTCATTACTTATTTTATTTATTTATGAAAAAAATTTACTAAGCCCGCATAAGGCGGCATGTCTTATAACCGCGATACCAAGTTTATTTTGTATTTTGAATACCGCGCCATCTCTGATACCTGGAACGAAGCTCGGCATTGCAGATACAGTAGAACAATGCTGCACAGAACTATTCCACTATTCCGATCAGATAGAGTGGTGCAGAAAGAGTAGGTCAGATAGAGTAGTGCAGATAGAGTAGAACAGATGGAGTAGTGCAGTGCATGCAGTGCAGATAGAGTGAAATAGGACTGCGCTAGAGATTTTTTTTGTTTTCTTTACATTCTTTGAACATTCCTGTGCCTGAGTTTATTTATTTGGTGGTACACTTTACAAGAATAATGCCCACAAGCTGCCTAAAAAAGGATGATGTAAAATTTTAATTTTAGGTGCCTTCTGATCCAGAGAGTAAACATTAATTTTCTTCAATCAAAGCCAAATTCACCATCGAAAAAAACTGAATTTAATTCAGCTAATAGATACGTTAACACAACATTTAATAGGTATATTTAATAATTCAGAGGCGGTACGAAGTTCGCCGGGTCAGCTAGTATGTTATATATTATATTTTAAAAATTTGGTATAATTTTTTTTTCAAGATTATCAATACCAAGACCAAGACTATCAAGACCAAGACCAAGACTGAACCAGTCTTGTCTTGGTCTTGAAACATCAAGACCAAGACCGCATATATTTTTCGAGACCATGACCAAGACTGGTGAGTCTTGGTCTTGGTCTTGGTCTTGGTCTTGCGAAGCCCTACACAAATCGAAAAACTGATAGAACAGAAAGGTTTAAACGTTTTCAAAAGGGAGAAGGCCCATAAAAGAGAAATTATGAAGCTGATGGACAAACAAGGAAACATTACCTTGTTTGTCCATCAGGTTTATAATTTCAGAGATAGAATACTGCGTGTGGAGGAAAATTTCTGTAGGAAACTATATGACGTAAAAAGCAACAACGCAAATAATAAACCAGAAACCGAAAGCGAAACATCAAAAATTCTAAATATTGTGTAAGAAGAGGAAGAAATTGCAAAAGCGCTAAGCCAATGGACGCATACTACCAGAAATGCTGAAAGAGGCAGGAGAATACCTTGTAAAGCAACTAAAAACACTTTTCAATAAATATCTAACAGAGGGGAAAATACCATACGGCTGGGAGACTGCCATCGTCCTTCTGATATACAAAAAAGGTCGCACAGACTATAAATATCTGGCCAAATCTGATAAAGACTATATCCAGAGGATAGAGAACGTCTAGGAAGAAGAAGAAGAAGAAGAAGGAAAGAAAGCGGTGGCTGTAGATTCTCTGAAGATGAAGAGGTGATACCTCACTACTTTCCACTGAACTGCGATGTTGTTAGTCATTTAAGGAAGAAGAATCTGGGAAAACCTTTCATACGGTTAGAAGACATTCATTCATCTCTGGAACCACTAGATATCCTAAGATTCCTAAAGGTCTTTGAGCAGGAAACCTGAATTTAGCAACAGAAGGATGCGTACACATACAATACGACCAGTTAAGTAAGATTCTGAGATAACTTTACACATGATCAAATCGATTACAAACACAACAGGATCTTTAAAATATCTCAAATAAGCTGGTTTGTTTATCGGTTCGACTGGTTCGATATTATTTGCGAAATTTTTGTGCAAATTTGTTTAATGGATGTTTGGTTTCAACTGTTTCAAGGCAAGACGAATATTAAAATCGAATGTTTGCTCATCCATAGTTAAATTGTTTGTAAATGGATTTTCTAAATTTAATTATTGGTTACTGATTCTATTGGTGTTTCTTCATGGCGGAAATAATATGTTTAATTTTTTTTTGTCTTCAAATTTTTATAACAAGACTCAATTATTCTTGTGTCTATTTGTGGTAAAATTTAACCATTATTAATTGAAACTTCATAAAAAAGGCGGCTCAGTTGACCTCTTTGAAGTCACGTGGGAATCCATAGGCGTCTAAATATTATTATCATGACAAATGAAAACAAATTGGTTAATAAAGAATAAACATACTCCAGATATTTCTATAAAAATTGAAATGACGAACGCCATTACCCCGAAATTCTAGCTGATTTACTTCTAGAATACAGTGGAGTTAATACATTAAATAAATGGTCAAAATTCATATAGTAGGTAATCCTTAAAATTCCGTTTTAAACTATTGAAATAAATCAAATATAAATATTTGAATGGGAATATTATTCCTTTATTAAAAATTCAAATTGGAAATTGATTTTTATTCAATTATCTGTGTAATTTTATACTTTTGTCTACTTCTAAAGAGAATATCTCACACTGTCAACAAGAGCGGCTCACCTTTGTCGGCAAGCCATAAAGCCCAGCGGTATCGCCGACAATTTTCAAGTTTTTTTGCCGGCGTGCGGTGTCTTTGTTATAGTGTACCAGGACTAGGAATAAAAATATAAACATTATTTTATATTATTATAAGGGGTATTTTTCTAATTTTGAGTAGTCACCATAGAGATGCGATTTTCAATTGATAATGGTAATACCATACATAATAGGGAGCTCATTCTGATAGGCCCAGTATCCACCATTTATTATTATTATCTAAGCTTTCCATAATCATTTTACATGAATAGTCACAGAATGGCTGAATTTGCTCTTAAAAACGCAGGTATATGTATAGAGTGAGGAAATGTATGTTATACATAAATTGAAAACTACACGTTTCAGTAAAAAATAGGTAAGTTTTGAACATTTTCAAAGGCTTCAGGGGCTGTGGATCCGCTCAAAACTTTAGACGGCTTCACGCACTATAAATTCCACGGAACAATAGCTTGCGTGTTAAAAATGTTCAATAAAAACTAGAGAGGAAGCAAGATTTATTCATTAAAAAATCACACCCATGAAGCAAATAATTGTTTCATTTTAATTGTCTTAAGGCTATTAATTTTCTGATTAATAACATTTACCTGTGAATTCTAGTGTCAGTTCTCAAATCGAAGATATTGATTGCGTAAGGACACGGGTTTTGAGTGGTTGTATCTATACCAAAAGTTCCGGTATCCAAAACCCATAATCTGTCGCACTAAAAATAATGAAACAAAATTAGAAAAACAGTGCATTTAGGTTCGACCAAAGTTAAAATGCTCTGTTTCAGAAATCTTACTTGCTGTATATACAAAACGAAAAAGACTAATCGCGTGATAGATGAAGAAATTTATAAATTAAAACTAGTTTACATAAGCAAAGTTATAACACATTGGATTATCGAATACATATTACTGATACAGTCTGAATTTCGTAAATGTGAACGAAATATTTCCCTAACACTCCTACTCTTTATTTACGAATATATAAAATAGGATCTATAGAGATTTTCTATATGTTGTCAACACATTTCGTTGTGAATTAACCCTTGGTAAGGAAATTAGCAAAAACTGAATATAGCACTTTATCCCAACTCTCGAACTTTTAATTCATTGAAATTTGAAGCATGTATCAAACCTAAATTACTAACCTATCGATTATTAAGACTTCTTGAGCTCTCTTTCTCTTACATTCTACATTACAATTAACTTACTTGATCCACATGAATTCTGTAAACAGTACTTAATCCTCTTTCGCAGTTTCCCAGTTCATTAGCTTCTAAGCTTGGATACGGTATTAGGGCGGGACTTTTTGTAGCAGAAACTATAGGAACGTAATTAAGCGTCGATGGAATGCCTAAAATTTATACATAATAATTAATATTGTTACCAATATTGCAATATAGTTGCCATTTAGACAGGTATCAACAACACATAACAGGCTGGTATGCAATTAAATACTAAACTTGGTATATTACGTTGAAATCGCAAAAAAGGACAGTTAAAATGTAATTATAATGGCTCGTATTCAATAGCATTTAAAAACTAATAGGTTTTTTGTTTTTGTAAAAAAAAAAATTATTATTTACTTGTTTGAGGAAGTCATAATCATTACCTTCTTTCCACCTGGGAGTAGTAATAAACATTTTTTCATTCCAAATTTCAATTCCAACAGGCAAAGCATTTTCAGGTTTCAGTCTTCCCGTAGCCATATCATTCAATTTCTTGTTTAAATCCGGATATTCAAAGTCCATGATGTTCCATTCGAAATGTTTTTGAAGTTTTCCCGTATTTATCGCTTGGCATAATTGCGTCCAGGCAATTATCAGGAAAAAATTGACTATCATATCTTCTTCCTGGTTCAAAAAAAAAAGACCTGTATGTCAGCTGCAAAGTCAATAAACATAAATAATGGTAAATGGTGATGATAAGGCTTTACAAGGAACTATATTATTCGCAAATGGAGTGGTCAGTTTGAGATAGGAATGCATTTAAATTCCGAGTGGCATCAAATAATACTTATATAGACTAAACGTATTTGGATGTGCATACCTACTGATTAATTACACGTAAACAGTTAGAGAGTATTTAATTTATCTGTAGTAATTTCCTTTCTATTCTAGTTGTGTTTTTGATGATTCGGAGAATTTTGAAATTTGATTCATTCCAGTGTCAAAGCCAACTCTCTCAGGAATAAAAAGTACCTAGTCGTTTATGGTAGGGCACTGCTTGGCTTTTTTGCACGCTGATTTTCATTAAAAACTATTGGGGGGCTTCGATTTTACAACTACCACCTTGCTGAATGCAGTTATGGGACGAATGTTTTGAAGGAACTTCTTGCTATTTCCAGGTTTATTGAACATGATCACCTACTGTTTTTTTATTGTTTCAGACAACTTTTTTCCTGGGGACGACCAATTGTGTTTTGACGATTTCACCATCTGCACTCTCCCAGGTTCGTTTCAGTAAACCATTTCGACTAGCAGGGAGTCCCATTGAGCCGTTTCTAAGCTGTTCGCAACCTCATTCTTGATCCGTTTCAAATTGGAGGCTTCTAATAGAAACTCCTTCACGCTGGTCAGTTCTGAGGCAGTGCTTGCATTGAGTTGGGCGTGGGCGCCTGGATAAGAGATTATTATGCAGTTTACCAGAACGATGTTTGATCTGAAAATTTTACTGCTGTAACTTCTCCAACCATGTTCAGAAGCCATTTGAGCGGTGCATGGTCTGTTCTCTTGAGAAATTCTTGTCTATTATATAGGTAAATGTGGAAATGGTCAATTGCTCTGACTATTGCCAACAGTTTCTTTCGTGTAACGCAGTAATTGCTCTTGTGCATGGTAGGCAGTAATATCCAATGACCCTTTCTTCTCCATTTTGTATTTGCGACAGTGTCCAAAATAAAATTTCCTACAAATCGTCTGTAGTATGTTCAAAGCCCCAAAAAACTTCTGAGTCCATATTTGTCCCATTCACGAGTAGTTTCGATTTTTATCTCGTCAGTATGAATTCCTTCAAGTGAAACAACGTGGCTACACAAATCAACGCACTGCTGAAAGCGTTTTTCATTTGGCATTAAATCGGAGGTTTGCCTTACGGATACGAGTAAATACTTCCTGTAAGTTTCATAGGTGCTCATCGAAAGTTTTTCCCATCACTAACATATCATCCAGGTAGACAAGGCATACTTTCCACGTAAATCCTCGAAGTACGATTTCCATCAACTTCTGAAAAGTCGCAGAGGCGTTACAGAGTCCAAAATGCATTACCTTGAATTGGTAAAGATCACTTCTAGGGACTGTTGAAAGAGTGAACATTTCTTGGCACTTAATCGGAGTTTGCCTTATGGATACGAATAAATAGTACCTGTAAGTTTCGTAGGTGCTCATCGAAAGTTTTTTCCATCACTAACATATCATCCAGGTAGACAAGGCATACTTTTCACCTAAGTCCCCAAAGTATGATTTCCATAAACTTTTGAAAAGTAGCGGGGGCGTTACAGAGTCCAAAAGGCCTTACCTTGAATTGGTAAAGATCACTTCCAGTTGTCTTCTCTTTGTCTTTTTCGTCAATTCCCACCTGCCAGTACCCGCTTTTTGAATCCGCAAAGTAGAAAATCAATTTAAGTCTGCCAATGTCGTAAGGGGTGAATTCTGGGTAATGGGTAGCTGTGTTTCTTAGTGACATCGTTAGGTTTTCTGTAATCGACGCAAATTCTGATTTTTCTTTGTTACCAATACAATTGGCGGTGTCCATGAACTTGTAGACTCTTCAACAACAATGACTCCAATTCTTATTCTTTGGTCATTGGAAGTCTTCTAGTTCGTTGACGGATCGGATGAGTACCGCCAGTATGTCATGCTTGATTACCAGTTTCGCAATTTTTACCCTCTAATATACAACATGTCCAAGAGAAGGAGGGCCAGTATGGAGATATCGTAAACAATGGAAGATACGATGTTGCTCCAATTAGGAAAAAGTTGCGCAATTTTGTGCTCATTGAAATACCGCAATGATACTTAAAATATTCCGAGTGATACTGGAGATATCCAGAAAAACCCGAAATTCGCCGAAAACGATTTTATTTTTTCCTGACTCTATTTGAAGAGATATTGCAAAATAAATGGCACTTCGTCATTGCCACTTTTCCTTCTCTACAATATGACATTATCAAATTTGTAATCCGACGTTTCGTCTTTAGGCCACCATATCATCAGATCCCCATAATGGCCCTCCTTATCTTGGACACATTGTATATCCTTGGTCTCACAAAGGAACTGTCGAGCCTCCTTTAGTTCTGTAGAGGAAAAATGTTGCCGAATTGTATTAGAATATCGCTGGATGATTTATTTCCGTTTTTTCTTATATATTCCCTTTGGCAGGCTCTTAAGTGTCTATAACATCGGCCTTGTTGATTTGAATAGTGTACTGGTAGAGGTTGACTATTCGGACTGGTATAATTCATTGGAAGTTAACCAAAGTTTCTCTAACGAGGTATTTATTGTAAGTTTAGTGTGGTTGTACAAGTCCAACGCAGCTCCCAGAATCATTCTCCAACTGTCCACATATAATTTGTTCGGTGTTGCCTTTTATTATCTCAGTTCGTGTAGCTTTATGGACAACTCAGACAATACAAACTTTTCAGAGCCAAATTTCAGGATGTTGAGCTGGCTGTCGAATGCGAAACCATGGTGACTGATTAACTCCAAACCCAAAATAATCTCAACCAATATATCAGAAATTAGCACGGTGTGACAGATCCTGATATTTCCTAATCTCAAGTCGATTTCTGTTTCTTCTGTCACTATGCGCAGAATAACTCCCCTTGAAAGTGGCTCTGCATTGAAATTTTTGGCAATGTTGGAATTTAGTAGAGATACATTGTCACGGATTTCGGGTTCACTAAGCTAAGGGGAAAGCCGTAAATGCCCAAAATGAATAACTCCCTGTGGAAAAAGTAGTTGTAGATACAAACGAAATTACGATAATTATCGAAACCTTCTACAGACAACTATACATTCAGTCACGTCAATTCCAACTCCAGATCTGGGAAAAGCGATTCTAAACGTGGCGTCAGAAGTTATCCCGGAAAGCGTTATAATATCAGAACTAAGAAATAAATGCTGCACGATTGACCATATTCAAGGAATTTGCATACTTATGGAAAAATATAAAGGGTTCTTGAACAACCAAAATGCTTTCAACACAGTTGAAATTCAGGTGATGCTTGATTTGGTGGAGAAAGCCCGCGATATCCAAAGTTGATCAGGTATATCTACAAGGACTCTACTCTACGTACTAAAACTAAAGTCAATGAGGAGTGGGTTACAGGCAGAATGCCGATTTACAGAGGTGTTGGTCAGAAGTTATTCAGCATGACAGTGACGGAAACTAAGTTGGAAACATTGAGATGGAAGCCGTCTTGAACATCTCCGATAACGGCAAAATATAACAAGAATAGATTTATATTTGAACCTAAAAACAATGAAGATCATGAGTCCTGATATCATACGCGTTACCCATCGATAATCGTTAAAGCAAGTACGATGTTGTATATTTAAGACTACATTGAACTTGAAAGTAAAAGTCAGATATCAGAGATCAACAGACGCATTGAATGACTCAGTCATACTAGAAGAGAAAATGAAAACCAACTAAATTCCGATACACAAAGGTGACACAATTTCCCCAAAGCTATTCAGCTTAGAGGATGTTTTCGAAAGCCTGAACTGGTGAGTAAAGGAATTGTTATAGATGAAATAAAACTGACCCATCTACGATTCGCAGACGACATCATTCTCATCAGTAATACTACTGAAGAACTGGAGATGATGCTGGAAGAACTCCATAGAGCGTCCCTACAAATAGGAATAACGATGAACTTAAATAAAAATCTGATTATGAGCACTTTATTAACAGAAATAAACATAAAACCATACCCTAACTAACCACATATATCTCGGACATAAAATACAATTAGGTGAAAAAAATCAGACGGACAAAATCTCTCGAAGGAAGGGAATCTGTTGGGCGGCTTCTGGTAAGCCCAAGTTTATCCTCGGATCGAACGATATACCAATAAATCTCAAACCAAAATTATATTATTCATGTGCATTCTACCACATTTGTTACTTATGGCTTGGAAATAATGTCCCAAACCCGAAGATCTATACACACACCCTGCCGGTGATGGAAAGGATGATGCTAGGGATTAGTTTCGGAGATGGCCAAATGACGAAATGAGGAGAGCAAGAGGGGCGGATGTAGTGCTAAGAACAACACGGGCTGGCTGGCGATGGGTTGGTTATATAACACGCCGACAACAAGGCGGAAGATTGATAGTATGGCGCCCCAGAGAAACAAAGAGTACCTATTGGAAGACCCCAGAAAAGATGGCGAGACGATATCCAGAAAATCGCAGGAATGAACTGGATACAAAAAGCTCAGGACAGTAATCTGCGGAAAAATATGGAATTGGTCCTATTCCTTGAGATTCAGAAAAGGCTTGATCTCACTATCTGTTCGGAACCCCATTCTTGATCTGTTTCAAATCGGAGGCTTTTAATAGGAATTCCTTCACGCTGGCCGAATCTGAGGCAGTGCTTGCATTGAGTTGGGCATGGTCGCCTGGATAAGGCATCTTCTTTATTATGCAGTTTACCAAAACGATGTTTGATCTGAAAATTGTATTGCTGTAACTTCTCGAACCATGTTCAGAAGCCATTTGAGCAGTGCAAACCAGTACAGGTAGGTACTTGTGGAAATGGTCAACTGCTTTGATAATTGCCAACAATTCTTTTCTTGTAACGCAGAAATTTCTCTCGGGCTTGGTTAGAAGTAGTATTCAATGACCCTTTCTTCTCCATCTTGTATTTTCACACTGTCCAAAATAAAAATTTCCTTGTACCCGTGGGTAGCCTAATATAGGACTGGAACATAGTGCTGCCTTTAGCCTCCCAAAAGCTACGTTACACTCGGTGGTCCAATCATAAATATTTTTTTTTCCAGTAAGTTTTGGCAACGGCGCTGCTACCTGAGCAAATGCTTCTACAAATCGTCTATAGTAAATATGTAAAAAGCCCAAGAAAACTTCTGAAATCCATGTTTGTCCCATTTACGAATAGATTGGATTTTTCTCTCGTCAGTGAATTCTTTCGAAGAAAATACATACCTATGGCCAAAAAAATCAACGCGCTGTTGAAAAACTAAATATTTCTTGGCATGTAATCGGAGGTTTGTCTTACGGATACGAGTAAATACTTCCTGTAAGTTTCTTAGGTCTTGGGTGCTCATCGAAAGTTTTTTCCATTACTATAACGCATCATC
The DNA here is from genome assembly GCA_917834065.1 of Ceutorhynchus assimilis. Classification (NCBI taxonomy): domain Eukaryota; kingdom Metazoa; phylum Arthropoda; class Insecta; order Coleoptera; family Curculionidae; genus Ceutorhynchus; species Ceutorhynchus assimilis. The sequence continues at coordinate 27,908,197 of OU892284.1, read as the reverse complement.
CAGGTAGACAAGGCATAATTTCTAGTAAGTCCTCGTAGTACGACTTCTATCAACTTCTATCAACCTCTATCAACTTCTGAAAAGTAGCGGTGGCATTACAGATTCCAAAAGGCATTACCTTGAATTGGTTAAAGACCACTTCCAGTGGAGAACGTTGTCTTCTTTTGTTTTTTTTTTCTTCGTTAATGCCAACCTGCCGGTAAAAGCTTTTTAAATTCAAAGTAGGAAACCAATTTGGGTCTGCCAATGTCGTAAGGGTATCGTCAATTCTGGATAATGGGTAGGTGTCTTTCTTAGTGACATCGTTAGGCTTTCTGTAATCGACGCAAAATTTGGTAGATCCATCTTTCTTTGTTACCACAGTACAATTGGCGATGACCACGGACTTAAAGACTCTACAACAATTTCCTCTGCAATCAGACTGTCTACTAATGACGCCACTTCTTGTTGTTTGGTCATGAAAGTCTTCTTGGTGGTTGACGGATCGGATGAGCACTATTGATTTCATGCTTGATGATGTTTTGTAATTTTTACCCTCAAAGATATCCTTGTTTTCACAACGGAACTGTCGAGCCTCCTTTAGTTCTATAGAAGAAAGATGTTGCCAAGATGTTTCGAATTGTCTTAGAATGTCGCTGGGTGATTTATTTCATGTCTTTCTTTGGTGTTCTTTAGTTTCATATTTCACGATTCTAAACGTATCCTCAGAAGATATGCAAGAAAGTGTTAATATATCAGAAGTAAGAGCAGCGTAACAGAAATAAATGCTGCACGATTGACCATATATTCAACCAGGTTGCAACCTTCTTATGGAAAAATATAAAGGGTTCTTTCAGTTTTCACTTCCAAAAAGCTCTCAACTCAGTTGAAATTCAGACAGTGCTCGATTTGGTGGAGGAATCCCACATTGACTTCAGGTTTCCAAATTTGATCAAGTTCATCCACAAGGACGCTACATGCTACTACATGCTAAAGTCAATTAGGAATGGATCACAGGCAGAATGCCGATTCACAAAGGTGTTGGGCGGCTTTTGGTAAGCTCAAGTTTATCCTCGAATCGGCCGATATATACCAATAAATCTCAAAACGAAATGTCCATGATTCAATGATTCATGTATACTACCGGTTTTCACATATGGCTCAGAAACACTGTCCTTAACCCGAAGATCTATACACACCCTTCAGGTAACACAGCGTGCAATTGAAGCTCATGCTAGGGATTATTTTGATAGATCGAGTGTCAAATAACGAAATCATAAAAAAAACAAGAGTGGCGGGTGTGGTGGTGGAACAACGCAGCTGAAATGGCGATGGGCTGGTTATATAGCACGACAACACGACGACATATTGATAGTATGGCGCCCAAGAGAAACAAAGAGAAGTGTTGGAGGACCCCAGAAAAGATGGCGAGACGATATCCAGAAAATCGCAGGAAAGAACTGGATATAAAAAGCCCATCAGGACAGGAAACTGCGTGAAGATATAAAAGAGATCTTTATCCAGGAGTGGAAGAATATAGATTGAAAAAGAACAAGAAGATTGGGTGACTCAGTGTGGATATACCTCAGAAATTCGAAGTTTTGTATACTTAAATCTTGACAGGAAAGTCTAATATCGTCATCAGCTCATCCGGTGCATTGCTGGATGAACCACCACCAAATAAACCTTAACATTCTCTTCTATCATGAGCAATGAATATCCAGTTTCCAGCGATTCTTCGACGCCACTCTATGATCCTCTTCATTCCTGCGACATATCTTGCATATATTGTAGAGGTCTTTTGGATAGCATACTCCAGATTTTCTCCCCCTCCTCCACTCTATAGTATATCGTTGATTTCATTTTCCATTCCCCAATAGCGAAAATATCATTTTGTCGACAGTTATTTCTGGGATATACTCCGATCCAACACTCTAGACCTTCGATATCTACCCTGTATTTGGCATGTTCCGCGTATTTTCCATAAGGCTCCATGAAGAATTCTTCAGTAATTTTAAGAACTTCTGCTTGTTTCTGTCTGAATGTTGCCGTCTTTATCAGCGAGCTTGAAGATGTTTTTTCTTGCCTCTCGCTTTCCTCTTTTTGAATTTTTTGAGCAGGTTTAGAACTGTCTCTATTTAGTTGCATCACTGTTTCCCATGTGAATCTATTCTTCACCCGCATAAGATTCTTCGTAGGCACTTTGGTTCAGTTTTTGTTTTACGCGATAATTTCTCTAAGTTTCTTTTATAATAGTTTTAATTTTTTATTCAGATTGTCCAGTTATTTCGTTGTTTCTAATAGATGTTATGGGCTAGGCTTCTGTTCTAATTCTTTATCAACTTCATCTTCTATCTATCAAGAAATCCTTTACCAATAAAAGAAGATGACGACACTTTCACAGATCAAGAATATATCTTAAATGATATTTCTATAAATCAAATAACCAATGGAGAAATAACAGCCGAAGATATAGAAAAAGAAACCTAAATTGATCCGGAATTATCAATACAAGGAGTTCTACTTCGAGGACTACGGGTTATAAATGTTATAATACCTAAAAGTCTTGCATTCAATACATATTGGAATTGTGAAAATGAAAGAACTTGCTCGAAATTATTGTTTTTGGAACGGAATTGATGCAGATATTGAAAATACCGTCAAAAGCTGTTTACCTTGTTGTAATATACAAAAAAATCCTGTTAAGAAACCAGTTCATCAATGGGAACCTTCAAAGAAAATTGGCAAAGAGTGGATTATGCTGGACCATTTCTAAATAATTATTTTTTTATTGATGTGGATTCAAGTGGCCAGAAATCACAATATGAAAAAATATACCAACTACCTACATCAGGAACAATAACATATCTTCGAGAAATTTTTAGTCGACAGAGTTCACCAGAAATTCTAGTGAGCGCTAATGCATCAATTTTTAAATTGAGTTTCAAGAATTTTGTCAACCTAATGGTCTAAAACAACGTTTAATTGCTCCTGGTCGCACTGATCGAGTACTCCAACTGCATTTGTTATGTATTTTGTATTATTTATCATTAAGGTAGCCCTGCTATTATGCGGCGGACGAATCTGTTCTGTAATTTGTATATAACTGGATAACTAGTTTTTATAATCATTGTAGTATTTATTGAAAACATAACAGCTTCCAGCTTTATTGTCCATCGATGTCCATTTTTGCCCTGTATTTCTGACACCATCTTCGCTTGAGCTTTTAAAGGAAATGGTTCACATAACTTACATTTAGTTTTAGTGTTGTGATACATAGATAATCTCATTATTGTTTTCTCTTACACTTCGTAGAATATGACTGGACAAGTTAGTAGGATTACAGTAGGTAGGTGGTGTTTACTATGATTGCTATAAAAAATCAACAAATACCTACCTATATGAACGGGATAAGTGAAACGTTACGTATCTGAATAATCAACTTAGAAAATAATGAAACTATAAAAAATTAAATAACAACTTCAATCTAAATACGTGTGGAAAATAAATATATTTTATTTAATCGCCTACGAAAAAAACATATTCTCCAACCTATATGTTTAGAGAGTTATGACTTTTCCAAAATCAATCGCACCAGTAGGTATTTTTAGTTATGATTGAAAGGTAATCAACACAAAGACAAAAATGTTAAGTGCAAGCAGGCATTGCATTACAAGTAATTTACTTGTTGGAAATCATTCACGTACGAATTTCATTTATTTGTCGATTAGGTAGTTTTAACAGCAATTTACATGTACTTGATTACTTTATACCGCAAAATTATATTATTTAAAAACTGAATTAGATGTATGTAATGACGAAGATTTTGAACCTGTATTTTAAGCCAATCAAAGGCACACGTTTGCATGACAACTAGATAAATTTCCAGGCGAAATTACACTAGCAAATTCACATGGCTGGTACGGTGATGGTACTTTCATTTCAATTCATGTCTGTCAGGGTTTGAAACTTAAATAGTTTGAAATGTGATTTTGATTCAAAATTTTCTTATACCGAATCTGCCTCATTCTTGAATTAATTAGGTACAGGAAAATTTTTAAGAAAAAAATTAATTCACTTGCTCAAAAAATTTCCTGTATCAATTTAATCACCAAGGAGATTACTAGTCTTAATTACCTTTGAAACATTGCAACAAATATCACATAGGTGAAGCAATGGATTATTGCTCCAACTTGTGACTGTGGAGATTTTCCAACTTTAACTTCAAAATTGATATGTACTTACCCACCAATTTTCTTGATAGTTTGGGGAAAATTATAGGTTCAAGTAGATCACAGGTGGTATAGGTTTTTCCAAAGTCAATTGGAACAAGGTGAACATAAATCATAACTGGTGGCTAACCATAGGCGCAACTAGGTTCCAAATTTGAGGGGTGTTATAGCACTATTTTTTTTTAGTGGGCTTGATGGAAAGTAAATGACGCGCGTAAAAAAAAATCACGTTACGTTTTCATTTGGCTTCTTTTTTTAACAAAACGGTTTTTGTATGTCTGAAATTTCCAATAAACATATAGTTCCTTGCACGAAGGTTACGTCATCGATGACGTCATAACTTCGAAAAAAGGGTTTAGTTTGTCGTAAATTAATTAGGTACTAGCTGACGTCACACACATTGAAAGTGACGTTACCACGTTACGTCATGTGACGCTTTGTTTATCCCCCAACGAAAATGAGGCTATGTGTGTGACGTCAGCTAGTGCCTAATTTTTTTGACAAATTTAATGAATGGCTTTTGGGCCCGTATTCTCGTAACCTTGGAACAGCGTTCTCAAAAGAACGATTACTCTGTCTTAGTCGCCCATATTGTTATTTCCATAAAACTGACAAAGACAGAGCAATCCTATTCCCCGGCTACGAGAATACAAGCCCCGGTTTTGAGAACCGACGAATATTTACGACGTCAATAATTTATTTCAGTCATTTAGGTATTATTTGTTTAAAAAGAAGACAAATGATGACATAAGTGGAAACCCTCGTGAAACAAACTTTATTTCATACTGTATTGTAATATACTCCATTACGTTATCGATTTCAGTCCGGGAAATGGAAATCATTTTCCCGGACTGAAATCAAAAATTTGCAATTTTACAAAGACAAGGCGGATGCATCCATTTTCTCGGCACTTTTAAATTTTACAGAAAGTCAACAAATTGCATTGTTTCTGTTAGCAACCAATTTAACATTTGAACCATAGAGAAAAAAAAAAAAAATCAGCGAGTTTTTTTGTTGGGTTTGCCAACCACATTGCCAACTTGGGTTATATTTTGTTATTGTTTGTTGGATCATTTTGACAACACTGATACCTGACTTGTCCGGTGAAATCCACCAATAAACAGGTACTTGGCACTTTACAGGTGTACGATGCAAATTGAAAATATAATAATAATAATTTCAAAAACATAAATTTCCACAAAACAGTATGAAATAAAACGTTGTACGATACACGGCCGTGAAATGTCAATAAAGTACTCGTCTAGAAATTCCAGACTCGGCTCCTTCGTCGCCTCGTCCGAAAACATCTAGACTTGTACTTTAATAAGTCATTTCCCGGACTAGTAACGTAAATTACTATTTCAACTTCTGCAATTTTTGAGGGATTTAACTCAAATTTAGTATACAGTGAGGGGCAGGCTACTAAGTATATAGGATGTAACCAGACGAATTTGTAGACGTCCATATTTCGCAAAATGACAAATATATTTAGCGCCAAAGGGTCATTTACATCCACTTAACTTAACTTAACGTATGGAAAATTAATAATAAAAAAAAAGTTGAAGATCACATAGTTGTTTACATCCACTTAAAAATTAAGAAAATTAACGTGACACACGGAAACGTTCGTTCAACTTAAGAAAAGCCGTGCAATAATTTCTGTTTCTGTGCATATAATTTGACTTGACAGTTCAGGTTATAAGTGCGCATACGTCAAGTAAGATAATTAACTTCATTGTAAACACACGCCTTCTCAGTTTCGTACGTTGATTATAATTTTCCGTACATTGAAGTTAAGTTAAGTGGATGTAAATGACCCTTAACTGACGACAAAGAAAACGTAAAACACCTCTAGAAAAGTATCTGCAATGGTATGTACCGGTTATGAATTACGGCGCCCTCGTTGACTGAAAGCCCAACTAATCGAGTATTCTTGACAAAAAGGCGAATTGATTTTTTTCATATATTTTTATTATTTTTGTATAATTTTTAATGTTCAACTGCATTTGGCTTGCTGACTCTTCTTAGCTCTTTTCGCCTCATTTTTTTAAAAACTATGACTGGCAGGAAGTTTCCGATGTCGAACATAGTGCAAAAAGAGTTAGTAAGTTAGCAAGAGAAGAGACACGCAGTTATAGATAGATCGCAAAGTAAATACGAATAATAAATACAAATACGAACGAAACGAAACAAACGAATAAATACAAAAAAATACGAACAAAAATTAGGTTTTTTTTCAACCAAAACTTTTTGAATTTTCACTTTAACGCGCGTGGAAACCGTGGGGTACAACAACACAATTTAAAAATTCAAATTTTGACTTTTAAAATGACAAAATAAATGACAGAACCAACCAACACAAATCACTGTCCACACCACAGATACCTGTAAATTTCTCTTATCTCCCGTCAGTGTCGCCATCGTTGAATGAAAACCTAACTAAAAACCTTTGTCGCGATTCTTCCATTTGAGATATTTTTCTATAGGTGATATGTTCTGTGACGTAAAAAGACCTGTCACTCAAAAAAGTAAGGCTGAAGACACAATGACAAATACAATTAAGGTACCTACCTACAAGAAACCCAAAAATAATTCGAAAAGGATGGAACGTTTTCTAACCTTAAAAAGTGTAAGTATTGAGTTTCTAGCTATGTTTGTAGGTTTTCTTATTATCTGTAAGTACTGCGTTTATGTTGTCAAAGATATTTTAGTGACAACTGATAGGAGGGTCCCTCAATAATGTCGAATGGCTGAGATACGTTTTCGGATACGAGACTAGGCCTATAACTATGCGGATACAATGAAATGCAACGGATCCACCGTATCTATTCTGCGCGTGCGCAGATCGATGCGAATATGGATACATATAAAAATTCAGGATAAACAAGTAGACTTTCAAACGTATCCGTATCCGCATCGATCTGCACATGCGCAGAATAGATTGTTCGTATCGTTACAGACCTAGCCTCGTATTCATATTCGAAAGAGTATTTCAATCATTTAACACTATCGAGAGATCTTCCTGTCAGTTATCACTAAAATAACTTTAACAACACAAACACAGTACTCATAGATAAAAAGAAAACCTACAAACGCAGCTACAAAATCAATGCAACACTTTTTGTGGTTAGAGAACGTTTTATCCAAGGATACGATCGTTTACGTATTGTATGGCCATGTTTGGAAGGACTTTTAGGCGGTCAACGTAAATTGATGCATTTACGGATGCAGATACGGATACGTAGAAAAATTTAGGGTTTGCTTAAAGTGTCTAGTGGCTATACTGATAACCAACGCTCAGCTATTTACACGCGTAAACTTAATTAGAAATAAATAAATCTCGGCGAAACATCTGAAATCACGGCGCAGACGCTACGTTTTGCACAACGTTTTGTCTGCACAGTTCAACACGTTGCAGACAAAACGTTGTGATCAGTAAGTTGAACCGTAACGTCTGGACCGGGCTTAAGTATGTATCTAAATCGTACTGAAGTCAACAAACGTCATACCAAACGTTTGCCAGAATCTACAGTGTGATACTTATTTGTACCTTTTTTATAAACTTTTTGTTCTCTTGTAGTTTTTTCGTATCACCGACCCTTATCTCTTATCAAGAAAAAAAAAATCACCACACACAAAAGTATTCAATAATATGCGTAATATACATCCATTTTCTATTGATCAATGTGAATGATTACTTATACAGTGAGTTTTTTTTTCTCATTACTTAATTGTTTTCAACCGATGAAAATATCCTGGTCTCATTACTCTACTATTTAAGAGCCAATCAGAAAATTCGACAAGTTGACAACATACGTCAACCTTCCAATTGGTCATTTTGACAGCTGATTTGGACAAGACTTGTGCTAACCTAACCTCACTTTGTCCTCCAGCTGTCAGAATTTTCAATTAATTTTGTGTGTGTAATTCGTGCCTATCATCTATTAATCATAGAAAATAGTATATTAGTCAACGAGAGGGTAATGATGGCTATTACTCACGAAGGATGAAGTTTGCACTATTAGGCATTCCAGGTTAATGTCATAACCGATCCGCCATATTAGTTTGGGGGGCACACAAAAGCCAAACATAACCTGATTCAATGTTAAACCAAGAATTTTCAATCTATTTTGTGAAGATGCCTTCTTTTTGCTGCGTTGTTAGGTGCTCTAGTAGAGCGGAAAGAGATAAAGAAAGGTTTTTCAGGATCCCAGCAGCATTAAGAGATCTAGGGAATCGTCTAAACGAGCTAAAAAAGGAACGACGAAATCTGTGGATTAAATGCCTCAAAAGGAGAGATTTAACTGAAACGTTTCTGAAAAATGCTCGTATTTGTTCAAAACATTTTGTTAATGGTAAGTATTATGACTGTCTTGTTGTTAAAATACAAAAACACATTTATATCGAAAAATTGGTTTGTTTCTACAAGTAGGTAATATTTACTTTTAATACCTTTTAGGTAGTCCAGCAGTACTTGAATAACCCTTTATACGCCTTCAACTGCAAGCCTGTGTAGTAACTGTGGGTGTGGGTCAAATATTCGGATAAATCCAAAATTGAAACCTCTGGCAACTCATTGATACTTAAAGTAAACTCATTAGGTAGAAGTTTATAAGGATCTATATTGGCAATTATTTGTATTTTTTGGTCATACCGACATTTCACATCACTAGCTAACGATGAATAATAGTCAATGTTAGCCATTCTACCACAAAAACAACTTAAAACTTATTGAAAGAATTTAAGAACGCAAAAATTCGGAAACACAATCTGAAAGAACGGTGTAAATACTGATCTAGGCTTTGTTTGCCCCCCAGCGGACCTGTCAAAGTCACGTGACCTGGAATGCCTAATACGAGCCGCAGGCGAGTAGTGTAATCATCCGAGTGACTAATAGCCATTACCCACGAGTAGATACTTTTTCTATGATTAATTGATAATAGGCACGAATTATGCGGTTTTTATTTAATGTTCATAACAAAATTAATTGAAAATTCTGACAGCTGAAAGACAAAGTGAGGTTAGGTTAGCACAAGTCTTGTTAAATCAGCTGTCAAAACGACCGATTGGAAGGTTGAAGTATGTTGTCAACTGATTGGCTCTTAAATAGTGGTGTAATGAGACCAGGATATTTTCATTGGTTGAAAACAATTGGAGTAATGAAAAAAAAAAAAAACTCACTGTATGAGTAATCATTCACATTGATCAATAGAAAATGGATGTATATTAACATATTATTCAATACTCATAGAAAAAGTATAGTATTCTACTCGTGGGTAATGACTATTACTCACGAAGGATGAAGTTTGCGCTACGAGCCGCAGGCGAGTAGTGTAATCATCATTACCCTGTCGTTGAATAATATACTATAGATATTTTCGGATGACTCAAATGAACTCTATTCTAAGTTAAATTTTTTATAACAAAACAATAATTCCGAACGTGCTCTATAAATTAATCAACGACAAACCCCTTTTTCCAAGTTATGACGTCATCGTTGACGTAAGTACGTACAAAAAGTGTAAAAAAATAAATAATTAATTGAAACGTCTGCATGCCACGAAAATCCAACACACTAAAATTATATAACAGACGATAAAACTTGTAAAAAATTATAAATAATTTCGTTGCACTAATTTTTTATATTAGTTTTAGGTAGTGCTATGGTGAAGTTCCGAATGGGGGTGCTAATTTCTGTTTTGGTGGTGCTTAGCACCCCCCTAGTTGCGCCTATGTGGCTAACTAGTGGCAGTATATTTCTTATGGAAATTTTCAGTGACCAGTCAGCCACCAGGTGGTATAGTATTTCCAAACTCAATTGGAACAAGGTACCAACTGGTGGCTGACTGGTCCCCGAAAAGTTCCATAAGTAATGCAGTGCCACTAGTTAGCCACCAGTTATGATTTATGTTCACCTTTTTCCAATTGACTTTGGAAAAACTATACCTTGTTTCAATTGAGTTTGGAGATACTTAAATAGATTTAATTTCTGCCATTTTACATAAAGAAGGAAATTCTGACTGTAAAGAGTAAAAAGAAATCAAAAGACAAACATTGTCAGTGCAACAAAGAACTGGATTAGAAATATTATGTAATTCACTGATTTGAATTCAGTTACCTTCGAACTAAATTTATTTATCCATTAACCATAATACATATTAGTGGTTTGCCTACGTGCAGCAGTTAAAAGCTTATTTTGATTACTTTATACCACATAATTGTTTTATTTGCACACAGGGTGATAATTTGAAAACGATCAATATTAAATCTTTCACAATTCAGTAAAATTGAATGTTTGGATTACATTGTTTGCAAACAATGATAAAACTGTTTCTCCAAAAAATATCGCAGTAGGTACCCTTCAATTATGTTTTTCTCGCAGTTGGTTCAGGTTAGAATTTGAAAATTACAGATTTAAGGGAAGAATCTAGTGGCCTTAAGCCTTGGAACTCAAGTGGCCATTCGACAGGACCTTTTCTCTCAATTCTCTAACTGGGACAATATTGTACATCTTATTATCAGAAATGTAGTAAAGTCTCGTGTAAAGATACATATCCAGGTGCATTTTTTTGATTCTCGAATTCATAGATTATCCAAAGAACTCATAATGAATATAGCCGAAAGGCAAAATGTTGCCAAACCATTCATTTAATTGTTTTTAAGTTTTTTATGGAATAATATGGATATTGTACTTAGGACCGGTTTATTCATCTTCAGATAAACTTGCTGGTATTTGTCTGCAAGATAAATTTACCGTTCTATAATTCTATTGGTCGGCGGATAACTGACTTTATCAAAAGATGAATAAACCGGCCCTTAGACTAATTATCATATCAGCATGTTGTCGTTCCAATTACAACAAATTAATTATTTGCAAGTTGTAATTACCAACAACCGAAGAATGTTGTACAAGAGTTTAAAACAAAACTAGTCACTATACAGTAATTAAATATCTTGTTTTCAAAAAATTCACAAAAAAAAAATATTTTCTAGAACTTGCCTAATTGATTATCTTAGGTAATCCAATCAATGCACCACCAATATCACGATAACTTGGTAATAAAAGAAAAAAATACTTATGTCTATTATAACCCTGAAATCAATCAATTCAGAATAAGCCTAATCTGTGGCAGTTTTCGTTCTTTTATAAGTAAGCGAAAGTAAAAACTAAATAGTCATACAGCCTTTACAGTGGAAATTATTTTGTTGTTATTGGTCAACGCACGGATGATGAGGCATGAGGCCGTTTTCTCGGTTAACTTTTTTTTTTAATAACGCCCCACGTGTTTAGCTTCAAGGCAAATGCGGCATAAAACTATCTATAAAATTAAGGCATAAAGTACTATCTTACCTAATTCTAAGTATTAGATAATAAGTTGACAATTTTCATTTTACATTTTATTGGATAGTTATTAGTCGAAGGTCTTCTAGCTTAGGGAGGAAGAAATTAACTCAGACATCAAATTTAGTTTTAGAGCCTCTTGATTTTCATGCTGTCAACACTATATTATTTACAGAGAATTGCTAAGAAATTGATGATATATTTTGGAGCACAATCGTACATTACATTTAACCCATAGATTGATTGAAAATGTACGTTAGTCAGTTGCAGACAGTACTGACTAATAGGGTCTATATTTTGCAACTCTCTCTTAATATAGGTATATATTTAATTTGAAAATTTGCATTAATGTAAACGACCTAGTTTCATTATTTTTGTGAAGGCGTTAACGGTAACTAATAAAATTTTGTTAGTGAATAAACAGCGAATTATTTAATCATCTAAGTACTAAAGATAAATTGTTTCCTGATGGGTAATTTCAAATTACATTTCGTAACATTTCTGGTAAATATTAAATTAAACTTGTCCAATTGAAAAAAAAGTTTACGACTATTCAGACTTCTCCTAAATCACATGTTTTAGTGAGTAGTAAATCGGTTTCATAACGTTGAATAAAGTCAAATTCAGAACAATCAAAGATATTCTCTAGTTTGCAGCATCGGTAACTCGAATTTGTTTTCTAAGTTCATCATTTGGAACTTCATCCTCTTCTCTCAGAAGACTCTATCAGAGTCAATGTCTGAGCTGAAAAAAGCACTTGATACATTTCAATCCAGTTGTCAATTTCAGAGTTTGGATTGTCTGCCCCAGTTATCATTTCAGGGTCCAAATACCTACACATAGTTTTGTGATTTGTTAGTTTTCATTTATTTCAACCTTAGCCTGATTACTTGGTTGGCAATTTTTAGTTTAATATTTCGCTGTATTACTTATACCAACATGTGGGATAATAAACTGACAGGACGATACATTTTAGCTTTCTTCTCAGAAATCTCAAGGTGATGTGTTCTATAGTTTTCATTGTAATACCTGCACTGTTGAATTTTCTGGAAAATTCTCGGGCATACCAGCTTTTCTAAGTCTTAGCCCAGATTTCCTTTCCATATAGAAAGATCGAATAAGTTGTAGACGTGGTTACAATATTATCACGTAAAAGTTGTATTCAAGGTACTCACCTAATTTACAATAATTGTATGCAAATTAATTCACCAAAAAACTAATTGCGTAATAACGTCCATGCTTTTTATTGGTTTTATTTCTTTAAAAAAAAATTAAAAAATATATTCATGCATATGAACTATTTTACTTAAGCGAACGGTGATCTGACACCGTCTTATGGTAATTGTTGCAGTTAATGTACAAGTTATATACCCAATCAAATGATAATGTCTAATAGGTATTTCGGTTTCAATAAATAGGTAGATATTGGCAGGAAAAATATTTAAATTTATAATAAATGTGAATGCATGCTACTGTTGCTGCTACCACTTTTGTTATAGATTAACTATGAAACTGTTAGAAAAAAAAAAGATAATTAGATGTTTGAGTGAAGTTCTTGACTTCTTCAAATAAAAAAACAAAATAAATTAGATTTCGGAACTGTATTTTTCGTCCCAGTATAGTATGTAAAGCTGCAGAAACCACGCGGGTTAAATAATATACATTTTGAAAAAAGGTGATCATTTCTAATCAATGGCACTCCTCTTTTTAAATATTCAGTTCAATTTCTTTTAAGACGTACTAATTATCGTCCGAGAAGTCCGTATCAATTGCGAAACGCTAGCCTTATAAGAAATTTTATTTACACGACATAAAAATTCACCTACCTACATAAGTATCTCGATCATTTGTAGCCAATTAATAGGTTTGTGAAAAAGCATTAACATTTTTGCATCATTGCTCTTTATAGAAAATGTGATAATTTAATTAGATTTTTTTAATTTGAATTTAACTATTCATATATTTGCTTTTCAGATATTATTGGCGAAGCATTATCCATGGAAATTTGACAGGTTGATCCTCGTATAATAATGACATTTGATAACAAAGTATTTTTCAAATTTCAGGGTTATAAAACAGAAATCCGAGTTGCCAGAATGTGTAAAATATCTGAGTAGATTCAATTCCAAAATATTTTACCAAAATTACATGGTCGTACCTCTACCTGGAAATTTGGAATATCCAAAAAACTAGGGGTGCGCTCGGCTTTTTACCTGACTGATACAACGCGACTTTTCTTGTTATCGGTGCTCCTCAATTATTGTAACTGTTTTCTTGATATTTTTTTTATATAAATATTATGGTACAAGAGGCTGTTCATCTTAGAAGAAGATGGAACTCGATGAGACAAAATTCCTCCCAAGTTGACTCGAAAGAGACGACATAATATTATGGCAAAGCTGCCGGAAGTTATTAAACAAACTGCGAAAACAGAATCCAAATTCTGGAATCTCTTTTTCAGTAAAAAGAGATTGTTGAGTACACGAATAAATACATAGAAATTAAAAAACCGAAATTCAGCAGATGGTTCAATTTTTTATCAATGATTTAGTACATGCGATGTATCTCTGTGATGCAGCGCGACTAATGATGTTATAAAAACTGGCGCGGCTAATCTAATGGAAGGTTAAACTATACCTACCCCAATTCAATTATTATTCCCTGAAGAACCTCTGGTTTGCTTTTCTCGAAATAGCCGTAACATTTTATTATTTCCTATTTCCCTTAGTTTCTCTTGAGAAATTATTTTGGGCATATTAAATATGGAATAAAGACAATGCCGAATTTTGAAAAATGTCGATGGATTTTGCAGGTATGCAGAATAGTAAGGTACCGTTTATATATTCTATATTGCACTATTAAAAAATATATCGTCAAATGTGTCAAATTTGATTGGCCAGATAGGCCAGAGAATTTTAATACTACGACACTCACGAAACTATGTGAAATACACTTAAAACTGTCTGGAATTTGACATATACTGTCATTATTATACGAGGGTCAACTTGCCAAATTTCCATGGATAATGCTACGCCAATAATATTTGAAAGGCAAATAGCTACAGAATGTTACATTTTTCATATGAAAAAATTTGCTCGATCCCGACTCCACAAATGATCCATAGAGATACAGAAACACCAACAACTTCAACAGAAAAGAAGAGGGCATGAACCTCAACAACTTACGCAAGAAAAAGGCCCATTCTCTAGGCTCCCTTGCTTTTCTCCAAAGATGTAGACGGAACGAGCCTTGATTCGGGAACGGATTCACCAAACCAGGAAACACCGAGCAGCTAGGATAAGGATCTTCTATCGATTAACCAAAGGTTATCCAACAGCATGCACTAGAGTGACTGGGACAAAATTGACCGAATGATGTATGATGCTATGGAAGCCACACAGCGAAAATAACCAAGAAACTGATAAACAAGTTTGAGTCCTGTATTATTATTTGGAAGTAATAAATAATGCCAATCTGGAGTCTTTAAAGCTTTATTTTAAAGGACCACAAGAGACAACCAAAACTATTACAACTCGGTTGACAACATCTTGACAAAGACTGTCAATAACAGAATCACCAGTCAAATATGCACTAAGCAACCTAAACCAATTCTACTTAATAATACATCCTTCCTCTTAAAGGGGGTGTGACCCAAAAATGAAAGTTTTAGTGCAAAAAAATCTAAGAATAAATATTCAAACCGCATCTTTCTACGATGGTCCGTTTTCGAGTTAGGGCGGTTTAAAGTTACAACTAGGCGTTTGTGACGTCACATTAGATTTTCAGGGACAGTATTAACACGTGTGAGAATTCTCCAAAACAAAATATAATTATCTCCTAGAGCGAATTGCAACCACTCAAAGTATAGACTGACGACTGAACTACAAGAAGACTGCGATTTCGGCGGTTGTGACATCACAATTTCCTGCATAATTGATCTTCACAAGGAATTTTCTCGGAGACTATTTTGAATACAGGACTGCGGTTTTCACGAGGGATCTTAGAATTTTTTTCTTGATTTAAGTAGCTTAAGTCGTTTTTTAGGGTTAAAGGGGGTGTTTTAAGGATTTTACTAATTTAATTTTTGTACAGGTTTAGTGGTGCGACCTGATCTTGTTGTATAGGTTTTTTGAAGAGTGGGTTCTGGGTTGGACTTTAAACTAAATTCAACATCAGGAACAACACTAGATCTAGCACTAGACTTAACATTATCCTTAAACACACAAGGACTTTGCAATGGATTTTGAATAACAGGACACTCAGTAGATTTGTGAGACTCCAGAGGTTCTAAAATTTCATTTGAACTCGATTTGATATTAAAATCATTTTGTGATTCTCTCAAATCTACTCGATTTCGTCTAACAATTTCTCCATTCTCAGTCTGAACAATAAAGGAACGACGACTTTCATGCTTCTTTACAATTTGGCCAGGCTCCCACCTTTTTGTAATGTGATTGAAGAAAGTGACATTTTGACCTGGATCAATATCTGGCAAAGATTTTGCATTTCTATTGAAATAGGATTTATTGCGATTCAATCTGCATTGGAGTTTATCAGAAATATTATTGCAAAGTGTTAGCTTTAAAAGGTCAGCAGAAATGGGAATTTTTGTTTTACAAGTGCGACTCATTAAAAGCTGAGCAGGGGAATAGTTAATAAATTTCAATGGAGTGTGGCGATACTGAAGAAAAGCTGCAAACATATCTTCTCCTTCCTCAAGAGATTCCTTAACTATACCCTTTGCTATTCCAACACCTTTTTCCGCTAAGCCATTAGACTGCAGATATTCAGGGCTTCTTAACAAAATTTCAAAGTTCCATTCCTTTGAAAATTCTTTCATTGAAAAACTACCAAAAGGAATATTGTCACAGATCAGTCTGGACATCCGTATTTAGAAAAAATCGACTTTAGTTTTGAAATTACTTCAGTAGCCGATTTGTTCCTCAAAACTACCAGCAATTTGAGTGTTGCATCATATACTACTAGGTAAACATGATTAGCATAAGAAAAAATATCAGCTGAAATTCTTTGCCAAGGTCTTTCAGGCAATTTATATGGTTTTGAAGGTTCTTTGATATTTTTCCTTGCAAACTTTTCGCATACTTTACATTTTTTAATGAAATTTTCTATGTCTAAACTCATATACGGCCAATAAAATACTTGTCTAGCTTTCAATAATTTTACTTTATCCATGCCAATATGCCCCTCATGCAACTTTTGAAGCATAAAAAGTTGCAATTTTTTCGGAACTACAAGCTTGTTACCGAGAAACAAACGATCATCACACACTTAGGGATTATCTTTTAACTTTATATGATGGTAAAGGAGAAAGGGAATTTTAATATTATCAGGCCAATCAAATTCTAAATATTTAATAACTGTGCTTAAATCAGGATCATCTTTTGTTGCTTGTTTTAGTTCAAATTTTCTTTCGTACGATATGGGCAAATGATTAACCAAAGAGTGAATGGCAAATTTTAATTCGGGATCGTCAAAATCAGGAGTAATTAAATAAGCTCTGGACAAGGTATCTGCTTTATACAAGTACTTTCCAGGCTTATATGTCACATTCAGGTCATATTTAAGTAATCTTAATCTTAATCTCTGCAATCTAGGAGTTACATTATACAGGTCTTTTTGAAAAATGTAAGCAGTTGGCTTATGGTCATTATGTACCAAAATATTTTTGACACCATAAATTAAATAATGGAATTTCTGGCACGCAAAATCAATGGCCAATGTTTCCTTTTCAATTTGTGCATACTTCATTTCACTTTTCGTAAGACTGCGAGAACTAAACGCTATAGGATGCCCATTTTGTAAAAGACAGGCTCCTAAACCATCTTTGGAAGCATCAGTTTCAATTTCAATATCAGCTGAAGGGTCAAAAAACGACAGAACAGGCGCATGAGAGAGTAAATACTTCAGTTGACTTAAAGAATCATCATGTTCCTTACACCAAGACCATTCAACATCCAACCTTGTAAGGTTCCGTAAAGGTGTTGTTACTTTGGATAAATTTGGAACAAATTTACCCAAGTATTTTGCCATACCTAACAATCTTAATACATCACTTTTTTGCTGCGGGCTTGGCATGTCTACAATGGCCTTGATGTATGATTCGCATGGTTCTATTCCATTTCCTGAAAACAACTGGCCCATAAATTTAACCTGCCTTGACTTAAACTGTATTTTGAACTTATTAAATTTAATGTTGTATTTTTTGGCTCGTTGAAGAACTAACTTCAAATTGTCATCATAATTCATAGTTTTTACGCTGGAATACCTCAGGAGCTGAGCGTATACCAAATGGTAACCGTAGAAACCGATATCGTCCAAATGGTGTTCCAAAGGTACAATAATCTGAGCTTTCATCCGTAATTTTCACTTGAAAATACCCATCTTTCATATCGAGGACAGAAAAATACGATTTATTAAACAAATTACTAGCTATTTCATTAACAGTTGGAATGAGAAAGAGTTCGAGACTAATAGCATAGCATTATTAAGGAATTTTGGGTCTAAACCCAACCTCAAATCTTTGTTTTTCTTTTCGACTATAACCAATGGATTTAGCCATTCAGATCCACTTTAGCTATAATTCCGTCTTTTTCCAACTGTTCAAGTTTTAATTTTACTCTGGAATGCAATGCCTGAGAAATGCGCCTGATCGGATGTATGTGTGGGACAGCATCTTTTTTTATAATAATTTTATGAGTTGTAGGAAACTCCCCTAATCCCTCAAAAACCATAGGACCATTCTTAGTAATATCATCAAGAGTTTCAAAGTTGTCAAACTTTGAAAAATCTACTCTTTTTACTAAATCCAGATTTATGCATCCATTTAATCCCAACAATGGTAATTGACCTACACTATTAAGAACAATAAAAGGTGTTTTTCCTGATTTTCCATTCATATTGCATTCCAAGTTAACTTTGCAAACAGGTTTTATAGTAAAATCACCACCAGCATAAGCAACCAATGTTACATTAGTTTTCTTCAATTTTCTTTTACAAAAAAATCCATTCATACAATGAAGAGGTAAAATGCTCACTTCTGCGCCAGTGTCCAACTTAAATTCAATTGGCTTACCTTCGACGTCAATGCTTTCAAGCCACATGGCTTCATTAGATGACTTTCCATCTATATTCACTACACCAACCTTATGGCACTAACGTAAAATTGGTCATTTTCACTATCCGAGTTCTCCTCTTCTTGTGGAGCAACTTCATGCACATTTTTCTTCCTGCCATCACGAGATTCCAAATTTTGTTTACATTTACACACTGGAGTAAAGTGATTAAAACGATGACACTTATTGCATTTTTTTCCATAAGCTGGACACTTGCCCTTTGCATGCTTAGTTCCACAGTACATGCACGGATTGCAAGGCTTTTCATGCAATTTTCTGTTGAGTTTGTCTCTACATTTCAATTTACTTACAGAAACTTCACTATGCAGAACTTTAGATTGCAATTTGCTAGTCTCAAAGGCTCTACAATGCTTAATTCCCATGTCCAGAGTCAAATCCGATGCTCTCAGTAATATTTCCTGAATATCTTTGTTGACAACACCCATAACGATTCGATCCCGAATCATGTAATCTTTGTCGTTATACCCAGTGGATTTTACAGCCTTCCGCAACTCAAGAATGAGTCAAACAATTGCCCTTCTTTCTGACAAATACTGTTGAAAACAAACCTTTCGGAGATAACATTTTTCTTAGGTGAACAATGGGCTTCAAATTTTACCTTAACCTCTTTCAAGGATTTCTTTTGAACATCCGTCAAGTCAAAAGTATTGAATAATTCCAATCCATCATCTCCAACTAGGTTCAACAAAACTGCCAGCTTAAAAAGTTGTCAAATGTTTGCTCGAACAACTTCCAATTATCCGCGATATTACCATCCAAACACAACGGTTTTGGTGGTCTAAACATCGATTCCATGTTGCGTTGTTGTTTGCACTAGTTTGCAGCTTCAACGAGGGCTCAAAATGCGCCAGCCAGCCGGGTCGACACTAAACTTCCGATTTTCCATGATAATACGACACTTCATGCGAAAACAGTACGACTCCAATCGACTTGATATCATGTATTATTATTTGGAAATAATAAATAATGCCAAACTTGAGTCTTTAAAGCTTTCTTTTAAAGGACTACAAGAGACAACTAAAACTATTACAACTTGGTTGACAACATCTTGACAAAGACTGTCAATAACAAAATCACCAGTTAAATATGCACTAGGCAACCTAAACCAATGACCTATTCTACTCAATAATGCAAGTCCTTGAAACCAGTGAACACTACGAAACCCACAGGCACAATTGTCAACCTGACCCAACGCGTTCTGACTGATTCGGAAACGAGTGTTCTAAGAAAAGGAGGCAATTTTGCGATAACATCGAAAGACCTGCCATTCGAAGACATCATAGCAAATGTGGAAGACATCATAATCACATCACCTCAAACCACTGCCGAGGAAATATCTAATGAAACCTCTAGGATTCTACGACTTACAAAACCTCCAAAGTGCAACCTGACATACGAGGAAAGGAAAGCTATTCGCATTCTGAAAACAGACAAGAACATACTAGTCCTGCCTGCGGATTCCGCAGGCAGGACTAGTATGTTCTTGTCTGTCAGCCTGGTTATCGCCAACTTCTACATGGAACATTTCGAACAAATGGCACTGCGAACGGCCACAAAGAAACATACTTGTTGGTTTCGCTATGTAGATGACACATTTGTTGTTTCTAAACATGGAGAGGCAGAGCTCGAAAACTTCCTTGATCATCTGAACTCAATAGAACCCAGAATACAGTTTACGATAGAAGTTGAGGAGGACAACAAAATTGCATTCCTCGGCGTCCTCTTAGAAAGATTACCCTCAGGTAAACTGGGACACAGAGTATAGGAAGCCGACGCATACGGACAGATACCTCAACAAGGAATCCAATCACCATCCTAGGCAAAAGAGAGGAGTCATTAAAACTCTAACTGACAGGGCAATCCGGATTTGTGAACCCAGATAGGTACCTTCAGGACGAGATGCAACACCTAAAATCAGTACTTGAAGGAAATGGGTACTCCAAGCAGGAGATAAATGGAGCCATAAGACCGAAGCAACAGCGCACAAATAACAAGGAACCAGCACAGGTGGCAGGGAGAGCCTTTCTTCCCTATATCAAAAATGTCACAGATCGCATAGGACGGACGCTAGAAAGACAACGTTAAGCCTATCTACAAGAACAATTCAACAAATTCTAAGATCGGATCCTAGGGCACCTCTTCAAAACGCTGGCGTCTTTAGAATTTCCTGCTCTTGTGGATCTGTCTATGTAGAAACAACCAAGCGCTCTATCAACACCAGGGTCAAAGAGCACAAAAGAAACTGTCTGCAGGGACAAATAGATAGATCAGCAATCGCCGAACACGTGGTTACACAAACAAACCATGTAATTCGTTTCGACCAGACTCAAGCATTGGATAGAACCAAATATTTTTACACCCGACTTCACAGAGAAGCCATAGAGATACACAGAAACACCACAACAACTTCAACAGAAAAGAAGAGGGCGTGAACCTCAACAAAAGCTGGTTGTCAGTTCTCCAAAAAATAAAGACCCTTCCTTTCCGAGAACGAGACAAGGAAAATAGCGTACGCCCACAACCCTGGATATAAATAACGCAGGTCCAACAACGTCGAATCCAGTCATCGGAGGAACACGGAAGAGAACACTTCGTCTTCTACCACACCGCCTGTTAAGATGTCTACCGCAGCAGCAGACGAAACGTTAGGTAGAAATACTAATGGACCACGGCATTATAGCCCGGAAAAATAGTATATTACAATCCGAGACGGGAAATGCTTCATTACTGGTCGAGAGGTTTTATAGTTTATCGAGACGCGTAGCGTCGAGATAAACTGAACCTCGAGACAGCAATGAAGTTTCCCGTCGAGGGTTGTATACTATTTCATTTTTAACCATAATTTCTTGAAAAAAAAAAAAATCGGGGCAACCAAATGAGGTCGGCAAATGAAGAGGAAAATGAGAACGGGAAATATTTTCCTGCTCCATTTTCCGTCCGTGGACGGGAAATGAGGACAGAAAAAATTTCCCGTCCTCACTTCCCGTCCTGGGACAGGTAATGGAGCAGGAAAATGAAAAGACAGAAATGTGACATTTTCAAATTTTTGAAAAGTCAGTAATGACAACATTTCATATATGGTTAAAAATAAAACGCTTTACTAGATTTGACCCGCCGTGAAAGTCTTCATTATTTATTCAAACTATATATTTTTGAAATCAGGGCATTGCGCTCTTCAAGAATATAGAACCAAATATGGGGCATCCCATTTGAAAAAAGCTAATGCAACATTTCACATTTCTGATATTCAATTTTTGTTCCTGACCATAGATTCTAAAAATTTAGCCACAACTTTTGTATTTACACCTTTCTTCTACCTGTAAAGGCTATAGGTGGGATGTCAATACATAAAAAAGCACCCTGTACCTAAAGAACTGTATATGTAAGTATATATTTTTTTTTTCAAAAAGGGTACCCTGCCTTGCGTTTTTGGTTCTCATTAGAACGATTTTTTTGTATAATGTGCATTGACACCCAAATAATCTAACTGTTAAAGTAGGTACTTCGTACGACATTCTCTGTTTGACCATCCTACATGTTTAGTAGGGTTATTAATTGACCACCTTAACACTAGTCACTTTCTTCCATGTGCTAAATATATTTTTTTATTCGGTAAAGCTGAAACATCTGAGGACAACATTAGGAAAACTATTATAACCTCCGTGAAAGCAAATAATGGAGAGGATGAAAACAAAATGATATTGATTGGGAAATAATTAGAAAAGGAGTTTGGATTTCATTCCACCTTCATTGAATTTTTTAAAACAGACAATATGGTCATTGGAAAATAAGCTTTATTATTTTAATATAAATAAATATTTTGTCATTACATGTAGGAAACTGAAACCCATAAATTTTGCATATACGATCCAAGGTTTCCCACTTTTTCGCATCTCTCAAATTAAGGATCTACACGGAAAGAAATTTTGGATAATATTAATCCAGTAGGGTAGTATTACAATCAAATTTTTGATCAATATAGCGTCAATCTAAATTTAGATTAATATCAATAAATGATTCGATTGATTTACTTGTTAAGCTAAAATCTGCTAAAATATATCAAACCATGATAAGTAGCAGCAAATGAGTTCCAATAAATAACAACCAAAATTTGATTATTATGAGCAAAAATAAAATAAAATTTGCCTTTGATATTCCTGAATATAATTTATATATTCTTGAATTTAGCTAAGTGTTGAATAGTATCAAGCAATTTTTGGATCAGTTCAAGTTGATTGTAGATAATATTTGCTAAAAATATGATTGATTTTAGAAAAAGATATGACGAAAGATAGCAAATTTACGAATAATTAGGATAAAATTTATCAAATAATTTGATTACTTCTTGCAATATTTTGATGTTATATATCTAATAATTGAGTGCAACTTATCAAATCTTTTGATTATTTGCATTCAATATTTGATTGCTGGCCAATTGATTTTCGTAATTAGCGGTGGTGGTGGGGAAATAGTAACAATAAAATGAGGTTTCGGTTTAATTATTATTTATTCTGCATTCGTTTAAAATATTGAATACTAAATTATTATTATCTCCTACTACTACTAACTTAACCTAAATAACCTCCTCAAAAGGAATACAATTTTTACCCTATAGTTTATAGATAATAAGAAAATAATGACAGCCGTATGCAACATCCTCTTTTAACTTTAAAAGCGACTTTGAAAGTCAATTGTTTAAGAATATAAATTTTCAAAAGTGACAAAATAGGCTAAAAGCGCTTTTAAAATAAAAAGATGATGTTGCAAACGGCTATAAGTCTTTAGTGTAAAAGCAAATTAATCAGCTTATAGGAATAAAATTAAAAATATAAATTTTCTTGTATAAAAATAAAAAACACAATTCCAAAACTCCGTAACACCCTATGTTATTGTAGGGTTTTTTTTACAAAAAAAAACAGATGAAATGTTCGTTTCTACTGGAAATTTCAATTTCTCTCCCATAAAGAAACAAATATCACAAATATCACTCACAAAACCCAATAATTTATTATTGCCAGTTAGCACTGCGTGGCACTACGAGTACGTGTGTGAGAGTACGAAATAATAAACAAAGACAACTTAGACAAGTTTTTTCTGTGGACCGGGTGAGGCGTGCACTACACATAAACAGGAGAGACGTTCTTCCTTCCACAAAACACCACACACTAAAATATTTTCAAATGAAAAATAACTCAAATAGCCAAAACCTTTAAAAAAACTTATAGGTATTTGTTTGATTTACTCCTTATTTTATAGATTTAGCCAAATAATGGCTCGATTCTAGAAGAGTTTTATTAATTTAGTCAAATATTTGATAGTCGTAGCAAAAATTGGATAGAAATAGTTATATATTTGATTGTTTTCAGTTTACTATTTTTTTTTTCTGTTTTCTAAATTTCAGTAAATTGTATGAATAACTTAATCCAGACAGGAATATATTAATTTAAAATATCATAGATATTAAGCATTTATTTTATTGATCCCATCAAAACCATAGATCAAAAGTAAATTAATGCCTCTATTATTCTGTGTTAAGACCTAAAATATTTTTAATCAATGTACCTAGTAGTTCATTCCTAATTGATTTGATTTGGAAATGTATAGATCTGTGAAATATGTAAGAAATTATTTCACTATGATGCTTGTTGAGATAACTCTGATGGAACTTATTCTACCAGACACTAGGAATCTCAATTTCTCAACTTGATCTTGTTGATAAATCAGATATTATTCTTTAGTTAAACTATTATCAAGTACAGCTAAAATAATATAATCTTAGAGTTAATTTGAGAAAATTTCTTGCGAAAATTAATCATGGGAGGTACATCAATTCGATCTTTAATGTTTGATTGATTTAAGAAAAGCGTTTTCTGTAATCAATCTAAATTTTGATGTCTCAAGAAAAAAATTGATGGGATTTAGCAGTTTAAACATAAAAACAAGAAAATTGTATCTATTGATATTAATTTCAATTTGATGTTATTAATCGTAAGCGAAATTAGCAGATTAATCTTAAAACACTAATATTTATCAATTTTTTTCTTGTTTTATTCCATTTTAGATTGAACTAATTTATTTGGCATAGATTATGGTATTTCTCATTTCAATAAGTCGATTTGATTCATTTTATCAAAGCATTTCTTTCTGTGTAGGCGTAATATTTGATTCCGGATTGATGTTTAATTCTCATGGGGCTGATATTGAGAGTATAGGGCTTGCAGGTTGTATGGTTTTATTGTGAGGAGTACTAGCGATTTTAAGAACCTGCAATGTTTGAGACAATTATACTTATCTTATACAGGAAACATTTTTAGAGTACCTATGCTATAGTATAATTTGTCGTCTCTACTATGAGTGTCAGTAGAGACTCTCTTGAAAGGATGCAAAATAAAATGGTCCGCTATATTTATTTTAAAGAAGTGGGTGACTATGATTTCAATATTGCATCATCTTCGCTTTGTGACAGATGTTTGGAAACGGTTCATCATACTAGAAATCCAGTTACTTTTTACCTGATGTAGCCCATAACAACCGTCGAACCGTCAGTTAGGATCACCTCTGTGGGATGTATGATGTATATAGAAATTACAATTAAATCCAAAATAGTGTAGATATATTTGTAATAGGATTTATTCATGTTAGTGAATCTGTTGAGTACTGTAGAATCAATAAATAAAAAATAAATAAATAGATTTCTTCAAACTTGGATAGTCTTTTCTGTGAGTTCTCTTTTCTGTTTCATCTAAAGTTTAGTTCTTTGATTCATAGCTCATATATTATGCAAGCTTCGATTTTTTTGCGGTTCCTTTCCACAATGTTTTCAATAATAAATAACTATAAATTTGGAACTTGAAGAATCTCCTTTCCAAATTTTGAAAAAAAAAAACACATAAGTTTTTCCATAAACCACAGTGTAGAAATACCTACCTACAAGTTCAATTATTGACAACTATTAACTTCCAACTCAAAGCATAACTAATTGAAAACACATTATTCATACAATGCAAAGTTGGTTTGAATTAATAAAATAAATATAAATATATTTTAATTTAATTAACACAGGATCGTAAACAAGTTATAGATTTTGCTTTTGCACTATAAAGCATTCATTATGAAATACAACTTATCGTCATAATAATTATTGTAGATATTATCTATCCATTTACTGTTGACACACAAGTAAAAGTCAATTTTCCTTAGATTACTACCTACATATCACACCGCATATTTACAGCTATCAACATTCCACCTGTAATTATCCATATATAGTACGAATAATTAGTGATTATCAGATGTATAATATACTATTTTCGTCGCTGGTTTAGGATATAATTTTTAGCGGTTATTACCTGGTTTGCAAACTTGGTTTGGAAAACGCAGACTTACATGCTTATCTTATATTCTATGTCATTCTGGGATTTCCCCATAGAATATTTGTGTAGGTGTTTGATGTATATGCACCAGCTTCATAAAACAGGTTTAATAAATTATTAATTTCAAACATAATTCTCTTTTTGCTTATCGTGAGGTTGCAATCAAAAAATGTATGCTTCAATTGGCCTGATTAGCAATCATTAATTACTTAATATCCGATTAGGTATTCATTTCCTTGCTTATTAAGATTTGCTATTGTTTTTGTTTATAAATTCTTACCTATACGTCAGTTTTAATTGGGTAGGTAATAATATGATTCGACTTGATTTTTCAATTTTGTGTACCTACGAACTTTTAAAGAATCTTATTATGAACTTATTTTTGAAAATTTTCTTAATTATATTTTTCAGGAAGTTCTTAAAGCAAACCCAAACACGAACTTCATCTTCAGTCCCTTCTCTATTGAAATAATTTTGGCTCTGACCAGGGCCGGAGCCAAAGGGCAAACTGCCAGCGAATTCACGAATGCTCTCAACCTTAACTCAGATGAACAAGTTACCGAACGAGCCTTGAAGTAAGTAATTTTTATAAAATCATTATAATTCTGCCCAAGAAAAATGCATGATAATGATGAATATCTTTTCTAAGCTCTCTAACACTTCAACAGACACATGTACACCATGAGCTCCAGCTCTCTGATTACAGAACCCAATTACAAACCAAATTGAATATATCCTGATAAACAACGCAATAGATTTTATATATATATTTTTTAATTTTAGGCAACTTTTGAGTAACTTCCAAAAGTCCGAAGAAGATCTCAAACTTCTATCGGCCAACAGACTATTCTTGGGTCACAAATTTCAGGTATTGGAAGACTTCAAGAAATTGGCTACCGGTACTTTTCATGCTGGTATTGAAAATGTCGATTTTGCAAAGGTAAATTACTCATTATCTTATGATGAAAATAAAAAAATAAATTTGGATTTTCTAGAACAATGAAGCCGCCAACATTATCAACCAATGGGTAGAGCAGCAAACCAACAACAAAATAAAAGATTTGATTGACCCCAGTACTATTGACGGTTTGACCAGGCTTGTGTTGGTCAATGCCCTTTACTTTAGCGGTAAGTATACCCAATTACCCAAAGAAAAAACTTTGTTGATTGAATAATTTATTTTAGGAAAGTGGGTTACACCTTTTGAACCATACACCACCAAACAAAAATTCTACGTGACTAAAACGCAAACCAAAGAAGTTGATATGATGTACATTGAGGATAGTTTCAGGTAAGATAATATGTTAACTGACAACTACTGTAATTTTTTATTTAGAAAATATCCTATAATTGGAATCTAAAGGATATATTTATCTTGTTTGTAAATACCCTTCACAAAATATGATTTTTCTAATGCGTGACACTGATTCAATTTGCTAAGAACCTTTATTAAAAATGCAACTGAAGTGTAATTAAAAACATATTTGCATATAACGATAATGTACTTGCCCTTGTTGCTTAATTAAGTAAAGTAGTATTTCTTTAGGATTAAAATAATGAGTTAATTGCCAATAACCTCAAATAATTATGCATCTGATCGAGATTTTTATTAAGCATTCATTGCAAATATCAGGTAGGGTATACCTACCTATTTTTAAAAAATCTGTCTAATAATCAATTGAATGGGTTGTAGCCAGACACACAAGTGCTGGAAAAAAAAAATTGATAAGGGTTCTCATGGTTACCTAAATCGAAAACTGAACATCAAATAATTCGATTGATAAAGTAATAAATTAGCGAACAAGCTACATCAGTGAAGCAAAATAATTATTTTTTTCTCGTCATTGGGTTTTTTCCAACACTTCAAAAATTGTCCCATGAACTGTTTCGAGACCACTCTATGTACGAATTTCGGGTATGTTTGCGCGCAGAATCATGACGGTAGATTTTACGGTTTCTTGATGCGTTGGAACAAAGCTATTTTCTTTCCACTCCCAAAGTCCTCTCAACGTCATTCTTTGTCCCACTTGGTACCATTTTTTTCCAATCTTCTTCATATTTGCCTGGTTCTCCATTGCCAAAGTTTAGATATTTACTTTACCTGACCTGACCACGTGCCTCGCACATTGCCATTTGAAAATTTTGAAATCAGAGACTGTAGGTAATATGTTTACAATCCTTGTTCTTCCTTTCAATACTACAGTTTTTCTAAATTTTTGTGCGCGTTCAATCCTACGCTTGAGACTAGTGAGAATATCTCGATTTCTCACATATACCTACCTAAGTTTCCCAAATGCTGTACCTACAGGTTGTTAAAGTCTGTGTTTTTTTTTTAAAGATAATTCCTCAAGTCAAAAATTTACTACCTAACGATGTTGGCAACACAAGCCTTTTCTACATAAAAAATTAGAAAGCATTGACAATTTTACATTGTATTGTCAACATAAAGTAATTTTGACTTTTATCTTTAACAAAAAAACGGACTTTACGATCATTTTTGATGTTGATGGGGACTTGGGAATAATTAATACGATGTATTCCGAATTGATAATTTAACATTTATTCAACAAAGAACAAAGGACCTAACGTGGAACAAAAATAACGTGTCACATTAGCGATATTTTCTTGACAACAATGACAACTTAAAAATAAGATTATGTACACCAAACAAAAAATCATTGAGCAAAAAACTAAACTCTTCTTATCATAAACATAGGTACAAAACTACATCAAGGTTACTTGCTAAATTAGGAAATATTCTCAACACTCCTTTTCGATTTGAAATGTTCCACGAATAATCTAATCAATAAAATAAGATTACACATGAAAATCGTAAAAAAAAAACTAAATATCTACTTATTCAAATAATAAGTGCCTTGTTTCTAAAGTAATACAGTATCCGCCAAAAAAACAGTACCTACATATACAAATTATATTATTTATTGATTTGTATCATGCGTATATGCTTAAAAAATGCATCATAGCGACACAAAAAAGCTTCATAACGATTCTGCAAATCATTGAAAATATTTATTAAGAGTGGTTGCTGAAATTTTTCTGAGACTTGTTTCAAACTTGAGCCTTTATTCCTTCCAACTCCGTATAACCGGAAATAGTGCTCTACTAAGAAAACTGTTCCTTCAGTTGAAAGATACATAATGACGAATATTTTAACCTTAACTTACTGTCAACCTCATAATACTAATGCCAAGTAAGCGAAATATGATTGCAACTTGCGTGCGCAATTACTCAGAGCTCTAGATTTTGGTACTGTTTATTTTGGCGGATACCATAGTTATTTACATTACAAGTGCGTTTATGAACATGATTACAATAACGAGTGTGAAAAATTGGAACGACGAGGTCGTAGACCGAGTCGTTCTAATCACACGAGTTCTGTAGTCATGTTTAAACGCATACGTGTGATATACAACGTTTTACCTACAAAGCGAAAAATAAGAATGTTCTTTCAATTATGTTCGTTTATTAGTAGTTGTCTGCCTTCATTTTACCTTTACAGGTTTAACTTTGACATTTATCAAACCACCAAAAATAGTTGTCTTATAGATTCATAACCTAAGACCATAATACCACTAGTGTTATGAATTCATAACCTAGTCCATAACAGCACTAGTTGTGTTAGGAGTCTCATGACATAACTCAAATACTAGAAAAATAAAGCCTGTTTTTTTTTTAAGATAAAAGTCAAAATGACATTATGTTGGCAATACAATGTAAAATTGTCAATGGTTTCAAATTTGTGTTGCCAACATAGTTACTGAATTTTTAACTTGGGGAATTATCTTTAAAAAAAACAGACTTTAGTTATATTATAAAAACGTCATAACCAAACGCTTATAGATAAACAAATATATCCTTACTTAAAGGTTTAGTTAACATGTCTGCCTGGCAAGTAAGTCTTTTGGATAAGGATTCTTAATGTCGATACGTTTTGCCCTCTTTGAATTTTCTTGCTTTTTGGCATTATTAAAATGGAACTTTTATTGTCGCAATAAAGTATCGTTTCATTAATGATTCTAAAGTGACTTAAAGTTCCCTTAATATTTATGAGGTCTTGAGCACAAGCAGCCACTGCCACGTACTCCGCTTCTGCGGTCGATAGTGCTACACAAGTCTACTTTTTTGAGAAATTTTTCATCAACTTTTAATTTATGCGTCTGCATGCCACTAAAATGAACACTCTTTAAATTATTTTTATAGATACAGGGTGTTCCAACGAGGATTGATCAAAGGCTTCTTTTCTTCTATCTTTCTTGTTACTCTCTTTGTATTTTTGAGAAAATCCAAAATACCTATCTCATGTTCCTGCCGAATTTAATTATTGTATCAAAAAATCTTTGAACCAAAAACATATGACACGCCATGGATGATGGCTATCTTGGATTCTCACCAAAATACAGGGAGATTCAAAAAGAGGCTCCCCGTTTTAAGTCCTCGTTGGAAACCCTGACATAAATACCACTTACCGTGGACCTCAATCGAAATCGCAATTATTCTCAGAGCCAAATAACGTACCTACACTCGCACACAAACCTCACAAAACGGAAGCAAAAGTTGGAAAAAATAAATAAAACAAATACGCATCAAAATACTCAAAATAAATCAAATATATATTGACTTCACTCTACCCTAGCTGAACCCGACTCAAACTGAAACTACACACTACACGTCGGCGCTCGTCGCCTCGCCGGGTCCCCCTCAAAAAGTAGCACAAAACTACCAGTGTTGCCAGAACCGTTTTATAAGCTTTCATGGGTTTCCAGAGGTCGTATTTTCGAATTCATTCGAGTACATTTCGTACACGAAATTTGATTGACAGCAATGTAAATTAAATGGGAAGCATTTGAAATCTTATCAAATTTTGTATGCGAGAATATTCGAAAATACGACCCCAAGGTAACGGTAAATTTTTACTTTACCGTTACAGTGGTTACTTGGTTACTAGCTGACAACACTGCGAATTAATTCAAGCGGTAGCAGGTAGGTATATGGCGCCTAGAAACAGCAAACGGACAAGCAAAGTCTGGACAAGTTAAATCAAATCAAAAGCTTTGTTTTGGTTCGAAAAAAGGACGGTTCTAGATTTTGTGGTTCTAGAACGGTCCAAAACAATCGCACAATTTATAATTGGAATTTTTGATAGCCGAGCCGTTCGAACGATGGAGCGCGACTAAGGGCGGGTATTATAAAATTATTTTAACAGATAACTAAAAGTTAACTTTTGGAATTACTATGAGAAGTAACGTCATTCCAGAAGTTAACTTTTAGTTGGTCTGTCAACATAGTTTTATAATACCCGCCCTAAGTCTCGAGCCAGAACTCTAGAGACCGAATGTTTTAAAAATGTTCAGCAAATGTGGGGAAAAAAATATTCTTTTTATTATGTTTTTATGATGTTCAAAAAATATTTTTGTAAAACTAATGTTTTTTTGAATACATTTTAAAAACATTTTTTGAACATTTCTAAACCAATGTGTGGTCACAAATGTTGTTCGAATATTTTAAATATATTTTATTAGCGTTGTTCAAAAAATATCCACTGTTGGATCAAAAAAAAATATCCAAAAAATATTTTGTGCTATATGGGAAGTCCTGTGACATAAATTCTGTGACACACATACAGGGTGTCCCAAGGTAGATGGCGAATTAGACGTTTATGGAAAACTGAAAAGCCGATCATTTTCAAAATTTGGCAACCGGGATAAACGACCAGAATCTACACTTTAAAAATATTTTTGTTTATGCGGTGTTGTCGCTTCCACTCTAAACCAGTAACAACATCGCTATTTTGGATGGAACACCCTGTATGTGATTGCATATTTGGATTCTACGTAAAATTCTGAGCAGATTTCATGTGATATACCCTATACCTAAGTTCAACTGTTTTGGAAATATTGACAGTTGAAAATTGAGTTTTTGCAACTTTGACAGACTGTAAAACCTGAACGGTTAATTTTAGAGCAAAATCGAGTTTACATTCCTGTCTTAGATTTTCATAAACTATCATTTGACACCAACTTTGAATTTAGCCGGAGATTAAATTTAATTGGAATTTTTAATTTTAATCATGGATGGACCACTGTGGTTTGTCGACAAAGCCTCGAACATCACATACATACCAAATCAAACAAACAAACAAACATCCATGCACCTAGCCGGGATTCGAACTCGAGACCCACTGCATGCAAAGCGAAGACACAACCGCTGAGCTGCTTGGGCCTTCTATGAGTCTCAGAAGAGCTTTGGTGTCTTGCCCTTTTCTCCTTGGGAGGAAGATACTGATCGTATGCGACTTGGGAATGTCGACTCCTCTCCGTACAACGAGTTTGGCCCCTTCCATGCTTTCAGTCTGGGTGACATCTGAACCAGCCATTCGGCTGTCTGCTCAGATTCGCAGTCCACCAATACCATTCCCGAGCGGAAATGTATACCAGAGAACCGCAAGCTCCTGGCTGTGCTTCCCACCATTTCTGCAACTACGGCCTCCTTTAGCGTCGTCAGTTGTTCGGGGCTAAGCATTACCTGAGGGCATTCCTTAGGCAATATCCCGATTCTATTGAGTTTCGCAGCTTTGGCGTAGCTGGTGACTTGCCCTGCTATGCCCGCTGGTCTACTCGTTTTCTGGTGTTCATTCCCAGTTTTCTGTTTTTTCCCTCCAGTTCTTTGAGGGGGTGAAATAAATTCACTACCTCTTTTGCCTTGGGGTTTTTTTCTCGGCGATGCCGTTGAAGGAGTTTCTTCGTCTCTCTTCTTCTTTTCTTCTCGGACTTTTCTCCCCGCTTCCTCAGGTGCTATGCCCTCGTGAAGAAGTCGTAGGTATTTCCTGCAACCTGCTGCAATTTGGGCTTTGGTTTTTAATTCCATTACCTACATTACTACATTACATTTTCTATCACGTCAGGATTTGTAGCAGGGACAGGGACAGTTCAATAATTATATCAGGGTGGGCCAATGGAAACTTGAAACTTTCCACCCTGATTTTTTGGCTTTCAAATAAAAATTTGGAAAAACGCTCGGACACGTCGATTTTTGATTTGAGGGGGAACCATTTTTCAGTTTTTCTCATCCCCGTAGCTTTAACCCCCTAGCTGGGGGGAGAACAACCCCCCAAATTCGTATAGGGTATAAAGATCGTGTCATACCTCCTTTTAAAGGTCTCATCGAGTTCTTTGTGACTCTGGAATTTCGTCTTATTATTTCCATCCATAACGAAATGACAGCTTGTCAAAATCTTGGAAATAGCCTATTGTTTCAGTAGGAATAAAATCGATACCTATCTGCCTTGATAAAAATACTTACCATTAAAGTTTTATTATTATTAATAATTATTAATTATTATTATTAATTATTAAACATAATAAAACAACTTTAATTGCAAGTATCGCTTCTACTCCTACTAAAATAATGGTCTATTTCCAAGATTTTAACAAGCTGTCATTTCGTTACGGATGGAAATAATAAGACGAAATTCTAGAGTCATAAAGAACTCGAAGAGACCTTTAAAAAGAGGTATGACACAACCTCTATCCCCTATTCAAATTTGAGGGGTTGTTCTCCCCCCAGTTAGGGGGTTGAAGTTACGGGGATGAAAAAAACTGAAAAATAGTTCCCCCTCAAATCAAAAGTCGACGTGCCCGAGCGTTTATCTAGATTTTCATTTCAAATCTAAAAAATCGGGGTGGAAAGTTTCCATTGGCCCACCCTGTATATACAAATTGGCTTCAAAACGTTCTTCGACATCTTCCGATGCCCTGTCGCCATTGATCTCTATCCAGCCAGAGATCCTCTTCCAGTCCCTGGTCTCTTATCTCCTTGTCTATCCCCTCTCTCCAGCTTTTTCGTGGTCTGCCCCTTTTTCGTCTTCCTGCTTCTGATAAAAAATCTGTGTTGGAAGTCTCTCATCAGACATTCTTTGTACGTGGCCATACCATTTTAGCTGTTGTGTTCTTATGTCGTCAACGATTGTCCTATTTATACGCATGATTTCTCGAATTCTGTTGGTAGTTATTCTTTCCGCTCTAGATTTTCCTGCAGCACGCCTCCAGAAATCCATTTCTGTCGCTTCGAGGGTACGTACGGTTCTATCCTTTAGCTGCCATACTTCGCTTCCATAGGAGACAATGTTTTTTACAATTGTGTTGAATATTCGTTGTTTATTGGTTTTAGAGATATGGTTGTCCCATAGAAAACTGTTTAGTATGGATATTGCTTTTCTTTCTTGCGCGTTCCACTACTTGACATCTTCGCTCCCAAATATTTGTATTTTTCGCAACCTTCAATAGTTTGACCGTTTTGAACTGGCAGATTTTGTTAGGGTCCGCCGACGCACATGTATTCGGCTTTAGATATGTTGACCTCTAGTCCCCATTTGCTCTATTCTTCAATTAGCTTTCTGGTAATTTATTCAAAGATCGTCAATGTCTTGCGCAATTACCACTTCGTTGTTAATTTCACTAATGGGCGTATATTCAATTTCTCAAATTTTACAAGCATATATTATATACGCCTTTTAGGAAGATGCATATTTCTTGTTTCAAAACATACGTCATAAGAAAAATGTGTATAACTCAGAAACTACTAGCAGTTCATATGCGCCAATTAGAGAGCGTATAAATTTGATGTTTTGCGACATAAATTCCCTGAAAACGAAAAATCGTCTATTTCTCATATACTTCCCTTTGTCAAATTAACGACGACTTGATCGTGTGCGAAGCTTAGGCTATAGATGGTGTTGTCGTTAAGCGAAATACCCATATTGCTACAATTACGTTTCCATTGTAGCAGCGCTTTTTCTAAAAATATTTTGAAAAGTGTAGGAGACAAACAACAACCTTGCTTTAAGCCTTTGTTTCTGAAGAAATCGTTGGAGAGTGTGTTTCCAACTTTTATTTTTATATGAGAGTTTTTGTAAATTTCCCTAATGGCTTTTATTATCGTTATATTGATGTTTGTTGTCTCCAGGGCTTCCCACAGTTTAACCATTGGAACGCTGTCGTAAGCTTTTTTCAGGTCTAAGAATAATAAGTGGACTTCTTCAAACGGCTGACATTTTCTCTAGAATTTGTGTTACACAGAAAAGGTGATCAACTGTTGATTTTCCTGTCCGGCTTCATTGACGGCAAATTCTTGTTCTATAATTGCCACATTCATCTTTACTACCCTTTTCATATATGGGGGCTGTTTCCATTCTTTCGGAATCTCACCGGTATTAATGCATTTTTGGAATAACTTTGCTAGGTGTTCGTATAGTGCTTGTGTTCCAAACTTTAATAATTCAGCTGGTATGTTACCTAGTCCAGAAGCCTTTCTGTTTTTTAAGCCTTTGCATGCATCTTTGACTTATTTTATGAATATTCTGATGGGTGAGGCTGAAACAGATATGTTATTTCCGTTCCATTCGGGTACCTTAACTTTGTCTCGATCTTCTTGCAATAGTTCACTGAAGTATTTGTCCCATTTTTCTAATGAAACAGGAGATCTGTCTGTCATCTGTCTTTTTCTCTTGACGTAGTAACTTTAATATTTTCCAGCTTTCTGTGTTTTTTCTTCCTCCAAGGTATGTTTGGATTGTTGTACATCTTCTTTCCCAAGATTCATTCTTCTTTTGTGTGATCTTTCTCCTGATTTCTGCTTGGGCTTCTTTAAATAAAATTTTCTCTTCTTGTTTCTTTGTTGTTGAGAATCTTTGATTAATTTCTGTTTTTTCTTTAATGTCTCTTTCAATGTCCTCGTCCCAAAGCTTCATTCCCAGCATCTTTTAAGCATTTTTTAATATGGTTATAGTGCTCGTTGCTGTTTTCGAAAGGCGCTTCTCTTTAGTTTTTCATCGAGTCTTTTTCCGTTAAGATTTCTGGTGCTTTCGTGTTCTACGCTGTCTAGGTTGTAGCGTGCTGGTTCTATTTTATCGCACTGTTCGGCTGATCGATGTGTTTTGTATTAGTTCGTATGGGAAATCCTATTTTTGCATTTAGCAGCACTGCCACAAGTTGCGTTTCTAAGGACTCTGACATCATATGTTCTTAGGGTGGTTTTTTGATTCAATATTACATAATATATTAAGTATAGATTTGAGATTCCTTGTTTTATGAGTCCACATAAATTTGTGTATCATACGGTGAGGGTAGAATCCGTTCATTATCCTAACGTCGTTTTGTTCGCATACGTTTATTATTCTGTGTCCGTTGTCGTTTATAGCATTTTATCCAAATCGACCTACAATACTGTCTTTGAGTTTTAAACTAGTTCTTCCGTTCAAGTCTCCTAATATTATTATTTCTTGTGATTTCCCAATTTGGCTGATGTAGATTTTCGAAAAGTCGTCCTTTTCATTTACTCTGGTGTCGTCGTTTACGACATATACTCCAATTATTGTTATTTTCACTCAGTGTAATGTCAGGTTCACTTTGATTAATCTTTCGCTTATTGGTTGCCATGATGTTATGCACCTTCGGAGGTTCTTAGAGATTAATATGGAGATTCCCTTTTGCGCTCTTTTTTCCTTTGATACGCAACTGTGAAAATGGTCGTATTTACCAAGGTTTTCTGATCCATGGCCTTTATTTTTAGTTTCTGTTATCGCTGCCACTTTAACTTTTAGTTTGTGTGTAAATGAATAAATCATAAAATAAATCGTTTCCAGATACACTGAAACTCCCAACGCCCAAATCCTCGAATTACCTTATTTGGGTGCCAACATTTCAATGACAGTCGTCCTACCAAAAGAAAGAGAAGGCTTATCTGCCATCGAAAACAATTTGGAAGCGGTTTTGGCACCTCAAGACTTGGAACTGACTCGCGTTGCTGTTAAAATGCCTACTTGGTTGGTTGAAACAAGTTTGGAACTGAAGCCTATTTTGAAAAACGTAAGCCATAATATTTAAATATTTCATCGATAATTAACTTTTTTATTTGTTTAGTTGGGTCTTAATACCATCTTCACTGACTCTGCTGATCTTAGCCGCATTTCGACTGAACCATTGAAAGTTGATGATGTAGTTCAAAAATCTTTTATTAACGTAACTACTGCTGGTACTGAAGCTGCAGCTGCCACAGCTGGTAAGTTCTATCTTGAAACTTATGGGGCTTGTAGACGGGTGAAGGATTTAGATTTAGCAATATTTAATGCCAGAATCATGAGAATATGGTGTTAAGTAATGCTATTTAGCTGCACCACACTTAATTATACCCGCTTTGTAGAGAGATTTATGAAATATTTTATTGACACATTAAGATGAATTACTGTTCAAATATGTATAGCATGCAAATCGCTTGAAAGTTTTGTTCCATACTTTTGTGACAATAAAATATGTTATGAATCTTGGTAGAGCTTTAGATGCTGGGACACTCTGTATATAGTGCACTGATTTTGTTTTGATTGCTGTAAATAAATGCTGCTGAACAAGTATGACATTCTGCTGCTTGATTATTGAAGCGCCAAATTCTATAAATATTTTTGTTATACCCTTTGATAAAATACCAAAACGTTGGCCCACTTGACGGTAAAAAGGATCTGAAAATTACTCAAGATTTTAAAATATCTAAAATTGATGAAACTGTGATCTCTAGAAACGGGTTGTGATTGGTAATAGTGAAAGCACAAGTAGGTATTGCAGCACTTTTGCACCATTGGTAAGTAGATGTATACTACTCATCGGGGTTTATTAAAATGTGTTAGTAAGATGCTATTATTTTCTTGTTTCAGTGCTTATATCAAAGAAATCTGCGGTGATAGGACCAAGAACGCTGTTTGATGCAAATCGGCCTTTTCTCTATTTTATAACTTTGGACGAGTTTGTATTGTTTTCTGGAAAATATATGGATGTATAGGAGATATAAAATATCAAGCACAATATTCAATATTTTTAATAATAACTATTGTTTATTACACACTATACTTCTTTCTTGTTCTAATTATAAAAATTCATTCGTACTTGATAATCAATTATGACGGTCAATTCCTATGGTCAATTCATACCTAACAAATGCAGGTAAATTCTGTACAAATCAAATTCTTAAGTTCCTATTAATTGCAACATAATTATGCAGGGTGTTCCAGAACAAAATTAGACATAAGTACACTTACTTACACGTACTTTTTTGTTACAGTCATGTTCATGCTTACTTCTTTACCAGAACCAGCCAAAATTCGCTTTAACGCAGACCATCCGTTTCTATATGTCATTCGCCAGGAAAAAAATATTCTATTTTCTGGGAAAATCACCCAATGAAAATTATATTAAACCCGTTTGTTTTGTTATTTTATTATAATTCTAATTAAATATCATTTGGTACTTCTTATTCGAACTATTTCATCAAATATATGAAAAGTAACATTATTGACACCGACTTACTTTCTAATGTGATGATTTCCTTCACGTAACGAAGTCATAATTCAGAGCTTGCCTAATTATCAAATAGAACGCAATGTAATGTTCCAGAAAAATAATTCGATGGATTGTTTTTCGATGTAAAAATCAGTAATGAAGTCCCTATTTCAATTCAACAAAAGTTGACTTATTGTTCCCACCAATTAGCTCAACTCAGTTTTCTAAACATCTAGCTCATCATGCCCCCAACTCGCTAATTATCCCACTTAATCCCGACACCAAGTTTTCACCGATTCTGAGGTTTCGCTGGAAGCTCTCTTTACTATCAATAGCAACTTCTATAGAACTATGTAATTGACTTTACCTTAATTTAAATAACTTTATACAACAATTCACCTATATAAACTGATTGACTTAGAAACTACGTTCTTTATATACGAAAACATTCAATCGAGAAATCTTTTGAATCCATGTATAGGTATGCATGTTTATTTAAATCACGCGATGGAACTCCTGAATATTGACGCTTCGATCGTCAACTCTCGTCCGCACCAGATTCAGTTTTTTTTAAATCCAGATGTAGAAGCAATTAGCATAACAACGTTCCGAATAAAATAAAATCAATCCCAGATGAATTCCTTATTCCCCTTATACCTAACACTATTAATATCAATAACATTTATTACCAATTGTGGAAATAGTTCTTGAACAATTTGGATTAATTATTATTTTTAGTTTATCTGAATACATTATATTCGCTATTTTTAAGCTTAGATTTAATACTATAATTATTGTATTGTTTATTGGGAACATTGTGTGAATATTTTGATTAGTTTATAAGTCATTCAATTATATAAAAAATTTCGTTCACAAAAATTGAATTGATTTATTTTCCCGACAAAATAATATCAAAACTATGGCGGTAGCTTTTATGGTTTTTGAAATATAAAGGCCAAAATTTCCGATATACCTTATCAAAATACAGGGTGTCCCAGCCGAGAGTGACCCATTTTAAATGCTTATAACATTTAATCCAGGTGAGCTAGCTACCTGCGGTTTGTGCCATTCGATTTCTCTTGGTCTAAAGTTTTTTCCAGTAGGTTTCAAATTTTTCTGAAACTTATTCAGGGCGAGTAAAAAAGAATCCGTTTTTCAAAATCACAAGGTCCTGCGCTGTTGAGCTTTGCTGCTACAGTGATTGCAACGTCTAGAAGTTCCATAAACTGGCAAATGACTTGACTTGTCAATTCGTGTTTCCAAAGAGACCTGTTTTGTGAATTTGTTCTTTTTTGTATTGGATAACGCTTTCTCCAACGAAATTCGATTTTTTTTTGTGGTGCTCCAATAAGCCCAGCTGCAACATCAATTCTGAATTGCTTCAAGTTCAAAGCGCTGCCATCATAATAAATTATAAAAGCGTTGACTATCGTTGTGTCCAAAAAGTGCCAGACAACTCGGTGGTACCATTTTTGCTTATTCTGTCAATTGCATAACATTTTTTTAGCATGTCAGCTTTGTCCACAAATCCCATATATTTATTATAATCTGCTACTAAAGATGGACAATCAACTGCAGATGTTGATCCATCTTTTTGTCTTCTATTGACGTGATCCGATTTCTCGGGGTTGTGAGAGTTGCTCAGAAAGTACACTGGTTATTTATCTATCCATTTCAAGCACACTAAACCTTCTTTTGTCATTCGCCAGTCGAATTCTCCACGTTTCATATTCTTGTCGAGCTTGAAATCAGTTCGTAAAAATTTTTTGTTCTTCCTCAAAGTACCACATGCAAAAATATTATTAGCTTTTAGATTCAGTAACAGAGGAACATTGGTAAAATAATTATCAAAAAAAACTTTATGGTTTTTTCCTACCAAGTCTTGGGTAAGATCTTTTACCACCCGCTCTCCTAAATCTTTTTCTGTGACTTCGTTGATTTTTCCTGTATATATTTGAAAATCGCAACATGTATTGCTTGAGAGTTGTCATTTTTCCTTTATATTTCATCATACTTTCATCACAAGCTTGATACTCAGATGGACGGTAACATTGCTTATATACTTGGATTGTAAAATGTCTAACATAGATCGAACCTTGAAGAGCTTGTCAAAATTAGGTTCACCCTTTTTTGGTTGAACGGAATTATCTGCAAAATGCATATTTGCTAGCAACCAAAGAAATCTATCTCTGGATATAGCTTTGGAAATGTAATGATCTCTTATTTCAACCTGGGATGACCAAAAATCTCTTAAACTTGGTAATTTTTTTATGCCCATGAGAATATTTACTCCTAGAAATACCTTCATTTCTTCAACGGTTGTTGCTTTGAATCCTTGCGTTCCTTTGCCGATGTATTTTTGGGTAGCAAACAGATTGGTTTAAAAAACAATCAACTCCAAAAGTTCTTGGGTCCATAGTTCGAGAAACGCTTCAACAGGTGTTTCAATGTCATCATCAATATAAGGACCAGATATTTGTCCAAACATCTGCAGGCATATCCGTAAACAAGTTTCTGTTTGTCCATAATACTTCCATGGATTTACTAGCATTATTGTCAACACGTCGTAGTCTTTTCGATAAAACTGAAACAGGCACTTCATTTTCGGAGTCGCTCTCACTCGCTTCAGCTTCAGCAACTGGTGTAGTTTGAGTTTCGGTTTCATTAGATACCTCTTCTAAATCATCTTCGTCTCCAGATAAGAAATCCCCAGCCATCTGATGGAATTTCTGCTAAATAATTATCATCATCATCTGGATTTTCTCCAAGAATTTCATCAAGCTCATCTTGGCCCGTTTGCTCCAAATCAAAAAAAGACCAAGCCCGCTTTCCTGAAAAAAATAAACCTATTTGTGACATAAAAAGCAGCAAAAAATATTTTGCAATATTTTTTTCTGCGCTGTCTAGTGGTAGCTAGGCCGTACCACCAAACTTTTTGGATGAGCTAATGAAATAACCAAAGAATATTATATTTGCATATGTTCTAGTAATTATAAGACATTTATCTACCACACTTACCGGCCATAACTGTTAGTTTTTCCTGTATTCGCAAAAACAGCATAAAATTCTTGAGAGCTCAAAAACACGTCACACATATAAACAAAGCCGCTACTAAAAATCCGCGAAAGCCCGGTGATCGCGCTATTAATTTTTTTTTCTGATAGATTGCGATACTTACGTCGAATTAAATCGATGGTATACCGTGCTTACCACTAGGCATCAA
Organism: Ceutorhynchus assimilis; assembly: GCA_917834065.1. Lineage (NCBI taxonomy): Eukaryota > Metazoa > Arthropoda > Insecta > Coleoptera > Curculionidae > Ceutorhynchus > Ceutorhynchus assimilis. The sequence goes on along the minus strand of OU892284.1, from coordinate 27,866,550 downwards.
AATAGAAAATAATTAATTTATGGTACTCTGAGCATACCACTGGGCGGAACAGTGTTAAACCAGGTGAGCAAGCTACCTGCGGTTTGTGCCATTCGATTTCTCTTAATCTAAAGTTTTTTCTGGTAGGTTTCAAATTTTTTAAAAACTTATACAGGGCGAGTAAAAAAAATTCGTTTTTCAACATCGAAATTTCCCACTATTTTTAATGGAACACCCTGTATATCACACCGTCGAAAAATAGATTCATGATTAAGGTATCCATGTACCAATAGAAATCGTCCCTAAAATTTGAAGTTTTAGCCGTAAAAAATCAAATTTGAAATCTTGGTATTTTTGCAAACACCTACTTTCAAAGCTTGGACCTTATGTTTACCTAATAAATAGTTAATAATAACTGCATAAAACTATACAAAATGCTGTAGGTACCTACATGTATATGTTAGCGATTCTGTTCCTAGAAAATCGCTTCAATGACATTACAAATGTTCCGCTTAAGATCTTCCAGGCTATTTAAGCAAAGTATTATCGCATCTTTCCTTGACATAACGCCAGAGAAAAAAGTCTAGAACTCTCAAGTAAAGAGAGTAAGGTATCCATTCTATAGGCCAGCTATCCTTATCCGTCTTTCCCCAAATGTCATATCTAGTGATTCCCTTGCTATTAATGAATAATGAGGTGGGGGCATCATCCTGCTGAAAATAGATATCATCCAAGATAGCCTCCTGTCTTAACTATGGGAAAAAGAACATATCAGTGTGTCACAAACTGTATAGTTTCTGTTATTGTTGGTTCATCAATGAAAATAGTCTGTATTTTTTCTCAATAGAGATTGCACACCAAACTGTTACTGTTGGGGTATCTCTATTTAATGAGTTCCATAGAGAAAATACTTTGGAACTCGTTAAATTTTCTTGGAAAATGTATCTTAACTTAATTGATATCTAACTAGACACTTACAAAATTGTTTGCCATAGTGATATCAAGTTCCTACAACATGAAGCTGCATGCGTTTGCAAAAATACCAAGATTTCGAGTTTGATTTTTTTTCGGCTAAAACTTCAAGTTTTAGGGACGATGTCTATTGGTACATGGAAACCTTAAACATGAATCTTTTTTTGACGTTGTGATATACAGGGTATTCCATTAGAAATAGTTGAGAATTTCGATGTTGAAAAACGGATTTTTTTTTACTCGCCCTGTATAAGTTTCAAAAAAATTTGAAACCTACTGGAAAAAACTTTAGACCAAGAGAAATCGAATAGCACAAACCGCAGGTAGCTAGCTCACCTGGTTTAAAAGTTATAAGCATTTAAAATGGGTCACTCTCGGCTGGGACACCCTGTATTTTATGAAAACTTTCAGTTAAAACCTACTTAACCAAAATACGTACAGGGTGATCTATTATAAATGTCACCCCCTGCTAACTTTATCATTTGATGTTTTTGACAGAAGTATCAAATACAAAAGTTTTAAGAAATTGTCAAAAGTCTTTAACCAAGTTAGTTTTAGGCATACAGGGTACGTCAAAAAAGTGCAGCAGTGTGAAGTTATATTTTTTTGAATGGAACACCCTGTATATTGTGGGCTTATTTGTTAGTTGCCTTTAACCTGATTTCAACGATATACGGTTTGATATGTTTATCTTCAATAGTTATAGGGAAAAACGCGAAAATCCCTTGCAAGGCCTCTCATGTTATTTTTTCAAAAATAATAATAATAACTTGGACACCTGGATTTATTATAATATTTCACCTTGTATATTAATGAATAAAATTTGAACAATAAACTGTTCATAAAAAAATTTCTCTAAAGCTTAAATGGTATAATTTTTCTTTTTTCAATATGAAACCTTTTTCAATATGAAACCTTGAAAGGGGTTTTCATGTTTTTCCCTATAAATATCAAAAATAGACATATCAAATCGTATATCGTTGAAATCAGGTTAAAAGGGACTACCTAACAAATAAGCGCACAATATGCAGGGTGTTTCATTTAAAAAAATATAACTTCATACTGCTACACTTTTTTGACACACCCTGTATGTATAAAACTGATTTATGGTTTATTTTTTTCCAAGATAGATTTTGGCATTGTCAACTTTGAAACATAAACAATGCCGCCAATGCCGCTTATTGGTCGCTATTGTAAACCTGATGTCAACCTGCAGAAACACCTCATTTTGCGACCAGTCAGGGTCAAGCGTTATTGTTTATGTTTCAAAGTTTTCAATGTCAAAATCTATCTTGGGAAAAAATAAAGTGTAGTTAAAAACTTTCAACAATTTATTGAAACTTTTGTATTTGACACTTTTGTCAAAAATGTCAAATGAAAAAGTTAGAAGGGGATGACATTTATAATAGATCACCCTGTACATATTTAAGATATTTCTTCCAAAGTAACTAATCAATACCCAAAGCAACTTCAGATACCTACTTTCCCAAAGCATCTTTGACAGCTCTGTTTAACATTTTGATACGTTGAAATAATTCTGACCTGAGTTATTAGGTATAGTAGATTATTCAAGGATTTTCTTTGTATTAGTCTCAGTTTGAAAACAATTATTATTTTCAGTATGTTTTCTTCAATTTAATTTTTCATCCTGAATAATGTGGTTCATGTGGCTATTTTATCCCTGGTATTATAGATATTATAATCTTTTTGTTTCAAGATCATTTGCTGAATAATTGTGAACTAATGATAATAAATAATTTTTTTTGATTGGTTTTCTTTAAAGTGTTGAAATTCTTTGTCTGGAAGATTCCATTTGTGAGTGATAATTTAGCACCAAGTTTTCGTATGATTTTTTTTCTTGCACTGTGTTTTTAGCTTTTTAATTTGCGCTTCATTTTTCAACCAATAATATTCTTATATTATTTTAGTGGGTGTCCGACCTACTTCTGTGATTCAGCAATCAGCGAGAATAAAATTAAATCATCCATTTTTATATTTTATTAAATACAAGGGTATTGTACTATTTATGGGAAATGTGAAAAAGTAAACGTACGTATTACTGTCAATAAACATTGGCAAATAATATTAAGCATTTGATGTATTAAGTAATATTAATTTTAGTTATTTTCATTAAAGAGGCGCTATTGAAGATGGACTTCAAAGAAGCATTTAACCAGGGTGTTTTGTTTGTGGGATTATTTCTTACCTAATATTATACTTGATTCAATACTTTATTGCAATAAAGTTACTATTTAATGGAGCAATTTTTGTATTAGTCTATTTATCCTATTGAGGCTGTGCCTGCAGCGGCACTAAGCATTCCTTTTAAAGCGGATCATCAATTTTTATATTTTTTATTACGCATGCATCATAATCACCGATTATCGCATGCTGCAGCGTGCATAAAACGATGTTTATTATGCGCCCACGTTTTCAAAGGTTTGCTATAGAAAGGTTTGATCTACCTTCATTACTTAGATATTCACCTAGCCTTTAAATGGGTCTTTCCCACGATTTTTTTTTTATTTGCTTATCTGAAAGGGTAATCAAAATAAAGCCCAGAAATATTTTTTTCGGATTTTTTTGGTACCGGGAAAGGCCTTAAATTTTTATTTGAAATTCAAAATTCTTAGGATGGTGACGTCACGCGCCTAGATTTTCTATTGGCTGCTTTCTTCCAGTGTTGCCATGCGGTAGTTGATTTCATGAAAATTCTCCACGCGTTGTGTTCTGATCGATAAGAAATCGATAACCCATCGATCTCTATTCTCTATGAATTTAACCTTACAAAGTGTAATTTTATTTTATTTATTTAAATATATATAGCTGGGATGTAATTAACTAAAACTGTACCATTTCCAAAAACCCATTTACCTGAATTTACCGGGTTTTATTGGGGCGTCTTCTATAATTTGGTCCTAAACACAAAATGTACCAGTTTCGAATTTACGCATCTTGCTTGGCCCTGAGGCCCCTAAGGGTTTAACCGTGGTCGGTGGACTAATAATTTGGTACTTCACATTAGAATTTTATTAAATCTGATGCATTCAAAAAAAAAAAAATGTAACTATAAACAAAAATATAACAACATATATGCCATTTAATTTTGTATAGGTAAAAGTTTATTAAAATTGATAATGGTTCCAGGTTGACCAGGATTATAGGTACAATATACATTACAAATGCAATACATTTATAACTACATAGGTATCAATTCACATAATAATATGATACAATTAACTTTCAATTTATTTATTTACAGAAACTCCATCTTTAAAGTTTTAAGAACAATAATAAAATATGTATAACAATGTAGTAGTAGCAAAATTATCACATAAAATATCCCTATTCTAGTAACATAATTCTAGAAATGTGTTTTTACAGTGACAAAATTCAAATGTCCTCCCTGCATGGGCACTGGTCCAGGTAGGGCGTTTCAACCAATAGGAAGGCTGGTGTTTGTTTACAATTTAGGTTATTGAAATGTCATTTACTGCCGCTTGGAATTGGAAATGGTGTAAATCATATTTATTGTATGTAAGTACCTGCACATACAGTCATGCACACAAAAAATGGGACACCCGACTGACAGGTTTGGTCATTTTTCGCTATTTTGCGTAAATCAGTCTTTTTTCTACTGACGTTTCATAATAGCAACTTTTCGATTGTCATTTCAGTTTTGAAACGACATTCTTTTAGGCACTGAGTGCGTGAAAGTTACTTTTAGGCACTCAGTGCGTAAAAGTGACTTTTGAATGCGTAAAAGTGACTTATGAGTGCGTAAAAGTAATTTTTAAGCACTAGTGCCTAAAAGTGTCATTCATTATTCAGAAATAAAAAACAACACTAACCACATATTTGAATTTTGTTTTGTATTTATTATGAATATTGAAAATGGAATTACTGAATTGAACGTTTGGGTTACTCAAAACAGAACTTTGTGTTATTACCTACTTTCTAGGATTTTAATTATTGATGCCGAATTTTGAAAAGAAAATCGCATGAAAAGTGTCAGGTGTCAAGTGAAAGCAGGTGACAAAGATTTTGGGTGTAATCGACTTATTCACATGAAATAAAATTGTGTTTTTTTTATTATAAAATGCCAGTAGAAAAAATCTTGTATACAATACGTTACGAAACGATGTCTTTTAGTCACTCGACGTGTTGTCCAACTCGGCTTTGCCTCGTTGGACAATTTTCACGTCGCGTGCCTAAAAGACGCTCATTTCGTAACTTATTGTATAAATAGCTATTTTCTACAATCGATTTTTTGTCGAATATGATAATCCCTGTCATTTCCGTAGGTAGAGCTGCTGAGCCCGTTTTACAATAGGAAAAAACGGGTGTCCCACTTCTTGTGTTCACCACTGTACATACGAGTCATGGCGATTTCTATTTGTCGAGCCCAATGAACTATAGCTAAAAACTGGAATGCCATATCTGCCAAAAAAATGAAGCCATGAAAGACAGATGCCACAAGGGGGAATGTTGTTTTTTTCTGTTGCTCGCTGACATATGACGTTTTCGAAAGTTTTGTCATATTTCCCTTCACAGGTTTCATCAATTGGAATACGTGTTGGAAGCAATTTTCGCCATTTAACATAATAAGTGCGACAAAAACAGGTATCCCCTCCGCAGCAGCCGCACTAGGCCTCACGTTCGCCATATGTGTTCGCATTCCAGTTTTTGATTATAGTTCATTGGTCGAGCCAGTGCAAAAAAAAATGTATCCTTATCCTTACATGTTACATGCTTTTATAGAAAAAGATGCGGATACACTCAGTGCGCACTGATTGACAAATGGAAATCGCCATGAGATTTTCTTTCTTGGGTCCCAATGAAGTTCTATCTATCAACACAATCTTTACTTACATTCCCAGATCAGAATGCTATTATTTGCTTCATCTGCCATGACTCTTATTTGCTCTTATGTACTTTGCGTTCTGGGGTTCTTGTGGTACAATGTTGGCTTTTTCTCTCCAGGTGTACATAAATAACAGCATTGACTCTATTCTGTTTTTGCTAATCTAAAAACTAAAATAAACCTTAGTAGAAGTAGGTAGGAACCTACTTTGGACAATATAGTTTTGGTAAAAAATAACATAAAGTAAATCTCACCTTTTCAATTTCACATTTTTTGTTTCAGTACTGAAGTAGATTGCATTGGAAATTAAATATTCCATGTTCACTTATTTACTTGGGGTAAATTTACAGAGTCGGCTCTCTCGAATCCCTGTTCCACAACTTTCAATTTTAATCTCGATTTTAATTTAACCCAACAGTCTTCACTCTTTGAAAACTACAATAAAAAGCACAAAACGAAAATGTTTTATTTACAAAAGGTACCCTTTCAGTCCCAGAGTTCCAGATGATGTCGATGTAGGTTCTAGGTTAGAATTCATTATAACAAAGTACAAACAATAGCACAAGTCATGTGTCACGTCTTTGTCTAATAAGGGGTAAAAGATAAAGCTATAAAATAATACGCGTGTCTGTTCTCTCATCAATTGAAATTGTCTAATAAATAGGCTGGAATAGAAATCGATAAACCGCATTTATGTCGATTTTTTTTCTTCTTTACTATCCTCTTCATTCAACTAGAAAGAAAAAATGTCGATAGGGAGCTTCAGCCGATAAATCGGGCAACTAAGCGCGTTCTGATTGGTGCAAAATCTGGCGGACTATTTCAAATATTGCCATTCTTTTCCCTTTAATATCTCCCTCTGAATAATTTTTTAAAAAATCAACCACATAGCCCTTTAAGTATTTTATCGAATAAGCTTCCAAACCATATGAATGAAATATTTAAATTCAGTTGAGTGAGAAAGACCCATTACTATTTATCAAAATTAATGAACACATTTCAAACATTTTTGACATTATGATGCATTCGTAATTAGCGTGTGATATGCGTGTATAAGAGGGCCTTCAAAGCACTTGCGGCTTACAAAACACTCCTCTGCGCGTCGTGTTTTGAAATATGTCGCGCGTGCTTTAGAGGCCCTCTTATAAGCTTATATCATAATATACTATTATTGAATAGAACGGTATTGTATTATTTATTGGAAAATTAATGGTTGAACGTACGTATTGAATACATTACACTTGTTCTAATTAGAAACTGTCATGAATATAATATTGGGCGGTAATTTACTCAGGAGACGGCGGAGCAAAAAGTCCTAATGATAGATCGGACATTTATCAACAAAGAAACAATGTTTTAAAAAACTGTACAATAAATAGATAATTTTACTAACAATCTCCCACTAGGCATTTCAAACGTTCTCTGTCAATGATGGTTTACACTCCAAAACGTTCTTCCGGTTCTTTCATCTAATGAACACTAATTTTTTCATCGCTTCTACTATTCTGTTGTATGTCTTAGAGGTCTTATCACAATGACAAATAATATTGACATTCGAACTCATGTTTTTAATTATTTTTACAGACACTATTAAAGATGGGCCGTCACTTAATAATAGGTGATATAATTCAATCCTTATTGCAATAAAATGTATTCTCAATGCACCTCGTGGAGCAATTATTATTGTTATTCAAAACCAATCATAAAAAGACAGGAAATCATTCCAACTCATCAGGAATTGTATTCTGCGACAAATACTTTACGATCGACTGACCGTCAGATGGTGACATATTTAGGTGCCCCATTTTCGCATGCAAGCCTCGAAAAGGGTTGAAAAGTACATCGATTTTGAGGGATGAAGGTATTTTCACGGATGGCTCCTGGGGATAATATATGGAAAATTCGATTTTCCATGAAATGAAAGACGTTCTGGTGCCCATATTTTCTCGCAAGCTGTGTTCACCAAAAGATTAAATAATAAATCCTGGCTTCGTGAACACAAAGAAGGGGGTGTTGCAGGTGGCTAAAGGTTTGAAATAAGGGTAATCTTGTAAGGAAAAATCAAGATTTTGGGCGATTTTTCCACACAAGCCCATCGGAAGCATGAAAATCTACAAAGTTGGTAGCAAGAAAACATATTGGCTTGAGTGTAGCGAATGGAAAAATATATTTTAGGGTAACATAAGTAAAATCGAATTTTCCATGTTATCCCCTGGAGCCACTCGTGAAAATACCTTCATCCTACTCAAAATCGATGTACTTTTCAACCCTCTTCGAGACTTGTATGCGAAAATGAGGCACCTTAATATGTCACTATCTGACGGTCTAATACAGGAGGCGCGAGTTCGGTTAATCCTCCGCGAGCCAAGATGAGATAGTTGAAAGAAGCTCACGTGATCTTTAATTTGAAGTTACAAAACTGGTCTTATATGGTTGTCATCTCATCACCGAACTCTACTAAAATAACCAATATAATAGAAAAAATCGCTGGAAGAGAGAACAGTCTGTTCCGCAGTTTTCCTCGATGTCGCAAGCATTTAACAAAGTTTCGCATTATGAAGGCCTTAACTAGAAACTGAAACTGTTTCTGCCAAAACAGTAGGTATTCCAATCCAATATTACGATACATAACAAGTTACTGCTCTATAGGCAAATACTGAAACCAATATGGGCATATAGTATTCAACTTTGGGGTTTTACTGAAGAGAGTAAGATACAAGTTATATAAAGATTCCAAACTAAAGTACTGAAAGATGCACCATGGTACGTTCGAAATAGTGACCTATATCAAGACCTAAAAATTGAAAATGTAACAGAGACTATAAGAAAGTACCTACGCAAAAAGCCATGAAGATAGACTACACTGGCATGTGAATGTGGAAGCCATTGAGCTCCTTGACAACACTGAGCTAGTTCGAAGACTAAGAAGGGTGAAGCCGTTTGAGCTAGTAAACTAAAATTGAAAAACTTAACAAAGTAGTGTTATAATAAACACATCGAAATTGTGATTTACAGTTTAAGCAAAGTGGGGGAAAATGTTTATTGAACCTCAAATTGCTAATAAGTCTTACTGACTTGATTGTAATGTAATAAACACAGTATTTTGGATTCGTCCTTCTGGCAAGAAGATACATTTTGTGAATTTTTGATAATAATTATTGTTTTCTTTTGTAGTTTTTTTTTTTCAATTAATTATTGATTTCAGTTTTTTCCAAAATAATTCTGTTCTATGTAGTAGCAATTATTATTTTGTTTCGTGATAGACTTCTAGCTAATATCGTCCAGTAAATGATCATATTTTTTGTGAACCATCTATTTGGATATCTATTTTATTTTATTTCCAAAAAGATACTTTGTTTGAGAAATTAGCACCAACTTTTCGTGTGAAGCTTCTTGTTTTGCACTGTGTTTTCATTTTAAGAATTTGCAAACTATTTTACCAAATATTCTTGTTGTTTTATTTTAGTTGTTGTTGGTGTCAAAAATAGTGCTGTTCCTGTACGACCGTCGAGCATTTCTTTTGAAGCGAATCATCCATTTATATATTTGATTAAATACAGATGTATTGTGCTATTTATGGGAGTTATAAAAGGTTAAATGTACTCATTTGAATAAAACTCCCATTGTTCATTTGAATAAATATAGATATAGTGATTATCAACAAATTTTACCATGGTTTTATTACTGTATAACTTTGGAGGTAGTAATAGAGATATTTCATTTTTCCTCTAATCTTATCATAATGGCAAATATTCAAAATGATAACGATACTTTGAAGTTTATTTAAAATTCTAATTCCCTTTAAACAGACAATACTTTAAAGATGGTCTTCAAAGGAGCATTTGAGAGGCGGCCATCTATTCTGTATTCTATCTAGCATGGCTTATGTTTCGATTATTGGATCACTTCAAAATTAATATACCCAATTTATATTTCTCATTACTTTAATTCTTCGAAAATAAATGTACCTTCATTCGTGATAGACTATGTTTATTTCAAGCGTTGTATCCGGATGCTAGGTGGATTAAGGATTATTAATCTATATTCGTTTATTTCATCAAAAAATATCCAAATAAAACCAAATCACATCAATCCTCAAAAAAATTACAAATGACAAATGTGATTTTTTCTTGAAGTTAGCAACAAACTTCCTGAATCCGAGATTAAGGTGTTTATTTCATATATTTGAGATAATCCATTTTAAGTTCAATCCTACAAATTTGGAGGATTAGATTAGCTACTCCGATCTGGATAAACTCTCTGAACCTGGGTGTTTATTTGAGGATTATAAATCCCCATTATCAATCCAATTAATTAATCAATTAATTGCCATTACCCCCCTGTACAAACCACGGCGAATTTCAAAACAAATGGAACTAGTCCCCAGGTGGGTGGGAAATTTCCCGACTCCCACACCTTTATGGTCTGCCTCACGGAATCTGGGGGAGACAAAAATTCGCTCCCAACAAAGATCAAAACCTCACGAAAACACACTAACAATATTAGGAACATACAATATTAGATTAATGAACACTGACGAAAAGATACATGAACTGGAGGAAGAGCTGACAACAATGAAGTGGGTCATAGTAGGCTTGTCAGAAACTCGAAGAAAAACAAAAAATCGAATAAAATTGAAATCCGGAAACCTGCTATACTACAAAGGTGACGAAAACAACAGTAACTTTGAACTAGGATTTATTATAAATAAAGCGATAAGTCAACACGACTTATCTCGTACTTAAAATGAAAAGAACATCGCTTAAAAAGTGTACGCCCCAACTTCAACATGCGACGACAAGAGTATCGAAATATTCTATGAAGACTATGGAAGAACATAAAACACGCCTTACTCTAGTAATTGGAGATTTCAATGCCAAACTTGTAGTGATGAGCGAGACTGGTCTTGGTCTTGCAGAAAAAGCAAGACCAAGACCAAGACCAAGACCACTTATTAGACTGCAAGACCAAGACCAAGACCGAGCAGTGCAAGACTTATGCAAGACCAAGACTTAGCATTGCAAAACTTTTGCAAGACCAAGACCGAGCATGCAAGAGTCTTGCGGTCTTGCGTTTCTGTTCCATTTTTGTCTGAAATGTACTAAAATTTAGTATGTATTTAAAATTAAATACAACTAAATAGTTGTTTGTAGTTGAATATATCATATCGAACTATCTATTAGCATAGGCTCTATTACTGGTATTGGGGCCTACCCTATCCTATAACTTTGGAGAACATAAAGAATTCCCACAAACACAATTATCAAACATATCTAAATTTCCAATGTAACTTGAATTGGTGTTTAAAAGTAAAAGATTTTTCTGTCCATAAGAAAACTACTATCTTTTGCATTATTTTTGTTTTTTGAATGTATAAAGTACTACTTCACTACCGCACGCAAATGTGTGATGAAAAGTACAGCTACTGTACGGCACGCGAGTAGGTAAAATTGTTAACAAATTTTTCATTTGCTGAGATATGCATAAAACTGATGTGCACTTCTTCATTGAGCAATAATAATTTTGGTTTATTTCTAATTCCAGCTAACGTAACGAGCCCCCAGTGACTTAGATGTAAATCTAGGAAATTACTTATAGTGAAATATTTCTGGAAATAGTTAGATACTCAAACTTCAACTCAATTATAGATAGGCAAATGAAATGCACGTTTTAATAATATAGTTCTTATGTTAATGCCGCCCGCAATTAATTGTAAATACGAGTGGCGCACCCAGGGGATGGGCATTGGGCCGTCCCCGCCAGGCCGCTATCCGAAACTGTATTTTTTACGTATAAAAAAATGTGGCAACATCAGGGCATGGCACCCTGATACCTCAATTTTTTGTTTAGATTTTAAGACACAATCCACAACCTATATGTAGGGGCCTCCCAAACATATCCTCTGGGTGCGCCACTTGTGAATACAAATAAGGATGTTTCAATATTACAGGGTCAAACTTAAACAAGTGATCCCTTAACTTCCAAATTTTTTTTTCCAGTATTTTTTACTTGAAAAATTACCTGATTTAAGTACTATTAAAAATTTGCTGCTGTGGTAGAAGTACTCAATATTGAAAAACCCAAATTTTGATACTGGCATATACTCTCCCTTTCTTTAAACATTTACCTACTTCAAGAGGCATGAAAAACGATTTTTTTTAATTTTTTTTTTTTTTAAATTCTCTCCAGTAAAAATTATCCAAATAAATGCAAGACTTGCAAGAGTCTTGCTGCAAGACCAAGACCAAGACTGGACCCTGCAAGACCAAGACCAAGACCACTTATTAGACTGCAAGACCAAGACAGCATATGCAAGACCAAGACCAAGACTAGCCCGGTCTTGGTCTTGCATTTGCTCATCACTACAAACTTGGTAAGAAGCTGAATAAAGAAGAGACTACAGTAGGGGACTTTGGGTACGGTGAGAGGAACGATAAGGGCACTACCTTGATGAACTATCTAGAAGAAAAACATCTATATGCAATGAACTCGTTCTATAAGAAGAAACCGCAAAGAAAGTGGACATGGCTCACCCCTAATGGAACAACGAGAAATGAAATTGAATATATACTGACCACTGGAAAATATATTATTAAAAATGTAAGAGTTCTGAACAGATTCACCACAGGCAGCGATCAGAGAATGGTCCAAAGCAAAAATACGTATCGATGGCAACTTTGAAATGGAAAGAAAAACTAATGGAAGCAAGGGACAACTAGACATGACCAAACTTGCACAAAATAAAACCATATACAAAGAGATACTAAAGGAACAACTGATCCAGAACTTGAACAGCGATAATGAAAATATACCAAGAGATAGAAATAGAAAGAGTCATAGAGAATAACAGGAATATGAAATGCCTAAGACCGACACTAGGAAGATACGAAATAAATGAAATAAAAAGACAAGAACGGAGTAGAAACTAATATTAAGGAGGATATCATATCACACAACTCTTTTATACAGAACTAAGAAATGTAATAGAACAGACTTGAAAAATTATCGACCTATAAAACTCCTTAATGTAATTTATAGGCTCTTCACAAAAATTCTCACCACCAGGCTAACAATAAAATTCGATGGTTACCAATCGAAAGAGCAGGCCGGCTTCAGAAATGGTTTCAGTATAAGTTAACCATGTAAATCCTAATAGAACGAGCCAACGAATATCACATCCCACTATATATTGCATTTATCGACTTCGAAAAGGCTTTTGATAGTGTTGAACACTGGGCAGTAAAGAGCTCATTATTCAATAGCAGAATAGACTACAGATACACAGACCTAATAAATAACATATATAGCGAAGCAACAACAACTCTTAAAATCCATGAGGGAACAAAACCAATACCCATAGGAAGAGGTGTCAGACATCAGGGCGACACAATATCACCCAAACTTTCCAACCAGGCCCTCGAGGATGTTTTAAAAAAACTAGACTGGGAAGAAAAAGGTTTGAAAATATGCGGACAACACTTGAGCAACTTAAGATACGCGGATGATATCGCCCCAATAACTGATAAGAAAGAAGAACTGACGGAAATGCTGGAAGAACTTGATACAGCAGCTAAAAACATCTCAATATGAACTACGCTAAAACTAAAACAATAACTAACACAAACGATGACATCACAATCAGAATAGGACAGGAAAAAATAGAACCAGTCGACGAATATATATATATATATATATATATATATATATATATATATATATATATATATATATATATATATATATATATCTAGGACAGATTATTAAACTCAACAAAGTAAACCAAACAGCAGAAATCAAGAGACGACTTAGATTAGCTGGGGCAGCATTCGGCAAATTGAGCTACATCTTGAAAAATAGGAAATATCCACCACAATACCTCAAACCCAAAGTTTATAATCAATGTATAATTCCTGTTCTCACCTATGGATCCCAAACATGGACACTTACAAAGTCAAACATGGATCAAATAACAAAAGCACAAAGATCAATGGAAAGACAAATGTTACATGTGAATCTGATAGATAAAAAGAGGAACGAGTAGAAATAAAACGAGAGTAGAGACGTTAGAAAGGAGGTAGCAAAATTGGAATGGAAATTCGCAGGAATCGCAGGTCACAATATCACACAAAAAGACGACCGATGGAATAAATGTATCTTAAGCTGGAGACCTTGGGAGAATAAAAGAAGTACAGGAAGACCCCAGATGAGGTATGCTGATGACCTGAAGATCAGAAGAAGCATGCTGGAACCAGGTGGATGAACATGGCAATAGACAGAGAGAAATGGAGAAGACTAGGGGAGGCCTACGTCCAAAGATGGACTGAAGAAGGCTGAATTGATAGATAGATAGATAGATAGATAGATGGAGCAATTGTAGAGCTGTAATTAATATACGGCGCTGAATGCTGGCTGCTATCGGAACGAAATAAAAGGTAGATAGATGCAGTGGAAACAGACTTTTTTGAACAAGCATGTAGAGTTTCAAGACTGGAGCATATACAGAACGCAGAAATTCGAAGAATAGACACGCAATAGCTCATATGGTATGGGCAGGTTATTATGAAAATGGAGGAGGAGAGATGGCCAAAGAGAGCATTGTTGTACGTTCCACGGAACAGGAGGAAGAGAGGAAAACCGGCGCTAACATGAATAGATTACATTTAAAAAAAAATATATATGAATAACAGACCGATAGACGAGGAAGAATATATTTTCAAATTTTTGTACGATGCCGATACAATTCTGATTCTGATACAAACAAAATTTGATTTTGTTGTTGACCGTCCTTATTGTTGTATTTTTTTTGCTTCAACAGTTTTGTCCTCTGTTATTGGCAAAAAAAAACCTTTCTCACCTTATAATTTTGTAAATTATAACTAAAAGGGAGTGACAAAATTAGTGCAAAATCATATGGTGTGGCTCCAAAACGCTTTTTGGGTGTGGTAGAAAAATGAATAATCATAAGCATTTTATATTTTTATTTTATTTTAGTGCTTATTGTAGCAGAGTCGTTACCTTTGCCTGCGAATACTGTCTTTGTAGCGGAACATCCATTTTTCTATTACATCAAAGATGGAGATTTTCTACTATTTGCTGGAAAAATTACACAGTAAATTATTATCTAAAGCTTACCTATATTTTATATTATATACCTACTCAATGTCAAAAACGCTTTATATATTTCTAATTAAAATTTGAATAAAAAATTTTTGGAACTTGTTTTGTGCTCTCCTAATTTTTTAAATGTTAATATCAAGAATGTCATTTTTATCTACCCTGATATTGTGTTGCTGTTTCATTTACTCTTATTTACCTTACGGCGCTTTCATTTATGATAATTATTAAAAAGGAGTTCTCTATCCGTCAAAATTCGGCGCGCCGTTCCCAAACTGTACCACACTTGCTTGGCATATTAGAAGGTTATTCCGATAAGAAACACCTCGTGTTCCTTTTCTCTGAGATCTTAAAAAGCTAATTGCATCCCTCAAGCAGAATGGTGTCTTAATTGAATTTCATCATTTTCATTTACCAAATTTAAAACTGCAGTACTAGTGGTGATGGACAGAAAGTAAACAAAATGTAAAGTTAGATTGTAGACGGTGATGGAAATGGATTTGCATATGTAGGTAAATACGTACAAATTAAATAATTGCATATAAACTTTTTGACTAATATACTTCTTTTATTTTGCAGTTTATGGACTTCTTCTATCGGCAAATTATCCTTCGAATCCTCCAATAGAATTCCACGTTAACCATCCATTTTTCTATGACATTAAACTAGGTGATAATCTGTTGTTTGTTGGGAAAGTACAACAATAATAACTTATATATTGAAGTTTGGTTTAATCGCACAGCAAAATATCATTAAGTAGTTAAATTAACTATAAGTCAAACAGTTCATTTGCAATTTTTACGTAAATATAATTATTTATGTGCCATAAAATATACTGCCCATGTACGCATCAAGACAGAATAAGTGATTTATTGTATGAATATATATGAATATTGAGGAATAAAAACTTTAATTGTAATAATACTTTGTTTATTTGCTATATTGCACCTATTTGCACTATTCTAGTCAATTAACAATGCATGCTCTATGTTGGAAAACAATATTTATTACTCAAATAATTGTGAATTATTTTAATTTTTAGTGACATTTGTAGCATATTCTTTACCGGAGTATCCACCAATTTCAATACAGTTCAATGCAAAGTATCCATTTTTATATTACATCAAACGAGGCAGAACAATTATATTTGCTGGACAAATCAAAAACTAATTAATTAGTTAAATACCTACCTATTTATAATAATTAGAACAATGTTTATATTTTAATAATACATAATAAAATTATATATTTTTTTAAATTGTTTTTAATTTAGGTTAACCTGTACTCTAAAAATCCTACACTTCAACATTTCATACATACAGAGTGTCCTTGTTGATGTTAAAATATAATCCAATTATTTATTGTTTGATGATTTTGTTTCAGTGCTTTACTTGGGAAGATCTGGAAAATATTTTATTGTCCGGAACATAGATTTTATTGCAGATCATCCCTTCCTATATGCAATTAAGGATAATGGCAATATTATATTTGTTGGCAGAATGGCTTAAAATATGAGTATGGACTATTTTTTAATTTTGTTTGTAAAATAATAGATATGTACATAGTTGTATCTGAATAAAAAGTTTTTGTTATGCTTGTTAAAATGACGGATGTTTTCAAATGTGCACCCGGAAGGAAAGTTATTGTGATGCCTGGTCCTGGTATTAAATAGGTAAGATGTTGTCCTGATATTGTTATGTTCAATTCAATAAATAGTCTAATATATAATAGATCTAAATCATTCAGTCGGTAATTTAGGTGTTTAAATTTGCTGTACCATTTCCAGAAGAAATAATAGAATGGCAGTATGCTGAGGAATGTTTGGAAATCATGCAATTCCCGTCCAATGACGGATATAACAAAGCCAGAATATTATCTTCCTTCCTAGTGCTTGCTTCCAATTTTTTTCCCAGTAAAATGGGGCGATAATTCTTTATACATACAGAGTGGCTTTCTAATTAGATATGTTCTAACAGTTTATTGTTTTTCATCTCAATTCTTGCCTTTTGCCTGGGGAAAATCGGGAAATTGTTTGAGGGTCTGTGGAAAAGATTTTATTGCGAGTCTCTTATTTTGAATCTTAAGCTTCATAACTGATGTGCCTGGAGAATGAGCCTAAATTTCCTTTTTCAGTAGATTATTTATTGCTTGTCATAAACAATAGAAAATTTAAACTATTTGCATGAAGCTTGCCAAAATATCAGCCTTCAACGATTATATACAGAGCGTTCCAGTTTAAAATAGGTACCTACTTTATAATAATTTGGTGTTCTTATTTCAGTTATTGCTGTTGGATATTCCGCTAAACATTTCTCAACTCCCGCAAAAGAATTTACCGCAGATCATCCCTTCTTGTACGCAATCAAATGTAATGAAAATATTTTGTTTGCAGGAAGAGTGAGTCACAAATCAGATCTTTAACTGTATCTTCCAATATTAATTGATATTCTTTAAATAAAATTAAATGATCAATAAATCAAACAGTTATCGGTAAAGTGTTTTATTTTTATTTATTTTTTCGCTTTGACTACTCTATACGCCACCAAACTTCCAATATCACGCATTTTTTTATAAAAATAATAAATGGCTATCGTATCCAAAAAGTGTGCAAATTTATATAACAAGGTGGCAATCGTATCCAAGAAAATCTGTAAAACTAAGGTATAATTTTAGTGTATTTTAAAAATAAAGTTGCAGTTCGTATGAGGCAATTTGTTGTAGTTTATGTGAATTTATGAGTTCAAGACTAACTCCACAAGCGTCGGAATGAAAATTTTGTCAAAAATGCGTCATTTCGGAAATCGCTTATAATACCTATAAATATTTCTGTTAATAATTCACAGGGGTTCTTGATGTATATATTCTATGATGGGTTTATATGGGCTTTCAATGTCTATACTGGTATATCTATAGGGTCTCTAAAATGTATTTACCTACACTGTTTTTGTTTCAGTTTACTCTTTCCGTAACGGATTACAGCTTATTGATGTTGAACATGATCTAATAGCTGATCACCCTTTCTTATATTTCATTAAATACGAAGGACTTGTTTTGTTTGTAGGAAATTATTTCTTGTAGTGATTGAAGCAAAATAAATTTTATGCATTTGAATAAAAGATTTGTTTTATTTTGTCTGAACGGAAGTCGAGAATTAATCTGCGACTTAGATGCACGAGCCTAATCTAAGATGGTAGAGCTTAACGTCTGGATGATTCTCACGCATCTGTGATTTCAAATTAGAATGTCATCAGAGGAATGTAAATTATAATAAATACCGTTTAGGAAACTAAATCTATTGTGAGCATGCATTTTGCCTACTAAATTCCTAATAATGCATGCATGTATAATAAAAATACACTAATTAAGTTTTTTTTTCTATTTTAGCTAAAGTGTATCAGCCCTTAAATTTTGAACAACCAGACATCGTTTTTACAGCTGATCGGCCATTCATTTATTTCATAAAATCTAAAATAAATAATGTTATTCTATTTGCCGGCAATATTAAAACTTTTATGGATTATTATGATGTATTCTATAAATGTAGTAATGATTGTTGAAAAACTATTATAATTTTAGAAGTATTTTATTTGATGCTTAGTTGAATTTGTGGCCTGATTTTAAGTTGGTATATTTTTGATATATATTTCATTTTGTTATAATTTGAGATAATCTAATTACACAGAATATTATAGACTAGTATACCTACCTAGGCTACGTGTTTAATTGTCTTAAAATAAAAAATAAAAAACTCGGTACATATTATTATTTATTACTGAACATCAAAAAAGATGGTGAACGACGTTGCAGATAAATCCGCCAACGTTAAATCGAAATTGAAGTGCCCATAATGCGATGAACAACAATGTCATTATGCTTTTTTAGGAAAATAATCTTTTGGTAGGATTCTCTGGAGCCGCACTAACTGAAGAACGTCGGTCATCTTCTCGCAAAATCTCCTCCAGGATTATCTTTTAGATATTGATGTATTTTGTTAGGGCTCTTGGGACCGTTGAAACACAATACTGTGAATAAATTGTGAGATTTGAAGATGAAAATCAGATTTTTCTTCTTTCGTCTGACTTCGTTCAAACCCATTGTTTATTACTTTACCAGAAATTTGAACAAATGGACTGTAAACTGCTGTAAACATCTGACAGGTTTATTGGAATTCAACAAGATGTTGCTGTTGAATATCGATGAATCATGACTGTAGATACTGATTCCATGTGTGACCGTTTTTGAGGGGAAAAATCGGCCGAAATAAGGTATCCATTTACAGCTACAGCAGTACTTGGAACAGCAGCAACATATTGCAATCAAGATTATGAAGATGATTGCCACAGAAAGGATGGTGTTGAAGATTGGGTGATATCCGGAACCAAATGGTTTATTGATTTCATGTTGCAAAGTTTCTTCGAACATTTCTAGTTTGTGCTTTGCATGACGTAATTCATCTAGATCTATGTTATTTAGATGAATTGGATTCATAGATATCTTCTTCATTTGTTCGATTTCTTGGACACAGCAGTCGTCATAATTAATGTTGATGTCAGGAACGAAATGGGTGAAGTTGCTTGTCTGGTTTAAAGTCGGGGACAGAACAATAGAAAGAGTGATACATTTGCAATGAGGCTTCAGCTTCAAGATGCCAGATTCCGTCATTGTGAAATCTATAAAGTTCTCGGTGGATCACATGACAGAGTTGCTGCAACAGGTGAAGAGACAATGAACAACCGTTGATTCTGGGAAATTTTGTGGTAAATTTCTAAATTGGCTTTTATGGTTTTCGTGTTGCAGTCATCTGTTTGATTTGATCGAGTTTTCGGCTCACTTCACAATTTGCGTTCTCGGCAGTGAGGTAAGTTTAAGCAAACCTAGTTTTACTCGTACTTAAGATTAGGAAGGGGTGCCTACGTAGGATCAATATAAATATAAATAGAGCCCTTAGGATCAAAAACAGGAAGCGGTAATAATTTGTATAAATGATAACTTAATCTAGAAGTAAGCAATATTTTAATTGAGAATATTAAAATTTCACTATTATAAATAACATTTAGATCACAAATAGAAAAATACTTATGTGTATCTTCATCATTTGTTAAAGTAACTGAAAAAGTTAAAGCTGAATCCAGCTTAACGTTGAGAACTTCATTTCTCAAATCTTCAGGATTAATTACATTTGGGTGAATAACATTTTGCTTGGCAAGAAGTATTGAAAAAATTAACAAATCATATTCTTCAGTTAGGTATAATATGTAATAATAAATTAATATGTTCAGTTACTGAAGTTACATACGAAATCTCGGTCAATTGTGTTCTAACTTCGTCATTAAATTTATTCAATTTTTCTTCATTTAATTTTAAAGAAACAACAGAACTATTATAATTTTCAATTGCATTAATATCTGAGTCTCGTGATTTTAATTTTTCAAAGAATTAATTGCGTCATTTACATAAACTGCATCGTCTGCATCTGGTATGCCAAATAACCATTTAAATGCAGTTGAAACTCCGTTTATTAAACCTCTGCGTTTACGTTTGGCTTCAAATGTATGAGCGACTAAATGAATCATATTATCAAGTTTTTTTTTCTAATGTTTTAATTTGAGCATCAAACAAGGCGAGCGAATCCGTGCAATGGAAACTATGCACGTATATTTTATTATTTTCAAGATTGGAATCATGACATATGTTTTTCGATTTTGTATATATTTTTTCCACAACTCGGAATTTTTGAATGGAAAAGGAAATATCTGAAAACAAAAGGAGAATAAAGAATCATTGTATAATTTTACGGTGCCTAGAGATTGGTAAAAGATGCCTGCTTGGTTATTAATTGGTATTATCTGATAAGCCTGCTCCTCCGTGTGCAATAGGTGGGCGCGACACATCGTAAGTATGAGAAGAGCATGTAGCGTGTAATGTATCGGCTTCATTTTTGTCTGAAGCAAATGGTTTTAATAAGACCTTGTGGTACGAAACTAGCTTATTTTTATTTTTAAGAGAACCGAATTATTCGAGTTTATTTTTGTTATTTTATATGGTCCCTTATAATTCGGGGAAAGCTTTTACTTATTCCGGGCTTCATCGAGGCTTTATCTAGGTCGCCTACAGAAAAATTAAAATCATTAGTTTTTTTTATCGTAGTAGGTTTTGGATTTCATTTTAGAATTGATAATGTTTTCTCTAGCAATTTGAAACGATTTATTTAATTTCAACTGAAGTTGTTTGTTATAAGTAGGTATCATGTGTGTAGTGGAATTCTCAGTCTTTTGTTATTTTATTGGATAATGTTGCCTTATGGCCGAAAACATGATAGTTTGAATAAATTCGTCCCAATTGTCTTGACTTTTATTGGTAAAATGCTTCAAATAATCTTTTAACGTAGAATGAGAGCGTTCTAAGGCTCCATTACTTTGAGGTCTATAAACTGATCTGGTAATATGTTTTATTTTAAAAAAACTATTTTTTTCTTTAAGTAGATTGAACGTGAAATCGGTTCCATTGTCTGTCACAATAGTTTTTGGTAATCCAAAAATTGGAATAAATTCGCAGCACTTGTCGGCGATGGTTTTTGACTCATGATTGGGAATTGCGAATGCGTATGAAAATTTGGAAAGGTCATCCTGCAGTGTTGAAATAAATTTATTTCCTGCTTCTGTTACTGGTAGAGGTCCTACAATATCTAAGAAGATTACACAAATGGAAAATAAGACGTAGAAGTAACTTGCATTGGAGCTTTAATTGGATGACGATTTACTTTATTTTCTGGACACTTGATACAACCTTTTATGAACGTTTTGATATCTTTTTTCATGCTGGGCCATCTATAAACTTCCTTAATCCGTCGGTCAGGATAACCAGCAAGAGAGGTAGAATGATTTTCCTTTAAAATTTCGGCAATTTCTTCTTTTGTATCCGGTTTAATTTTATTTGAGTCTACGAGAATGATTTTTTGATTGATATTATCAAATACGTAGAAAATTATTTCAGGGTTGTAAGATCTTGGATTCTTCAAGTAAAGAGTAGTATTTGGATCATTGATTTTCACCTTCAAGTTTTGAAGAGCGTCAAATATATCCTCAGGATGACGGTTTATCAAAATGATTTAAATTAGTTATTAGAACATATGTGATTGAAGTATCATTTTCTAATACTAATGTGTCATACAGTTTTAAGTCATCAACATTGATTTTATTTATGTCGTATGTTTGATTTAACGTATCATAATGAGCATTGGATTCATCAAAATCTTTTGAATATTTGGAACCATTTTGAATATGGGATAGGATAAGATAATCGATTAAATCTTGATTTTGATAATGGAATTGAATAAAATCGGCATGTGGTTTTTCTTGAAAATCAATATGTAATACTGGATTTCTAGATAGGGCGTCGGCTACCGAATTTAAACGACCCGGTTTATAACAGATCTCGTAGTGATATTTTTCCAACGAACCAATCGCGAAGATGGGTCTTTATAATTGAATAGCCAGTCAGGTTAAAGGCCTACAAACTGTAAAAATTTCAAATTTCCTACCATAAAGGTACGGACGAAAATGCTTCACCGACCAAACTGTGGATAATAGTTCTTTTTCCACAGATGAATATGAAATATCTGCTCTATTTAGCGTATGGCTAGCATAAGCAATAGGAAGATCGTTATTTGATCCACCTTGCGATAAAACTGATCCAATTGCAAAATTGGATGCGGTTAATCTAAATTCCTCATTGAAATTTGGGAATTGTAATAATGGTGCCTTTGTAAAAATACTTTGTCTTGTTGTTCTTTATTCCAATAGAAAATTGAGTCTTTTTTCAATAAAATTGTCGATGGTTTTGCTATTTTTGCGAAATTTGGTATACATCGTCTGTAATAGCCTACAAAGCCTAGAAATTGTTTAATATTTTTTTGAGACTTGGGCATTTGGACATTTAGAACACTTTCGATTTTCTTTTCATGTGGCTGAACTCTGTAATTTAAAATTCTTTTGAGACAATCTCTGAAGTATTAGTTTTCATTTTTGTTCATGATCGGCAACATTTGATCCAACGACAATTAGATCATCGAGGTAAACAAAGCATTATTTATTTCCCTGAAGTTTGGTTAAAACCGTATATTCATTAATCTTTGGAATACTGCTGGTGCACATTTAAGACCAAATGGCATTCCTAAAAACTCATAATGTGCATTAGGCGTAGATAAAGCAGTTTTTGGTGCATCATCCGGATCCATTTTGATTTGGTGGAAGCCTGAGGCTAGATCCAGAAATGTGAAATAAAATGCATGTCCTAATTGGTCTAATATAACAACCTCATAACTGATGCCAAGTAAGCGAAATATGATGATTGCAACTTGCGTACACAATTACTCAGGGCTCTAGATTTCGGTACTGTTTATTTTGGCGGATACCGTATTTCGTCAATATTTGGAATAGGCTGAACTTGGCCTACAGTGACATCATTAAGGCGTCTGAAATCGACTACCGTCCGCCATTAACGATGACCTGATTAATCAATTTTTTTAGGTATCACCCACAGTGGTACATTATATGGAGAAACAGATGGTTGAATTTTCTTCTGTTTTAGCATTTTTTCAATTTGGTTTGAAATTTCAGATTCATGATATTTTGGAAGTCTATAAATTTTGGAATAAATTGGAAAATCAATAATCGTATTTATTTTACATTGAATCGCTTGAGTGAGAGTCAAGTCCTCATTTAGTAAATAAAAAATATGACTAAATTCTCGGCAAAGATTCAAAACTGACAATTTTTCTTCAAAATTAAGATGTTCTAATCTTAAATTATTTTCTAACGTTGAAATGCGATCAACCGTGTGAGAATCAGACGTTTCTGATTGCGTAGCATTGAAAACGCAACAGTGATCTTCGTGGAATTTCTCGAGTTCCACATTGATAAAGTGTACTTGCACGGCTTTTTCCAAATTGTTTACGATTGTAGTTACAGCAGTATTGTTTTCATCAACTTTTAAAATAGTTTTTGCTAAGTAAACTCCTTCTAAAATTACTGCATCGCAACAGTAGCCTTCTTTCACTTGGTTACCGTTGGTAATATTTATACGTATTATGGTTTCAGATCGCGGCTGTAGGATATAATTACAGTTTACATTGTCATTGCTTGAGTTCGAGTTAAGATACATTTTCAATGGTAATGGAAAACATTTTAATTTCAGGAGAGTTTTATAATACAATTCAGCGTCCTCGGATTTTAAAAGATCGTTGCCAATTAATCCATCGAACGCAATATTAGTGTTTTCTGGAATGATGTGAAATTTCTTCTTGATAGTAATATTTTGCAATTTCATCTGTAAAAATGTGCTGCGTAGAGTTTTTACAGCTGCATTAGAATTAATACCGTTAAATGACATTTTCTCTAAAGGTCTATAAAACAAACTGGTATTTTTTAGTTTAGAGATTTTAATTAACAAGACGTTAGAACCAGTGTCTAACAATAGTTTGAAATCAAAGAGATTTCCATTTATATGGAGATGAGGTAGATAAATGTGGCAGATATTATTATTAGAGCTAATAGTATATGAGAATGCATTCGTTTCTGTAGATATTTGGTTCAGATTGAGATGTGCCAGAATTTCGTCTATTAAGTCCAGCAATGTGACACTGTGGACTCGTTGGCGTTTAAAGACTGATTCTGCTGATTATTTACATTGGACATTGAATTTCTTCTTTAATTATTATATTCCCCTTTGCGACATTCAGTAATAATATGACCTTTTTTCTTATAATAGTTACAGAATTTATTGTTATAGTTTGAATTAGTAGAAGAGTCTGGACAAGAGTTGGCTTTTGGAGGTGTGTTAGATTTAGAAGTTTGCCCTTGTGCAGAGTTAAAATGAACGGTGTTTCGACTTTTAGAATAACACTCTTTGAATGATTGACCTTTTTTTTTACAGTTACTGCAATATTTTTGAAAAGAATTGCTGACATATTTGAGCCTTCTGGCAAACAAATGTTTTTTTTTTTCTATGATCGCTTATGTGAGCGCGTCAATAATATTTTTGGGTTTAGCTCTTCGTAAACTACTAGAAATATCATCGTTTGAGTGGAGGATGAACAGTTGCAATTGCAAAGCTATTTCCTTTATCATAGCGATTCTACCAACTAATTCATTGTGATTTTGGAAAGAAGAGGCATTTAAAGTCAGTGTGTTGGTGTAATGGTTGATATTTTAGAATCACCTTCGGAGTTACGTGGACTGTAAGCGCAACTAATGAATATGTAGCAAAAAATAACCATACAAAAGACAATATGATAAAAGGCGCCTTACCTGTGTTTCTGGAGTTCTTCTAGTTCAAAGTTAATTGTTAATACCGGGATCCCGGGTTTTGGTTCGGTTACACAACACTACCGGCTTTTATTTCGAAACCGGTAACCGGCGAGCTCGCGATATTCATCGACTTTTTTTGTATGCGAAAAACGGATTGAAAATTGTGTGTTCGTGTTTCGTGTTTGGCGAAAAGAGAGAGAGTGTTTCGCAGTCGCTTGGCTGTACGAAAAAACTAGTGTTGTTCGTACCTTTTTTTTTGTCGACCTCGGTTCCTTTCCGAGTGCGCGGATGTTTCCTGCATAGGAGGCGCTATACCTATTTGAATTTGTATGGTTTTTCAATATGAGCAAAATTCGTGACTTTGACACTCTTGAAGAGATGCACATACATTTTCCGCCCACTCAAAACCAACGTTTTGAAATCAAAAATCAAAGAGAAAAAATAAAATTGAGTAAAAAATAAAATAAATAAAAATAAACTAAAATAAATGAGGTAAGAATTCTGACCCGCGACGACACAAACATAGATACATTGGTAAGGTTTGGAATCTAACCAATGGGCAAAGGACACAGCTTAACAATAGGACGTTTAAACAGTCCTTGCTGGGTCCTTAAGGTGACCACCCTAACATGCCCATCTGGTCCGGGATGTAGCTCAACAACTCGGCCAAGGGCCCAATGAAGGGGAGGTTTCGTTTCATGTTTGATAATTACTAGTTGATCTAAAGTTATTTTAGAAGGATTTTGAGTCCATTTTGAGCGTTGCTGCAAGGTGTGGAGATATTCATCCTTCCAGCGTTTCCAAAATTCTGCGTTCAATCGTTGAACTAATTGCCACCGAGACAAAGTGTTCAATTTGAGATGGGACAAATCAGGGTCGGGACAAGAATTTAGAGGTTCTTGGGTAAGAAAATGTCCCGGGGTTAATGGCTGCAAGTCGTTTGGGTCGGAGCTCGGGGCACATAAAGGCCTGGAGTTCAAGACGGCTTCCACTTGAGCAAGGAAAGTGTTTAGCTCTTCGTAAGTGAGTCGCTGATCACCGATCACTCGATACAGATGAGTCTTTACCGCTTTGACGCCGGCCTCACTCAAGCCATTGAAATGCGGAGCAGCTGGGGGATTAAAATGCCAGAGAATTTGAAGATGATCCGCAGCCAATTGGGACATTTCTATCAGCTGAGTATTGGCACCCACAAACGTCGTTCCGTTGTCACTGTAGAGATGGGTTACCCGCCCACGCCGAGAAATAAAGCGACGGAATGCCCCAATAAATGCCTCGGAGGTCAAGTCAGAAGTAAGCTCAATGTGCACTGCCCGGGTGGCACAGCACACAAAGACACATATATAGGCTTTTAGAACCTTGGCGCCTCGATATCTTCCCATGACTATATTAAAGGGGCCAGCATAATCCAGAGTGGCATGCGAAAAACATTTAAGTTGGGAGATTCGAAACGAGGGTAGGTCTCCCATATACGGCGTATACGCTTTTGGTCTGAGACGAAAACATCTGATGCAGCGGGAAAGCACAGACTGTATCGCTCTTCGGGTAGATAAAATCCAGAATTGCTGACGCAACAAATTCTGGACGGTATTCAAACCAGGATGTAGATTGTCTTGGTGAACTTGTTCAATTAGACGACGAGTAAAAGGATGGTCGCGAGGTAATAAAACGGGATGTTTGGCTTCAAAGGACATATGGGCATGTCTTAACCGTCCGCCCACTCTGACCAGTCCCTCCTTGTCAAGAAAAGGAGCAAGAGGTCGAAAGGACTTTGAAACTAGCTCATTGTTTCGAATTTGGGCAATGAGACCTGAAAATCGGCGTTGTTGAGCTCTTTTGGATAAAAGGAGCAAAGCGTTTTGAAGTTCAAAGGAGGAGATCGCTCCGGTAAGCGGAGACGATTTGTGACGATAATTGTGAAAAACTCTCAGGCACTGACAAAGGATTTTCTGTATTTTAGACAAAGAGGAATATTTGTCTAATAGAGTGTCGAGGATATGATCCTCAATCAGGGCCGTTAAAAGAATGGGACACCTTTCTTCGATTGCGGCTATTTGATTACCACATGAATTTGGGGTTTGTCGATTCCATGAAGAACTTGGTTGAAGAAGCCAGGGAGGTCCTTGAAACCATAAGGGATGATCTGCCAGACTGGCAGGAGTTAAGCCACGGCTTGCACAGTCTGCGGGATTTTCGTGAGTGGACACGTGATACCACTTGACATTTGGGATCGTTTCTTGGATGTGGCTAACCCGATTGGCTACAAAGCTCTTCCATCGATGTGGTGAGCTAGCAATCCAAGCCAAGACAACTTGGGAATCCGTGTAAGCGAAAACTTCGTCGATAATAGCTAGTTTAGTGTATGACTCCATAACAAACTGAAGAAGATTGGATAGAAGAGTGGCACCTAGGAGTTCCAATCTAGGTACACTTTGCGATTTGAGGGGTGCTACTCGAGCCTTGCCAATGATCAAAGAGGTTTGAATGACACCCTCGGGCGACTCTATGCGAAGATAGACTGCAGCAGCGTAGCCTAACTCGGAAGCGTCAGAGAATCCATGCAGCTGGCAACGTAGAATATTTTGCGAAAAAATGTATCTAGGAAAAAGTATTTTAGCTAAACCAGGAAGTTCTGATTGAATTTGAGACCAACGGTTTTGGATAGATTGTTCGACTGGCTCGTCCCAGCCGGTTTTAGAAAGCCACAGCCTTTGCATTAAGTGTTTAGCGCAGAATGAGACAGGCGACAGAAATCCCAGAGGGTCAAAAATTCTAGCAATTTCGGATAAGATATTGCGTTTGGTGCACGGCTTGTCTGATGGTTCACAAGCGAAAAACATTTTATCTGATGAGGGGTCCCATTGTAAACCTAGGACTTTTATGGATAATGGTTCCTCCCTGTCGAACGACACGGGAATTTGGCATTCTTCGGGGGAGAGAGATGATAGTAGTTGCGGGTGATTGCTTGCCCATTTTCTTAGCTCAAAGCCACCGCATTTCAAGAGAGCCATCATGTCCTTCTGCAGAGATAATGCAGACTCCAAGTCCGAGGTACCTGAACAAATATCATCAACAAAAGTATCCTCCAGAAGTACCTGCGCCGCTTCCGGGTATTTGTGTTTTTCCAATGAGGCTAACTCTTGAAGTGTACGAATTGCGAGAAAAGGACTAGAGCTTACACCAAAGGTCACTGTGTTGAGACGATATTCTTCCACTGGATCATTAGGATCGAAACGCCAAAGGAGTCTTTGGAAATCCCTATGTTCTGGAGTCAGGTTTATTTGCAGGTACATTTGTTTGATGTCTGCCAAGAAGACGATTGGATGAAATCGGAACTTAAGAAGTATCGTGTTGATATCCTTTTGAAGCTTTGGACCAGTCAAAAGCACATCGTTCAAACTGAGGCCCTTGGAACCCTTTGCCGAAGCATTGAAAACTACTCTAAGTTTGGTGGTTGATTTTCCGGGTTTGACCACCGCATGATGGGAGAGGTAATTCACTAATTTGGGTTTAGCCTCTTGAGCCCTAATAAGGCTCATATGACCGTTTTGTAAGTATTGATTCATGAAATCAGCATACTGCCGATATAGAATTGGATTTTTGACTAATCGGGATTCTAAGGATTGAAAGCATCTGTAGGCGCTAAAGTAAGTGTCCCCTAAATCGGGTTCGAAATGGCGAAAGGGCAGCGAAACTACAAATCTTCCTGACTTATCTCTGGTTAAAGTCTTTTGGTAAATTGATTCGCATTTCTGATCATCAGGAGATAGGTAACTCTTAGAGGGTATATTTTCCAAGTCCCAAAATTTGCATATACTTTGTTCAAGCGTAGAATGCAGGGAAATTAAATAGGAATCGATCAGATTGTATGAAATTGGTCTAGGCTGTATATAGGTTTGTCCTAGTAGAACCCAACCAAAGCATGTTTCAAAAGCTGATGCTTGCCCTTGACTTCCAGGAATCCGACCTGATTTTAGAATTTGGGAGTAGATATCTGCTCCCAACAACATGTCTACGGGAGCAGGAATAGAAAAGTGCTCGTCTCCGAGTGTCAGGTTTGATATATGGCCCCAACTTTGAGTGTTGATTTTAACAGAAGGCATGTCTGAACAAAGTTTGGATAGAACTAATGCCTCCAACGAAAAGACAGGGTCAGTTTTGCCGATAGGCTTAATGGTGCAACTTGTAAGGCCACAAGTGTCGGAAGTCGATTGACTTATTCCGACGACCGGAATGTGACATTCTGTCCTGGATAAACCAAGGCGATTGAGACACTTTTGGGTTATGAAGTTGGCCTGACTGGCTGAATCTAAAACGGCTCTGATTATCTGATAATTGCCTCTCGAGTCAAGCACCTCAATCTTTGTAGTAGAAAGGAGGACAGTGGTTTGAGGAATGGAGGTAGCCATCGCTGCACACTCGCAACTGAGTGATTGCTGTAGTTGTGCACTATGGGGACTTTCCATTTGCGATGGACTGACAATAGAGGCAGGTGTACCCGATGAGGAAGGCGTTTGACCGTGGTGACTGGTTTGCCCAGTGTTTTTGGGAAAATGAAGCAAAGTATGGTGTTTGACGTGACATATCCGACAACTAAAGGTGGATGGACAATCTTTTAGCCTATGAGTAGACCTTAAGCAATTGATGCAAGCGTTGGCTTGCTTAACGTAAGCTAGACGCCCTGACGGGGTTTTACCTAGAAATTGAGGGCATTGCGATAATGAATGAAAAGGTTGCTGACATAATCGACATTTATATCTAGCAGGATCATGAGATGAGGACTGAGCAGCCATATTAGCGATATTTGGGATTGATTGCGGGTTATTTTGTCGTATTTGAGAGTCGTGAGCATTTGATTCAGTGTTCGCTACTAGACTTTGAGCTCCTGAGTGTCTAGGCATACCAGAATAGCTACCAGACTTCAAGTTACTTTGGTGATATGAGTTTTGAGGTTTTTGGGACCTGTTGAGATTTATTGGACATGGTGAACTCATTTGGACTGATTCGAGGGCCCTACAATGACTTTCGAGATAATTGGTAAGCTGTAGATAGGTGGGTAACTCAATTTTGCTATGCTCTATTTCAAATGCCGTTCTTGTAGCTGAGTCTAGCCTTGTAAGCAGCATATTGAAAAGAACAAAACACCATTGGTTGGTTGGAAATCCCAACACCTCGAGCGCAGCCACATTTTCATTAAAAGTATCCAGTAGGTTTCTTAAGTCTTTGGAAGAATTTGTTTTTTGAGTGGAAGTATTATTAATTGCATTCCAGTAGTTTGTAGCTAAATGCCGTTTATTCTGATAGCGATCTTCGAGAGTTTTAAAAGCTATTGCATAATTAGCATCCGTAGTAGGAATGGACTTTATTAGATTAAGGGGCTCCCCCTTCAATAATGAAATTAGATATTGAAATTTGGAAATATTGGGCAATGTAGAATCATGTACCATGGATCTATACATGTCATAAAATGTTGTCCAATTTTGTAAATTGCCATCAAAATTCGGAATAGTTAATTTTGGTAACTTCGCGGTGTAACTTGCCTGGTTTGATTGATTTGGCGCTAAAACATAACTACCTGGTGTGCTACTAGGTGGAAATAATTCAAAGTAAACCTGTTTTGACCCAAAATAATAACTATCTGCGTCTTTTCTGACAGCATCCTGCTGGTCATATTCCTTATCATCAATTATACCAATGATTTCATTATGATATTTTTGAAAATCAGAATAAGATTCTTCCAAATTCTCAAACCTTACTTTAAGCAGTGCTTTTTGAGAGTCACTGGTTTTGGCTTTTTGTGCAACCGTGTACGTTTCTGTGATTCGGCTAGCACAGACGTAACGTTTTTTAGTTAATTTTTTGATGAGCGCAGCGTTTGCCGCCTCAGTTTCCGGCATGTTGATCGAAATGCCAAGAAAAAATTGAAAAAATTAAGAAAGTCTTTTTCAAAGCAAAGAATCTATGAAATAGGGTATATACCTAAGAATAAGGTATATACCTGGATTTGCAGGCTGTAATGTAAAACCTGTAAATCGTCGAAAAGCGAAAATTATAGAATTAAATATAGCGAAAAATTATTTTGAAATTAAGTAATACAATCATTACAATCTCATTATTAGCACCAATGTATCTACCTGTGCTTGCAATGCTTAAACTTATCGGAAATAATTGAGTTTTTTATTTAGTAAACAACTATTTCTTTTTTCCGTTTATTTGCGAAAATGAAATAAATTTATTTTTAATAACTGATAGGTAGGTGCCTAAGCGATAAGTTTTACAGTCGGTTTCAGTGGCCTTGAAATTCCTCAAAAATAGAGAATAATGGATAGCGAAAGTTTAGGCGCACAAACCTGCACATAAAAAACTTGCTTTATATGGCGATTTTTGCTAATAATTATTAATTATGATTTTTGATTCTAAAAAGAAAGGTTCAAATCCGGCTCGAAGGACCAGAAAATGTTGGTGTAATGGTTGATATTTTAGAATCACCTTCGGAGTTACGTGGACTGTAAGCGCAACTAATGAATATGTAGCAAAAAATAACCATACAAAAGACAATATGATAAAAGGCGCCTTACCTGTGTTTCTGGAGTTCTTCTAGTTCAAAGTTAATTGTTAATACCGGGATCCCGGGTTTTGGTTCGGTTACACAACACTACCGGCTTTTATTTCGAAACCGGTAACCGGCGAGCTCGCGATATTCATCGACTTTTTTTGTATGCGAAAAACGGATTGAAAATTGTGTGTTCGTGTTTCGTGTTTGGCGAAAAGAGAGAGAGTGTTTCGCAGTCGCTTGGCTGTACGAAAAAACTAGTGTTGTTCGTACCTTTTTTTTTGTCGACCTCGGTTCCTTTCCGAGTGCGCGGATGTTTCCTGCATAGGAGGCGCTATACCTATTTGAATTTGTATGGTTTTTCAATATGAGCAAAATTCGTGACTTTGACACTCTTGAAGAGATGCACATATACAGTGTTTGTAGGGTTTTTATACGATCAAAATAACTTTGCACTGATACCATTTTACTTTGTTTTAATGTATTTAATTTTTCTAAGATTTGAGAAAGATTTCGTCGATCGCCAAATAGTTCAATTAAACATTCTCGAATTTCATCATAATGATAGAATTTTTTGAAACTAGTTTGAGCGCGTGTGGATCCTTCGAGTTTAGATTCTATGTATAAGTAAAATATGATGAGAATTTTTTGAGGGCCGCGACAAAGACTCCATGCTTGACTACAGTCTTGTAAAAAATCAAAGTGTTTAGTGCGATCGCCATCAAAATTTTCTGAAATGATTGCGCGAATATCTGGCAGCATAAATAGGAACGTTATTGTCATCGTTATCTGGATGTATATCCTGTTCACAATCCGATGTCCACAGGTGCAGGTAAATTTATCACCTTTTCCTATCAAATAGCATCGAAAGGTGATATATTTTACCTGTACCTGTGGACATCGGATTGTGAACGGATAATAAAAGGTACGGTTTGTTAGGATAGTACGCGACGCACATCTGACAACGTATATAAACGTCGTCATTGGTTCAGGTATGATGTACACCTCTTTTCTGACGCTGACGCTGACATAGGAAAACGGGTATACGTCATACCTGAATTAACAATCTTGTTCGGAGGTTGATTCAAGAATGATCTCTGAGGAAAAAGCTAGAAAGTATAATATAATATGGAAACTTATAACTATGCTGAGTAAGCGGAATGCTGAATAAACGGTGTGGTAGATTTGTTGCAGGTCAGTGGCGGGACAGTAGCAGCAAAGCAGTGGCGTAACAACATAACATACAGATTAATGAAGGTCGGGGTGTCGAAACTACACCATTAAACACGCGACGCTACTAAATAAATTGCTGAAGAAAATTTTACTTCTCACTTCTTACTTTTTTTGAAGTGTCTGACCATAGTGTCTGACGCACAGATTAGTCTGACGCTTGTCATCATTTTTGAACGAACCAGCTACTGGTTCCGTCAATCAATGGTTGTCTAAGGAAGCGGCCACATACTGAGATTTTAGTCGAGCAAATAATAAATTGAAATTTTAATTAGCAAAAACTAAACACCCACTATGTCTTATTCGATTTGATGATTTTACAACTAATCTTTCAGTTGTAATATTGTAGCAAAACGCCCCAAGTACTCTATGTAAATAGTTAGATGGTAAATGGCGAGCGGTATATTGATGGTGTTTATATACTTGGAGTTGCTATCTAAAATCTGTTGGAGAGGGTCTATTTGCAAGAGAGAGAAACAAACTAATGAGGTGTACTAAATTATATTTTATTTTACATAAAACCCAAAAAATCAGCCAAATATCTTCCAATACTTTACATCCTTCTTTATTTCTATAAAATCAATAGGTACTTCACATCCGTTCTAGTTTGTTATTTTTTACGGACCACTGAAATATCCCTACTAAACAAGAAACGGCCTATTCATACTATTTCTCAAAAATTATAATTTAACTCATTTCACTACATCCGAATCATTCCTAATAACTATCCTTTACCTAATCAAATAATTCTTTAAAATCTCTAAGCCCTTTACTTATGAAAACCCAAAATAATTAGGTACCTATTTGTATATCAACTAATTTATTCTCATAAAATCTTTCAATAACTTCTACTTGAAAAATAAAATACCTAATTTAAAAGTTCGGCACTTAAAATCATCAATGTCTCTTGTTGAATAACAAATTTCAAATACAACTTCTCAATACGTCTAATGATAATCGTTAGAAGTTTTATCTCCTGAATGACAACAGTTCTTAAACTAACCACTCCATTATATTAAATGATAATCGTCAACAATCTTGTTTCAAACACAAGTTTCTTTTCTACACATCCCATTTCCTTTTCAACAAAACAAATTACTATCATAAATTTCCTTTAACAACTTTCCAATATCTTAAGACAATTCTATTTTTCAAGATTTCCTATTCCATTTAATTAGAACAATTACAAATTCTCGCCATCCTGGCTAACATACAAAATGTATTTAAATTCTTATGAGTTCGTTATTATAGCCCTTAATTTTCAAATTGGACAATCAGTTCAAACTTCTACTCAAATCGAAGCTATTTATGTTCTGTTAAATGCATTATAAAGTCCCTTCATAATTTTCTTTGCACCATTAAATGTCATTATATCTGAAGGTAATTAAGTTATGCGATAATGTTTCCTTTATAAAACACTCAAGTTATTAATTTTATTGTAATAAAGTTCCACCGTGATTAAAAGTCAAAAGTTTTTTTTCTAGTAAAATTCACACAAAGTCATGTTCATCAAAAATAAATCTTGTCACTATAGAGTACTTACATTTTGTCCATAAAACACACAAAAAATTACTTAATTAATTACTCAAAATATTTAGCTAGCACGCACATAAATTGAACGAATTTCAAATGTTATTTCTTACACGATTTTTCGAGCTTTTACTAAGTCTATTTCGAACGCGTTTTTCCCCGAGGCAGCTTCGCTAATTTTCAACCGGACAAACTCATTTGGTTTTGTAGACTTTTACTCAACTGGACTGTTAAATGGCAACTAACTTACTCCTTCTAAAAAACGCGCTATTTATATCAATCGATGCACCCAAATCTCTTTGTCCATGACAATTAAGATGATGCAATTTCCTTGGAATTTTATTTTATTTTTAGTCTAAAAATCGATTAATTATGTCGCAATACCGTGATTTATTGAGGTCAAAACATTATTGGTTCAAGAATGCCATATATCATCAAACTAATTAAGGCCGAAACTCACTAGCAACACGCCACGTCATGCTTCGCCAAACCACGCCATGTGACGAAAATGTATGCGTATATTCTTCCATTTATTTATATGTGCTGCGTACACACTTGCCATACGAGATACCACGCCGTGGCACGCCACACCATCCGTCAATTTGCACACAAACTGTCCCACGTGAACCTGTGTCACATGGCGTGGGGTGGCGTGGCGTGTTGCTAGTGGGTTTCGGCCTTTAGATACGCACGGCCTTCGCTAACAAAAAAAAAGTTCATTGATCGGATTTTAGTGATGTCACTGTCCTCGTTTTTATCATTTTTAAGAATTTAATTTAGATGATGACTGGTTGCAATACGTTAGCGTTAATTTGTTTTATTTTTAAATTATCGATGCAGATTTAAAAATACCGGAATTAAATTTTGATTATTTGATAAACTTTAATTTTTACAATAAAGACTTTGTAATTATCGGGTCAAATTTCTGGATCAGCACATCATCCTATTATTTGTCGTCAGAAATTATTGTATGATTGCGTAACATAATCGGGATTGTTTTTCGACGTTTTGTATTACACATATACAATATAAAATTTTTCCTATTAAAAGAAAATGAAGCATTGTTCGCAAGTACCTACTTACCGTCATCACAAATAACAATTTTTCAATAAATAATTTTATGTTTGATTTTATTACTTATTGTTCTTATTTCCACATACATATACATCTATAACAAGTTTAAGTTTTCTGTTCAAGTTCAATTTGCTTTTAGACACATTAGCGACTTTTTCGCTAGTAGAACTTATCCATTATGAAATTCACTATAGTTACGTTAGCTGTATTGAGCGTAATAGGTAGCTGTGCAGCCAGTAATGGACTTGATGAATTTAATAATGGTAATCATCAGTTTACAGCAGATCTTTATAATGTAAGTATTATAATAAGATCTAGATAACTGACTGGTATTTTTTTTTTGTGTTGTGCATCTTTGTTATCAATCATTTGTGACATAAATGAAATTAAAATCGTTTCCAACTGCACAATTTTATAGATTTACTGATTGGTTTGAATTATTTAATATATTTTTCCCAATATTGTAGATAATATTTTCTTTTTTTCTTTATAACGACAGAGACTGATTAAAGGAAGACAAGACAAGAACTTCGTTTTCAGTCCACTTACTGTCGCAATTTCTCTTGGAATAGCAAGAATAGGAGCAAATGGAAAATCCGCTGATGAAATCACTGAAGCTGTGGGCTTGCCAAAAGATAATAATGACTTAGTGAAATCATTAGTGTAAATATTATTAATTTATTATCTGAATGATCATTTTATTATCGTACAATTTCAGACAACTTGGAGAAGAACTGAAATCAGATCAATTTAAACTCCACCAAGCAGTTGGTTTCTATACAAGTCGAGATGTTAATGTTACCGATTCGTTCAAGACAGATTTGGAAAAATGTCGCGATGCAAAACTTGAAACTGTTGATTTCAGTAATGTGAGTTTAATCAGTCGTTGATGGTTAAATATTAACTCTATAATTGTTTTAAAGGCAACTGACGTTGTTGAAAATATAAATAAATGGGTTGGAGTTCAAACTAAACACAAAATTAAACATTTGCTTTCCGAAGATGAGGTTAGCAAAACTAGTCAACTTGTTTTGATTAATGCTGTATATTTTAATGGTAAGATTCTTTTTGCATTAGGTATTATGCATGGTAATGGCATAAGGTCTAGAACACTTGAGCCACGAAATACAAATTGTTGAGTAAATTGCCCATATATTATACTTATAAAGAAGCATTTGAAGTTTTACTCATTCAGTGATGGGGCAAGAAAGTTTGGATTGAAAATAATCCTAACAAGAATTCAGTTTATGACAAATCATGTCCCAAACGTTGGTACACACTATACAAAATTTGGTACATTTCGTGTTGTTGGCTCTTTGATCATATTATTATTACCATCCAAATTTCTCGGCACTGCAGCTTTATAATCTAAAGGAGAAATATATTGATTTATTTTTGTAGCAACCTGGAAACATAAGTTTACAATGTTACCAACAAAGAAGCGTTTCAGTTTATCCAGAACCAATTCAGTGATGGTCGATATGATGACCGTTACAAACCATTTCAGGTATGAAATAGCCTTGTTTTAATTTCATCTGTACTTCAATTTACTTATTTTAGATATTACGATTTAGGCCACATCGATGCCAAAGCTATCGAATTACCGTATGAAGGAAAAGATGCATCCATGGTCGTAGTCTTGCCCAATGCAGGTTATTGGGGCGATCTCTCAAACATCAATAACAATTTGGCAAAAGTAATAGAAATTACCACGGCTGATGAATGTAAAGACAAATGTTCGATGCGAGATGTGACTGTCGAAATGCCGATATTCTCTGTTTGGGCTAGATATCGAATGCAACAGGATTTAAATCAGGTAATAATAAAAATTTCATATTCTTCTATACAGTTTCACTGTTTTAGCTGGGAATAGAAACAGCGTTTTCGGAGGACGCAGACTTTACGAACATGGCCGATGGTTCGATTAAAATTCATAATTTTATACAAAAGGCCTATATCAATGTAACTACTGAAGGTACTGTAGCTACCGCTGCAAATGATAGTAAGTTTATATTTTTATACTTGGACATTAAACGAATAGTTGCTATTAATTAGAAGTCTACCCTAATCCTGAAATCAACTAAGTTGATATTTCTAAATTGAAGTTGTGTTCTCTGTTCATTTTGGCGGATACCGTAAAAGCAGAAAAGTCCTTGGCTCCTTGGCTGTTTTATATTTTTCCTAATAACTTAAGAATACGCGTTTAACTTTGTTTATTTGTATTTTTCAGACAACGTCCAATTCAGATATCTTTCAAGCATGCGCCATCAGACTCCTGATCGCACCGTTTTCAACGTACAACATGGATTTATGTATTATATCAAACTTTCAAATACCATTATAATGGCTGGAAAAACATCGCACATGAGATAAAATTCATATATGTTTTGTATTCACAAATAAATTATATTTTTGACAGCTTATTTTCAATAGATATTATTATTTCTCTCTACACCTAAAATAATTATTCCCCGATGAACAGATAACAATTAATACAAATCTAAACCGACTAAACCTTAAAAACTACATTTAGAACTCAATCATGCTAACCAAAGTGAACATCAGAACAAGCACTCAAACTCAGACCATTTGGTGAAAACAAATTTTCTACAGTCATGTCCAAATTCCTTTTTTTGCTGGAAATCCTAATTTCAATTGTGTTGTATATCTTAGGAGCCAGATAGCCAAAACATCTTAAATTTATGCTCCTATACCTTATTTTTATTATGTAATTTTGAACAGTGTGTCTAGCCTCCCGGCACCGGTATTTATATGAATCCCGGTTGTGACGTGTTTTCAATGGCGGCTGGCGCCATCAAGGACCGCCGAAATTTATCGTAGATACCGGCTATTGCTATACAAGATGGTAATAATTATTATTTTCATTGGTATTGGAGCAGAATTATTATGTAGAGTAAAAAGAGTAAACAAAACGAAAATTGGATTAACGAAGTACTTACCACTCTAATACCAATATCACAACAAGAAACAATAATACACAAAAGCTATTCCGGAATAAATAACAGACTCAAGCAGCAAGAGACGCACGAGTTTGAATTTTGAATCCAATAGCCGGTATCTACGATAAATCCCGGCGGTCCTTGATGGCGCCAGGCGCCATTGAAAACACGTCACAACCGGGATTCATATGAATACCGGTGCCGGGAGGCTAGACACAGCGAATTTTGAACCACATTTAAAGGTTTCAAGGAGCTCTGATAAAAGCCACTTCATATGACCAGTCCATAATATATCAAGGATCTCTTAGAATATAAAATGTATGTATCAATTTTCGAATTAGTCTAGTTAGTCTAAATACATGTTGGTCCCATTCAACGTTCATATCAATAATGATACCAAATACTTAATACTAGTCACCTCTCAGATATAATCATTCATGTTATCTATTTTAATTCTATCAAAGTTGGGACGGTTTGTCGGTGTAAGCGAAAATGCACTATATTTATTTAGTTTTATTGATATCGGGTCTTCAAAAAAAAAACCAATCGAAGATTGCTTTGATTTCAAAAACGTACGTCGCATTCCTGTTTCTTTATTCGTCAGGATTTTTGACATTATATTTTGACAGTAAAGTTCATTGACAAAATTAAAGAAAAATATAGTTAAGACATACGTTTAAAAAACCATAGCAATCGTTGATTGTTTTTTTTTTTGAAGACCCGATATATTTAACGTTAACTTAAAAGTGTCTAGCCAATTTGCTATCGTATTTACTCCCAATCTTGACAGTTCCTGTACATCCGATCAGGACTTACCAAAGAAAATTATCGCTGTGTCATCAGCATAGGAGACAATTGACCAATTTTTCAGCTTCAGGGAAGTTAGGAAGTTATTGTATGTAATAAATAGTATATGGCCTAGAACAGGGCCTTGAAGGACATCTATTTTTATTTTTACTGTTAATGGTTCACTTGTAACTTGACCTATCTTTACCACTTGGGTCCTGTCATGGAAATAGCTCCTGAAGATCTCCAACACTGGGCCTCTCACACCGTAGGCGTGTAACACGCTTAACAGTTAAGTGTGAGGAACAATGACAAGACCTTCGCTAAATCCAAGAAAACAGCCAGGCATTCATTACAGTGATCTAGATTTTCTGATATCTGTTCAGTTACTTCGTATATCTGAAGCATCTGTGGTACAAAAGCCACTAGTAAATCCAAATTGGTTCTTTGAAAGTATGTTATTAGAACAAAAAAAATTAACCAGCTTATAGAAATTTTTTAAAAATTTTAGAAAAATTATTTTTCTACTGACATTTCATAATACGCTATTAAACGATTAAAATCTGTATCATAATGAACTTCATTATGATACAGATTTTCATTATAATACAGATTTTTAATATTATACAATGTCGATAGATGGCACCACCAGTTAAGATATTAAACATTTTAAACGGTAATTTTGCGTAAAACAATTATTTTGATAACTATAAAAAAGACTAGGAATTGTTCAAAAGTTACCTAAAGTTTGGGACAAAGAATAATTATTATGGAAATAAAGAGTGATAAGGAAGAATTTTTACTTTTTTTATTATTATACATTGTCAATAGATGGCGCCAACAGTTAAGAAATTTTGAATATTTTTTTTTGAATGTTGACAGCACTCTGTTTATAGTTTTTCCATGGTAATTTAGCGAAAAACAAGAATTTTATAAAAAAAATACTTCAAATTGTTATTAAAAGTTACCTAAAGTTTAAGATGAGGCATTATTATAGAAATATTGAGTGATAACGAAGAATTTTCCAACCTCCAGAAATCACATATAAGGCGATAAATGCAGGTAATAATATACTACCGGACAAGTCCAAGAAAATTTACGAAAAATTATGTGGACAATTATGGATTGGAGAGACACCAAAAACACATCGTTCTTCTCAGAAAATGTTTTGATAGTATATTTTGAAAAATTACAACAAAAAATGAAACCTTCAACTGTATGGACGCATTACTCAATTATAAAATCTCTATTCAAAGTTAAGCATAATGTTGACATATCTAAATTTCATAAGTTTTATGAATGGCAGTAGAAAAAATAGTGTATGCAACTCTCATGTAATGGCCATTAATACACTCGCATGTTATATACGAAACTCGCCTGCGGCTCGTTTCGTATCCTACAACATGCTCGTGTATTAATAGCTATCATTACATTGTAACGTTTTCAATTTCTTGGCTAATAAGCTACCTTGTTTTGCCATACTGGATATGATTCCATATAGAGCTACAATGAAATAAATGAATAAATAACTATCTTTTTTGTGCCTAGATTTTGTTACCTTGAGTGCTGCCTTCTACTAGAAGTTTTTTTGGTTCAGGTTTGCAAGTTTGGTTAATTGATCTGGGAAGGTTTGATTCAGTACGGCAGGGCCCGCTGTTATTGATTAGAATCTTAGGAAAAGGAGTTAGTACCATCATCATATCTGTTTGCAAATCCAATCAATAATCTGAGGTTATGATAATAATTGTTGTTACTCTTTGACTTTTCATTTCCATCATGTCATTGAACAGCTGTTTTGTCTAGGCGTTTTCTTTGGACCTGTTCTACCTTTTGATATATGTTCTATAGGCACTTTTCAACATTCACCAGTCATTTTTTACACAACCGATTCTCAGTTCGTACTTTTGGGGTGAAACTGAACACGTCCTTTTCTATAATTTTCTTCAATGTCAAAATTAGAAGTTTGACAGATGAAAGTCTTCTTCCGAAATCTAAATTCTAAATGAAGAATCTGTCCTTTTGATCTGCGACCACACGCTGAGTAGTCGTCCGGTCTCGGGCCTCGGCCCTAATTATTTTTGGGGCGAGACTTTTTGGAATTTTGTGCCAGGGAGCTAAAGTTTTAGACTAATTTCTAGCTGATAATTGTCTAGAGTCGTCCCTTGGTCATTTTTGGATTCTGTTTCGGTAAGTTTGAGATTTTCTTCAGGAAATATTAACCTACAACACGTGTTCCATTTTTTTTAATAGGACTGTTCCGAGCAGCATTTGGAAGACTTCACCTTTGGTCTAGAGTATCCCTCAATTTGAGGTAAGATTATTTCTAATATTTGGGGCTCGATTTGTTTTTTTATACGAAAATCGTTATAGGGTCCTAGTCTCAGGCTATAGTTGGACAATCCTACTCCTAGTCTCAGGCTATAGTTGGACAATCCTACTCTTGGGCTATAGTTGGACAATCCTAGTACTAGGCTGTAGCTGGACGGTCTTAGGCTATAGTTGGACAGTTGCTAGGCTGTATTTAGAGAGATTCTAGACTGGATCTGGATTGCTCTCAGTTGGGGCTTTGGTAGCCTCCCTTCAGCAACTCTCTTGGTACCACTCTGGCAGAACCACGTCGAGTTCTACGTTAAACAGATACAACGTGGATAGGACTCATGACTCACTTACCATACCATATGTGGAGACCTGCTGCCGATACCTTGTAATCGGTGATTAATATAATATGTTTATATTATAATAAAAAAGGATTCGGAGCTCGACAGGGTTATGGGACGGGGGTGTGGCAGTAGAGGTTGTACCGACACGTATTGAAGACGCGGTGCGATATTATTGTTATTGATTAAGAAATTGTTAGTTTTGGATATTTATATTAATAATTATTAATAAACTGTTTTTGTGTTAAAGTGTTGTATTATTACCACGAGTAGAGGTTGGCACACCATAGTCTATCTAATAGTGAGACCAAACCTGTAGATAACCTCACTTTGGAAATTTCTGGATTTTCACATACATTTCACTTGTATACATGTAAGTTGCACCTTTACTATTTAGGCAAATCTTATATAAATCATCTGACGCCGAATTACGTCAGTACGTGCCCCTTAAATAAAATTTTAGAATTTTACCCTGAGGTTGCCCAAAGAATAACTTTCACCTTTCTGTGTTAAATTTGCCTGTTGGTAGAGTGTAACCCATACTGTTTTTTTAATCTTCCACAAGTGTTAATAAACAGTTAATAGCTATTTATATAACAAGTACATAAAGTAAGGCTTTATTGTACGAATACTATTACATAATGAGTCAATAAAGCCTGTTTATGTAAGCGTTATATACATGATTTAATGTACGATTATGACTGGTTTTTGTTAAAAATTAAAAAAATTTAATGAAAAAAGTAAAATTTGCGTAGGTATACCTACCTGTTTCACCTTGGCAGGTTGTCAAGACTTGTTTTACCTTGGCAGGTTGTCAGGACCTGTTTCATCTTGTCAGGTATTCCAGGTAGGCAATAAAGTAGCACTTTATTTTACTAGTACAATAAAGTAGCACTTTATTTTACTAGTACAATAAAGTGCTACTTTATTGACGCAAAACTGTTCTATAAATAGCACTTTATTGGTCAATCGGACATAAAACTGTTTATTTTAAATCCATATATTCATTATTTAAATTTTTTTTATTTATTCAGATATTCACTAATTAGGTAGGTACAAGCCTGATCCTAAACACCTTTTTTAATAACTTCGTGGCTACTTATTGGCGCAATAGTTAAGTCCTAATAACTTGGTGGCTACACTTTTTGGCGCCTTATTATTAGTGTTATTATTTTTTAATAAAGAAGCCAGATACATTATTGTACCTAATTAGTTGTTTTATTGATAAGCTCTCCAATTGCACAGGTTTTGTTTATAACATCATTAGGTTATCTTCCTAGTTAAGTCACAATTAACTTGGTGGCGCCCAAAGTTAAGATGTATACAAGGAACCCATAGACCTATGGCATCCGGACTGATGCTGACTAGCCGTATGCAGTATAATTAGGCAATTGCCAAAGTAAGTACGTTATAACATGAACATTGAATAATATACTATTAGGACACTAATGGGTCTGTAGTTGTTAATGTCACTCGATGTCACTTTTGTCTCCAGCCTTATAGATAGGAGTCACCACACTAGTCTTGAAGTGGCTATATAGGGACAATGACCGTTCTAAATATTAGGTTAATTATGTTAATAAGAGGTCTAAGCAGATGCAAATGAGAATTTTATAATTTTTGATTCAACGCCGTCAATACCAGGGGCGCTATTGTTTTTAAAAGGGAATTTATCTGCTTTATTATATCAGATTCAGGCTTTAGACACATTGATGAATTAGACTTCTGTTCCAGCATAAAGGGCATATCAGCTTCTTTTATTCTATTAAGCATATTAAGCTATTAAACATTTACAAAAAACTTGTTACAAAAATTAGCCATTGCTTGGTCATCAGGAAAATGTCCGTCTTTAGATTTTATTTGTAAATTGCTATTTGTCTTTTTTTTAGAGTTTAGTTTCATTAGTGCTTCTGACACCAATTTATACATCTTTTTTATGTCTTCCCTACTGTTTTCAATTTCTGTTTTACAATAATCATTCTTACATTTTTTAATGATTTTGTTTAAATTGTTTCTATAAGCTTTGTATCTATTGGCATCATGCAAATTATAATTACGAAACAAGCGTTTTTTCATTTCATCTCTATTTTTAATGCAGTTAATTTTTGTTATCCAAGGTTTTAATTTGTTATATTCCCTAAAACAGTTTTTTCCTCCTTAGCTGTTTCCAAAGCATTCAAAATAATTCCAGTAAAATTAGATGTGGCCACCTCCGGATCATCCATGCACCTCAACACAAGCCCAGGTCTGATCCCGGACTCCAAATGTGTCAAAATTATTTTAGTTATCTTTCTGGTTATATAGTGAGGGGTATTTGACTTTGTTTCACCTATGTCTGAGTTATAAATATTCAACGCAATGGGAAAATGATCCGTAAGGTCAGATTTCACTATATAAGAAGAGTGCTTCAATGTGTTTTTATATTTTTTTTCTTT
This sequence comes from Ceutorhynchus assimilis, assembly GCA_917834065.1. NCBI lineage: Eukaryota > Metazoa > Arthropoda > Insecta > Coleoptera > Curculionidae > Ceutorhynchus > Ceutorhynchus assimilis. The sequence continues at coordinate 27,822,089 of OU892284.1, read as the reverse complement.
ATAAATATATGGTCCAGGCATGATGCATGGTCTGGAGTAACACGAGTAGAGTAGGACCGTTAATTGCGAACAAAAAACCAAAATGGTTCAGGATTGAAAGATGAGATGTAGCAGTTTCATTTTCTTCAATTATATTAATGTTGATGTCACCTAAGAAAACTTCAACATTCCTATTTATGTTCTCTGATAAGTATGTCTATCAATATATTCATATTTATCTAAATAGACCGATCTCCTTTTACCTGGACTGCGCGCGTCGCTTGTAGGCTGCAGGTGAGCGTCCAATGAGAAGCAAGTTTGTGACAGGCTTGCGTCATATTCTTATTCAGGGGCCATTTCAGAATTACTCGTTCCTTCCTTCTTTGTAACGTGTAATTCGACAAAGAGCAAACTAATACTTTACATATTATTTGAACTCACCGCAGTGTCGTTTAAGGTTTTGTTAGATTATACTTGACATATTCCTTTGCAATTTCATTGAATGATGTTGCCGGATGAAACATTTCTCAAAATAAAAGTGGAAACGATGTTCATCCAGTTTAAAGCTCTTCTTTTGTCTGATTTAAGGCGTTGTAAAACACTTGACACTATATCACTTCTTTAATGTTATAATTTTCGATTTGTATTGTCTACATTATTGTTATACAACAATACAATCTGGCTACACTGTAGCCTACGAGCTGCGCGCGCATGTCATCTTTCATTGCTTTCTAACTTGTATTTATTATAATTAAGCTCTCTTTTTCTAATCATGCGAGATAGGTCTATTATATGGTTCTATTGAAAAATAGTTTTAGACCAATTTTAATTATGGTTTTAGAAATTATTTATGAAAACGTTTACTAGAAATTTAGTTTTAGGAACCTATAGAAAACGTTCTTTGTTAATTGTTCCTAAGCAGAGGTTTCAAAAACAACTTAAATCAAACGTCTAAAAAGCGTTCTTTCAATACCTTTTTGAATAAACACACTGACGTGGACTCATGGATAATAAAAGAACGTTTACTGTTATTGGTTAAAAACGTCCTATTTAAAAAAGAAGAAAAAAAAAAAAAACAGAAATTTGTGCTTATATGGAAGTTTTGTGAACATATTTTGGGCGTTTCTTCATGTCGTTTTTAAAAAAGTTCTTGAACAAACGTTTCTAAAACGTTTTATTTAAGTCCTCAAACGTTTCGACTCTAAACGTCCATCGTACCACCGTTTATGCTATTAGGAATATTACGTTGTATATCTATAGCCAATTGCAAAACGAATCATTTCAGAAATACATATAACGAAAAATGCTACTGAAAGTCTTAACAATTTTGCGAAGAATACTAGTTTTAGTACTGAGCAAGCACAGCTGTTGCTTCTTCCCGATCATTTTAAAATAGTTATGGAAACAGGAACTCATCGATATTTCCCTGCATAGGTAGGTAAAAACGAATATTTAATCAACACCGTGAATCGTAAATATTCCCCGACCGTAATAAAGAACATCGACGTCTTTGGCAATTTGGCAAAGCACCATCGCTCTGCATCCGAAACGTCCATAGTTCTGGCGCCATCCAGTCGTCCTGCCCGTTTATCTCGTTAGGATTGGGGATGTTGGCGCATCTAGGGGTGAAACTATGATGATATTTATTATTTACTGAATCCACAAAATCATTTAATTTACACAGATTCTAATTGTTTGAAGAATACAGTTTTCTATATTACATAATTTATATAATTACTTAAATTAATCATCCTCAGGTATTATTTTCTAGCTGCATAGGTAAGTTTATAACATTGTGCTTTTTTGGTGAGGAGGAAGTGGAATTTGGAGTTTGAGAACTATCAATAAACAAACACAAATGAAAAATAGTTTTATTTTAGTTGACGTAAAGCAAAACTACTTACCGAATGCCGCTCTGGCAGAATCTGGATCTGGAGTAAAAGCGTTTAAGCACAATAACAATAGCAAAGAGGTCGCGGGACTATGAAACAAGTTGAATTTAAAGAAAGTTAATGATAAGCTCAACAAATTAAAATAATAATAATTACGAATTGTGAGTACACAGTAATGTGAAGAAAATAATATGGTGATAAGTTTTTTGGTAGTGCAATAAAATGTCGGAGATTAAGTTTTATAATAGAAAACTAACTATTGGTTGGTTTCTTGTTATGGTTGCTAATTTTGTAAGTATTCAATTATTGTATTGTAAAAATATGATTTAACTTTTTTTTTATAGCTTTTCGGAGTGTTCGGAGTAATATTGTGTACGATAAAATTGAAGAACATCGATAATGAAGACTTTCAAATGGGCTTTTTCAAATTGTCAATGGGCTTTGCTGCTTGTAACTTAATATTGAGTGTTTTGCTGTTAGTATCTGTTCTAAAGGTAAGTTTTGCTACATTAAAACAATATTTTTTTCAATATTAAACTAAATTTTTAATTGAAGAATTAACTTCGTTCCTCATGCATTTCACGGTAGCTATTTTAAATGAAATTGTATGATTTGATACAATTTTAAAAAAATAATCTCTATTTCATTTCAGCGCGACCAAAAATATGCCTTTCTATATGCACTACTCATATTCCTTAGTCTTTTCGCAGCTACTATCCACATCGAAAGTAATACACACAAGGATTTTACGTTTTTGATAATTTTCATTGTTTTTGGTAAGATGAAATTTTAAATTAGCAATCAAAGTTACCTGCTTATTAATTTTTCTAGCTGCTCTTTGTTTCCTATGGTTCTGCGTTTACGGATCCTATCAGATATGGCTTAGAGACAAAATTCTGGACGCCCAAACGGACATTGTCTAAGACTTAGATAATAAATTATTTTTATTACATATGTATATGATGTGTACTTATCATTTTTTATGCTAAAATAAAATAATAGGAATTATGTTCGTTTTATTTTATACAAAAGGTACTGTTAACTACATGTTGGATATTCAATTGGGTACGAAATTATTGCAAATGGAAGAAGATATGTACCTATCCCCAAGCGTCTGAATTATAATTAAGATCAGACAATTGTGGAATCAATCATTATCTGATAGTTTACCGGGAAATACTTTGTAGCTTCTACAACTGAGGTAAATACACTTCGCAATTAGTAAAGCTTGTTTTCAGATCTAGACATTATTTGGTTGGAATCTTTTTAAACGCATTTTCACCTCCTGAATGATTGAATGATTCTACTTGTACAGTACAAATTGTAATGTTAATTAAACATGAAACTCATTTTTATGTACCCATTGAATTCATTGAACCTATTGTGAAAATACCTATCACAATATACCTGATGCCTCATACAAACTGCAACTTTGTTTTTAAAACACAATTGGATGAAACCTTGTACTTGTACGAATTTTTTTGGATACGATCGCCATTTGTTTATATAAATTTACAAAATCACATTCTTGGCCTCGGTAACATAGGATAATATACGATTTTCTTAAATCAGCTGTTTCGGTGTATTTATGTAAAACCTATAACAATATAGGTACCTATCTACTATGTAAACTTGGAAAACGTCCCTGCACTGCTTTTGCTTGAATATGAAAATAAGTTCCATTTTCGAAAAATAATCTCAAATCGATCATTCTTTTTGGTTTTGATCAAAAGCCTTGCACCTGTAATGCTGGTCAACATGGTTAAAATCTGATGCAAGTCAACACAATCTTATCATTTTATCAAGTACATACTTAACAAACTCTATGAAAAATGCCCCGATAGTATATATTATTCTTAAGATGATTCTTAATTTTGAGTTGCTTTTGCACATACAAATGGTAATACATCTAGGTGCAAGACATAAAATTCTTAGATGGAATGTTAAAACTGTTTGTATATAAAACCAATTGTTATAAATACCACAAATTCTGTAATATATATATGTTTATGTTATGTTGAAGTTATGTTAACGTCCGGAAATGATTTCAACTTAAGACGTTTTTGAATCATTCATCGTCTTCATATTGTTTGTATAAGGTTGTTTGTAACTGCAACATTTGCACTACCTACAAAAAAAGTCAATTGGACGTTCTGGGAAAGTTTAGAGGCCGTCCAGGATGTTCTCTTTGAAAAATGTATTTTTTCATTTTTAAAACTTTCGTTCAAGAGCGTTTCAAGACATTTTCGACGTCTGTTTGAAGTTGTGACATTTGCACTAGAGAATTACGACCAATGGACGTTCTCGGTTACTTTAACTGAATTTTTTAAAACATTCTGATCGGATACGTTTTTGAAACATTTTTTAAATGTTTCTGTGATCAAATGCGACTATGTAATTTGACATTGGGAATGAATAGTGTAGCATGGAAAGTTAAGAAGAAGTTATTATTATCCATACCTAAACTGTGGTATTTTAAAATTGGTATAAAGATGTTATTTTGTTTTCTACTAAATGTTGATATATTCTTAAAGAAACATTTTACCAATATAAAATGAAGTCAAATATTTTATTTCGTTGTAACATACCAGGGTCCAAGTCCCACGGGAAAATTATTGTGAAAAACACCCGCCGATTCTCACTGTGAAATTCAAATAAACCCAAAATAACAACAATGACGGCCATCGTCGGACGAAAACCAATAATGGTCGAAAAAGCTGATGTCGAAGGCGACAAAAACTGACTTTGCCCGATCTTTGGTCAGTAAAAATCAACTCTTATTTCACCCGCGGGTCGCAACAGGTAGATTATTATATACGAAATCGGTTCTTAAAAATAATCGCGACATTGAACCCACCTACTGATCCTCTGTTGAGGACTTTCGAAGGACCACCCTTTATTATAGGTCAAAGGGAACCCCCCAAACACATTAACGAGAATTAATACTTGAATTGATTAACCATTTATTGCGGTACAAAACGAATTTTTAATTGATTATTAGTCAAACAATAACAACGTGATGTCGTGACATGCTCTCGAATCCGTCTCTCCTTATTGGTCGCGCCGAGCGATCCCATTGGTCGCGCTGAGCGATCCTATTGGTCGCTTGCCGTTCTTCCTGCAGCTGTTCTTGCGCGTTGCCAGATCCTTTTGAGTTGCTAGGTTTATTACGGCGTTGCCATGTTTAAGAATGTTGCTACACTTTTGTTCAATATAACAGTCTGATATAAGAAATTTGATTTGAATGTTCAAATAGATTTGAATGTCCAAACATATCGCCCCCGTTGAAAAGTTTTAAGTTTTCGAAATGAAACTTTAGCACTTGACACTTGAAATGTTTGCAACACTGCTGACAGTTAAATAGTTTATATTAGTCTTTATTCTGTTGGTAAAAGGCATATCTTCTTCAACGACCTTTTCGTAACTGCTCCGCTTGGTAGGCGAACTGACACTACCCTGGTTATGTGATCGGTACCAGGGTGAAGCTGCACCACACGTGCCATTGACCACTTGAGGGGAGGCAAGTTGTCCTCTACTAGGACAACCATCGATCCGATTTTTATTTCATCGACTGTCTCTTTTTTCCATTTGGATCGATTTTGTAGAGTGGACAGATATTCCGAAGACCATCGGTCCCAGAAATGCTGGAATATTTGCTTTAATCGTTGGTATCGGGTCAAACGGTTCATTTTTATGTCTCTGACGTCTTCATCAGGTGGTAGTAAGAGAGAGCTCCCGATGAGGAAGTGAGAAGGACAAAGGGGTTGAAAATCGTTTAAGTCATTGGACAATGGGGTGAGAGGACGAGAGTTTAGTACAGCCTCGATCTGTACTAACAATGTATACGTTTCTTCATAGGTTAAATTTGCGTTTCCCAAGCCTCGCTTCAAGTGAAACTTCAGGGACTTTACTGCTGCTTCCCACAGGCCGCCCATATGAGCTGAACGAGCGGGAATGAAGCTCCAGTTAATTTTATCGGGTGCTAAGAAATTTTTAACGCTTTTTTCGTGTGATGGACTATTTATTAATTCTTGAAGCTCAAGAAAATAATTGTTGCTGCCAACGAAATTTAACCCGTTATCTGAGTAAATATTGATAGGTTTTCCTCGACGAGCACAGAATCGTTTTAAACAATGAAGAAAGCTATCTGTCGATAAATCGCAAGCCAACTCGATATGAATAGTTCGAGTTGCAAAACATACAAATACGCACACATATGTTTTTACGAGCCTACTACGACGAGACGTGTTTTCTTTAACATAAATAGGTCCGGCATAATCTACACCTACGCTACTGAAAGGTCGGTTAGGCGTGACACGATTAAGAGGTAGATCTCCCATTAAAAAATTACCGGGTTTAGGGTTGGCTCTAGTACATCTGACGCATGATTTAATTACTTTCTTAACTATATTCTTACCCTTGATAGGCCAATATTTTAGTCTTATGATGGAGAGTAATGTTTGACATCCCGCGTGAATATTGTACAAATGCTCATCTAAAACTATCAGTTCCGTGATACGACTTTTATATGGCAAAATTACAGGGTGTTGCTGGTCATAATTTAAATGTACTGCGTGAGTCAGTCTGCCACCAACTCTTAAAACTTTGCTTTGATCGAGAAAAGGATGAAGACTTAAAATAGGACTACTACTACTTATTTGTTTACCTTTATTAAGATCTGATATTTCTTGTTTAAATGCCTCATTTTGAGCGACTCTAATTAAAATCAAATTAGCCTCATTTAACTCTGAAACACTTAAACTTTCTCCAGATTTTATTATCTTATTTAATGTTCTATTTTTGAATCTTACAATGTACCCTATAATTCTTTTGAGTTTATCGAGTTTTGAATATTTGTCAAATAAATCAAAATTTTCATTTTCAATTTCGAGTGTCGGTTTTTCTACAGTATTTACAACGAGACTAACATTTTTCATTTCCGGAAGTTTCTCTAAATCAAGTTTATAAGAATAGTCCGTGATTTTCGAGCTTAGGTAGGTGTCGTCTTTTAGAAATTGTGGCCCGTTAAACCACATACTATTGTTTAACAATTCAGTTGGATTTACCCCTCGACTTATAATATCTGCAGAGTTTTCTTTAGATCGTACGTGTCTCCATTCATTAAAATTTGAGATTTCCAAAATTTTTGAAACTCGATTGGCAACGAAAGTTTTTAGTTTTGAGGGTTCAATTTTTAGCCACGAAAGAACGATCGTTGAATCAGTGAAATAAAGTGTTCTATAAATGTCAATATTTAATGTGTTTTTAATTTTTGAGACTAACTTTGCGAGAAGATGAGCTGCTGAAAGCTCAAGTCTGGGTAATGTTTCTTTTTTGAGTGGCGCAACTTTGGATTTTGCAGTTAATAACTGAACAATCTTGCTACCGTCATCGTTGTATGAAGCTAAATACACTACACACCCATAATCCTTTTCAGAGCTGTCACTGAATCCATAAATCTCTACATGCTTACAATTTTCAGCTAAAACGTGTCTTTCAATACAAATGTCATTTAAGAGATGAATTTCCGAGATAAATTCTAACCAATGATCCTGTAAATCCTTTGGTACTTCTTGATCCCATTCTAATTTCCTGTGCCACAGTTCCTGTATTATTAGTTTCGCTTTTATTACAGTAGGCCCAATCAGCCCCAATGGATCAAAAATCTGCGCGATTGTTGACAAAATTGTACGTTTTGTAATTTTATTTTTATTTATCGTGACATTAACGTTAAACTTTAAAAGATCAGAATTCGCGTCCCATATAATCCCTAAAGTTTTCAATTCTTTTTTATCATGAAACAGAACATAGTTTTCATCGTCCGTTACGTTTTGTTTTTCGATATAATTTAAAATATGTTTACTGTTTGACGACCATTTTCTTAATTCCAACTTTGCATCGTTTAAAATTTCTGATACTTCGTGATAAATATCTAAAGCTTCCGATTCCGAATCAACACTGGTGAGGAGATCATCCATGTAAAAACAAGTTTTGATAACTTTTGAAGTTCTAGGATACTTATTTTCAAATAAATCCGCTAGTTCGTGTAAGCAACGCGTGGCCTGCCATGGTGCACTCGAAGTGCCGTATGTGACAGTATTTAAATCGTAAATTTTTATTTTTTCGTCGGTACTTTCACGCCACAATATTTTCTGGTAGCTACGTTCGCTTGGATCTATCCAAATGCACCTATACATCATTTTTACGTCAGCATTAATGACATACTTCCGTAATCTTAATCTTAACAATATAGAAAAAAGATCCGATTGAATTGTTGGTCCTACTAAGATTAAATCATTAAATGAAATTCCGTTGCTGCTCTTCGAGCTAGCATCGAAAACTACTCGACATTTTGTAGTTACAGCACTATCTCTCAGCACGGCACTGTGAGGCATAAAATATGAATTTCTTTCCAAAGAAACGTCCGAATCAAAAAATCCACTAAAGGTCATGTGTCCTAAGGATTCGTATTCCCGCATAAATTGTAAATAGTGCGTTTTTAAATTGCTATCTCTGTTCAACCGTGTTTCTAAATTTTTTAGTCTTTTAACAGCACTACATTTTGAGTCTCCTATAAACTTCAAATCTGTGTCCTGTTTAAATGGGTATTTGACTACAAACCTATTATCATTACTGCGCGTCGTGGTTTCTTTAAAATACTGTTCGCAATATTTTTGATCATTGGATAAAAAATTATTAGGTTCGAACTCTTCAAGTAGCCAGAATTTTTGTAATGAATCGTGCAAAGCATTGTTTGAAATTTTTGAAGTGTTGCATACGGTTTTTCGATATCGTTCGTGAATGTTTAAAGGACCTACTAATACCCATCCTAAAGATGTTTCTTGTAGAATTGGAAGATTAGTACCTAACTTTATTTTGCCTGATTGCAACAAGTCATAAAAAACTTCTGATCCGAGTAATAAGTCTATTTGTTTGGGAACGTTAAACTTTTCATCTGCGAGACAAATGTCTTTGGGAACGTTAATCAATGATTTTTTGAATTCTACGATAGGCAGTTGTTCTGTTATTATTGGCAATACTAAAAACGTTAAATTTCTTGTGAAATTTCCAAATCGCGATTTTATACATGCAAAAGTCTTACTGTTGATTTTTGTTTGAATCTGATTGATGCCTGAAAGGGGAACATTGAAATCTTCGCATTTCAATTTTAATTTATTTATCAAAGACTGGCTAATCAGATTAGATTGGCTTCCTGAGTCGAGTAAAGCATGACATTTAGTCCAATTTCCATAAGAATCTTTTATTAAAATAGTTGCGGTAGACAATAATACCTGACTTTCTGAGAAAAGACTATACGTGCTTGAATTACTTTCAATTAATTGACATTTTTCGCTCCCGCCACCTATTTCCAATAATTGCTCATTATTCATTTCTGTGCTAGTTACACACATCGTAGCCGTAGGCCTGGTGGTAACATTACCTATCTGCTGCCTTTCTCCGCTACCTGCATTTGCCGTCGGCTCTAGCGCTCCTGAAAACGACGCCGAAGAAGGCCCCGCGCGAGCCCTATCTTCCCCCAATGATGTAAAATTTACAGCTGAAGGCGAACGCTGGAATTGTCGTGCAGCATTGTTGTACGTTTGTGACTGATTAGAATAATTATTATTTCTTGGATTATCATTATTTTGAGAATAGTTGTTTCTAGAATAATTGCTGGAATTTGAAGCATTATTTTGATTAGAATACGAGTTAGGAGATCGATCTACGTGTAGGCAAGTATTATGCTTGAGGTTGCATTTTTTGCACCCACTTGACATGCATTCTGATTTAATGTGGCCTGACCTAAGACAATTTCCGCAAAGTTTATGATTTCGAATTTCATTATATTTTTCAGCAATAGACAAACTATTGAATTTCGGGCAATGATAGATAAAATGATTCTGATTGCACACGTGACAATTATTACTGGCTTCTCTTCCGCGGTTTTCCATTACTGGAAACGAAAGTCTACGAGGATTTGACATTTCTCTATTCGCGTTTTTCAAGTGATAACCTCTATCAGAGTTCTTTTCAAAATGCGTGTTTTTATTTGAACCTTGTTTTACAAAATCTTGATTTACTGCTTCAAGCGCAAAGCATTTCTTTGTTAAATAGTCTGTTAAATCTGTAAGAGTGGGTAAATTATTGCCATTTTGCTTATTTTCCCATTCCCTACGAGTCCTTTCATCTAACTTTTGCAAAATCAATGGAATCAACAAGGTGTCCCAATGAGCAACTGGCAAATTTAATTCTCGAGCGCAGCTATATGCTGATGAACAGCATCTAAAAGTTTCCTGATATGTGTGGCCGATTCTTTTATAACGTTGGGTAGATTAAACAAAATGTTATTGACGTGGTAATTTTTAATAGCTATTTTATTGTCAAAACGTTTTTCCAAGAGATTCAATGCGATAGTATAATTATTAGCCGTTACGTCCAGAGCTTCAATCAATTTAAGCGCCTCATCCTTACAGCAAATTTTCAAGTACAAAAATTTATCAATATCACTCAAATCAGTTCGATTATGTATGACCGAATTAAAAATGTCGCGAAAGCTGTACCAAGTTTCATATTTGCCGTAAAAACTGGGTAAACCTAAATCAGGAAGCCTGGCGACACCAGCACCTGTATTACCAACTACATTCCCGTGTGCGTTTTGTATTGTATTATTCGCGATATTTACTTTTTGTTCATTACGTTCATTTGCAATTAATCGTTTAGCCTGCGATATTAACGAGTAAAATAATGATTCAGTATCCAATCTAAAATCCTTTTCATCATTGTCTAAAAATTCTAAGCGCGTCTGTACCTGGTCAAACTCCGAAAAATCGTCCTCAACGCTTTTAAGCCTGATTTCGAGTTGAAAAATATCAATGGGTTCGTCATTGGTTAAATAGTCTTCGAAGCGTTGAAGCCTATCACAAATTACTGATCTTGCGTGTAAAAATTCTTGAGTTTCAATTGGCATAACATCATCATTATTATTTTTCGAGTTATTTTTCTTATTACGAGGCATTTTTATTTATTATTATTTATTTATTTTTTTTATAACTTTCGATAAAATCAACTTAAAAGTTCAATGTTTCGAGACGAGAAAACGAGAATTTATATACGTGAACGAGACCTGAAAAATACGTGAAACGAGGCGTGAGAAATACGTGAAACGAGACCTGAAAATTACGTGAAACGAGGCGTGGTTTAAATTCGAGGCGAAATTATGCGAGAAATAAATGATAACGAGATTACGTGCTTAATTATTACGTGCAATACAAGATTTACGTGCAATACGAGCTTTATTTACGTGCAAAACGAGATTTATTTACGTGCAATACGAGATTTACCGCAAAAAAATGGATTAAATCACAAAATAAATTATTATGAATCACACCGAGACTATACAACTTTCAATTATGATTGGAATCATGGATAAAATAAGAAAATATAAAGGAACGAGCTCACCATTGACGGCTTCTTCAGTATTCCACAGGTTGCAACAATCAATAAATTCACATCCGACCGAAGTGACCAAAATGATCCTATGTTGAGGACTTTCGAAGGACCACCCTTTATTATAGGTCAAAGGGAACCCCCCAAACACATTAACGAGAATTAATACTTGAATTGATTAACCATTTATTGCGGTACAAAACGAATTTTTAATTGATTATTAGTCAAACAATAACAACGTGATGTCGTGACATGCTCTCGAATCCGTCTCTCCTTATTGGTCGCGCCGAGCGATCCCATTGGTCGCGCTGAGCGATCCTATTGGTCGCTTGCCGTTCTTCCTGCAGCTGTTCTTGCGCGTTGCCAGATCCTTTTGAGCTGCTAGGTTTATTACGGCGTTGCCATGTTTAAGAATGTTGCTACACTTTTGTTCAATATAACAGTCTGATATAAGAAATTTGATTTGAATGTTCAAATAGATTTGAATGTCCAAACACCTTCCTTTTACCCAAAGCTTAATTTAATTTATACAAATGTAAATAAAGTTTCTATTTTATTTTGCTTCAATATCTTTATATTCGCCTTCAAACTCGTTCAGTATCGTTCAACTGTTAGATATGATGCTCAATAATCTTCAGTTAAAATTTTATAGTCTGTGTTTGCTATTTCTCCGGTGTGTTCTGTTCCCAGCCCCCTTAGGCCTTAGCTGATGTGGATGAATTTGCAACTTCCGTAATTTGCACAAATAATTTGGTTATGTATTTTGCATCCGACATCCGGTAAATTTGCTGACGTCGAACCAACGTTGGTTGAAAACTTACCACCGGCTTTTTAAATTTAGTTGAACGACAATGTCCAAGGTTACCTACCATTAAGCTTATCTAATTATAATAAGACATATGGCGACGTTGTAGCACAGCATATACAAAAACAATCAGCAGGCTAACTTGAGTGACAGCCCGTGTAATAAAGGAATTCCTGGTCGGGATGTCACTAGCGGCCATTTTGGGATACGAGACAGGACCTGATTAACAATAATTTAGATTTTTTCTTTCGGATCACAGAGTCGTATTGGCTTTAAATAAACTAATTTAATATAACTTACATATAATAATATTAATCCTTACTAATTTATTAATATTTTTAAATATACAAGAATGATAATTGCTAACACCATAAATGACAACACGAATATACTAAAATCACTTTGAAAATCATAACTAAAATTCCGCTCTACACCGCACGCCTATGACCTCCGTCAGAAATAAACTAATAAATTAAAGTGTCGGCGTCCCTGCCGTTTATTGACAGGATGGTATCCCTTAATGGCGGCGTGCGCAGAAAAGATGCGCGTGAGAGTTAGCCTGCTGATTGTTTTTGTATATGCTGTGGTTGTAGCGTCGTCCAAAAATAGCTTCCAATATTTTAGTCGGGGATCGAAAGACGTCATTCTAACCGTTGTTAAAATACTTTCATTTTCGTAGACGGATTACGTGGTCGAAACATCGTTGTGTCAACGTTGTAATGCAATTGTAGCTGTGAAGTCGTAGAACGACTATTATATGCTACAAAATGGATAGATACTACAAAAAGAGACATGGGAAATGGTTCGTGAAGTCATAGGAAAATCAGGTGCTATCCAGCAGCAATTTGATATTAAGCCAGATGACTTGAATAAATTCTGCTGCACAGTTACAGATACATTAACCAACACCATTTACACATGATTCTTTAAGTTATCTGAACAATCTTCATGTCACTGAATCATTTTTCTTCCAGCCAACCGATGCTCATGAAATCAGAAGTGTTCTCAAATCTATTAAAAACCAAAATGCACCTGGCTCGCCCCTCGGACTGAATATCCACGAAGATATTCCAGGAACTTCCAGGTCTGGCAATAAATGTTTTAGCAGAGGCTGTAAAAGTGACGACACAAAAAACCTCTCGATTTATCGTCCTATATACTTCCAACTACAACGAAAGTTATAGAAAAGCCGGTTAAAAGGCGAATGCTGGATTTTCTGACTAAATATTCTGTCTTTAGTTCTTCTCAATTTAGTTTTCTTCCCAGCAAAAATACCCATGATGCCATGCTTCTTTATTCATTTATTTATTTATTTAAAGATAAAATTACAAGCACCTCGCAGGGTAATCACACGTGAAAGTATGGTAGAGTAAAATATAATAAGCGTACTCACACTTAAAAACTTACAGCTGTATGCAACATCCTCTTTTAACTTAAAAGCGCTTTTTAAAACTGGTCACTTTTAAAAATGTGTATTCTAAACCACACAAATTTTTAAAGGTACCAGTTTTAAAAAGCGCTTTTAAGTTAAAAGAGGATGTTGGATACAGCTGTTAGAAACTAACACAAAATATAAAAAATAAAACAGACATTAAACAAAAAACAAAACCGAAATGGACAGCTAGGTTCACAATTTTTCCATTACACAATGTTAATGCAATACTGCCCTAAGTTATTTTATACTTATACTAAAAATATCTATTTGGCTTATAGCTATCACAGTGTTGCATTCATCCATAATCCTTTTAAAAGGGGATATGACACTCTGGCCTGCATAAAATACATTTGGATTTATCAGTCTTAAGTTAATCTTAGGTACCCTAAATTTTATATAGTTAATAAGTTGACAATTTCTATACTTTAGGCTATTTACAACGCAATATACAAATAGCACTGCCTGGTGCCTCCTCCTTCGCTGCACCAATGATTCAAACTCGAAGCTGTCTAACATTTGTGCGCACAAGATCTGAAGATCTTTAGACGCATAACCCCAAATATATCTACATAATATCGAGTACCTACATATCCAGATTAATATTCTTTATTTTGTTAATTGTAATATGTAACTCAATTACGTAATATATTTATTTATTATTATTATTATATTATTTGATTTATCGGAGACCATATATGGAGACGCATTATTTTTTCTAACATATATCTATCTCAAAAATCGTTTTTGAACTTTCTCAATATAATCTATATGAGTGATTGCACTTGGAATCCAGACTGGAGATGCATATTTCAAACAAGGCCTCACAAGGGAATTATAAAATCTGGATGATATTTGTTCTAAAAGAGATCTACTGTTTAGTATAATAAAACCTAGTGCCCTAAAAGCTTTGTTACTAGACTCAACATAATGATCTGTGAATTTCATACTGGACTCAAAATGGACACCCAGGTCCTTCACTTCACTTAGGTAATCTGACCTGACGAGTTTTCCCACACCTATACAATAGTCAAACTGGGCATATGCACTTTTACGAGTATACGTCATAACTGAGCATTTTTTGATATTCAAATACCTATTCTCCTGAAACCATGATGCAAAATTGTTCAAGTCATACTGCAACCGGATACAGTCATCCACTGTTGCGACCTCTCTAAACATTTTGAAATCATCCGCAAACAACGATGATTAACAATACAAATAAGAGTGGACCCAGATTACTGCCCTGAGGAACACTCGATGCTGCTATATAGCTTCTAGAATAACCTCTACCTATCTTTACCTTCTGATTCTTATCTGACAAATAAGACCTCAAGAACATATACAGCCGACCTAATCACCTAATACTCCATAAGTTATGAGCCTATTCAACAAAATTTCATGAATGACCTTGTCAAATGCCTTCTCGCAGTCTGTATAAATGACATCAAGTTGGTTTTTTCCCTCGATTGATTCTGCAGCATATTTAGACAATATGCTGTTCATACTAATTTCAGGGTGCAAACCTTCCAAACAGCCTATCAAACAACAATTGTTCAAAAATCTTCGCATTAACATTTAATAAACGATAGTTTCTACATCATTTTTCTGACATTTCTCATAAATTGGAATTATGACTGTTTCCTTTAACATGGATGGAAATTCATTTTTTGTTATTGTTAGGTTGGATATATGCTCGAGTAGTCCAGACAAAAATTCAGCCAATCCCTTAGATGAAAGGCGGTATACTATCACTACCTGTTGACTTTTTTGGTTTCAGCCTTTTGATGCTGTTTATAACATCTTGCTTGCTTATAGGAGAGAGATTGAGACCACTCCAGTCACAGTATTCACCTGACTGTAGCTGCGTGATTTTTGAGTACCCAGGCAGTTTATACACAGATTCAAAAAAGTGCGCAAATGCATTTGCTATGTCAGTCGGATCATCATATTAAAACCATTTCCTTTGGTACCTCATTCTGATTCTTTTTGCTATTTAAAAAATTCCAAAAAGCCTTCGGTTCCACACTCATATCTTGTTTGAGCTTTTACTATTGTCCTTATATTCCGTAGTGATTTATGAAGTCGATTTTTTTCCCGTATATTACGTACCAGATCAGTGGACTACCAATGAGGAGATTTGAGATTCGTGATTTCTTTCTTTTCACATTTAGGAGTGGCTGTGTTCATGCAACAATACATTTTCTCATAGAACTTTGACAAGCTAATATTAATGTCATCACACTCGACAAGATCTGACCAATCACAGTTCTTAAGAGAATTATACAAATGAAGGTAGTTCCCTTTGGTGAAATAATATACATATTTCTTTCATAACTTTACCTCTTCTTTGGCAGATCCAGTCGTCATATGAAGACACAGTGCAGAGTGATATATATCCTGTGACACTAATGGACTTTCCGATCTATGGACATTTAGACCCTGTATATTTGTAATAACTTAATCCAGTAATCGACCCATATTGTTCCTTATATTATTGATTTGTACAAGATTGTTTACAAATAAAAATTCTTGGAATATTAAAGCTTTTTCACTATCACATTTCAAATAGAACGGTATATTCAGATCACCTAAAACAAGTAAGTTGATATTGCTTTAAATACAGACATGCAAAAATTAAAAAAGTCTTCATACTTAGATTTATCAGAATGGGGTAGTACATAGAAAACCGTTTAGATAAAATATATTTTTTGAGCTTGATTTTAAGAAGTATTGCTTCAGTATCACAGTCAATATCAATTATTTCATATTTATTATTATTTTTAATTGCTATCATTGCCGTCTTTCCTAACGATAGAGTACCTTGGGTCAAACAGCTCCGAATTCTGTATTCAATCACACAACCATTTCTCAGTAATTGCTATGAGATTGTAGTTCTCGGCCAAAACACCAGTCAGAAAGTCCTCAGTCTTAGTCCTGAGACCTCGTACATTTTGGTAGTAGATTGAAAAGTCCTTGTTCCCAGTACCTAGTGCAACCTGACAACAGTTCATCTTGCCTTGTTAGTTCAGAAGATCCACCTAGTTTTCTTGCTGCAGGCTCCTCTTTCTCTGACATTATGGCTCCACTGGGCCAGATTTCCTTGCGCCACGCATTCTTATAATCCTCCTTCCTAATGGTCACCTTCATTGAGGAATACAGCGATGGATGCTTTGAAACATGTGGCTCACAAACCACATCTGCAAGATTAACCTGAAGGATTTTTTTCAGATCTTCAGCTCTAGTGTTGGGCTGTAATCGATTTACATGCAGCAATACATAACTGGGCACAGTTTGCACAGATGTTGTTGCCTCACTCTTGCCAACCATGTACCGTCGTCTCCTTCTGACATTTTGCCAGCCGTCCAAGTTGGACTCATCCTTGCTTATTGCTTCGTTAGCTTAATTTTGTAATTCTCGGATTTTTGTTGTGTTGTTTTGAAACAGCTTTGTACACACTACAACAATAAGGGCCGAGATGCTGCGACGGTATTCTGCGACTTCTCGAAGGCCTTCGGATCATTCTATCAAGCACGAAGTTTCCCAAGGATCTGTACCGGGGTCAATCCTATTTTTGTTATCTATCAATGATCTATTTCACCTGGATATACCTAGAATACTTACCGCTTTCGCGGATGATGCTACTCACGGGAAATTGTTTAAGTTAGGAATTGGTGCATGTGATGCGAATAAACTTTTATTCAACTTTGGTATCTGAAGAGAGACAACAAAAACAAACAGCTCTCAAATTTCTCCAATGAAATTATTACCGCCAGTCAGGTCCAGAGGGCCGTAAATGGGGCATTATTATTGGTACAGGACCAAACTTAACAAAATATTTCACCAGATATTGGAAAAACCAATTATGATGATACAAAGAATGAATGGAAAACGGTTCAAAGAAAGGTAAGATGGCCAAAAATGGATGTAAATCTGAGACCATCCCCTATTCATGGATTAAATGAGAACATTTCAGAACTGCAGGTGGCAGAAAGCAAGGAGTATACCTGGTTATTCCTCTCAGGCTTTACATCCTCAACTACACCGAAGCAAGTAAAATACCTTACAAACAATGGGATACGAGATTCCATTTGCGACCCAGTTAGAACTAGATACGAGAAAAACCACAGTTCCTTCAAGGTTGGTGTACCTCTATGCAGTGGGGACTTGGTTATGGATGCCAATTTATAGCCCAAAGGTGCAAAAATTAACAAGTTTTTAAACTTGAGGACCATAATGTCTCAGCAGAGACAAAACAAATTCCTGAACCACTAAACAGGGAGGGAGTTGTGGATAATACTCTGACCTTGCTCCATTACAATGTGAGGTCTATTAGAAATGAGATACATGAATTGGAAGCATCTCTAGTGGACAATCCCATTGACATTGTCTGTTTAACAGAGCATTGGCTGAACGCTGATGAGATGGATGCTTTTACTATACAGAAATCTAGGGTTGCAGGTTGCAGGTTTCTCGACAAGAACTTTGTCTCAAGGTGGAGGTACTGTAATTTTAGTTAAGAAGAATTTTAATTTTAATTATGTATATGTAGAAACTTGTAATATTTATAATGTTGAAAAATGTAATGTATAGAATTGTGTGCTGTCCAAATTAATAATGTCTACGTTGTATGTATTTACAGAACTCCAGGAGGAGACATTGGCGCTTTTTTGTCTGCTCTAGACGGTGTAATAAATCATATTGGCCAAGAAAGGGATATCATTCTGGTAGGAGACTTCAATGTTCTGTTTGGCTCGGCACGGGGTGAATCATCTGCACTACTTGATCTTGTAGGGTCGCACGGTTTTAAACAGACAATCTTTGAGGCAATACGTGGGGAGTCCTGCCTGGACAATGTCTTTTTGAACTTTGCATCTGAGCCATTTTCTGCTGGGACTCTGAATCTGCATCTTTCAGATCGTTCCTTCCCAGAAAAGAAATTTTATGTGAGATCGGATCAGGCCAGCAGGGTCACTTGGTTTGATGATAATCTAAGGGGTATGAGAGAACATTTACATCGGCTGTATGATATAGGTAAGCGGTACGACCGAGTGAGTCATTGGGAAATTTATAAGGAATTTAAAAAAAACTATAGGGGAGATATCAGGCAGGCAAAGAGATTGGCAAATAATAGAGCAATAGACTCTTCAAGTAACCAAATTAAATGTATGTGGCAAATTATAAATTCAAAAAGAGGTAACGTAAATAAGATAAAAAAACAGCGACTGCCATATGCCGGTACCGCAAGAATTTGGCAATTTTTTTGCTGATATGGCAGGGAGTATAATGAAAGACATGCCTCAGGGTACTGGTGCATATATAAAACACTATTGTATCTACAAAGATAATATTATTGGCGCAAAAATATACTACTTTCCCCATTGCTCGAGTATAACAGTGTTTGATCGAAAAAATATCATGTTATTGCTTACAGAATATGCACTGTTACTGTTTCAACTATAGGAACTCATTGGCTTCCAATAAAACATTTAACGATATTTTTCATTGGATTTCAATGAGTGTCCTTTGGTTGCAAATAATCCAAAAGTGTATTTATTATTTGATATACTAATTGGGGTTGTTTGAATAAAATATCGTAATTTACTTGATATTAGGAATATTTTTTATAAAAAATATTTCCAATATCAAGTAAACTACGATATCTTATTCAAACAACACCAATAAGTATATCAAATAATAAATACACTTTCAGTACCTACCTGTAATACCAAGAACTTTTAGATTGAAAACATATTCAAATTACGTTTAGGAATATTTGAATTTGCGAAAAATTGATGAAAATTCTAAGCTACGGGGTGGGATTGGAATACAGGAAATCTGTCCACAGAGGTCGTGGATTTGATAATTTGATTCCTCGCGGCCGGGCCGGTGAGAACGGACTTCGGAGGGTGCTTCTCCCATTCTCCCACCTAAAGTAAATTATCTAATCGGATGAACAGTACTAACGTTGAGCGAACAATAGCATGGAGGGAATAAGGGACTCAGAGCTGGGGTTTTTGTCTTGAGAAATCTGGTGGGCTGTGTGTCAAAGGAAACACTTAGAACTGCCTATTTTGCTGTGTTTAACAGCAAAATGGTGTATGGAATATTGGCTTGGGGAGCCTCGGCACACTCTGCTAGGGGTCTTTGGCCTACAGAGGAGGGCTATGAGACTCATGGCTGGTCTGGGGTACAGGGCTGTAGGGCTGCGTTCACTGAATGGGGGGTATTGACTTTTCCCTCTGTGTATTCTCGAGAATCTGTTGCATGTCAGGGGTAATCTGGCCAAATATAGAGCTCATGAAGACCTCCATGACTACAGTACCAGACTTAAAGGTAACTTGGTATCGTCTTATTGCAGGCTTAAAAGGTGCCAATGTAGTCCTGACTTTATTCGTGTGAAGTTCTTTGATAAGCTTCCACATGAGACCAGAGAACTTCCGTTACAAAAGTTTAAAAAAGCTCTCAAAAGCTTCTTAATACAAAACTATTTTACAGCGTGGAAGAATTCTTTGGTCTTGATGTTTTAGTATTTTAGTGTTATATGTTATTTTAACTGTTACGTTAGGATATTTTAAATGTAGGGGAGAGGGGGGCACCTTTCAACATGTTTATAGTTGGAGTAGCATGTTTTTGGAGTAAGAAGCAATAATTCTGTTAGTTGTATACAAAAGCATTGCTTCAAGTCTAATACATCATTTTCTACCGTTAATTATGGTTTAGTCTAGTATAATTTGATTTTTTGAAATTTTTAAATTTTTGTTACAATTGTTGAATGGTACCCCCCGCGTACGGGGCACATTTGAACTCAGGTGGGGGCTCATATGAACAATACCGAAAGAACACGATTTTCAATAAAATTAGACTATGTTTCAAATCAAAAGTTTATTTTCAAATGAATATTGTCCAATACATTAAAAAATGGAATAAATCAGGTTTGATATAACCTACTAACTATCGAAAATTGTACATCGATTGATTAAATTTGAAGGAAATGAGAGACTGTGTTCTATCAGTACCTTTAATGTTCGAAGGAGCTGATAATTTTTGAAGCACATCTTCAATTTCAACAGTTGAAATATCTTCAACGAGAGGAAAATAGAATTTGAGTCCCTTTCGCCTTAAAAATTTAACCTGTAATTCATCACCATTTTTCTCCATAATCTGTCCGACGAAGTGCACCACTGTTTTTTTTGTACCTACAAAACTTTACAACAATGAAGTCGCCCACAGACAAATCCTCATTTTTCACTTCGCTATCATCTTCATCCAAATAACCAAATGATAATGGTCCATCGAAGTCATCATGAACAGAAAATGAATCGTCGGAGCTGGATGATTCAACTAAAACTTTCTTTGTCACCTTCATTTTTTTATTTTCGTCAATCATCTGTTGCTCTAATTCATTTTTTTCCGGTGTTTCCGTGAGGATTTTGGATCTTCCCCTTTTACGGCCACGGGAGTTTTCGGCTCTTGAAGGTGCTTTTGGAAACGGGCGTACGGATTCGACAGATAAATTCAACGATTTGTCAGATGGCAGTGATAAGTTGTGTGGAGCTTCAAGAAAGGTGCTGCATGTTGGAATTTCTTCGGGTGGTAGACATGCTGGAACTGACTCTTGGGGCGCTGTAGATGATACATTGGGCCTGTCTGTGACATATGCGGCATCAAAATCTTCATCGCTGAAAGCATTTCGGTCGAAAGGATATATTCCGGGTTTCCGAAATCCAGCAATTATGTTTTTCATGGTGAATGAGTTTTCATTTTCATTTTTAAATTTGAAGGAAATGAGAGACTGTGTTCTATCAGTACCTTTAATGTTCGAAGGAGCTGATAATTTTTGAAGCACATCTTCAATTTCAACAGTTGAAATATCTTCAACGAGAGGAAAATAGAATTTGAGTCCCTTTCGCCTTAAAAATTTAACCTGTAATTCATCACCATTTTTCTCCATAATCTGTCCGACGAAGTGCACCACTGTTTTTTTTGTACCTACAAAACTTTACAACAATGAAGTCGCCCACAGACAAATCCTCATTTTTCACTTCGCTATCATCTTCATCCAAATAACCAAATGATAATGGTCCATCGAAGTCATCATGAACAGAAAATGAATCGTCGGAGCTGGATGATTCAACTAAAACTTTCTTTGTCACCTTCATTTTTTTATTTTCGTCAATCATCTGTTGCTCTAATTCATTTTTTTCCGGTGTTTCCGTGAGGATTTTGGATCTTCCCCTTTTACGGCCACGGGAGTTTTCGGCTCTTGAAGGTGCTTTTGGAAACGGGCGTACGGATTCGACAGATAAATTCAACGATTTGTCAGATGGCAGTGATAAGTTGTGTGGAGCTTCAAGAAAGGTGCTGCATGTTGGAATTTCTTCGGGTGGTAGACATGCTGGAACTGACTCTTGGGGCGCTGTAGATGATACATTGGGCCTGTCTGTGACATATGCGGCATCAAAATCTTCATCGCTGAAAGCATTTCGGTCGAAAGGATATATTCCGGGTTTCCGAAATCCAGCAATTATGTTTTTCATGGTGAATGAGTTTTCGAATGCTTTCCCTGCAAGATAAGCAATATTGTGGATCGTAATAGTTTTGCCAGGATGGGAAAGCATCCAGTCATTTTGGGCCACTTTATACTTTGCCTTAAATGGCCCCATCACCGATACATCTAATGGCTGCAGCCGGTGAGTGCAATGAGGCGGGAAGGTTACCATTATGATACCATTTTCCTTCGCATATATCACAGCTTCCAATGAACAATGGCTCTCATGGTTATCCATAAGAAGTAAGATGGGGTCTTGCATGGAACATCTTGTGTGGCTCACTAGATGCTCTAGAGTTTTCAAAAAGAGAGCTGCGGTCATCCACCCACTGCTTGGACTGTTCACCAGACCTAAGCTGCCTGGTGGAGCACCTACCATGAAGGTGTCATGAAATCTGACTCGAGGGAAAATGAAAACTGGCGGTACAGCAATCCCAGATGCACTAACGATTCCTACCATAGTGACAAGACTTCCCCGCTCAGCTGAAACAGCCTGCCCCACTTGCTTAACTCCTTTCGCTGCGATAACATTTGGCGCTTGCACAACTGTCGTCACGCCTGTTTCGTCTAAGTTGAATATCCTTTCTGGCTTGAAAGGATGTTTCCCAAGTGCGCGGGAGAGGTTTTCGTAGAAAGCCATTACATTCGTCTTGTTAAAACTAGTGCCTCTTGAAAGACTAGTATTTTCTGGTTTCCGTAGAGAAAGGTTTTGATGCCTTTTCATGAATCCTTTCACCCAGTCTATACCTGCTATTTTGTTCTCGTTCCACTTTTCTGGAAATTTCCTTTCAAGTCTCAAGGCATATTCGTAAGCCAGAGTTTGCAGGATTTTATAGGTTAGTCCGTAGTTCATACGAGAACATTTCAAAATATATAAAACCAAAAGTTCTTCTTGCTCGTTCGTAAAAACTTGTCTGAAGCTATATTTAGATGAGAAATGTTCGCGCCTCTCTGGTGGAGAATCAGGTCCTCCTATTTTTTTTAGGCGGTAGAAAAGTGGTGTGTGCGTGACACCATAAACTTCAGCTGCCTTTCTCAGCGATAGTTCTTTTTTCTTAACAGACTCCATAGCTCTTTGCATATCATCTTCGTTGAACTCTGGTTTAGATCTTTTCTTCACGTAAGTTCTCACCATTGTAGAAATCTAAAAAAAGCAATACATATCGTTATTAATACTTATTAGCAATTATACTCTACACTACTTGTAATGCATATCTCTTTCTGTACATTATCGCGCTAAAAAAAGGTCAGCAGTTGAAATGGGGCACCTTTGAACTTTGTTCAGATGTGCCCCTGCTTAATTGTTCAATTGTGCCCCAACTAGCAACAAAACAAATCACATAAAATTTAAAAAAATTAAGTGTGCCTACCTTTACATTACTAACAACATAAACAATCTTGGCAGTCCGACATGCAATGGAGATCAAATAATGAAAGAAACACACAACCTCTAGATTAAAATAACAAAAACTATCCACGTGATATATTACAAATTCGTGGCGGTTAAAAACAAATGTACGTCGTTCCGGCGCAAATGACTAACTGAAGACGATATCTGTGTCCACAGGACTTTTGGAGTGTGGACAGTGTTGCCAAACGGTTTTAACGAAAATCTCGTCCTGGCTTGAAAATTACAGGGCCTGTTCAAAAGTGCCCCAGTTCAATGGTGCCCCCCTCTCCCCTAGTGTTTTTTAACCGTGGTTTCTATTAAGGGCGGGTATTGTAAGGCTATTTTGGCGGATTGGCTGGGGGTTAACTTCTGGAATGGCGTTACTTCTCATAGTGATTCCGGAGGTTAACTTCTGGTCGTCTGTCGGAGTAGTTTTATAGTTTTATAATACCCACCCTAAGTAGTATTAAGTTCTTTAAAATAAGAAATAACAGGCACTTTGTAGTGTTAGTTATTGTATTATTTACTTGACATATGTAAGTGCAATTTGCATAATTTAACATGAATAAACTTGATTTGATTTGATATAAAAACAGAAGTAGGGTACTTGGATTCCGCTTCAATGTCAATGGAATAAATTGCGGACATTTTTCCATCAGAAGCTCCCAGAGCACGAGGTTTTTTGAGCTATAGCTGGACGTCGGTCTCAAATTTCAGAGTCACATAATTAAATTGAACAGAAAGAAGGCTTGCATCTGGTTGCTATTGTGTACGAGCAGTGGTAGCTAACTTGGGTGTCTCGACAGCCATGATGGTTTACTTTTCAGTTGTACATTCTCATCTTTCCTATGGTTTGCCATTTTGGGGTTGCTTTAGCCAGTTTTTGTTTCAATCTGTTTTTAAACTACAATAAGGTGTAATACGTTACATTGCGTATGCATCTCCTGTAGGCCGCTTTTCATAAAATATGAAATTCCTACATTACCATCTGCCTTTTTTATGTTGGAAACCGATTTTAATAAATAAAAACATTGCTAATGTGTCCTGTTCATCAGACAGCTTATTTGACTTGCCAATGGCATGATATTCCTCTTCTGATTCTCCATTCTTTGCAGTTACATAAATTTAAACTAATCTTTTTGTGGATTTTTTATTTTTAAATTTTTTTATGTAGGTACCTACCTATTTATTGTTTTTTATCACGCAAAGACGTAGCATATTGTGTATTTTTGTATTGTTTTAAATTTAAGCTATTTATTAATTTTAATTTGACATACTGAATTTAAGACTTTATTGTTGTTCTTATGTCCTCTACTCTCTAGTCTTATTTGAACCTAATGTCAAGAAACTTTAAACCTAATATCAAGAAATGTTTATCTTTAAGAATTCTAGTCTGATGTTAAATCAGTGTGTTTTATCATTTCTGTTAAATATTACTTCAGTTTTGATGTCAGTTGATTTGCTGGCTCTTAGATTTAGTTGGTAAATTTAAGTTAGGTATGTCAATAAGATTTTTGTAGGTACTCTTGGAAAATAGAGCATGTTTAATTATAGACCTATTTTGACGTTGAGATAAGGGAAGAAGGTAACGTAGGAAGACGAAAAAAATGGGGGGGATCTTTTATTTATGCTGTTACCTCACTTGTATCCTGAATATTGTATTTCTAAAATTTAACATTACCGTACAAATTTAACCATGGAGATAAAACAGTACTAGCAAATTGATTTCTTATTCAATCAACACGCTTCTTACATAGACTAATAAGTATAAAAACTGTTTCTTTGAAGGATATATATTATGAATTAAGAATATCTACAAATTATTTAATTTTACTAAACAACAATAATGACTCCTGCGTGCTCCTGCTAATTATTTTACAGAATTTTGCTGCGTATTGGTGAGATGGCGCCAGCAATTCTATCAACCGCGACAATACATCAATATCGACCACTGGAAAATTATTTTCAGTAAGCAGTGTCAACATTGAAAAGCCCGGATTTTCCGTGAAAATGTTAAAGAAAAACGGCCCAAAAACACCAAGGAACATTGAAATGGAACTACGGTAGTCGTTCGAGTGCGATAAAACAGTGAGAAGGGTGAAGAATTTTTAATTGAAATCGCATATTTACGCGTAACAGCTTTAGAGCTCATTTTAATATTGAATGGGATCTTTATTTTTAAATGTGAGTCAGAGTTTATTGTTGTTTTTCGCACAAAACGAATTCAGAAGAAAAATTAATGAACCGCGGGATCGTACCTATCACCTGAATAATTTTTCGTATTGGCCGGTTTTGGATGCGTTTTTTTTTTTATTTACGAGCTTCATTCAACCCACAACTGACGTTGTTTTATCCTCTAAGTATAGATTCAAAACCTAATTAACTTTGTGATATTTAATTAAATTTTCTAAATGTTTTAAAACCGGGGAAAACTTTACGAGTGTGTTTTGTGTGAGGCTATTTTTGAGTGATTTGAAATTTGGCGCCGATATAAACGGAAAGATGAGGTAAATGTTATTAAAAGTGAAATTTTTTGTTTAATGTTTGTTCGTCTCAAAATAACTAGTTAATTAAAATAAAATTTAATTATTTTCTACTTGAAAATTTGTGGTTTTCATCAGAAGTGCTAATACTTTTTGACTAAAGAAGAGTGTGTAATTCTTTACTTATGTAGACAATTTGTTCAGTGAGTTTTGTTTTCAAAATCAAATTAGAAATTATTTTTTCTTACATTGTTTAGAACAAATTATCAATGAATTGAGTGAACCTATTAATTGTTCATGTTGTCTCTGGATATAACCAAAAATACAGCAGTACCTAAAGTAAGATTTTGAATGAATATCAAAAATCCATCTAATTTATTCTTTGCAAGTACATCACCACAACAAAATTATTGATTCACCTTCACCATTTTAAGACTTTAAACTTTTACTTGCACCCATTAGGTTTTTTGGCATGGGCGTCAGTTTTGCATTACCTTTTCGTGTCACGAATCTTTGTAGGTGTTTAAACTAGTTTATTTTTGATTACGTGATACCTACATTCCGAAATGCAATAATTTTCAATGCAGATGGAAAGCAAAATTTGTTTGTTTTTAGACTGAAAATGGATCAAGAACACCCAAAATTGATCAGATTGGATGCGAATCTTAAGGAAATCGTTTCCTGATGGGCAAAACGAACATCTATGACCTCACCTTCATGTGGGCACATCGTTGGCCCCTTTACAAGGTAAGAAACTTTTGAATTTTCTGTTTAAGAACCCGAGTTCGCCATTTAATCAACAATGAACTAAACACTTTTACAGCCAATTTTTTAAAATTCAACCCATCACCTCCTGGTTGTTATTAACAAATTCTGTTGTTGGTCATTATTATTTTATCAAGGAGTAGGTAGGTACCTAGTCCAGTAATACCTAAAAATAGCCCGTTGTTCTTGGAAATTATCAAAAATATTGACCCCCCAAGGTATCAGCGATATCGCTCTTTTACGAGCGTGTTGTTTTTGTTGTTAAATGTTAGCAATAGAGAGAAGTTTATTGTATTCTGATAATTTTAATCTCGTGTCAATAGTAATCTCAGATAAGATTTCCGATGCATTTCGGTAAATTAGTGCAGCAAATTAGTTGGGTATTTATAAAAGATTGCGTCACTGACTAGACAAGAATAAAGACCTCGTTGTTCATTGATCTACTGTTTTTTGAAATAAGTAGGTATATTTGAAAGGACAGGAAAAATAAGAAAAGCCTTAGAAATACAACCTAAAATCTTTAGAACAGAGTGTAAAGCATAAAGGGCTATATTACAGAGTGGTTTGAACCTTGAAATGCATTATCACGGCATATCAAAGAAAGTATTCACATGGGAGGAAGAAAACGAGAAAGATATAGCAGACAATGAATATAAATACCAACAGTACCTAAATTCAAATTAAAGATAACAAGCAAAAGTAGGAAAGAAAACAGCATAGAAAAAAACCGTGTCATGGAAAAAAACATACACAGAAAATCGAAGGATACTGAAAAACATCTGGACAACAAAAACTGTAAGGATATTATAATCTCTCTCCAATGGCGCTACAGTCCAAATTGGGCCCTGGGCCTCCGATATCTTCCGCCTCCACACTTTGCGTTCCAAGTCTTCTCTTCCCCATCAGTTCCCACTTCCCGAGCGTCCTGTGTCACTTCATCTTCCCATCTCTTCCATTTCCTCCCCTCCGGTCTTTTTCCACATATTCCGTCTGTTACGTGTTCTCTTTGATAGTCTCATTATCATTTACGCCCCTATATATTTTTTGGAGGATTTTTCTTCTAAAAATCTCCAGCTTGCTTTTCAGGCTGACTATGACCCATGTTTCGGGTTTCGCAACCATAACATAAAAGGTCTGATTATAAAGAATGAAGGCTTTCACGGCCGGTCAAATCTAGTAAAAAAGTTTTTTCCGGGCTATAATGCCGTGGTCCATTAGTATTTCTATCTAACCTTTCGTGTACTGCTGCGGTAGACATCTTCAGAGGCGGTGTGGTAGAGGACGAAGTGTTCTCTTCCGTGTTCCTCCGATGACTGGATTCGACGTGGTCCGATGATGTTTTTGTAGATTCTGATCTTGGATGCGCGATGGATCCGGAGAGAAATACTTGTGACAAAGAGAAGAATGTCTTATTTGTCGTCTGTTTTTTATTTCGCCTTCCTCGATCCCCAATGTCTTTATTTCAACCCCAGGTATTTTTAAGCTCTCAACCGTTTCAAGGTCGTCCTCAATTCCTTGTGCGTCTGTCGACAGTGTTGTTTCTTCTTACTCGTGTCTATGTCAGCGTATTTGTTTTTTGTATATTTATTTCGAGTCCGATGTTTTAAGCTTCTCTCTTCAGATTGATATTATATTTCCGAGGGGGCGACCACTCCCGAAAAATATGTACATGTATTGCGGAAATCCTATGATTTCCAAATGATTGCAGCGATTTCGAAGAATTTTTCTAAAAATTTGTGATTTCGGAGGATTGCGAGGCGATTTCAGTGACTGCAGAGACTGCAGGGGAGATTGCGAACTAATTTTTGAGATTGCGAGGTGATTTTTGGGATTGCAAGGTGATTTCTGGGGATTATAAATATGATTGCGGAACATAATTCATTCGATTTTTTTACTATCTTTTGAATTTTTCGATTTTAATTGCAGTTTTTCATTCATAAGTTTATAGATAGGTATCTATATATCCATTTTCCATGTTTTAATAGGCTATATCGAAAACCAGCAGAGCAGAGATATCAAAAATGTGGGAGTACATTCTAGATCTCTTTTTTGAGAAAATAACAATGGCGAGGATAAATCACAGCTAACTTGATGTGTTTACGAAATACATCAGGGCATTTTTCAAAGTTTGTCCAATTTTAAGAGCTTCTAATTTTTTCATTGATCAAGATATCCAAAAACCAAAAATACCTACTTTCTCCAAGCAGGTTCATAAGTAGAATCCAGTGGCATGACTATTTTTTTTTCCAGATGCCTCCGATTTTGGTAGGAATGTACCGGAATTCCGGCGGTACCACTAAATCCGGCCTATAGCCCGAAACTACCGTTCCGGGCGGATCGCAACCGCGATCCGGCAGGAATTTTCATTATTCCATAACACTAACAAAGACAGAGCAATCGTTCTAATGAGAACGCTATTCCCCGGTTTTGAAAATAGACATCCAGATAGACTCGGGGATTCGCCAATCTACTTGAAGGAGCAGCCAAACTCAAACATAACCAAACTTTAGCCGCTTTCTTTTTTTCCATCGAGCTATCTTTTTTTCCATCGAGCTATTCTCCATTATGAGTAAGTCATCTTGATTTCCTATGTACTAGAAAGAGATAGACTGCTCATCTTTAGGTTCGCCGGTAAAAAAAGAATGAACCCTTTCAAATTATTATTAAATTGCAGAAAACTGTCGATCCGGCCGGAATTCCGGCGGTCCGGTCCGGTTAGGAGCCGGAATTCCCGTTCCGGCCGGATCGGCCAAATACCCAATCCGGTACATCCCTAATATTAACCAGTTGTGTTTTTTAAATAGGAGCTGATTTCAATGATATAAGGTTTTATAGCTTTATCTTTATCTTCATTAGTTTTAGAGGAAAAAAATAAATTCCGTTTCTCCATAAGAAACAATGAGCTAGAAAGAGATAAGTCAAGAAATAAATTATGTGTTGCTTATTCATCATTATCACCCCCAATAATTCATAGTTCAAATTGAAAAAAAAAAAAAACTAAACTTGTTGAATTGTTGAATAAGGGGCTGGTTTCTCAATAGCGAGTCACCCCCGAGTTAAGCATAACTCCAGGGTAAACATTGCAACTGGCCACGCTTACCCTGGAGTTCAAACCAACCTGGAGGTGACTCGCAATTGAGAAACCGGCCCTAAGAATAGAAATTTGTAGCCGATTCATATTTCAACTATCTCTTTCTAATTCATTGCTTCTTACAAAGAAACGGATTTTTTTTTTCTCGAAAACTTCCGGAGATAATGCTATAAAACCTTATATCATTGAAATCAGCTCGAAAAGAGCTATGGAATGAAAAAATAATATACGGGGTGTCCATTCAAAAAAATACAACTTAACAACAGGGTTACCTATTATTCCAAAGTCGGTGGCATCTTGAAAAAAAAAACTGGTCATGCCACTAGATTCTACTTCAAAAACAATTTAGCCTTGATTCGTCTTCTCCATTGTTATTTTCTCTAAAAAAAATCTCTGCTGGTTTTCGATATTGCCCATTAAAACATCGGAAATGGGCCACCCTGTACATGTCCAGCTGCCACTTTAAAAACTTGATTCAAGTATCATTTTCCAATGATTCTGAAATACGTCCAATATACTAGATGTCATAAAGAGCTGCATAATATTTTTCATTGGATAATGAAATCACATTTCCACTTGTTCCACATCAGATCCAGCATTTGATTCTTCAAAAAAAAAAAAAAAATACTGTTGTGTGCTGAATTCAAAAATGGGAGCAACAAAAACCTGATGTCAATTTTCAATGTACCTCAAAAAAGACCTAAATTAAACACCCAAAACATTTTTATATGTCACGATTAGATATGTAAAGAGACGAAAATACTTAAAACACAAAAGAAGAAACAAACAGTTATAAAGTACTTACATAAAAAATTATATTATATCTAAAACTAGTTATTATCAATAAAACAACATCGGCAAAATCCTAGGTAATGACAATTTTAATACAAAAACAAATAAATCACTAAAAGATATATTAGGGCCTAGTAACTATTGCAATAAAATAGATAAAAAGTTTAAAAAGTTAAAAAGGTTAAAAAGGTCAAAGCTGAAAGGCAGCAGAATGAATGGGTGATAAAATACTAAAAAAATTTTTAATAAATAAATAAAACAGAATAAAATCAACAAACAAAACAACCAAAAACAATTAAGTTTCTGAAAAGTACCCACAATTAAACACACGAAGTAAACAGCCACACTAAATTTGGCCGTAATATTCTTGAAGGCTGTAAAATGTTTTTGTTGTAAGGAAATTTTTCACACTAGAACGAAATGCTCTGTACTTTCTAATATTCCTTATGTCCTGAGGAAGATTATTGAATATTTTTATACCTTCATATATGATTGAGTGCTTGGTTAGGCTTAGCCTTGGGATTGGCAATGGCAAATTGTAGTTTCTCAAGTTGTAATGTTCTGGTCTAGAATAGTCTCGAAATTTTTTGAACATTAAACTGGCCACTTCCAAGATGAAAATATAGGGAACAGTCATTATCTGCTCCTGCTTGAAAAGAGGCCTACAGCTTTCCCGACGATTTACACTGATTCAACAGCTGCCTGTGTCGAAAAACCCCAGAATGCTATGCCATATCTGATGTGAGACTCTATAAGTGCATGATACGCTATTTTGGCTGTGTGCTTTCCCAGTTCATGAAGGATGCTTTTCACTATATAACAGCCCTGTGAGAGTTTTTTGTTAAGGGTATCAATATGAGTGTCAAATTTAAGTCTCGAATCTATGTGCATACCAGGAAATTTTACAACAGTTTTATCTTCTACCAGCTTCTGGTCAAGTGTGATTTCATTAAGAGTGCATTTGAATGACAGTATATTTGTTTTAGATATGTTGAAAACCAAACGATTTGCGTCACACCACCCCTTGATTTTTTCCAAGTCTTTTTCAATAATCGTGTTAAGAATTGTCACGTCTTTGTGTCGCCAAAGTATAGGTATGGTTGCATCGTCTGCAAAAATCACAAAAGCTCCCAGAATTAACAGTGCTGCCAGATCGTTAATGTAAATTAAAAAGAGAACCGGCCCAAGAACTGACCCTTGAGGAGCTCCATGGGTTTTTAGCGTCTTTGAATTATCCTTACCATGAATTCTTATTAGCTGGGATCTATTCGAAAGGTATGCTCTAAACCAGCTCAACTCCGTTCCCCTGACTCCGTAGTGGCTCATTTTCCGCAGCAGTATTTCGTGATTAACACAGTCAAAAGCTTTTGAAAAGTCACAAAACACTGCCGCAGCTTTCTCACCATCATTGAGAGCAAAAAAGAGGCTCTCCAGAAACGCAAATATGGCATCATTGCACCCCTTTGATTCCTGAAATCCAAACTGATCCGGTGTCAGAACATTATGGGCCTTTAAGTAACTCACCAGTCTTACTTTCACTATCTTTTCTATAATTTTCGATAGCGTAGTCAGTAAAGATATTGGACGGTACGCAGATGGATCTTCGTTGTCTCCCCCTTTAAAAATAGGAATAACTTCTGTCAGTTTAGGACTGTCCGGAAAGATTCCCGAGACAAACGATTCATTTATACAGTCAGCGAGTGCAGTGAGTGCTTCATCAGGTAGATGTTTGAAGATTTTCAGAGTTATTTCATCTTCTCCTGAGGAGTTTTGTTTTTAAATGGTTTTTATAACCGCTTTAATTTCATCCCCGTTTGTCGAGTTAAGCCTGAATGTTTCAGTAGAAGGAAACTCTGATAAGTAACTTAGTGGATCTTTCTTTCGCTCAATGCCATCTGTCAGCTTGCTCGCTATAGTGCAGTAAAATTGATTAAGATTTGTCGGATTTATTGTCAGATTGTTGCAATTCTTTTGTGATTTTCCCGTTATTTCGCCTATTATTTTCCAATACTCCCTGCTAGAATTACCCGCTGCTTCTACCCTTTCATTGTAATAATATTTTTTTTCTGAGATTGACAAGAAATGTCAGCATTTTTGACCGGTTGACAGGTCGCAAAACCCAATATTCTGGTATTTCAATTATGTTTCAATAGTTGCTAAGGAATCAATGAATAACAATACGAGAATCACTTTTCCGGCCTAGGCCGAAAAAGTGGTTCTCGTACTGCTAAACAATTGGAATAAAAATACAAACGTTTAACAGATATTTAACCGATCTCAGAAAAAATAGTATGTGTATTTCGGTGGAAAAGCACATTCTTGCTAGTCGTATTAGACTTTTATAAATTTTGCTATATGCAGTAAAGTATGAGTCAAACCAGTCAGAGTTTATAATTTTTTTTTAATGTTGCCCCAGTTAATTGATTCCGCCGCGTTTCGAAAAGTCCCATAATTTGCTGTACTAAAGATTCGAAACTCCCTTGTCACCTTTTTTTGCTCGTCATGATATAGCACCACTTCTGAAAATATAGCCTCATGATCAGAAAGACCTGATCGAGTTACTCTACAAATAATATCACCCTCGTTGATGTTACTGCAAATATAATCGATTGTTGTCTCTGAGTGGTTAGTAATACGTGTGGGTTCATTCACAAAAGTGTGAAGATTAAAACAAGTTAATAAGTTTATTAAAGATTTCGTAT
This sequence comes from Ceutorhynchus assimilis, assembly GCA_917834065.1. NCBI lineage: Eukaryota > Metazoa > Arthropoda > Insecta > Coleoptera > Curculionidae > Ceutorhynchus > Ceutorhynchus assimilis. The sequence continues at coordinate 27,788,760 of OU892284.1, read as the reverse complement.
CTCTGGAGTCCTTACTATCAAAGTCAATATTTAGATCGCCCGCTTATATAATTTTTGCAGTCATTGGAAATTTCGAAAGGAGAGTTTCCAATAACCTTAAAAATTCTAGGGGATTACCTGATAGAGGCCTATACACACAAACAATCCAAACATCAAGTTCCTTAACATAAACCATACTGAATTCAAATTTATTTTACTGAAGAATAATTCCATGTTTATCAATATTTTCCACATTGTACCTTTCTAGTAAACTATCATGTGCTAATATAATGGTGCCTCCATAGCCTTCGGCTCTACAGAACTTTGAGATAATACTGTACTCGGGTAGATAGTACAGTTCATCCTCCTTTATACAAAGTTAACAAAGGTCGGCAATGAAATTATAAAGCACGTTTCGAATTTGATTATTTCGAAGTGGAATTCGTCGCCGAGTCAAATATCCGAATTGTTTGGCTAGAACATGAGAAAATTTACCAAAAGTGACTCTTCAAGGTGACCAGACAACGTCTTCAAGTGCCAGTTATTTTTTATTTCTATCTAGATCGTTAACATTTAACAGAAAATTCTTCAATTGATTTTATGTGTTATTTTATTGGCACGAGAAAATAAAATCCGAAAATCCAATTAACAGTAAAAACACAAAAATGATTATTTTAAAGTTATTTTCCTTCAACTGGCTAATAAAAACTAAATTTAAACATTACCACCTCAGAAACACACAACAGGACGCGAAAGATAGAACCGTTTAAAATCGTGCGCAATTTGACTAATAGCTGAAAAATTTCTTCCAATTTATGAGCCATTATGGTTGTTAGCATAATGAGACAATTATAACAAAATATCATCAGAAAATAAAGTCGTCACTCAACAAATATAATGAGTGTATCCTTTCAAAGGTATGATGTCATTGATGTCTTTTGTTAAGTGAACATTTATCTGATTTAATTCATATAATATTGCTCATAATTATATATTAAGTTAATGCAATTACTATTTTTAAAGAATTGGCTTTGAAAGTGATAAAATGATACATGCATTGAAAAAAGGTGTAGCTTTTAATAAAATTATCAAACACATTCAATATAAAGTCGGTTTTTTTTTTAAAGATAATTCCTCAAGTCAAAAATTTAGTAGGTAACTATGTTGGCAACACAACCCCTTCCCTTTCTACATGAAAAATTTGAAAGCATTGACAATTTTACATTGTATTGCCAACATATGTTCAACATAATGTCATTTTGACTTTTATTTAAAAAAAAAAACAGACTTTATGTTGATTATGCATTTTTTCCTCAAACATATATATTATTGGACAGATGCCAGAAAATAGAAAATCGTTAGAAAAACTTATGGAAATGTTGTGAAAGACAAAACCATGAACAAAAAGAAAAACAAGGACAAATGCTCAATACTCCCATGTGTAAAACGGCTATCAGAGATGAAGATCAAGGGAACAAAAGCAAAGTTTATGTAAATGTAACTCTTTTTACTCCAAATTTTTTAGTGATTGTTCGCTTTTTGTTTATTCAATACTTTAAATTACGCCAGTATTGGAAAGGTAATTTACGATCGACTGTTATCACTTTTCTCAATAAACCCTGTAGTTCTTGTTTCTGTTCGTAGTGTGTGTTTTTCTTTTTTTATTATTTTATTGATTTTTAAGTAGGTACCTTTGTTTCCCCAATCAATTTAATTCAAATAATTTTTTTTTATATGAGCTCTGATTATAAGCGACTTTTTTGCTATATTTGTGACGACGTTGTTTCCCGAGTTGTTTCCTAATTTATCTGTCATTATTTGCACAAAAATCAAAATCTAGTTATAATCATTTTATAATGTCATAGTCATTAAATTTAACGGCGATGATCTCAACAACGAAAACAAAATTGTTATAATGCCATTAGCCCCACAATCACTTTGAAGCGGATCATTTTACTTTGGTCTCAAGAGGGTATAAAGTGTCTCTCCTGCAGTTCACGACCCTGAACCAAAACCCAAATTATTCGACCGTTTAATTTATAAAAATAAATGTGACGTGTATTAATATTTTTAGAATGTAATTAGGCTATACCAAAAAAAAAAAAAAATGGTATTGGCTTAAATTTAATTTAAAAACCGTGCAATTGACAGCCTTGGCATACATTTTATACATTCGCAATTTTCAGGTAGTAATAACAAAGGAACTATTGCCGAAATTGTTCTTTCACCGATATGTGAATAATGGCGATCCCAAACAATTAAATGTTAAATTTGATTGGTTATTAGATAAAAGTAGTTCAAATATTATTTTTTGTTGTTATGCGAATAGGTCAAACAACCATCTCAACAAACCTTCCAAATTAGGACATAGTTTTGCAGAAGTTTTACAAAATTAATTAACATTAAATAATTCGTTTCTTACTTTATAAATACCTTTTATAGTCTATCTACATTATTAATTGCATCGTACAATAAATACAATGCTGTCAACATTTAAAATAGGTCTGATCATACACAGGAAGCAGACAAAATAATCATAGTGATATCTTTAAAAATTGTAATTAAATAATTTCCATTGTTTGATAACTGCCGAGTGTAGAGATATCGGTTGCAATTTTGCTATTGCACAGCAGTGATGATTAGAAAAAAAACTGATAAAGAAGTATTGATTCTAAGCTAAACCAGCATTTGAGAGAAATTCAATTTATGAAGATAATAGATGCAACGCTTACAAAACTGCAACTCTGATCAATACTTATAAACTATAGAAGAATTATTCAATTCCTTTGGGTCAATATGTCTATGTCATTATTTATTTATTTTTTAGTTAATTTCATAGAATAAATAGATTGTTTCAAGTCATTTTTTCAATTATTATTAACGATGGGTATTTACCTAACAATCTCATCAAGGTTAAAGACAACGATCAGCATCATTATATCTCCAATTATAAAACTTCATTGCCCATTAAACTAATTAGGGAAATTACTCTTATCTTCGTAATAAGTCGCTACTGATTTGCAAACCTGCGGACGTTTATGTTAGAGGCCGCTTAACATTCTCATCACGTACAGATCTCAATTTATCTAATCTTGTTATTATTGCAATTGTCAAAAGACTATTTAGATCGGTTAGAGGCGTGAGAAAACATTAATTTTCTCCGCGTGCGGTAGTTGGGCTTTTGATTTATGATGCTTTTTGTCACAACATTAGAGTTTATTATGAATGAAAAAGTTATGATGTTTACATGTAGAGGTTTTACTATAAAGAAAATTTGGAGGTAAAATTGCCATTATTTTCGTAAAATTTTGTTCAAATGAGACCGCACTACCTTAAAATTGATATTCTTACCAATGATCCTTCAGCTTAAATCTTGGTTTAGTTGAAATTCCAGTAAAAAGACGCTGCGTTAAATCTGGTCTCCTTTCTCAAAAGTTGTAGGTAAAATGTGAGAAACAACTCAGATCATGGGATTATGTCCAAACAATTGCTCTTATCACTCTGAGACTAATCGGTCCTCGCTCTATTATCAACGCAATGTTATGTGGCATAGTCCTTGGGTTTGAAATAGCTGCAGTTTGGAATGAGGTCAAAGCTGAACTACCATGTCTCTACTTTCAGTACCTTATGATGTTAAGCATACATGGAGAACACTAATATCCAACAACTGCATACCCAGGAATGACAGCTTGCTACCCAAGTTAGAATATGCTAACTTGCTAAGCCAATACTTTTTTTGAATTACTACAGAATTAGAAAAAAACATCCCCCCAACTCCAACCAAGTTCTACTGTCTTGTTTTAATGAAGAATAATCTCCTGGTGGAGGCAATTCTAAGAATGGATGAAGTCGATCGGGATCAGGTTTGATTAGTTAATTTTCAATTTCATATCCTAGAAGATTTATTTTTTTAGGTCCGTACTTTGATTTAGTAGAGTTTATAGTAAGTTTATACTTTTCAGCAACTTTGAAGAATTTTTGAAGATTTTTGTCATGCTCTTCTTGAGTCTTACCACCTACTGTGATATCATCAAGATAGGCATATGTGCCTTGAAGATTTTCTTTCTTGATTATACTGTCAATAACTCTTTGAAAACTAGCAACTCCATTGTTAACACCAAAAGGAATTCTCGTTAATTGATATAGTTCGCCGCACGCCTTAAACGCTGTATAAGGTTTTTCATGTTCGAGAATTGGAATTTGGTATTATGCACTCTTTAGATCTATATTGCTGAAAACTTGGTACCTTGACACTTTTGAAATAATGTCTTCCATGTTTGTAAGTGGATATGCGTCTAGTTCAGTGAATTTGTTTATAGTCTGGGCATAGTTGATTACCATTCGTCTCTTATGATTTGTACTAAAAGTGACTACAACTTGAGCTCTCCAAGGCGAATTACTCTTTTCAATGATACCTTCAGAAAGCATTATCCGGACTTCTTTTTCGATAAATTTCAGGTCTTCTGGTGATTGTTTTTTAGATTTAATAGCTATAGGTCTGCAAGTGTTATTGAGATTCGTGAATAGAGATGCAGGAGTAATATCTGCTTGCATCAAAACGCATACTTTCAAAGTATTCAGATTTCCATTGAATGACATCTCAAGTTTAGAATGATGATGTAGAAAATCGTGTCCCAATATAATATCTAAGCAAAGATTTTTCATAACCAGTAATGTCAAGTTTTCATATGTACGGGTATTTGTTTCTAGTAACACAGTACAACTTCCTTCAACTTGAGAGACCAATGATATTGACGCCATATTCACTCGTTGCTGAGCAGAAATTTGTGGAGTCTTAAGTTGCTCAAGTTAATAACGGTTGTCCATTTATACCACACATTTGAAAGGCCTTATCAGCCTTAATAAGGTGGAATTCAGTCAGTACAGACATTTCTGACAATAACTGACAGCATGACGTACAACAATATAATAGGTAAATAAATAGGCAACAAAATAAATAAGGTAAAGAGATATACTTATAACATTCTTTCTCGCTTAGTTTCTGATATAATCTTGAAGATATCAAATCTTGAAGATATCAAGGTGACCTTGTAATATTATTGTTATACTCAATCTTCCAGGGTCTTATCATGCTATTCCACTGTATCACACGCTATCAACAGATCATCAAAATACAGGGTGTCTGGAAAATAGCGTAAAAGCTCTCTACCACGTGGTAGGGGATTCTTCAAGTAACCCTGGAAAAATAATTTAAAAAATCCTCCTCAACCATTCTTGGAAATATGAAGAGGTAAATGTGGGAATTCAACTTGCTTCTTTTGCATTTTTTTTTTTTTCAAATTGCAATATTTTGTACAAAGTGTAAAATATTTTTTTCTACTGACGTTTCATAATAGCAACTTTTCGATTGTCATTTCAGTTTTGAAACGACATTCTTTTAGGCACTGAGTGCGTGGAAGTTACTTTTAGGCACTCAGTGCGTAAAAGTGACTTTTGAATGCATAAAAGTGACTTATGAGTGCGTAAAAGTAATTTTTAAGCACTAGTGCCTAAAAGTGTCATTCATTATTCAGAAATAAAAAACACACTAAACACATATTTGAATTTTGTTTTGTATTTATTATGAATATTGAAAATGGAATTACTGAATTGAACGTTTGGGTTACTCAAAACAGAACTTTGTGTTATTACCTACTTTCTAGGATTTTAATTATTGATGTCGAATTTTGAAAAGAAAATCGCATGAAAAGTGTCAGGTGTCAAGTAAAAGCAGGTAACAAAGATTTTGGGTGTAATCGACTTATTCACATGAAATAAAATTGTGTTTTTTTATTATAAAATGCCAGTAGAAAAAATCTTGTATACAATACGTTACGAAACGATGTCTTTTAGTCACTCGACGTGTTGTCCAACTCGGCTTTGCCTCGTTGGACAATTTTCACGTCGCGTGCCTAAAAGACGCTCATTTCGTAACTTATTGTATAAATAGCTATTTGTTGATTCATTACATGATAGTTTATAAAAATTTGTTTCTAACCTTTAGAACGCATTATGAAAATTGCAAAATCTCCAAACTACAACAGGAAAAGGAAAAATTGATCGGACAACATTTTTCAGTCACCTTCGAATTTTTCAGGTATTTATTTTAATTCTGTGACAAATAGTCAACGCGATATTCTCGGTGTTGCCAATTTTAATAAACATTAAAATGCTAATAACTTTCTTAGGAATGCCACCAGATTTTTTGAATTATTTTTCTGGGGTTCCTTGAAGGGTCCTTCACCACGTAGTGAAGAGCTTCTACGCTATTTTCCGGACACCCTGTATATTATAACATTTTCAAAATCCCGAAGCTTTTATAATTAATTTTTTCGAAATATTCAGGTGCCAAATTCGAGCCAAATGGTAACCTGCGAAACTTGTAACAACCAAACGGAGTAGCAAATGTTGTTAAATTACTAGAAGGTTTATCCATTTTTATTTGATAAAACCCATCCTTGAAATCTGATACAGAAAAATATTTCTTACCTGCCAGTCTAGAAATAATTTCTTCCAGACCAGGGATTTCAAAAAATTGACTTATTCAAGTCTTGAGGATCTAAATACACCCTTAAGGATTTATCAGGTTTTTCAATTATCACTAAATTATTTACCCTCTCACTTGCCTCATCCACTCTGCTTATAATATTTTGTCTTTCCAATCTATTTAATGTTTGCTTCAACCTATCTTTTATAAGTAATGGTACTCGCCTTGTAGGTATAGCTACAGGTATACTGTTTTCCATTAACTCTATTTTACAAATATCCTGAAAAGTACCTATACCCTTAAAAAGATCCCTATTTTTACAAATTATTTTCTCTTTATCCTGAGAAAGCATTTGACAAATAGTAATAATGGTGTCTGATTTCTGGTTTCAACACCATATGCTTCTACCATTATACCAGATTTTTTTTAATTTGTGACTCTCATTATCCTTACAAAATCCTTGCAAAATTTCCCGTGGTAATATATTCACCTCAGAGCCTGTATCAATCTTGAAACTTATGTTCTTATCATGTACCTTTATATCTTCAACCCATACTACTTTATTTTTATTTTATACTTCACCAACTTGCTTGATACTATGTATTCATCAGTTTCTTCTTCTACACTGTCGTCACTGTCTATTTCTTTCTGAATAAGTTCTTTAATTTTTTTAACGATCTTTCCTTGAAGGTTTTCAAATTTTTCTGCTGGACAAACACTATTATAATGATTGTCTTTATCATACTTGAAGCATTTTTTTCCAAACGCAGGACATTCGGCAAATCCATGTTTACCATTGCATTTTTTACAGAGAAAGGTTTTTATCTTTCCATTTATTTTCTCTTTTCTTTTCAACTTGAGCATCCACTCCAGAACGTTTTTTTTTCTCTTACTGACTATAACATAAGTAACTGATTTTTCGTTGCTTCATGTCTACTGCTCTTTCAAGTGGCAGTTTTTGTATATTCAATAGTTTTTCTTGAACATTTGCATATTTTTCATTGGTTCTGGTAACATTCCGTCCATTTTACTTTTCATGAATGCTTACCAATGGTTCTTCACCGACTGCGCCATGTAATAATATTGTTATAAGTAGGTACTCAATATTGTATCAAGTTCTTTATTAAATTATGGATATGATGTGAACAAGATCTAATCTATTATTATTATATTTCTATGTCAACAGAACAACTGAAACTCACCTCTATATTCATTATAGGTGATATCCACAGTCTACAGTGTACAGGGTGATCTATTATAAATGTCACCCCCTTCTAACTTTTCCATTTGACATTTTTGACAAAAGTGTCAAGTGCAAAAGTTTCAAGAAATTGTCGAAAGTTTTCAACTAAGTCAAATTCAGGCATACAGGGTGTGTCAAAAAAGTGCAGCAGTGTAAAGTATATTTTTTTAAATGGAACACCCTGTATATTGTACGCTTATTTGTTAGTCCCTTTTAACCTGATTTCAACGATATACGGTTTGATATGTCTATCTTCAATAGTTATAGGGAAAAACATGAAAACTCCTTTCAAGGTTTCATATTGAAAAAGAAAAATTATACCATTTAAGCTTTAGAGAATTTTTGTATGAACAGTTTATTGTTCAAATTTTATTCATTAATATACAAGGTGAAATATTATGATAAATCCAGATGTCTAAAGGTAACATTATTTTTTTTTAATAACATGAGAGGCCTAGGAAGGAATTTCCGCTTTTTCCCCTATAACTATTGAAGATAAACCGAGGGATAAACATATCAAACCGTATATCGTTGAAATCAGGTTAAAGGCAACTAACAAATAAGCGCACAATATACAGAGTGTTCCATTTAAAAAAATGTAACTTCAGACTGCTGCACTTTTTTGACGCAGCCTGTATGCCTAAAACTGACTTAGTTGAAAACTTTGGACAATTTCTTAAAACTTTTGTATTTGACACTTCTGTCAAACACGTCAAATGAGAAAGTTAGCAGGGGGTGACATTTATAATAGATCACCCTGTACATTAATTTAAATAAAACTATATCTATTACAATATTTGCTATATCTAACATGCTTCTTTTTGAAAAATTAGTCCTGGGATGCTCAACCATGGAAGCATTAGTCGATTAAGTCGATCTTCTAGGATTGTTGAATATGCGTTATGTGGTGTAGAACTAGTTGCAGTACACAAAAAGGATCATATTGAATGACGAATGTAGAGAATCGTTTAATACATCTTGCCATTGTTTGACGTCGAGGTTCCTAGATTTAATCTCAAGTCTCTTGTTATTTCTTTCGTAAATCTCCAATGTTTGGTCTACTTTCTTCTCAATCTAGCATTTTTTTTCAAGATGTGTATTGACTTGGATCTGTGCCCTTACTATTCTGTGATCGCTACCAGTATCGAAGCGGTTTAATACTGTTGCTATTTTCAAATTGTTCCATTGAATATTTCACATTGTCCATTCTCCTCTTGTATTTATTTGTACGACTTGTGGTAACACCATGACTTGCCAAAATCATTCCACATCAACAGATAGAAAAGATGGTCTTGTATATCTGTGAATAAAACCTCTGAGTTAGGACTCTGTGAAGGGTAAAAATCGTTACAGCGCTATGGCACTTGCTATCCGCATCTCTCTTTTCGAAATTGATTGAGATGAGATGCCATCAATAGAGATAGAGAAACGATATCTATATCCGTTACAGAGTCCCAACCCTAGTATTTGAGAATAGTTGAGTCAAATAGTTGATTACTGTTGCAGATGAAATAGGTATCCGAACATGAAAATGCAAACGGAAATCTCGAATACCTATTCATCTTCAATATCTATTATCTAATATATATCTGTTTTGATTGTTGGAAGGCAATCGTCCTTTTAAGTCAATATTTAATCTTCCAAATGGTGATGAGAGTGCCTTTGTTCTTTATCTCTGCTCAAACCACACATGCGGATACAACTTCTTTGATGTCTAGTGAATAAGGTAAATGTTTGCATCTAATCCAATGATAGAATCTTGTGACACCACGATGACATATTGCGTTGTGTAGTTTATACAATATTTGTCTGATGTTGATGGTTGAATAGCAGCTGATATCCTGGAAAGTAGGTCATCTACAATGTTTTGATTTCCTGGCCTGTATATTATGTCAAATTTGTAGCATAATAATAATTCTATTTTCCAACGCATTATTTTCTCTTTCCTACTTTTTGATGAATTCTTACTCTCAAACATAAATGCAATGGATCTTCGAATAGTGATTATACTGAAATAACGTTCCATTAAATAATTCTCATCATTTTCTTATAGCTTCTTATATTGCGTATGCTTCTTTCTTTATACAGGAATGATTTTAAGGTTCTTCAGAAAATGCAAATCGCATTTTTCTTGTGATTTTGTATCAGTTGAGCACCAATAGCAAAATCAGAATCATCTGCTTCCACTTAATGGAAAATGGAAACTTTTCATCGATGAATGTTGCAACAGCATCAATAATTTGTTCTCTGTTCATGGGAAAACTTTTAACGTTTACAATGGGGTGTATCTTTTCAGAAAATTTGTAGATCAATTTTGAGTAGGTAGGTATAGTGTGCGGATATACCTTGTACTCTAATCTATCTAAGAAAATTGATAGTTGGACATTGAAAATTTAAATTTCTCATCGTTTATTGTTAAATTATACTTTCTTGTAATATTCATCAATTTCTGTAAGTTTTTGTCATGTTCTTCTTTGACTTCTTTTGGTTTTTTACATATTGTAACGTCATCAATAAATGCATATACATATCAGCATCGGGATCACGAGGTTCGATTCGATTATATCGAGTCAAATGATGATCGTTTCGAGTGGATTGTTCACGAAACTCGATCAAGCTGGAAATCGAGTTTATTCGATTGTTGCTAACGTTACGCACTTCGAAAATTAAAAGCGATGTCGCTTTTTTGGTTATGTAAATATATGTTTTGTGTTTTGTAATTCAAATTTCAATTTTTATTGTTTCAAATTTCAACAATAAACTTGGGCTTCACCAAAATTATTCTCTTCACCAATGCATCTCTGATAAGAGCCAGTGGCATAAAATCTTAAAGTATATAGCACCATGTTTTCTAGAGTAACTGCCCTAGCAAGTATTCTCTGTGTACATGTCGTCGTATTAACTGTATAAGTTCTGTAGTTGTCGTTTATTAAGACGAAATAACTCTACAAATCTTGCCTCTGGAAGAGAAAAGGGTTCCTGCTTATACCTACCTCAAAATTTGTCTTCGTCGAACAAGCTCAAGATTCTGGCGATGTCTATTTCTTTGTCTTTGCAAAATAGCATGGATAACGTAACATTTTTATTTTTATGAGAATTTCACGATATATTGGAAAATAGATGACATTTAACCTAATTCGAGACCTCCGAACCTGTCGAGGCATTTCGATCGAAATAAATCGATCAGTCGAATGTCATGAACAAGTCCTTTCGATTTTCGATCAAGGACGACAAACTTTTAACGAATATCGAGTTTCGTGATCTCGCAGCAGATCTTTTTTTTTTTCATTTTGTATGATATTGTTAATTATACGTTGAAAAGATGCTACTCCATTTGTGACACCAAATAGAATTGTTTAGAATTGATAGATACATGCTTCAAAGCCAGTGTAAATTCGCTCACTTTCCAAAATAGGTATTTGATGGTACGCACTGCCACTACGTAAGTCTTATAGGACTAAAATATTCATAATGCGAAACGTGACCAATAATATTATCAATATTAGGTACCTATATTGTGGATATGCATCTAATAAAGTGAACTTGTTGATTGTCAAAGAGTACCTAATCAACAACCATACGTTTCTTATGATATCAGTTGCTTATCACCAAAGCTTGTGCTCTTAATCTGAATTACTTGGTTCAATGATGTTTTCTTTCAATAATCTTTGTATTTCTCTTCATATAGTTTCTTAAGATTTTGCTCCCAATCATGATTAGAGAAAGCAGGGAAATATTTGCTGTTTATAGATTACAGTTGAAAAGTTTTGATAGATTTCCACCAAAACTGAATTCTACTCCTGAATGATTTTGAAGAATATCATGTCCAATTATAACATCAGAACAGAGATTTTTCAAGACATAACTCTTGATATTTTTATATACATTATCTGATATCTTTATAATCACAATACAGTATCTACAAACAGGAGAATTTGAAGATGAAGCAGCCATTCTGACATTTAGATCCAAGAAACACTTTGATATGTCTTTGTATGGTGGTAATTTTTGAGATGTAAATCACCGAGCTTCCAGTATCAATTGATGCATTAGTTTAAATATGATTGACTTTAATTTTGATAACAGCTTTCGATAAGCTTGAGGCTACTGACATCATTCCAATCATGACAGCTGAGGCTTTATTCGAATCATGAGATTGTTTCGGATGTTCTGATCTACACACTTGTGTGAAATGACCAATTTTTCCACAGGAATGGCAGATTGCATCTTTTGCTGGACATTTATCTCTAGAGTGCCTGTTTCTTCCATAAAAATAACATGTTGGAGTAATTACGGCAAGTGTTGTATTCTTTCGTTGATTTTTTTTTTTTTTTTTTTTTTTTTTTTACGGATATGCGCATTCGCAAGGAAATGTCCTATCACGCTCGAGAAGCGGCAAGTGCGCGGAAATGTCGGTGTATGTTGGTCTTGAAACGGTTCAGGTTGTAACCTGCAGGGAAAACCGTCGCAGGGAGTTTATTCCACAGCGATGCTGTTCTCCAGAGATATGAATTCTGATATAATGAGGTTCTTGGTGCCTCTAGTTTTTGACAGTAAATTCATGGTTACCGTCTGTTTGACGGGTTCGCCTGGTAGGTGCTACTCTCGGTGGAATCATACGTGCCAACTCTTCAGAGCATTTTCCGTGATAGTACCTGTAGAAGAGAGATAAATCGCCCACAGATCTGCGATGTTCGAGACCATCCAAGTTACGAGTAAGTGCGGGGTCATTGATCAACTTGATAGCTCGTTTTTGCACGGTATTCAAAAGCATTAAGGTATGTTTGGGTGCTGCACTCCATATATGTGAGCAGTACTCCATAGTTGGTCGAATCTGGGCTTTGTAGAGTGTCAGCAATTGGCTTGGTGTGTACAGATGTCTTGTACGAAATAGCACCCCCAGCTTTTGGGAGGCCCTTTTAGCAATATCTGCCACGTGACTGTGCCAAGACATGTTGGTCTCTGCAGTAACCCCCAAGATGTTCAACTGACTCTGTAATGTGACAGCACTTCCAGATAGCATGATGTTTGGCTCACCGGTGGTGTTCTTTTTTGAAAACAGAGCTGCTTGGGTTTTCTGTGCGTTGAACTGTACAAGGTTTTTGTTACCCCAGTCCACTATTATCTCCAGGTCGTTATTTATCTGCGATATTTGAGTTAGTCTAAGATGATGGAATTCACGTGCGGAAAGACTTGTGGGTGGTATGAGTGAGGAGACTACATTGCCATCGTCTGCAAAGCAATAAACTGGATTTACTGTTTTATCTATGAGGTCATTTATGTAAATCAGGAAAAGAGCTGGCGAAAGGATTGCTCCCTGTGGCACACCAGCATTTATTTGGTAAGAGTTGGAGTTCTGGCCATCCAGTGCAACATAAATGGATCTGTCCTTTAGGTAACTTTCAAACCAAGTGCAAAGTTTCGGCGATAATCCCATTGCTTTGAGCTTGTTGAGCAGATTTTCATGCCAAACTTTGTCGAATGCTTTAGATATATCTAAGGCAATTGTTCTTGTTTCACCCCGCAACTCAATCGCTTTTTGCCATAAGTGAGTGACGTATGTAAGTAAATCGCCAGTTGATCTATATTTTCGAAATCCGTATTGCTTATCGTTGATAATTTTGTACTTTTCCAAGTACTTGGTTAGGTGATTGTTCAGAACTCTTTCCATTACTTTTGATATCACCGGAAGTAGGGCAATTGGTCTATAGTTTAACGGATCTGTCTTTTTTCCTTTCTTTGGAATGGGTTGTACTGCGGCAGACTTCCATGATGATGGATATACTCCTTGCCTGTAAGACAAATTGAATAATTTTGCGAAAGTTGGGGTAAGTTCGTTGGCGCAATTTTTGAGTACTATTGCGGGAATGCCATCCGGACCCATTGCTTTGTTTGTATCCAGCTTTTTTAGGGATTTTCGTATTTCTCTGTGACAAAAGGGTACCTCTGGCATACTATGGGAAATCCTTTCAATGAACGGTGGAGTTTTTCCGTTTGGCACTGTGAGGTTGGAGTTGGAGGAAAACATTTGGGCAAGCATATTGGCTTTTTCCTCTGATGTTGTGGCTAAGTGATTATTTTTATCTGTAAGTGGTGGTATGGATGACTTGGTGAAGTTAGATCCAACAGCTTTTGCAAGAGACCAAAAAGACCTAGAACTACTTGGACAATTCAGCAACCTGTTTTTTATTCTTTGATTGTATGTTTCTTTAGCGGAGTCAATAGTAATTTTGCAACTATTTCTGGCTTCTATAAATTCTGTGTGGCTTTGAACGGTTTGTTGTCGTTTCCAAAGGTTATATGCTCTGTGTTTTTTCTGTACAGCCGTTTGACACTGGCTGTTGAACCAAGGTTTTGCATTAGCTCTACGTTTAGTTGTATGTGGGATATATGCGTCCATTCCAGATAAGATTACTTGTGTTATTTCATTACAGCAAATAGTGGGATCAGCTGTTTTAAAGCAAACCTCTTGCCATGGAAAATCCAGGTAATACTGTTTTAGGTCATTCCATTTTGCCGATTTATAGTGCCACATTTTACGAGGAAGTGGTTGTAGGCTTGGTGGGATGAGCATTTCGCACTTTGTTATTATAAGTTTATGATCGGACGAACCAAGTGGAGCATCTACTTGAATTGTGTACGAGTCAGGATTGGTGGTTAGGAACAAGTCTAAAAGCGCTGCAAATTCGCCCCTTTCTGAGATACGGGTAGGTTCATCGACAAGCTGCGTTAGACCACAACTTATGGCAAAAGCTTCTGCTTCTCTGCCTTCGTTATCTGTTTTGTTGTGGTGTTTCAGCCAGGGTATATTGTGGACGTTGAAATCGCCTAAAAAGACAATTTCCGCCTGTGGATAGTTTGACTGTATACTATCACAGCTTTCGGATAATGTCGCGAAAAAGTTTTGGTAATCGGTGTTACTTGGCGGTCGGTAGAGGCAGCAGATAAACTTGGTCGATGACTTTGAGGTGAATTTTAGCCATATGATATCAAGGTTCGCTGGTTCTAGCTTCTCCTCTCGATGACATGAAAGGTCATTTTTAATGTACACACAGATCCCAAAATTATGTCGAAATCGGTGATGTGAACATAAGTCGATGATTGGCTTGATACAATCAAATTTACGTATAAATATGAGGTATAATATTCTGACTGCTGTTGAGCCATTTCTAAAGATCTAGCTGATCTATGTGCTTCTTCTAGGTTCAGAGTCATATTTTCTATAAATCTCTGCCTAATAGGAGATATGGCGAGACCACGAATAAATGGGTCGCATTTTTATTGTGTTCAGCAGTGACTATGCCTTAAAATTACAGTCTTCACTTTATTGTAATAAAATTTGTGAGTACTGGCCCGTAGATTCACTTACTTACTGTTTTCTAGTGGATAGTATGACGGGCAAAAAATTTACTTTGTGCTTTTACATATAACTTTCTTGAGTATGGTGACCGCTTTTATGTAGGAAAGACATTCATTCACTAATAGGCTGATAAACTGAAGAACTCACATAGTTTACTAGAAGGTTCAATTTGTCCTTGCCTTCTGAAATGTTTGCAGCTCCTAACAAGTTATCAAACGTTCGTTTCCAGTGGATCCAATAACAGGCTAGCGTTGCTTGAATGTCATAACAGGTGAATACATAAATAAGAAACACAATTAATAAAGTAATACAACACTTCCCACTAATCCAATCCCATTTCCTTAACAAATTTCGACCATTTTCTCGTTTTAAATGCAAATTTGAATGTGACTCCTGGCACTAGCCCCTTTCAGAGTATCCCAGCAGTCCGGCATTGCGAAAACTCGATGATGATTTAATAAAATAATAAATATCTTCTCAGAAATCTCATTCCTTTTCTTTGTTACTTTTTTTCTTAAAAATATTTAATTAGTTGTTATGTACGCCTACGGCTACATGTCTATAATAATAATTTTATTGATCCATTATACATATTATTTGTTGATTTTGCAATTAGTGAAGAAATCAATAAAACGCGGTGTCAAAATAATAATCGAAAAAAGATATAGGTACCTATTAACAATTTAAATATTAATTTGTCATTTATTTTGTCCAAAATTTTAAACATAATTAATTGATTTTAAGAAAGAATTAATGTGTTTGGTTAGTGTAAATTATTCATAGTCGAATTGCAAGTTATTTTTCAAATTTAAATTAATGACTCTTTTAAGATTGACTGACCTAAATTTGATAAATTTGGAAAAAGAAATAATAATTTATCAAAATGCAATTTGCAAAGTGAAGTACCTATTAGTGGCCCCAAGGCAAAAAAATGCGATTCGTATTCGGAATAATTAGTCGAAATAGTAAATAAATAATTAATCAGGAGACGCTCAACAAGGAGAAATGGTCCTGATGAGATTGCTGTGGATTCGGAGACTTTGAATCCATCTTATTGTGCCTATGATTGGTGCCTTGACACAGAATATACCATAATGAGTATATGAATTCCATTTCCCAACTTGACGAGGTATCTTTTCCAGGATCGTTTTATTTCTTGCCCACAGATATTCATGAGTTTAAAGAGGCTCTTGATGTTATCAGAAAGAGCAAATCATCAGGTGACGACGGAATTTCCGTTGAGGTACTTCTGATTCTTCTGAAGCTACCTGATTGTGCTTTGGATGGTTTTGCTGATGCAATAAATGATTCATGGACAAGGGATGTGTTTCCTTCGTTTTGTTTTCAAATCAGTAATAGTGATTCCCTTGCATAAGGGTGGCGATCAACGACAACCATCCAGCTATCGACCAATTTGTTTGATGTCCACTGATTCAAAAATTGTTGAAAAAATAGTAAAAATGGTTTTACATTTTATCCTTTTGGTTTTAATGTGTTTTATATTGGATATTTTATTGTTGAAATAGCTTTGGCAGTTGAATTTTTATTAATAATTCTATTGCGCATCAGGTAATTTTTGTATGTAACTTGCTTTGTCAACATCTATTTGATTTCTTTTTCTTTGATACCTAATAGAGTGTTTTTTGATTGGATTTGATTTGAATTAATTAGGAATTTTATCATCTAAAATCGACAAAAAAGAAAGATCTGCGACATATCAAATAAAATATACCTTTCCATGGAGAAGTGCGTAAATTTTCACTCAGTTGATTCCAAATTAAAATGAATTTAAAAAATTGTAAGTAGGTATGTAATATAATAAATTATTTACAGTTATCTAAGAAAGCCGCTGCGCAAAAATCCTCATAAAACAAAAGATAAGTTAAAGGTATAATACCGTGTCGTAATATTTATTCAAGAACTTTGCAATATTTAGCGATGACCGGTTGGCTGTGGTCTTCTAAATATATCAATGACCAAACACCTTTTTATACACACACTATCGACTTTTTATTCCCATTAGAAAGAGAGAATGAACGCGTAATTTTAATCGGCTATCGGTTTTAATTTTATTTTGTTTTAATGAACTTTATTAATGAATGTTTGAAGATATGCTTTCTTTGTTGTTAGCTAGGAGTCCTCGCAGAATTTGAAATTAAGCAACTTAACTCCTATCTTGGAAAATGATAAATGCTGGATCCAAGAGCAATTATATAATTCTCTTTCGAACTGAAGCTAAAATTAATATTTTGTTTTTGATTTTTCGCAACTTTATAATAACATACAAAAAAAAATATATATACATGTAGGTAATGATTTACTGAATTACCTACCTGTAGAAATTAGGCTTTAATAAACAAGAATTATATACACGACATTCACAATGATGAAAAACTAATGACAATGACAAATATAATAATATGATAATAATTAATACTGGTGACAAAAACTATATACAGAAGATATCAGAAGTAACACATTCTCCCCAGATTTATTTTTCAACATAATCGTCATATTTGGGAGGTTGTCTAGTTCTTGATCCAAGACGGATCTGGTTTTCTATAGTTGTGGCTCACAGTGAATAAATTGAGACTGGTTTATTGTCTCACTAACATTGTCTTGTTCTATGTCTCACATTTGTTCTTTGGGAATAGGTTCCTTTAAAAATCTACACTTTCTTCTGATTGAGTAGGCATATTTATAACATGGTTATCAGCATTATTTTCCGATTGCAGTAGACTTTCACCACCACATGGAGCTAAATGTTTTAGCAAAACCATTGCTTCTCGTCCATTTGAAAGTCGAACTAACACATATTGAGGGTTAGCTTCAAAGAGATCTAGGTACTTCTTATCAACTAGAGGATCGTACTTTGATTGCCTGACATGCTTTTTCATATAAATTTTTCCAGAAGTTAGGCATGAAGGTATTGCTGTACCATGCATTGATTTTCTTGAATGACAAAACATTCTTCCATGTGGAGTAGAATTACTGTACGTAAAAGAGACCTGATCGAATGCAATTCATCTTCTAGAACCGCTTCCCAGTGTTGAATTTTCAAATTCCTTGAGCGCAAGGCTAGAGTAATCGTCTTCCAAACTATGCCATTAAGCCGTTCTGTTTGATCATTGCCTTCTGGATTAAAAGGTGTCGATCTGCTTGTAGATATTCATTTTGAATGAAGATCCTTGATCTGTGTGAATATATCCAGGCATTCCAAAAATGGAAAATAACTTGCTTATGGCTAGTTGCATGGCTATCACTTAAGGGATATTTAATGTAAGTGGAGCTTTAAATGTGACTTTTGTTTCTACAAGATTCACATTCAAAGCTCCACTTAGATAAAATATCCCTCGATCGTCTCAAAAGATTTATGTCTTGGCATGGATAGGCGAATGGAAAGCGAGAATACTCGTCGATGATAGTGAGTATATATTTGTTGCTTGAATCAGATGGAAGAGGGCCTTTGAAGTTAGATATTCTCTCGAAAGCCGAAGTTGCTTTGATGGTCCCTTGATTTTTAATAAATTTAGGTTTGAGTTCTGCACAGACTGGGCAAGGCGCTGACATAATACGAATATCTTCTACAGAGTAGAGCATATTGCGAGATCTGACCAAGTGGACCATTCTAGTGATTCCAGGATGACACAAAGCTTGATGTAAATCGAATAAAGTTTTCTGACTATTTGAACCACATATTCGAGAAAATGTATGTTAAGAATAGTTTATTAAATTGTTCTTTTTGTTTCGTTCGATTAATTTGAAAAGTACTTGCGCTCTATATTGTTGTAAAAATTAACCAGCAAAAAAGAAGCGTTGTCAAAATTTCTTTTAAATTTGTCAGAGATCCAACAAAAATCTAGGAATTTGAGTGCTACTAGCACAGCTAGATGTAAATTATAAATTTTTCAAAGGCACTACAAATCGAGTCTCATTTCCAACAAAGCTCAAATTCGTGGTGAAATTCAAAGAATAGAAAGACAGTCAATTGAGACAGAATAATTGCCCAGTTTGGTACCACATATTCCTACACCGAGGCTATATTAAAATAATTTAATTGGATTGGAGTAAGTTGCACATAATTACTGGGTTAACATTTAAAAATGGCTCCAACTACGAATACAAGTAAAGGATGCTCCAATGATGACCTCTGTCCTGGGTGTAAACGAGAATACCGAGAAGAAAATATGGTCGAGTGTACTGAATATAAAAAGTGGTGTTGTTATGAATGCGTGAATGTATCTAATGATGTGGCAAAGAATGACTCATGGATTTGTTCAAGTTGCGAACAAAAGAATAAAAAAAACTTCCAAAAGTGGAAAATCACGTTCTCATCACACAAAAAGTAATAGGGTTTCAACAATTAGTAGTATAGCAAAAAGGAAGTTACAACTTCTACAAGAAGAAAGAGATCTTTTGAGACAAGAAAGAGAATCTCGAAGAATCTTAAATGAAGAAATGAATAATGAAAGCCAAAATGTTAGTGATGCAGAAGAACAGGAAGATAATTTTGAAGCCAATCAATTATTGTCTTTACAAATAGAAAATAATATATCCAGGAAAGAAAAAGATACAATCCAATCACTACAAAATTTTAATGGTAATTTGCTTAATGAAGGAGTTAATAGAATTGACGTGGAATTGACACATTACACGAGTGTCAAATTTTCACCTCTAACGTGTTACAGGAACAACAAAACCAACCAAGAATATTAGCAAAAAATATTATACCAAGAAACATTGAAGAAGAACCAATCGAAACCCGTTTACGAAGATTATCACCTGTTTATAATAGAGGAAGGCAAATACAGGAGACTCCTTTAGTTGAAACTATCAGACAATTGCCAGACCAGTTACCGTTGGAAGCTGGAACACAACCAACTAACATGTTACCTTCACCTAACCAGTTGCCATCGACAAATTTGATATCGCACGGATGTAATGCAATAAGAAAAAACACGATTAATGATTTACCAATATTTAGTGGAAATCCTTCTGAATGGCCATTGTTTTATAGCAATTTTGAACGTTCTACAAAATTATATAACTTGAGCAATGATGAGAATTTATTCAGATTGCAAAAATGTCTTAAAGGTGCAGCGAAAACAAGTGTAGCAAGCTTTTTAATTTTACCAGAATGTGTTCCTCAGATAATTTCAACGCTTAAAATTCTATACGGAAGGCCAGAGCAGATTATAAATGCACATATAAACTCAATTAGGAATCAACCCTCGCCCAAAGTAGAAAAATTGGAATCACTTGTGGAATTTGGTTTGACAGTTAAAAATTTATGTGTATCTTTACAAGCTGCTAATTTGAATGAATATTTAAATAATCCGACATTAATGCATGAACTTATAGAAAAACTTCCCTCCCAAATTAAAGTTAATTGGGCATTGTATAGAAGTACGATTGTTAAATTTAATGGTTTGTCTGATTTCGCTGAATGGATTTTTAACATGAGTGTAAACGTTTGTACAGCATTACCAAACTTAACTTTTCAAGATAATGACAAACATAATAATGAAGCAGCACTTACCGCTCTCAGTATTCCTTTAACTATGTCATTGCATTTAGTTTGATCTACTTTATCAATATGGGCTTTGAAAAACGAGTTTCTTGAAGAAACAGCTTCATGAGTCTTTCCACTACTTCTAATATCAAAGTAGAAATGACAAAAAAGAGGGCCCACAAGTATCTCTAGATCTTGACACTGACGAGATTTACTTATTTGATCTTTGAGCATTAGCGTAAACTGTTGAAACACAAAACTGTACTCTGTCTGCAAAGGTTCACAATCACTGATGAAATTATATACTATGAAATTTGATAGACTCCAAAGAACTACAAAGAGCTAGAAAAAATTCAAGAATAGTATATTGTTGTATTAGGAGTAGAAGCTTCACTTTTTTGTGCTGAAGCGGTAGGTTTGCGAGCCGAACGTAGTGAGGCTTGCAATTCTGCTGAAGCACAAAAAAGTGCTTCTACTCCGTATGCAACACGCTATTTTTTCTCCAAACGAATGAGGTAAGCTCAGGGGTAATGAATGGCTGAGCGGCAGTAAAAGTACGAGCGGCACTAAAAGTACTTTTGCTGCCGCTGGGGTTGCCAAGCAGCATAGAAATTACATTTCTACCACCTCGACAGGTGTTAACCCGCTGGATTTGCCTAGCAGCATAGAAATCAAATTTCTGACATCTTGACAGGGGTTAACAAAGTGACGTTTTTCTGACGTTTGGAGAAAAAATACATTAATTCAAATAGGAGATCAATACAAAATCGGCTTACTTTGGAAATATGATCAATTTAAATTACCAGATAATAAAGCAATGGCATTGTTGAATTGTATTGAGAAACGAATTGAACAAAATCCAGACTTAGGAAGCAAAAATTAATGAACAACTTCAAGATTTTCTAGAGAAAAAATATATAAGAACACTGACCGATGAAGAATTATCCAAAACTTATAAAAATGTTTGGTATCTTCCTATATTTCCTGTATATAACCCAAACAAACCCGGACGTTTCAGAATCATTTGGGATGTTGCAGCTTCAGTAGGAAATATCTCATTAAATTCAATGCTTTTGAAAGGAGATGATCAATTAGCATCATTATTTGGAGTCCTTATACGATTTCGAGAAAATAAAATAGGGTTTTCAGCTGACATTAAGGAAATGTTTCTACGAATTGGTATAAGAGATGAAGATCAACAAGCACAGCGGTTCATTTGGAGAAATGGAAGTCATGAAAACAAATTAGAAACTTATGTTATGACTGTAATGACGTTTGGAGCTACGTGTTCTCCAAGCTGTGCACAATTTGTCAAAAATATCAATGCTAAAAAATATATTACAGAATATCCTAGAGCAGTAGAATGCATTCTTTATAGGAATCATTATGTAGATGATCTACTTGATTGTGCCGATACAGAAGAAGAAGCTGTTCAGTTAGCAAAACAAGTAAAATTTATTCATTCTAGAGGAAATTTCGATATTAGGAATTGGCGATCAAACTCAAGATATCTAATTAAAATAATGAATTCTACCACACCAAATTTAGTCGAAATCAAATTAAATAATGATAGCGAAAATATAAAAGATAAGGTTTAAGGAATGTGGTGGAATCTAGCAACAGACTGTTTTATTTTTTCTTTAAAGTTCAATAAAGGCAATAAGGATGTTTTACAAAATAAAAGGAAACCAACTAAACGAGAAATTTTAAAAATCCTTATGTCTATATATGATCCTTCTTGCAAATTTTTTAATATACTTCAAAATACTTTTACAAGACATTTGGAAAAGTAAAATAACCTAGGATGAATGTATAACAGATGAACAAAATGAAAAATGGAATATTTGGCTAACTCAACTTACTAAAATTGAAAATTTATCAATACCTAGATGTTATTTAAAAAATATTGAAACTTGAAATAATGCACATATTCAAATGCACATATTTGTAGATGCTAGTCAATATGCCAGTGCAACCGTAGCCTACTTGAGAATTGAAAGTTATGGCGTTATTGAATGTGTTCTTATAGGAGCAAAAACACGGGTTGCTCCGATAGAACTTCAGAGTATTCCAAGATTAGAACTCAGCGGAGCCTTGATGGGTGCAAGACTTGCGACAAATTTAATTCAATATTTATCAATTAAGGTTAGTGAAATTATTTATTGGTCTGATTCCATAATAGTTTTGTCTTGGTTACGTTCTGAAGATATCAGAAAACTTCCCAAATATGTAGCATTCAGAATAGCTGAAATACAAGAAAACTCTATAATTGCAAATTGGAGATATGTTCCAACAAAACTAAATGTAGCCGATGAAGCAAACAAATGGACCAATCAATTACATCTATACCACAATAATAGATGGTTCAAAGGTTCAGAATTTCTATATAAATCAGAAGAATTCTGGCCCACTGATTTTATAAGTGCAGAAAGAAATAAGGAACTAGTCATTTCATGAACCAATAAGACCAAATTTGAAAATTCAAATTGAAAAATTTACGGCTCCATTTACCTATACAGGGGTGGATTATTTTGGACCAATTACAGTAACTGTAGGTAGAAGAGTTGAAAAAAGATGGGGAGCTTTGTTCACATGTTTGACAATAATAGCAGTTCACTTGGAAGTAGCATATAAATTAGACGCAACAAATTGTATTCTATGTTTTACTAACTTTATGAATAGAAGAGGTCGACCCCGACATATTTATTGTGATCGAGGAATAAATTTCATTGCCACAGAGAGGATTTTAAGAGAAGAATTGAAAAAATTAGATCCATATTTAATAACTAACGCATTTGTTAATCCAGAAATAACTTTTCATTTTAATACACCTTTATCTCCACACATGGCTGGAGCGTGGGAACGACCAGTTCGAGCAGTAAAGATATCCCTCTACAATGTATTACCATCAAGAATACGTTCAGATCAATTACTTTAAAATAACTGCCTATTAGCAGCAGAAAATATCGTTAATTCACGACCATTGACATATTTACCTCTAGATTCAGAAGAGTCAGAATCTTTGACACCTAATCATTTTCTTTTGGGTTCTTCTAATGGTGATAAACCACTGATGGTCAAGTTGATGATGATATTAAAGTTCTCAAAAATACTTATTTATATGGAGAACAGTTCGCTAATAAATGTTGGCGTCGTTTTGTCACAGAATATATTCCTACTCTTCTAACAAGATCAAAATGGTACACGCAAACTAAACCACTTGAAGAAGGAGATTTAGTAATTATATGTGATAAAGATTTACCAAGAAATAATTGGCCAAAAGGAAGAGTGATTGAAGTTAAGAAAGCAGCTGACGGTCAAGTAAGAAAAGCAAAAGTCCAAACACTGAATGGAATTTTTGAAAGACCCGTAGTGAAGTTAGCAAGACTTTCTATTAATAAACCAGAACAAATACAGGGTACATAACACTCAACATGAAGCTGTAGTGATGTACCGGGCGGGAGTGTTAAGAATAGTTTATTAATTTGTTCTTTTTGTTTCGTTCGATTAATTTGAGAAGTACTTGCGCTCTATATTGTTGTAAAAATTAACCAGCAAAAAAGAAACGTCAAAATTCATTTTAAATTTGTCAGAAATCCAACAAAAATCTAATTTAGAACTGAGAATTTATAGAGGCTAGCGTAAGATATTTGTATTTATTATTATTATAAAATTATGAACTTATTATATACATTTTAGGAATTTGAGTGCTACTAGCACAGCTAGAAATAAATTATACATTTTTCAAAGGCACTACAAATATAGTCTCATTTCCAACAATGTATCAGCTACTACGTTTTCTCGTCCTGATCTAAATATATACTATATCATAACTGTAACATGATGATAGTTCAAGTCGCTATCTTAGAATCTTCTCATTTTTTATTTTGCTACTGTGTTTGGTATCAAATGATGACCCATCAGAAAATGTCTCCATTTTTCAATCGCTTCGACTATGAAATACGCTTCTTTTTCAACTGATGAATGATTTTGTTCACACTTACTTAGTGTTCTCGAGAAAAATGCAACTGGCATTCTTGCTTGACTCAAAACGGCAGTAATGGAATGTTCTGAAGCATCAATCTCAACCGCAATGGAATTTTATCTTCGATTGAAGTGAAAGCTGATTTTGCAATAACCAATTTAAGTTTCTTGAAATCGCTAATCCCTTACACAGATTTCTGACAACGGAAAAGATTCACAAGGAACAAGTCGATGAATTTTCTCCGAAAAGCAAGGTATCCACTTTGAGTAGTGGGCGAACATCCCAAGAGCTCTTTTCAGAGACGAGTCTTCAGGTACAGGTAGTTTTCGTAGAGATTCAAGTCTAACTGTGGATCAGGTTTCAAGGCATTATTCTCGAGCAGATATCCAGGAAGTTTGATTGATTTTAGGGAGTATAAGAACTCTTTTTTTTTCGTTTATGGTAAAATTGTATTTTCTTACAACGAGTAAAAATTCTTTTAAATCTGCTTGATTTCTATCGCATATCGTAATATCATCTAAATATGCATAGACACCTTCAAGATTCTCTGATTTTATTATGTAGCCTATTACCCTCTAAAAACACGCAACTCCGTTTGTCACACCAAAAGGAATTCTTCGGAACTGATATAATTTACCATCTACCTCAAAAGGAGTAAACTGCTTTTCGTCGTCATGGGAACTTGCTGATACGCACTTTGTAAATCTATAGTACTGAAAATATTAAATTTCGCTACAGCAACATAAGCATCTACCGGGTGACCACGAGATTACTGACCAAGCTCTAGTTCAGGCATGAATATCAATATCGATTTCAAGTTTTGAGGATGTATATTATTGATATCGATGCAGAATTTCGCTATAAAAACAATCGACTATCGCTTTTGGTTTGACCGCAAGTGCCATCAACTTCTTTATTTCAACTAGATCACCCCCTATATTATTACATTTTTGGATTCTATGAGAAATTCTAAGCATATTTTATGTATAATATCCTATACCTAACTTAAACAGTTTTCAAGAAAATCGCGATTGAAAATGTCAAAAAATAATTTTTATTTTAGTTTTGACAGCAAACAATGGAAAGAAGGTTGAAGCTTTTACGACATTTTTAACTCATTTTAGAAGCACTAAAGGGTCCCACCACAAAAATATCAGTTCCGGTTCAATCGAAGGTTTTCGGTCGGTCTACTTTTGAGGTTATGTTCCTGCAATAATTTCAATGGTATCCTATACTTAGAACTGAAAATTCGTATTCTAGGAACAATTTTGAATCTTTTTTGTATACGCTTTCCTATACCTAAAGTCTACTGTTTTTGAGATATTTTACAGTATTGTTCACGTTTGTATTGTTCATGTTTGCGTCCCTAACTTTTTGGACTATTTGCGACCTTTGGGTAACAGTGCAAATCGGGATTCAAGGAACACAACAAATGAGACTTATCTTTTAAACTGCATTCTGTGTGATCTATTTAAATAAACTTATAAAAAGGATTAAAATTAATGCTGTTAATACTGTTTTTGGTATTCATTGTTCCAAAGACATCCTTACATCAAGTGTCAAATATCTCAAAAACAGTAGACTTTAGGTATAGGAAAGCGTACACAAAAAAGATTCAAAATTGTTCTTAGAATACGAATTTTTAGTTCTAAGTATGGTATACCATTGAAATTATAGCAGTAACATAACCTCAAAAGTAGATCGGCCGAAAACCTTCGATTGAACCGGAACTGATATTTTTGTGGTGGGACCCTTTAGTGCTTCTAAAATGAGTTAAAAATATCGTAAAAGCTTTAACCTTCTTTCCATTGTTTGCTGTCAAAACTAAAATAAAAATTATTTTTTGACATTTTCAATCGCGATTTTCTTGAAAACTCTTAAAGTTAGGTATAGGATATTATACATAAAATATGCTTAGAATTTCTCATAGAATCCAAAAATGTAATAATATAGGGGGTGATCTAGTTGAAATAAAGAAGTTGATGGCACTTGCGGTCAAACCAGAAGCGATAGTCGATTGTTTATATAGCGAAATTCTGCATCGATATCAATAATATACATCCTCAAAACTTGAAATCGATATTGATATTCATGCCTGAACTAGAGCTTGGTCAGTAATCTCGTGGTCACCCGGTATATACGTGAACCTGTTAATAGTTTGAGAGTAATCGATCACCATCCTTTTCTTCTATGCGTTCCATTTTTCGTTACCAACACCTTTACCCGCCAAGGAGAGTTGCTTTCTTCTATGATTTTATTTGAAAGAAGGTTTCCTATTTCAATAGAAATAAAGTGTCTATTTTCTGGTGAAAATCATCTAGACTTTGTTGCAATTGACCTGCAGTCTCCTGATAGATTTGAAAATAATGTAGGCGGATCAGTTTTTAGGAACGCCAAACTACAAATCGATGGCTTCATCAAGTTTCAACCCACATAACAGTGAAAGAACATTCATATTCTCAGAATATTTCCTCAAAGTGCTTTTTGGAATGTTCTTTTAGGAATGTTTAATGAATATTCTAAGATTGTTCCGATTGAAATATTCATTTTTGGAAGATCTATTTATGTACTAGGAATGTTGCTTCTATGCACCTACCTGAAAGATTGTGCTAAGAACCTACTTTATATAACATTATTTGAATAATGTCATACGAACATTATTATTATGTACCCTAAAAAATATTCTTTGGACTTATATCTCTATCAAGTATTAAGAATATACCTACCAAGTTGTGCTGAGAAGTTTATGTAGGTAAGTAATAATGATAAGAATATTTTCATATTGTTCGCCTAATTATCTGAAGTACCTACTCAAAAATTTTAATTGAACAATTAAACAATAATGCCCTATCTAGAATTTACTAAAAATATTATAGGTATATTCTTTTTCTTTTGCTTTGGAGGACTACCAAAAGAGGGAGCCACGCGCTATTAAAGATCTACATCTTGCCTCGCGTTTGAATCACCTTGGAACCTGTTTCTCTCAGTTGGCGTGCTTCGACGAGAGCATAACAAGCTCGAAACCGGAGCTTTGGTTAAATACTTGTGTTTTCCAGAGAATTTTTCCAACAACTCTTTCACTGCCTTTAATATAAAAGGGTTGAAAGGAGCATTATTTGGAAGCGAAAATTAACATTCCAAGTATGTCCTTAGAATCAAACAAGAATGTTATGTCTAGGATGCATATTGAGAATGATATATATAGATATATTCTAAGAATATTTCAAGCATATTGGTATAATATTCTTTTGAGAACATAACTATAATGTCATAGAAACATTCTTTGAATGTGAGAATATACATTTCGACCATATTTTTAGAATCAAACAGGAATATTCTTTTCAGGATGTACTGAGAATCTCATAGGTATATTCTAGTAATATCCTAATGGATTTCCCAGGAAGTTCTTGGGTATTGCAAACAGTATTTCTACAATCTTTTCTCAGAACATTCTCAGGACATTCGCAATGGTTTTGGCGAACATTCTAGGCACATTCCCCTTAAAAAAAAGAATATTCTTAATACATTCTAGGGATGCAATTTTGTTATGTGGGTTCCTACTGGCAAAACTCATACCTGTCCCTACCTGGACAAAACCAAAACATGATAGTTTTTCAGCGACAAAATTTTGTGTGGTTAATGTAAAAAACTATCGAGTTTGCAAGTGTCACCTAAAGAAAATAAATTTTCCAAATGAAAATTTGGCTTGTTATTCTCGTGAAATAGTCCAGGCGAATAGGGTATAGTGGGGGAATGCCGGCCTCTTAAGGACTTTCGATAATAAAATGTTAGCCAATGAGATTTTAGGCTGCACGTAGGACGAAAATGAAACAATATAATATGCTTGATTTATTTTCATTACAAGAAACATTACAGAATGAAAATATTAATTAGAAAAAAAATTAAAAAGAAAATGGCGTACTGGCCGAGATTCCCCGCATGAGTGGGGTAATGCCGGCATCCAGGCCGGGATTCCCCGCATGGTTGGGGTGATGCCGGCATCCGTTTACAAACAAAAATCGCAGATATATTTCTTCTCCTTGGTCAGGTCTGTGCAGTTTTTATGTGCCCATTGGCCGCAAAGTACACACCTTAGCCAAAGTTCCTTATTTTTTCCGAATTCTCCGCACACAAGACAAACATCTTCAGTAATCTCTTTGTCAAAACTATCGGCTTCCTCTTCTGTATCTTCATTTTCTCCAACTTCTTGGTAATTGATTGATGACGCTGATCTGTTAGATTTTTTTCGTGGTTCGAATACTGTGGTTTCCTTTTCGAACACTTTTCTTTTTACTTTTTCAACCGGTTGTGTTGCTTTTTGTTTTGTTTCTTTTTTTTGCTTCTTTTTTTGCTTCTTTTTGTTCTAATGTTTCCTTTAGGGCCAAATTATGGACTGACTGGTAAACGTCTGGTTGTTACCTAGCAGGTACTTTCTATGCACTAGAGAATAGAAAGTACCTGCTAGGTAACAACTAGACACTTACCAGTTGGTCCATAATTTGGCCCTTAAGGGTGTAGATAGTGAGAATCACAGAATGTTGCTTGGATGACTTTCTTTTAGGTTTTTCCGTATTGGTATTGGAACATGAAGGAACAGGAATAATTTCTGTGAAAGAAACATTGTTTTTAACTTTAATATTTGCCGCGGGAATACCTTTTTCAGGGGTAGTCTCATTCTGTACTTCCATCACTTCTGGATTTTCGATTGCCCTAGGTTGATTGACCTTTTGAAGATTTTCTGCTGGAGCAAAGTCTTCTTCTGTAAAGTCATCAGGGTTGAAGCAGTGGCGTGTTTACCATGTAAGCTAGGGAAGCGCAGCTTCCCCTCGAGGATTTATTAAGAACACTAAACTAAACTTTATGTAGACATTCTCGAAAAGAAATATATGAAACTTGTGAATGGCTGACTGGTTATGAAATTATAAGTCTCTCCTGTCCTGAACATTCACCATCTTTCCCCACTGTTAAAGTCTGGACACGCCACTGGGTTGAAGGGAAACAATCCAGTAACATTAAAGCCCTTGATAGCTTTTTCTGGTGTAGCCACTCTACTGAATGCTTTGCCAAATAATTCAGCAACTTCATTGGGAGTTATTTTCTCCCCTGGATGACTGGTCAAAAATTTGTCACACTCAGTGTGGTAGGCAGACTTCAGGGATGAATAAAACGAAACGTCTAGCGGCTGGAGGCGATGAGAAGTGTGGGGTGGAATGGTCAATATGATAATACCGTTTTCTCGAGAAAAATTGTTGGCCTGTACGGTACAATGACTGACGTGGTTATCCAGGACCAAAAGCACTGGATCTACTTTGGACGACTTCTCAAATAACTGGAAATGTTTTAGCCATGTTACGAACAATTCTTCTGTGATCCATCCATTGTCTGAACATTCATACACCGCCCCTGGGGGACCATTTCGCTTTAGTTGTTGTGTCATCCTTTTGCGAGCATATATAAACATCGGTGGCACGTAAATGCCAGATGCACTAAACGCGCACATCACCGTCGTTGTCTTAAGGTACGGTTTGTTAGGATAGTACGCGACGCAAAACTGACAACGCAAACGTTGTCATTGGTTCAGGTATGACGTACACCAAACGTACACCTGTTCATAGCACCCGTTTTCTGACGTCAGACAACGGGTGTACGTCATACCTGAACCAATGACGACGTTTACGTTGTCAGTTTTGCGTCGCGTACTATTCTAACAAACCGTACCTTTACCCTTTTCCCAGCTCGTCACAAAACCAACCCTTCTTTGACCCTTTTCTGCAAATATCTTATTTGGACGTTGGACTGTCGTAATCCCAGTTTCGTCACAGTTAAAAATTCTCTGTGGCAAAAATTGATATTTTTCCATAAGAAGACGAAGATTTCTCCAGAGAATAGAAACCTTCTCTCGATTAAATGCAGTAATTCTGTTGAGACTGGTTCCTTCAGGTTTCCGTAAAACAATATTGTGGCGTGACATGAATCCAGCTACCCAGTCCTTACCAGCCTCTTATTTTTCCCTATTAAAAGGTGTTTGAATGATATGGGACTGTGCATAGGTGAAAGCACATCGTTTTACTTCCTTGGGGGTCAAACCAAAGTAAAGATTGGATAACTTCTTAACTTGATCTGCAAGTTCATTTTCGGCCTGGGACGAAAAAACTGGTTTCCGGCCTAATGAAGGTTTAGAAGTGTCCTGATTTCTTCTCCTTTCTTGTAAAGTCGATCTAGGAATATTGAATCTTATAGCAGCTTGTCTCTCGGCTAACCCATTGGCAACGGCGGCCAGTGCAGCTTGTAACTGTTCTTTAGTCCAAGAGGCTGTTGTTGTTTTTCTTGCATACTTGCGCGGCATCTGTAATAATATATTTATTTTATTATATTCTTGAATTCTTACGAAAATGGGGTAATACCGGCCGGCCGGCATTCCCCTCCTTAGACTGGCCGGTATTACCCCATATGCACGCTATTTTCTTATTGCTGGATTATAAATTTAGGTTAAGTTTGAAAGTAAAACACAAATAACGCTTTGAAGAGGAACATTTAAACCATGTTTTAGGCAAAAAACGGATACCCTAACTACATACCTTTGAAAATAACTTATCGCTATAAAAAAAATCGCAAAAACCGTTTTTCACTCACAACGTGCCTGAGCAGTGCACTGAAATATCAGAACAAATATGAATAATTTTAGAGGCCACTTTTATGCAACCCACAATACACACAAATGTAACAACGTTACCAGTACACGAGAAACTAGCCGGCCGGCATTACCCCGTTGGCCGGGATTCTCCCACTCTACCCTACCACTCAAGAAAAAATTATGTAGGCAAAATTATTCTCTTGGTTTTATTCAAGTTTGTTGCTTTTTGGTAATTTCGACAAGACAGAAGAAGACAGCAAGTGCCATAGCGATAGGGATAACGATCTCTACCCGTTACAGAGTTCCAGCCCTGGTTACCTATGGGAAAATAATAGTTATTTTTGTCATAAGTCCAAGAACAGGGTCTTTGTGTGATTCACTCAATTGTATAGTTCAAACGTTGCGCTCAGCACAAAAAGACCTTTTTCTTGTACTTATGACATAAATAACTATTATTTTTCCCATAGGTAAAGAAGGGCTGGGACTCTGTAACGAATAGAGATATTTTCTCTATCTTTATTGACGTTCCCTCTCTATTAATTTCGATAAGAGAGAAAAAGACGGCAAGTGCCATAGCGATAGGGATAACGATCTCTATCCGTTACAGAGTCCCAGCCGGTCCCAGCCCAAACTACGTTGAAGTGGATCATAAAAAAAAACCCAAAAATGCCCACAAAAACTTTATTTTTAGAAATAACCCCATCATATGCTATACCATTAAAATTGTGATAAAATTCTCTATTGAATGAGAATAAAATTAAGTATGGCTTCCATTTAAAAAAACATAAGTTTACGTCACATGTCAAAAATGACTGATTCGACAAAAAAACTGTGCACGTCATTTTATTGAGAATAAAATTTCCTTTTTTTTTTTTTTTATTTGTCAAACACATAAAATTTCCTAATACTTTTGTATTTAACATTTTCTTCCAAAATTAATATTTTCTGAACTAACAATCGCCAAAAATCAGTTTTTTTCAGATATCCATTGACAGCTGTCAAATTTTGGAAAAATTTAATTGGTTTTGAGTTGAGCTTACAAAACTGCAATTCTTTGCTAATTTAAACTTTTTCGTATCTGCTATAGTTTCCGAGATCTCCATGCTAAACATCGAAAAAAACTCACCCTGTATATGAGTAAAAATTTTTAATTTTTTTTGTCATGGTCTGCTTGATTTCTACCGCATATCGTAATATCATCTAAAAATGCATAGACACCTTCAAGATTCTCTGATTTTATTATGTAGGCTATTACCCGCTGAAAACATGCAACTCCGATTGTCACACCAAAAGGAATTCTTCGGAACTGATATAATTTACTATCTGCCTCAAAAGTAGTATATTGCTTTTCGTCGTCACGTATGGGAACTTGGTGATACGCACTTTGTAAATCTATAGTACTGAAAGTCTTGAATTTCGCCACAGCACGAACAATATCTTCAATATTGAGCAGATGATAAGCATCTAAATATGTAAACCTGTTAAGAGTTTGAGAGTAATCGATCACCATCCTTTTCTTGTGCGTTTCATTTTTCGTTACCAGCACCTGTGCCCGCCAAGGAGAGTTGCTTTCTTCTATGATTTTATTTAAAAGAGGGTTTCTAATTTCAATAGAAATAAAGTATCTATCTTCTTGTGAAAATCGTCTAGACTTTGTTGCAATTGGCCTACAGTCTGCTGATAGATTTGAAAATAATGTAGGCAAATCAATTTTTAGGAACGCCAAACTACAAATCGATGATGAGTTGTCAATGTACAAGGGAGACTTAGAACCTCCAAAAGATACTTCAAGGGTTGAATGCTGTCTAAGAATATCACAGCACATAGATCAGAAGGAACTGATAAACGTAATTTTCTGTATGTATATGCCCCATTATTTCTAAGTCTACAAAGCAATGACCTGATATTTGAGACTGTAAGGTTGTTGTGGCCATTAGTTTATATCCAGGTCTTGAATGTATATGTACATCGATAAATGAGGCAAAAGTTTTATTAATATATGTTTCAGAACTTCCTGTATCCTCCCCTAAGCATCATATGACAAGGCATTTGGTTAAACTTCCAGGTGCCGTACAAAGAAGCCCAGAAGCAGGTATAATTGAGGTAGCAGCTTTGAATTTTCTTTTGCTTAGGCATACCTTCTGAGAAATGTCCACGTTTACCGCATTCAGTACCCGTTGAATCTTTGGCAGAGCATAACGTGCGAAAATGTCTTTTAGTAAGTACTTCCACAGAAATAACATTTGTATGTACACTTTCGTTGCAGCCGAAATGAGGTCTTCATGTGTTTCTCTACTTTCAGATTAAATTGAGTTAATCACACCTTGAGAGATGCTTATATGCTTCTGAATGTTTTTGTGCCGATTCTATCTAGAGATAGAGCTTGATTCTTGGCTTCATCAAGTTTAAATGTAGTATTCTCCAGCAATCGTTGTCGAATTTGAGAAGAGCTTAAGCCACTAATGAAAGAATCTCTAATATAGTCGTTTTGACTTTCTTCAGCGCTGACAGCTTTGAAGTTACAGTCTTTACTTAGATGTCTTAGTGCTTGTAAGTACTGATCAACAGTCTCTTCAAGTTGCTGCTTCCTAGAGGTAAGGCAGTGTCTGGAAAATATTTAATTTTCAGGTTTAATGAAAATTGAATCCAAAATCTTAATAGCTTCTGAGTAAGAAGAACGGCAGGATATGTGCTCATAATTGTTGTGGCTTACATAGTTCACCAAGAGTTTCAGTTTTCCATAATTTTCTAGCACTTGATATGAAATTGTTGAAAGCTGCTTTCCAGTGAGTCCACTCTTGTGCAGCTTTTGGAGAGTTTTGATCGGCGTCGAATCGTTCAGGTCTTCAGAGTTTATCCATCTTGTTTATTAAATTGTAATGATTTACTGAATTATCTTTAGAAATTAGGCTTTAATAAATAAGAATTATACACGACATTCACAATGCTGATGAATAACTAATGACAATGACGCAAATACAATATGATAATAATTTATACTGGTAACAAATATCAAATATACCCCAACATAATATTTTTCTCAATGGTTTTTATTTCTTTTTTGATTTGGTTAAATCAATAGTTAATAAAACATCCGTCATTTCAAGCAAATACTTGCAAAACCAGTCACTTCCAATTAAATAAGCCTGGTCTTCCAAAATTCTCAGAACATAAGAAAATAAAACTACACGAGCTTGAATAATGAAACCAATTAATCAGCCATAACTAATTAGCTAATTAATCACTTCCCATATTTAGCTATAAAATAAAAATAGACATATAAAATACAAGAAACCTATTTCCTATTTATGAACTTGGTGAATGACGTAATCGTGACGTCAATCATCCCTTTCATGTCTTCCAAAAATAACCCTTGTATCAGAACTGTGTCCTAATAATGCTAGGTCATGGTAGGAATGCGATGATCACGATATTTTTTTATAGAGATGACAACCAATGTCGAAGCAAAAAAAAATTACTCTGCAAAACTGAGTTATTTATAAGTTATGAGAAAATTTGTGCAACAATGTTTTCTTGCTCACTATTTGGTTTCAAAGTAACCTCTACAAACCAATTGTCAATAATAACCACTTCATATACATTTTATGGTAGATACCTACATCTTTTAGGCTTATAAAATGTTAATTGATGCATCAATTTATTTTAGCACTTTGATATTTATCTCCAATTAAAATACTTTACCTTAAACTTTCCCAAAATGGGAAACAAGAATCGAAAAATCGGAAATCAAAATCGAAACCCGCAATTAATCAGTGGCTTAAAAGATTTTAAAGTAAAAATACGATTTTTACCTCGCGGTACCCTTATTTGGGTACAATCGAGGACAATAATAATTATTATCGACAATACCAGTGAAAAATGGTTGTCTGCTTTTTTTTAATGTCAAGTTTATGCTTTAGTTAGTTTGTCTTAATTATTGCTATATCTTGTCAGTAATAATAGAAGAGTTCTTAGATTAAATCCTAAATAAATATTATATAAAGCCAAGTATTTTTTTCTAAATTGGTACGAAATGAATTTATTTCATGTACAAGTTGCCGAAAAAGGATCGTCTATTCAGTCAAAAGAATAATTGGTCGAACAGTTAAGTGATTCTGGTTTTTGAGTCATTAGCTTAGAACAGAGATAATTATAGGCATTATTAATAGGCCTACTTTTGTTTGAAGTGGAAGCCTATAAAAAGGTGATTAAGCATAATTAGTCATAAATCAATTATTCCAAGGAGCGTGTTTTGGGCTTTTTTCTATGTAGGTATAAAGAATTTTACTTTGAATGCCTACATTACAGAAGAAAAATCCTTCATAACATTAAATTGACTGATAAATTAATTATATACTTATAGAACATTTTTCTTGTGCCTAATTTGCGAATGATTTAATACTTCTTGGCCAGGTGACTGACCCGTCGGTCTTTAAAGTTCAGCAATTAATTTCCTTTCAGTTATTAATCTTCTTTTGGGTCAATAAACAGATCTTAATTGCCGTGTGAAAAAGTAAACTTGAGTTTAATTGTATTTTACGACGTTGAAGATAGTGACCTAAGTGACTAGAGAATATATATTTGACAATTCAAAAGTGAAATAAAGTACTTACTACTTACTTAAGTATGGTTTCTCATAAAACTGAAAAATAAGGAAAAAAAATTGTATGGTGTAAGGTGAATTTTGACTAAATATCTTATATACACAAATTAATATCAATACCCTAAGTGAACAGCTCTGCCATCTATTAGAGAGAAGTCTAACTGAATGGTGTTGCCCTCTATTAGAGAGATACACAAATCTGAGCGTTATTGTTAGAATCACTGGAGATTCGACAATAAAGTTAAACAAACAATGCAAAATGCCTGCTAAAAAGCAAGAAAAGATGTATACGCGTCTGGAAACGATAAAAAATAGAAAATTCATTACACCATAGCAAGAAATTAGAACTTTCAATAAATAAGTTGCGCTAGCCAGCCAGCGCTTCGACTTTAGGTTATGTGTGTTCCAATTTTGACAATGGACCTTATTCACGTGCGACTTGAAAATTGATTATTGAATTGGTTCTTGAAAAACATGGCGGTTTCCTATTCAGATGCATCTTGTTTACCGCATTGAATATTGGTTAATGATTCAAGCCTTGAATATTGAATATTTTTCAAGTCGTGTTATTCTGGTGACCCGAAAATTTTCAAGAACAGTTTTCAGTTTTTCAATTTGATAGGGGGTTGGAACAAGGACCTCCTTACAGGATTGAATATTGAATAACTGGGAAAAATAGTCAACTTTTCCAACATTCCTCTTTGCAAAATGGAAAATTATTATTTAAGTAGGTAGTACATTAATGTACTGTTATTTATGTTTTTCTTACTAAAAATCTTATACATATCAATAAATCAAAGTTTACTTAATATTTTTAAGGCTTGAGTACAACCAGAGCTGTCAAAGATACTTTTAAAAAGTATCTAGTTGCTTTTCGAAAAAGTATCTGAAGTTACTTTGGGTATTTAGTTACTCATTAAAAAAAGGATCTTAAATACGTATCTCAAGTTACTTTTTAAGATACTTAATAACATACTTATTAAGATACTTATATTTCCGAATAGCAGGCAGATAAACAGATTAAGCTATTGCTGTTTATATGGTTCACAGGTTCAATTTTAAAAACAAGAATTTTTATAGTTTGAAAATCCCAAATTCGAGAAGGTTCAATTCTTCTTGAATATATTGTAGGATCTCCAAATCAATACAGCTTCTCATATCGGAGGATTGCTCCACATGAACACTGTTTTCTTCAAATTCTAAAAAACCATTGTCGACAATATTTTTCTTATTAACAGAAATCGAGATATTATCATGACGGGTGTCCCCAATTCGAGGGTGACCATTGAGATATCGGAAACCATAAGAGATACGAGGTCGGTTGAATTATGGCAAAGTTGCGCAGTTTTATGTCCAATAAAATGCCGTTTTGAAATTTGAAAAATTCCGAATACTTCCGAAGATATTCAGAAAAAGCCGAAATTTTGCAAAATCATTTTTATTTCTTCCCGAGTCTATTTGAAGACCAATTTTAAAATAAATCTCACTTCATCATTGTCTTTTTTTCCCCTTTACAAGATGTTGCTACCAAATCTCAGATTGGACGTTCCGTCTTTGGGCGGCCATTATCAACTTTATTTTTTTGAATACGGACCTGGATTTTTTATTTCAGATTTAAAGAGCTTCTGATGTCCCAAAATCAATAAAGAATCGCACTTTTTCCAAAAATTTATATTATTGGCACTTTCCATAAGAACTTAATGTGTTAGAGAGAAACAGAAGAAGAGAATTTTGGTGGGAAATTACTAAAAAGTAGAAAAAGTACTTTTTCGAATAAATGCGATACGTCATAGGTTTTGGGACATCAGAAGCTCTCAAAATCTGAAATAAAAAATCCAGGTCCGTATTTAAAAAAATGAAGCTGCTGCCGCCCAAAGACGAAACGTCAAATCTGGAATTTGGTAGCAACATCTTGTAAAGAGGAAAAAGTGACAACAGTGAAGTGACATTTATTTTAAAATTGCTTTTCAAATAGACTCAGGAAAAAATAACAATGATTTTGCAAAATTTCGGTTTTTTCCGAATATCTTCGGAAATATTTGGAATTTTCCAAATTTCAAAACGGCATTTTATTGGTCATAAAATTGCGCAACTTTGCCATAATTTAACCTACCTCGTATCTCTTATGGTTTCCGATATCTCAATGGTCACCCTCCAATTTGGTACACCCTGTACAGTACTTCAGCTTTACTGGCCAAACATATCTTAATAAGCTCTGTTCACACCGACATGAGAACCGTTCAACCAGTAATTTCTAGTTGCCCACCCATTTTTCAATAAGTTGAACGTTTATTCTACTTAACGATCGACTGGAAATTACCGTTCTAGAACGGTTCTCATGTCGGTTGGAACACAGTTTGCAACCTGTCAGAAACAATTTGTCAGTTAAGTTACCGATTTATCTTGGAACGACGGCAATGACGGCATTGGAAAACATGTATGGGCGATGCTTACTGACAGTTTGCAAATTGTCA
This sequence comes from Ceutorhynchus assimilis, assembly GCA_917834065.1. Classification (NCBI taxonomy): domain Eukaryota; kingdom Metazoa; phylum Arthropoda; class Insecta; order Coleoptera; family Curculionidae; genus Ceutorhynchus; species Ceutorhynchus assimilis. The sequence goes on along the minus strand of OU892284.1, from coordinate 27,750,483 downwards.
GAGACTCTTGTGAGAACAGACCTACCATCTACTTGCTACTATTTGAACCAGTTTTATCTTGTTGGGCGGGTTTGGGTAAACGTCTCAAGGCACTTTCTTCGCGGCAATTTTAATACTTCTCATTAACTTAGAGACGTTTTTCAGTATCCAAGACACATTTTCAATATCTCAGATTCTTTTCAGTATCTAAGATGATCTTACTTAAATATCTGAGATACTTTTTGGTATCTAAGATACTTTTCGGTATATAAGATACTTTTTTAAGATACAAGTTACAGCTAATTTAAAAAAGTAACTAAGATACTAGATACTTTTGCCAAAAAATAAAAAGTATTTAAGATACAGTATCTCAGATACTATAAAGTAACTAAGATACTCTAAAGTAACTGAGATACTTTTTTTCTGACAGCTCTGAGCACAACCGAAAGAAAAAAACGCTCAGGCATACAACAACTGTAGAGGATCTACCAGAACATATTTTTAAAAGCACCTATCGCTGCCCAAAAAGCACTGCTTGATACCTGACTGATGAAATTAGCCCCTTTTTACCAGATCCAGAGCAAGAAAACCTGTAGAATTCCAAAAGTAGAAATAATTTTGTGTGCTATGCGTTTTCATGATCAAGCTATTTTTTCCCTAACAGGACCATCCCCGGCATCCTCACAAGAATTAAGGTCTTACGTTAGTTCAGGCCATAGAACTTCTAGATCTTGAGGGTTGCTGCTAGAGAATGCAATTTTCCTGTTGACAGAATTTTGTTTTCGCGTAAAAACTTGATATAAATTTTATAATGTTTGAAAAGTCTTGTTTCTTTTCCGTCAATTGCCGCGTTGCCATATTTATATATTGAATTTGATAACAGTTTTTCAATATTCGATATTTACTTTTCAAAGGGGTCACCGGAATAAGAATTCTTTTCAATATTGAATTTCAAGATTAAAGGGGTGCACGTGAATAAGGCTGAATGTCTTTTGAATGCTTCACTTTCTGATCATAAGGCGGTATTGTCTGTTTTTGATTTATCAACAGAATCATCTCCTTGTCATCTCGACGAGGTAACTTCATTATGTTTCGCAATCTCAGTGAGGAGAGTGTTTGGCTATTTTCTTAGTGGGAACCCACTAGATTCTTCTCACAGTGCTTTGACCAAAACATTTGATCAAGCCTTTCCTATCGTCACAATAAAGAAAGAAAAAAACGGTGGGAAAGGATGGCTTACCGGAGGAATTAGGATATCCTTTTGTCCTTGTTAACAAAGTATCGAATTATTTATAGATAGATAGATTATAGATAGAAAGGTAATCAAATTTGCAAAAGAACTTTACTTTAGCAAACAAATTACCAATTCTAATAGTAATAACACTCAAGAGGTGAAAGTTCTCGCCCTCAGGGTCGTTATTCTTGAAACAGGGAGCAACTTTCCCAGGAGAATGAGTGTTCCATCTTTCTCAATGATATACAAATGATAATATAAGTAACAAAGACTGAACACTCGTTCTCCTAGGAACGCTGCTCTCCTGTTTCAAGAATAATAACCCAGGTCTCTTCATCCAACCTGTCTCCTAATAATTCAAATATTTTCTTTTGCTCTAGCTGGAGCGCTTTCATCCCAGCTCGACTCCGGGGTCAACCCCTTACATTATTTGACAGACGAGAATGTCTCAAAAACCTTGGTCTCAAATTCCTTTTTCTCGGCACCAGCCAATGTTCCTGAGATCAAAGATACCCTTATAACATTCAAAAACGAAAATTTTTCCGGCTTTGATGACATATCCATTGAACTATTCTTCGTCTTAACGATAGGGGTTTTCGTGCGGTTGGAGATGCAATAAACGATTCCTTTGACAAGGGTATATTTCCTAATATCATTTATTACCATGCAGTACTTCTTTACAAAGGGGGAGATTCAGACTCTCCAGCAAATTTCCGTCCTATTTCTATTTCTTCTTCCTTCACTTGGTAAGCTGGTAAGCTGATTGAGAAACTGGTCAGAATGAGAGTTCTTTTATTCTTTATTTTAAACAGGTCCCTATTCGATAATCAATTTGGCTTCTAGTGTGGAAAAGGAACATCTGATGCGATATTCTCCTTCTGGAAGATATCTTTTTGAGTACAAATGAGAATCACCTTTCAGCTGCGGTGCTTCGTGACTTTTGGAAGGCTTTTGACTGTGTCGATCATTTCTGTTGCTCCTCAACCTTGAAGTGTATGGTTTTAGAGGTGTAATTCTAAATTGGTTTCAGTCGTACTTATAGGTCAGCGTCAGCAGGTAGTTTCATATCAAATCAAATATATTACCATATTTTCCTATGTTACAGAGCTGCGACTTATTTCTAGAAGCTTACAATTAACGTCTAAAATATAGTTTAAATTGCACCTAAAGTTCATTCCACGAAACGAGATAGTAGAGGTAAACAAACAGGCGGAGCTTAAAAATTCAGAGAAGTTCTGCAAAAACCTAAGACGGTCCTGCCTAGGGAGGAGTATAATCCTTTTCTAGCCAATAAAATTCGACTTACCTGTCAAAGTTTGTTTAACTTTCACTATCTCGTTCCGTGAAATGAACTTTAGGTAGACAAGACCACCTGTATGTGCAATGTGTGTGCAACATTGTTTGACAATATCCCTCTTTTCCTAGTCTATAGCACTACAGTTAATAATTAATAAACATATACCATAATATATATCTATATATATTACATACACCTACCCAAAGATAGTGTAACAATTGATGCTAATCACTAGAATAGTAAACTAAAATCTATCAAAATTATTATATATAAATACTCTACATCTGTCATTAAACCTACTGAGTCTTGGCAGTGACCCTATTTCTAGTGGTAATAAATTGTTCATTTTTGGCCCAAGATATGAGAACGATCGCAATTTTTTGGATGTTTTGTTTCCCAGCCTGCCCCAAATGTTATTGCTTATCTTACCTCTCGTTTCATGCTTATGATTGACAAATTGTTTCAGTCTTGGAGTTTTCTGAATATACGAACATGATGTGAGGCAATATATTTATTGCACGTGCACTCAGAATGTCTACCGAATATAGTAAGTTGGTGGAAAAGAGTTTGTTTTTGGGGTATATAATTTTTAGAAAGTAATTTTGCACTAGGTATGTTCTTTTGTTCAATGGATTCAGAGAGTTTTGGTAAAGGCCATCCCACGCAACCACACCATATCTTATCCACAGATTACCTACATACAGATGCGAAAGGGCGGCGAATTCGTGGTTCAAGATTAATTTGATAGACATAGGCTGGCCGCACCAATGCCACATCAATGTATTTTGAACATATTTATTATATAAATGCGGAAGCTCAATAATATAATATTATTTCTCTA